>LR990941.1:12637032-13887032 GCA_905163415.1 Noctua fimbriata | reverse complement strand
TCGTTGCAATGAGGTACTTCGTTTCTTAGAAATAACGGCTTATAATAAAGCCACTAGCTTTATATAGCTCGCACATATTTCACTTGCGATCTCAGTGCACAATTATAGTTTCACCATCATTCATTTTATTTTTCTGCCACACTGGTTTCTGTGAAAAACGTTAATGCCTCGTATCTCGATCTCTTATAGTTAAGGTAAGTGTACACGAGATGACTGCTATAAGCGTTGGAGCTTTGTAGCGCAGAAGTTAGCTAAACTATAGATTATTGACAATGTCTAGATGTTAATTAAGTTGTATCATTTGTTTTTTTTTAATACTCTCAATTGGTGTTGTTAAAATTTGTCCTAACAATGAACAAATCCTTGAATGATTGTTCATTCAAGGATTTATTTATTTTTTGGACAAATGCAAGCTAGCTTGCTTGCTTGCTAGCCTGCATGCTTGCTAGATAGCTTGCTTGTTTGCCTGCTTGCTTGCGCTTTATAAAATGCTTTTTCATCGTCTTCTTTTGGTGCTTCTTCAGTTACCAAAGGTTGGTCAGCTACGAATATTTCTCCATGTCCGTTGCGAGGTGGAACAGCTCAGTAGCACTTTTATTCCGGTTCATTCATATATCCAATTTTTAAGCATTCTTATGCTTAAAAATTGGAAGTTCTACTTCTTTTAGTAACTATATAATCCAATGGGATTTTCAACTTTACATTTAACGACATCGATCTGGCAATACCTGGAGCTGGGTAGGTTTCAGGAAAACCCTATTTTCCTCGTACTAATCAAATTTCGCCCACCAGTCCGACACAATTATGACTCACTCATGCATGGGTACAAGTAATTAAGTATTGATAAGTGCACAGCCACGTCGCCATATTAGCTCGCTATTCTAGAATTAGCCTTACAACATAGCTTCCGTGAACAGCCTCACCACTATTCGTTAGTATCAGTAATCAATGAAATAGGATTTTCATCCATAGAACTAACCACATTAACATCCCGATAATGTTACGAAAAATAACGTTTTAGAAAAACTTAAATTTTCTTGTACACAAATTTCTCTCTCCAGTCCTACTCACAAGTCGTAATAAATGCCACATTTTTACTAAAAGCGAAACATCACACTGCAACCATATCAGCGCGCTCGTCTTTTATTTATAAAATGGATCTTCAAATTCAAACTCAAAGCATTTACTTCAAATAGACCATTACAGAAACATTAAAAAATTCAAGCTACAGTATCAGTCACAAAGCATATAATAACTTGTGAAAGTACTTTAGTTGCCCATTCCAAAGCTCTATGGAGAAGAATGGGCAAGAAACTTCATGGACACTCTTTTGAATCAAATCTCTCTCCATCTCCCGTCCTGCTGCCTCTTTCATTACCATCACTTCTTCGACGTGGTTAGCTACTGCTATCATAATATTGAATAGCGCGCTCGTCTAACCTAAGCCTTACAACATAGGTTCTGTGAACAGTCGCGACACTATTCGTAGAAATAATCAGAACTACGGAGTGACGTTATTATCCACACAATTATGTCTTCGGACGAAATTTCTGAGCTTTAACTTGCAACTTGAATAGGCTTACTGGTACTTTGTGGAGCTGGTGACAAGAAAAATGGCTTTATAAGAATCTAGGAAGCATACTCATGAGGATAGAAGATGTAAACTTTTTGAGTTACGAATCAGCATATTATACAACGTGTGTCTTAAAGGTGTGGTCATATTTTAGAGTGTGGTTACAGATCATCAAGCTGAGCCACTTTCTGCATGGCACCAACATTGTATTCGCAAAAGAATCAGCTGCCCCATATATTTGAGTCGAGTTCTTATTGGTATATTTTTTTAGAAACAACTTATATTTTTTTCGCGAAACCGATGATGGTCCTATGAAGAAAGTAGTCAGTTTACAATTTTCTTGCATCATCTTAAAAGACAAAAGAAGCCCACAGCTGGCCGAAGACTTTTCCAATGCGTCACCACGTCAATCGGTCTAGTGCTTCTCCCATCCAGCAGATTCCTGCAGCGATCATCGGGCCAACTTCTGGGAGGCCTTCCAAAATACGGGTAGGTGGATGTCGAATGTCTTCGAGCTTTTGCTGCTAGGTGATACCGGTTTGATCAAGTTTTCCTATGTTTTCTGTTACAGTTTTGAGAGCTGTGGTGATGAAATAAATTACTTACATCAAGTAAAGTGCCTGATTCAGTTCGAGTTAGAATATACTGAACTAGGTTTTGCCTTCGGTATGCTCGCATATGGAAATTATTCCAAGGGAACGTATATAGCCTATGACACTAAAGTATTTTCGGTATCGGATTAGAAGTTTCGAAGATTACCCCCTACATACAAACTTACATACTTTACCTAACATAACATCACACCTGTAATCCCCGTATGGTTAGGCAGAGGTTTGTCTAACAAGTACACCCACATTTCGCTAGTTATGTTTAAGTCACATGTAAGAGGGAGCGAGCCTATAGCCATCAACCGGGCACATATCTAGACTTCATGGCCGCTACAGAGAAACTCCTAATGGAAAAACCCAATAATAATTTGCCCGAATTGAACCCAGGACCTAATGCTCAGCAGTCACGCTTGCAATCATCAGACCAACGAAGAAAAAAGCAGGCAACAGGATAATATTAGTGTAGATGGAATAGCAGCTCATTGTATTATCGTCTGGTCCTGTATATTCTGTGTCGGAGGAAACTCATGATTGTTGAAAACATACGTGTCACGTACTGATGGACCAATTTTAATAATTTACAATGTCCACAAACTCTGAGGTAACGTATAAAAGTTAAGTAGTAGTAAAATGTTATGACCAACATAAATCTTCAAACAGTTTATGATATAAAAGCCTGCATAAATTATAAATAATCTTAATAGTTAGTAGTTACAGGGATGCTTACCTACTTCGTTTTTTTATGATTGGCAGCGTTGACAATGTTTGACTAAAGAAAGCTATATTAATAAATTGCTGTCTACCAACATCAGAGTCCCAGACAAGTTGTAAGTTTTGTTTTAGCAGCTCAAAAGAAGTGATGACTGTGTAGAAAAAAAGATCAAAAACAAAAACTACAGCCATCTATTACAATTAATTCATTGATAGTACTTTAGACCATTTATAAACTCTTTTGACAAGAACCTTTCAGATATTCGAGTTTGGCATATAAAGGGTGTAAGGGACAGCCCTCCACAAACTGACAGGATGCATTCAGCTCCTTATTTTTAATCATATTCCACTGGAATTTTTCTCCGGAATCCGTTACTATTCCTTTATTTCAATATAAAATTACATTGCCTGTACGCAACACTCCATTTATGTAAATAATACAGGTTAAATCAAAAATCCAACAATGGATGTTGAAATACTGTAACGAACGACGCGTGAAATCAGCTGTTCACTTCCTACCTAGCTACAAAGTTCATCGAACCCGTCGTCGCGCTTGCCGTTCGCTACGTACCTTTTGCCACTGTAACGATACATTGCGTAAGAGGAAATAAAACAAATTAAATTTATTGGATTCCCATAACATTCCTGAAATAATTTCTTGTACCGGTCATCTTAGTATGATATCTAAATTCACCCCATCAGTTTGTGGAGGGCTGTCCCTTAAACCCTGTATGTAGACTAAGAGCTTGCGTTAGGACGTTTTTCAAATCCGGTAGTACGTTCCCGTTGCATAATGTCAGTGCCTCCAAGCGGGTAAATCTGCGGGAAACAGCTAGTACATAGTCGATCCAGGTGAAGCAACGTTATGCTGTTAATGAGTACAAAGAAGTCGTTATCTAAGAAGGTATTTTAAGTGTTTCCATTAACATTTTCTCCAAGAGATTATGTTTAATATGCAGTGGTAATGCAATATACTGTTCTGGTTGTAATTACTTGAGTATCTTAATATGAATATGAATACTTACGAGGGAATGGAAATTCATGACTGCTGAGCATGAGGTCCTGGGTTCGATTCTTGAGTCGGGCAGTGTTATTTGTTTTTTCCATCAGGATTTTCTCAGTAGCAGCGACGGAGCCTGGATTTGTGCCCGATTGATGGCAATAGGCTCGTCCCCTATTACATAGGACTTAAACATAACTGGCAAAATGTAGGTGTACTATTAGGTACATCTCTGCTTAAACTTCTTCGGGGATTACAGGAGTGATGTTATGTTACTTTTGCTTTATTGACTACTCAAAACCTGAGGACACGCCTCTGAATATCTCTTAGTTTTGATTATAACTTTACCTGAGAGTAAGCATACAGCCACCAAACGTCCGCCAAACCAAACGTCAACTCAATAGTCCTATCATAAAATTACTCGCTCACTCACATCACTCATGTTTGTTCATACTCAAAGACAAAGATATTAATCTGAGGCTGTCCACTATTATAAATTGCAAATGTTACTATGTCTATCTTCTGCACGCTGTAACGCCTGAACCATTTCAGATAAAATTTGGCACATAGATAGACCACGACCTGGTTAAGGTACCGTATATCTCGATTATGCGTTCCCGAGGATAACACGCAGACAAAAGCTACTAATCATTATTATAAAAACCACGGAATCACACATCTATTTTGTGAAAGTGCTCAAATTCATCTTAAATCTTGATTATTATACTCAGACAGAATTATATCTAAAGCTATATTTATAAAATCGAGTGTGGGAAAAGGTTACTGGTGTGCTTACCACTTTCAATCTTCCTTTCAATTATAACGCCCTCCCACTAAAAACCTTCAATTTCTTATCATTATTGTACATCAACAACATCCAGAAAAACGGATCGAGAGTGCCATTTACCAATAAGTGTTTTTACTATTGAGTAAGAATAAATGGAGCACTAATGTTTAATCATCTGTAACCACTGGTATCAAAAAATCTTTCAATGACGTAACAGCAATCATCAAAGGTTTGATCCACATCTCTACATGTGATATGTACACATGTTAGAATTTACTCGTATCCAAGTCAAAAGTTTAGGGTGAATAGCTAAAATATGGAGTGACATCTATCACTCGCATTAGAGTATCAAATACGTAACGATAAATTGCGTCTCAGTTAAACATGTGCTGTGGCTAGACTTTTTTCCTTTTTCCACTCATCATTACCATCATTGCCTTCAGAAGCCCACTGCTGGCCTCTGCAATCAAACGCCATTTAACTCGTTTCTTGGCAACTCTGATCCTGCTGCTACCAGCCACCGTGCGAAGATCGTTGAACCACCTAGCTTAAGAATACCCTTCCTTACCTTTACCGATTCGTCGTCTACTCACAAGAACACGTCAACTACAACTGGTCGTCGGCTGTATGGCTAGTCATCTTCATCTTCCTACTCTTGTCCCATGTTACTTGGGGTCGGCGCAACTGGTTTTTTTCTTCCATTCTCCCTTATCAATCGATGTATGGCTAAAATGGCCAGCCTTTAACCCTAGGTACTTTATACCAATAATTGCATCTTAAATTCTTAACACTCCATTTATAACTTATCTTGGTCTGAACAAACTCACTCTTTCAAAAAGATTGACCATCTTTATTCTCAGTTGTAATTGTGCACGATCGACTGTTTATATGTGAACCTGCGACTGGTTCCTTTTACAACCAATTGCAACCTATGGTTAACGCTACGTCTCAATATTACTTGTTCACGTGGCCAGTAGATCAGCGACTCAATTTGTTGCTGGTCTTATTACTTCCATGAGGCTCGACGATACTTTTACAAACGTTGGATCTAAGGTCCTATCAATTGGCAGTGAACACTCTTAAGTGTGAACAAACCATATCAAAATGTAACTAAAATCAGCCTGTAACATCGACTACTAAGACACAGGCCTCCTCTGCATATTTAAATCTAAGGAGCACCCAAAAAGAAAGGTTTGTTTATTTAGGATCTCCAACCTTTACACTACATTTAAGTTCATCGGAGCATGTAAGAGTGACTGAAGACGATGAATTCTTTCATTTCTGTGGTCGTTCATGGTGAACCCGCTTTGCGAATTCACCGTCTGTTTACTGGCCCAACAATAACCAACAATTTCCCCACAATTAATGTCCATGTGTAGTTATCCAATTATTTGTCATTGATCACGCGAAATATCTGTATTTCTCAGTTTTTAATAATTTCATTTAGTTAATTTTAACTTGCCTCGGGGTGTGAACAACCGTGTATTTAAAGTAAAATAAAAGTACAAATTTTATCAATTAATTGGTTTATTAATCACTCGGCCAGATGTTGTTTTACAGCTTTTGGTAATGTCTTTATTCATTTGTTATAATTCAAACAATTTGTCTTTGCCAAGTTACATAATAATTATGTATCAATTCTTCTTTATATACAGAGAAAATCGTAAAATATGCGACTTTTGCAAATACTATGTTTATATTTTATATACCGTGTTATAAACAGTGAAGCAGGCACCTATTACTTGAGAAAATGCTGACTGGAACTTTGTCTTTGAACGAATCTTTTTCTTTTACATATTATTTCTTCCAAGGATGTTATATCTGTAACAAAGATAATCACTGATTAGACTAAAACATTATAATAAAAAACTTTATGAACATATCTATCTATTGTAATGACCAAAGAATACAATGTCCTGTGTCCTTTGCACATAGGGCTTTCTTAAACAACGTCTGAGCAATTTAAATTTTCTGGGATTGCATCCGGAATGGTTGATCCGGCAGAGAACCAGAGTTGTCGACATAGCTCACAGAATAAGTAAGCTGAATTAGCAATGGGCCGGTCATATTAGTCGTAGAACCGATGATCTTTGAGGTAGACGTGTTCTTGAGAGGAAACCGCGAATCAGCAAGCGTAGGGTGGGACGCCGTTAGGCTCGGTGGACCATCGATCTTCGCATGGTGGCTGGTAGCAACTGACTGCTAGTTGCTAAAAATCTAGTTGAGTGGCGATTGAGGAGGTCTATGTTCAGAAGTGGCCTTCTGTAGGCTGATAATGATGAGCGACTTGGTAACCAATTCAAAACATGTCTAGCTATCATTATGAACAAACAATTCACTACAGGGCAAAAACCTGCCCCGAAAATTATAAACCTACTGCCCGAAACAACGGCCCCGGGCTGCTGGGATCATGGCCGCAAAGCCTACCCTTACAAAACCACAAACAAACAACATTGTACTTAAATCGAAGTAAAACTAACATAGAGAAATACGTAATAGTTTCATAGAAAACAAAAACAAAGCTTTTCATCAGAATCATCATCATAACATCTGCGGAGCCGTTTCCTAACTATGTTGGGGTCGGCTTCCAGTCATACTGGATGAAGCTGAATAGTGATTACCAGTATTTAAATGGAGCGACTGCCTATCTTTGACCTCTACAACAAAGTAACTGCTTAATACGATACACCTTTTTTTTTTGATTTGGAAATCATCAAATGACGGGGGTCATTTGATGATTCCTCCCGCTATGGACGAAACGGAAGGGAGTGTCAGACTTCTACTGACTAAAACCCATCCATGTTCCTTCTTTGCTCTTTGTGTTCCAGGGCCGCGGTATCTCTTTAGAACAGTCCCGCAGCCCTGGCAGGCATTGGCCCTTGCCTCAAAGAGATGTCAATGTCTTGTTATCTCTTTGAGGCGCGCGTGGAACACGAACGCGCCGTCGACATGGCCTGTCATCATAAGACGGCCGGACGGCGAGCTAGCCCATTACTACTGTGGCCGGGAGCCACCACGTGACCCCTGATGCCCGGGGCGTCTCCCGCGGCGGTTGGGACGTGAGGCTCTTTCCCTCTCACGTCCCGCCACCTCCTTCACTAGCATGACTACTTCGCAGAAGGAGGTGACGGCTTCCCATTCCCTCTCGCTCCGGACCATGACTTGAACCAGGGCCGGAATAGGATACCCCTTGGTTAGACTTTCAAACTTCTGAAGACCATAAACGATAAAAAGAACAAATCTATACAAATCATAACATCACGCCTGTAATCCCCGAAGGGTTAGATAGAAGTATACCTAAATAGTACACCCAGATTTCGCCAGTTATGTTTAAGTCCCATGTAATAGGGGGCGAGCCTATTGCCATCAACCGGGCACAAATCCAGACTCTGCTGAGAAATTACTGATGTAAAAACATAATAACACTTTGCTCGACCTGGGAATCGAACCCAGGACTTCATGCTCAGTAGTTGCGCTTCCGATCACTAGACCAACGAGGCAGTTAAACAAAAATGGTACACGATTTTAAAACAATGGAATAATAAATACTTCAATAGTGGAATATTTAATAAAGGACATTTGCAAACTATTGCAATCCAGAATACTCACAATTGTGAAAACAAAGCGGCATATTTTATTTTATTACAGCATTAAACACAAAGGGATGAGAGGGGGTTAATTAAATGCGTATTAATTTATTATGTTTGCTAATTAAATTATTTTGTATTGATTTTGGTTTAACGTAAACCACACAATCTCATATCAGTTACTATAAACTAGCTGTTGCCCGCGACTTTCGTCCGCGTGAAATTTTAGCCTATAACCTTCCTCGATAAATGGGCTATCCAATTCTAAAAGAATTTTTCAATTCGGACCAGTAGTTCCTGAGATTAGCGCGTTCAAGCAAACAAACAAACAAACAAACTCTTCAGCTTTATAATATTAAGTATAGATTGACCATCCCGTATAATTTTTTCTGAAAATTATCGGCGTTAACATAAAGCATGTAATCCCTGGAGGGTCCGGCAAAGGTGTAGCCATATATTATGTACAGCCGCTCCGGTCGATCTTTAGGTTAAGCCGTGCTTACCTAGGTTGGTCTGTAGACGGATGACCGCCCATTACATACCGAGTTTCCTCCGTCCATCGAAAAGCACGTTAAGCCTTTAGTCCCGGCTGTCATTTGTAGATCTTTGACAGTTGTTACAGGTGGGGTGGGGGGGTGGCCCGAAAAGTCTGACAACCAGTCTTACGAAGGGGTAGCGTATTACCCAGTACTAACTGGGTTTTAGAGGTCAGACAGGCACTCGCTCCATGTAAAATACTGGTATTCAGCTGCATCGTATTCAGCCGCATCATTAGACTGGAAGCCGACCCCAACATAGTTGGGAAAAAGGCTAGGCAAATGATGATAGGGTGCGAGCCCCTTAAAATTCAGACTCAGATCAAAAAAACTCAGGCCTGCTACTGAGAAATTACTGATGGAAAATGGAAAATCCCAATAATACTTTGCCCAACCTGGAATTCGAACCAAAGATCTCATCCGACCGCACCATGACTAAAACAATAGCTACCATCAGTATCACCATCAACATAACATCACGCCTGTACTTCCCGAAGGGATAGACAGAGGTGTACCTAATAGTACACCCACATTTCGCCAGTTATGTTTAAGTCCCCGCCATCAGTATCATCACCATCTGCCTAGCCTTTTCCAAACTATGTTGGGGTCAGCAGCTCACCAGATGTAGCTCATGCAGCTGAATACCAGTATTTTACATGAAGCGACTGCCTATCTGACCTCCACAACCCAGTTAGTACTGGGTAATACGTTACCCCTTTGCAAGACTGATTGTCAGACTTTCGGGCCACTGACTACCTGTAACGTCTGTCAAAGATCTACAAATGACAGCCGGGACCACCATCAGTATATAGGGTGACTGGTAATTGGTGACCGATACTTAAACACGTGATTATACTCATGATAACAAACGATGAAGAATGGCGTCACGCGGCTAACAGCTGATTGGTCAGAACCATTTTTTTTTATAACTACTCGTTTAAAAAAAATGTTACTTTGGGAAAGTTGTTTGTTATCATGAGTATAATCACGTGTTTAAGTATCGGTCACTAATAACCAATCACCTTGTATACCTACGTATACGCAGCTAGGTATCTTGTATCAATTAGTTGAGCTATTCCGGCCCTTTGTAACCTGATATTGATTCATTGTTATTGGCGCTTGCAATGCCTTTGTGATTTCCGACACCCATTCAATGCTTTGTATAGTTGCGACAGCATATCAGCCAGCGGTTTTCCGGTACAGAGGCTTTTCCTATGCACAAATACCCTCAACTAGAATATTCTAGTCTTCTTCAAATCGTTTAATTGATGCTTTACTTGCTTAATTTCGTCCTCATCAGATGTGGCTAAATTCTAATTAGGTATTTAAGACCTGACTTAGGGGATTAGGTAACTTTCATATTTGTAGCGACGAGGAATCGGCTTGAACCGGTCATAAAACCTTTACGTCCGTGCAAGTAAAAGCGAATTAATAAAAGCCGCGGCGCCGCGTCGTCTGAAACGAAGCGAATGATCTCTTTTTCACTTTTACACGTAACAACATCACGCCTGTAATCCCCGAAGGGTTAGGCAGAGGTGTACCTACTAGTAAACCCACATATCGCCAGTTATGTTTAAGTCTCATGTAACAGGGGGTGAGCCTGATGTTATCAACCTAATAGAAAAACCCAGTAAAGCTATGCTCGACCTGGGACTCGAACCCAGGACCTCATGTTCAGCAGTCGCGCTTGCGACCACTAGACCAACGAGGCAGTATATATAATAATAATAAATAATAATAATATTCCACAACTATCACACAACGCCGTCTAGTCTCAAGCTAAGCAGAGCTTGTGTTATGAGTACTAGACAACTGATAAACATACTTATATATTTCTAAATACATACATATATAGATAAAATACACCCAGACACAGAACAAATGATCATGCTCATCACACAAACATTTGTCCTGGGTGGGAATCGAACCCACGACCTCCGGCATAGCAGTCAGAGTCACTGACCACTAGACCAACAGGCCAGTCAAATATATCTGTATAGCTTTCATAACTAGTTTGAGCCAATTCAGCATCGATGAGAGTTCTCACTCGCTTATTGCTTTAATATTAAATAACGCAACCGTAAATCTTCACCCAAAGTATACTAAGCAGTAATAGCCATCTTATCTTATTCAAGTTTAAATTCTTGCTAAATTATTGATTAGTCTCGGATCTGGATACTTTAATTTTAACAGTAACACAGCATTATACAACATTAGTTTTAGTATATGCGAAACCTGATACACGTGTCTAGTATTTTTATGTAAAGAATCTATGTACAAAATTTCAAAACTATATCATGAAAAATCACAAAGTTATAAGCTTGTTCTGTTACCTAGTTGTACGCACAAAATCGTGGTCACCACGCAGCGCGCGCCTCCAGCGTCGTCTTGAGCTCATTGATAATAATAATTTGGCAGTAGGTTAACTTTTTTAAATATTTTTGGGAAAAAATATAACATGGTTTAAAAATTATTGGAATCGATTCAGTTACTTATTCTGAACAAACTATATTCAGGTTTCGCATATACTAAAAATAATGTTGTATGAGGGCACCCTGTACCCTTTTTTTTAGGATTAGAAATCATCAAATGCCCCCCCCCCCCCCCCGTCGCCGCTCGGAAGGAAGTGTCAGACTTGTACTGACTAAAACCCATCCATGTTCCTTCTTTGCCCTTTGTGTTCCAAGGCCGCGGTATCTCTTTCAAACAGTCCCGCAGCCCCGGCAGGAAGGCTGTACCCTTGACGAAGCCGAAAGTATCCATCAGCACAATGTTTTGAGTCTGCTACATTGAGTGTTAAGGTAAAAAAAAAAGTCGTTTTCCAGCAATAATTTTTGTGTCTTAGTTTGATGTCCATAAGGCTTGGTTGGCGGCTTCGTGATGGGTTCTTTTACACCCTGTATTCTGTATCTTGAAAAGACATTTAATTTTATTGACACCACTTCAAATCCTGCCTACCCCAACGTATTCAAAGATGAACTTCATTAAGGGCAAACAAATCGATAGACCAACGGTACGTAGCACAATAGGCTCTCGCGACACCCGCGGCGTCATTGTACCGGCTTCGGTTCCCGGGTGGTGCTAATGAACCCACTTGTGAATTTAACATGTGTGCAGTAATAGGGTTTTTTGTGTGTTTTGGTATTTTTATACCCTATTTTGCAATCGGTAATGCGATAGTTTCACAGAAAGAACCAGCTAGTAAGGCTTAGGTGTAGTAAGTACCTTTACACCTCATATGGGCAATATCAGAGTATATAAAATACCCATTTTACACATGAGGTTAAAGTACACCCACGATTCTGACACACACCCTGGCCGGGTTTGCCTTCTATTCTCAAATCGGGCAAATTTTTTTTTCAGGATTTTCTAGGTCAGCCGGAGTCTAAATTTGTGCCCAGTTCATGCCAATAGGCCTGCCTCCTATTACATAACTGGTGAAACGTGGGTGGACGTTTGTCTACCCATGTTTCACAGGTGTGATGTTGTGTGTTATCTAGATCTATACTAATATTATAAAGCTGAAGAGTTTGTTTGTTTGTTTGTTTGCTTGAACGCGCTAATCTCAGGAACTACTGGTTCGATTTGAAAAATTCTTTTAGTGTTGGATAGCCCATTTATCGAGGAAGGTTATAGGCTAAAAAATATAAATTTTACGCGGACGAAGGTCGCGGGCAACAGCTATCCTTAATACATGTCCTGTTATACATAATTATATGAAAGAAAAGCCACCACAATGGGTCAATAACTAAATAACATAATAAATTATAAAGTTCATATACAAACAACAACTTAATAGTAAAAAAAAATGCAATACTAAACAAAGTTAAATTCATAAAATTAAAATAATAATTTAAACACGGGTAAATATGTAAATTATCGCGCTATTAAATTCAAGCTAGTCTTAGATAAGAATAACTATAAATAAATAGTGCTATTTCATCTAAAATATATGGCCAATTATGTGCACCTTGCTCGGTCATGCGCCGCCAGGTAAGCCCATCGTGTACACTATTTGCAGTTAAATTTTCAAAGCGACAGCGGCCATTTGCTACGACCTAATGTTCTTGTTCAGTCAACGGTTTTAGCGGTGACAATGACAACATATGGCTTTTACTGGTGAATGCTTAGCATACAAACGGTGTTAAGGTGAGTTTTCACTAGGCTAAGTTAGGTATCTTCTTGATCAGTCTATTGCTCGTGAAGGTGTCCATCAATTGTAATATTAACACTTCAGTTTTTTAACCGATTACAAAAAAGGAGGAGGTTCTATGTTCTACTGTTTGTATTTTTTTTTGTACGTTCATCGATATTTTCATTAATTATAGACCGATTTACGTGATATTTTCATTTGGTAGAGAAAGCTCGCATGGTGGTTCCATTTAATTTTATTAACTTTATGAGTTAGCTTCTATAATACATATTTTTTCTTCTTCTTACAATTTACAATGAACACATAACAAGAATTTAACTAAAAAGGATTAAATAAAAAAGTTTTTTGTATTCAATGGCAAAAAAAGTCAATGAAACAAATAAGTAACGGACTACCGAAAGTAAAGTTATTTAAGCTTTTAAGTGTTTTTTTTTTTGGAAGTCGGTTGTATTTTTTTTCAAGAGAGTTTTTGTAGCATTGTTTGCCTACTGAACACCTGAATCTATCTATATTAAAAAACAGATTCAGAAACAGATTTAATTTGAGACTACCTATAAACAACATTATTTTTAGTAAATGCGAAACCTGAATATAGCTTGTTCAGAATAAGTAACTGAATCGATTCCAATCATTTTTAAACCATGTTATATATCTTTTTTAAATATTTTTCCCAAAAATATTTAAAAAAGTTAAAAGTTGGACACCGAGCGACTTTGAGTACCTATCACACTAATTTAGGTACCTACTGCCAAATTATTATTATCAATGACCTCAAGACGACGCTGGAGGCGCGCGCTGCATGGTGACAACGTTTTTGTGCGGACAACTAGGTAACAGAACAACCTTATAACTTTGTGATTTTTCATGATACAGTTTTTAAATTTTGTACATAGATTCTTTACATAAAAATACTAGACACGTGTATCAGGTTTCGTATATACTAAAACTAATGTTGTAGATCTTCATTAAGCAATATGTAGCCTCTCGTCTCAACAGTGGACTAAAATTATCATTCTTAAGATTTAAAAAAAAAAACTTTATTTACCAACTGTTGTCGCCCATGAAAACACTCCTTAACACTATGTGTGTTCACAAACAGTAGCTGTTTTCTAATAACTCTTGTTAGTGTTTTAAGTTACATTGTCTAAACCTGTCGGCTAAGAGAGACGCATGTTAATTCATGCTAGGCTTTCGGAAAATACGTGCCGACTGTGTCCACTTTTCTCGCGACGTCATGTATACAGGATGGCGCCGACAATAGGACAGTAAGTAAAACACTGGTAAATACTCACTGGTTACTGGTTCATGGGAATGTTTTTAAACTATCAAATAAATTCTAACACCATAATTACAAAAAACTAAAACAAACTAAATAGTTAACTAAGTAGTAATAAGTGGCGTGCAATTGGAGAGGCCTATGTCCTGCAGTGGGCTGCTGTGGGCCGATGACGATTTGTTCATGTTAAATAGTTACAACATTAGCAAGCCTCTATTCTGATTTGTAGGAGGTATCTCTATCACTCAAAGGTTTGCTACGAGAAATGTCAACTTTGAGCTGAGCTCGTCTTTGTTTATATAATACATCTCTCAATTACTGTAATATACAGGTATAAACAGACTCTTCACGAAGCCGTCAACCAAGCATTCTGTACATCAAACTAAGTAACTACGCAAAAATTATATATTGCTGCGAAACGATTTTTTTTGTTGGGGTGCAAAATCACGTTTTACGGTAGGACTCAAAGTAGTGCACTCAAAACATTCTGCTGATGGATGCATTGAATAGTACGAAGATCGTATAGGTATTAAAACTATATTTATAACAAAAAAACTTGAGAAAATTTTGGAACTTTGATTCCAATGACGAAAATGATCGCAATGACGAGGAGAACCTTTTGGCTTCTTTATGGGTACATTTAAACCCATTATTATTTGTTTTTGTGGTAAATAAAGTGATGTGACTGATGTGTGTGCACAACCCTTTATTCCCAACTAAACTAGCCTTGAGTGAAATGTGATCATATTGTGTGATGTAAGGACGTTATAAGTTAGATTTAAAAGGAATTTAATGCGACACACGAATGTTATTTGGCCATAATAATGGAGGAAGTGTCCAGTGTTGCAAACCTATTGCAGGAGCCCCTTTGTCTGAGATTGTTGATGTGATGGGCAGTGTAGGCTTCCATAAATTCAGGGTTTAGGTAAGGTGGGCGGTGGTTCCGATAAATTGGTGGAGATAGCTGCAGCTCCTGGGTGTTGTTTAGTTATTTGGCGTATTCACCGACAATTCCACAAATTCTGTAGTCTCAGTAACCTGCTATACCTTTGTGTATCTTGCTATTTTCCTAGAGTACGTATTTGTGGCTATAAGACTCGCTAACAGTCTTATAGGATGGATGGATGTATGGATGGATGTTAGTTTCTCTTTCACGTAAAAACTAGTGAACGGATTAGATGAAATTCAGCACACAGAGTGCAACCTGAATTAGCACACAGGACAGGATGATTTTAATCCCGTGGGATAATTACCAAACGAAATAAATAATTAAGTATAATTATGGGACTTAATATTTTACTTAAGCGATGTGAATGTACTACCACAAATTCAATTCTTTCGATTCGCCTTTCCATTTAAAATTATGTTTAAGTTTCTGTTTTTTTGTCAATGATATTGGAATTGTTTTTTCACTCGCACTGAAAATCGTATTTAACGTTCCATGCGGGATTTGCGAGCTCACTCATCTCCATGTTTACACATCTCAATCTGCTGTACCAACCCCTTCCGAAAATACAGACGTTATGCTATATTTGTTTATCTGTCCCGGATTTTACTTCCCTACCTACTTCATCACACCTATATCTCGCTGACGACAGCCTGGGGTAGGAACCCCTTCCCCTTTCAACTATATGAGAACCAGGGGTATAAACCCGTTTCTTTGAAAAAACCCTAAGGTGCCAACAAATTTTTCGCCCCTCAGACTACCTAAAAAAAAAGCGTCACTCAAAATCCTCAACATGCACGCTATACGAGGTTCCATTCCATTTAGAAGCAACACAATAAGAAAATAAGTGTTACCCTCAAGACACCCTGAGTTGGTACCAACACGAGTGGATGCATGCTCAGACAACGGTTTTTGAGCCAAAAAGCTGGGGTGAGCACGAAAACTTGGGACGAGGGTCATTTTAAGCTTTTTTTTTTAATTTTAACTATAATATCAACTCGGAGAGTCCATTGATTGTCATTCAAAATATAGGATCAACATTATCATTCTCTTTTCTTATCACAGTTTATTCGGGGTTGACGCAGCATCTTTCATACTTCATTCAAAATATAGAATATGGATAGGATACAGTATGTTACCATAGCTACTGTTCTGTTGTTAACTAGATTTGGGTGCCAGATTACGGTAAGGGAGTTTAACTTGATTTCGTTATCGACTTATGAAATTATTCCAATCCTAAAGGAACAATTCGTAGGCGACCGCCGACCGCAAATCAAATCAGCAAAATCATTCAGCCATAAAGTCAGACACAAGCATCACTAGTTTCTATGTAATTCTATAAAACGCTTCCAAAGATGTCACATTTCCAGCTGCTGCCGATAAACTGGTAGTGCTGTCATTGGTTGACACTAAAAGCGACGCCGAACGATACACTATTGAGAAACTGAAAAGAGAATTGCCGCTGCTGTCAAAGTTGTGGAGTCGCGAAGAAGCAGCATTGTTAGCAGCTTGCTTAAAACAAAGAGCGCGTGTTTCTATCTCCTGGAAAATGCAAAATGACAGTACCTACACCTTGTAAATCAACTACAGGCGTGACGGAAAACATACAGGCTAGAAAAAAAAAAATTGTAACAATACAAAAATACGGCCTTACGAAGTGCTATTTCTATTCTATTGTCATATAACGATACTTATCGTTACAATTATATCTCGGAATCGCCAAGAACCAAACAATAGGCGATCACGAACATACCTTATCCGATATATCGATAACGATCAATATCGACCGATTATATCGATTCCATTGTTGTTAAATCGATAATTGGATAAACATTCGATTCAATAAATTAGATGGCTTAGCACGGTTACATTTTGAGTCGTGATCTATTGGTAATAAAATGTGTTCTGTGGGCCTAGTGTGAGCGATCGATTTTTACTTTGAAAACAGTCGTCTTGCACATAATATTTACTTAGAACCTGGAGGAGGCTGGCACTGAAGTGTGGAGATTGGCGTCAACAAAGAGAGTTATATACCCTGGAATGGGTAAAGTCGGGCTGTGGATGATGATGATGATGATGAAGTCATCATTCATATCTACGGGTGATATTAATTGCTGCTCGTTCTTTTCTTTTATATAGTTGTATCATCGATAAAAAATTGTTCCCTTCACGTTGCGCGTTCGTGCTAAGACCGTACTTGTCTTCAATGATTTTATATTAAATACTAATTGTGTCTCACGATTTCGGTTGCTTAATTGATAGAAATAAAAGCACGATTGCTTTATACTTTGTTGGTTGAAAGTAAAAGTGGTTTCTAATTGATTTCCGTGAGTTACGGCTCTTTGCTGTCAGTGGTAATTCATTAAAGTCAACTGGGATATTTAATACGCATTTGTTATATTCTAGACATCTGTCATAATATCTTGAGGCACGATATATACTTCGTCACGAATGATTTCGTATTCCAACACGAAGAATATTGAGAACAAGTACTAGAGAATGATGAACATTTTCCTGCACTTATTCCAATTTATGCGACCGCTGATCATGATGTCTAGGGTTCGATTTCCAGGTCGGGCAAAGTGTTATTGGGTTTTTCGATCAGGAATTTTTCAGTAGCAGCCAGGGAGTCTGGATTTGTGCCCGGTTGATGGCTGTAGGCTCTCGCCCATTTACATGGGACTTAAATATAATAACTGGCACTAAATGTGGAGTACAGCTCTGCCTAACTATTCCGGGATTACAGGCGTGATGTTATATTATTCTAATTTATTTGGGTTCGCCACGTCAATGCAGCATGTCTTCTTCTTCCATACTTCTCTGTAGTGACCTCCATATCTAGCCATATCATCTTCCACATAGTCCATACATTGTTTCTAGTAGAGTTAACAAAAATTAAGTGAACTTGCCAGAATTAGCCCAAGTCCACACACTCAGTAGCCACCTAGCACCAGCATCACAGCTCCCACCATTTTCTCATTCAACATTCCCATTTTCTTTTTCCCAGCATTAATTTTTCTTTTTAAGTTATTTCTACACCACTCCCCATGCGCCCAATTTTAGGTGGCCTGCCAGACGGAGCGAAATTCGGAAACGTTCGGGAGTTTTCGGACAAGAGAGGGGTCCAGTAAGGATGGTTATTTTGGAGGGTAGTCAAAAACAAAAGGTTGGATGTATTGCTTGCTTTCTCGTCGAGCCAGTAACCGAACCCTCTCATTTGCGCCTCTTTAAAAATTCACGATGCCCTAAACAGTTTGCTAGTGATTTTTATGTTGGTTCTCTTGCATTAAAAATCGTTTAGTCTGCTCCGTGATACGGTTGGAGCCTATGGTTGGAGCAAATAGGCTGGTTTTGTGGTAAGGCTTTTATTATTGTGGTGATATGCACATAGGTGAACCTACTCATGAATGTGACGCACCAACATTTTTTTTATTATTCTTTGGAGTAGATGTGCACCGCATTGATTTGACGCACACAGAAGATATAACATCGTATACTCAGGTCGGCTAAAATATTGAACATTTTATGAACTTTCGGTTGTAATCTATATAAATAAATAAAATTGAAGTGTCTGTTTGTTATTTCTAAATAACAGCTTTTTACTGAATGCATACGAAAGTTTATACGGTACTTATACCGAAAAAACGTACTATCTCCGAAACGGCTGAACCGATTTTGACGGAACTTTCACTGGCAAATAGCTGATTTTATAAGGTCGCGGGCAACAGCTAGTAAAATACTATCAGTTCACGTTCCCGTTATTGCCAAAAGAATATAGTCACGTGAGTGAAGCCACGAGCAAAGCTATAGTATAAAAAATATTCAGATTCCCTACCAGCAACTCCCAAGAAACCGTATAACACCGTACATTTTCAAGAAAAACCTTCAATATTTAGCATAACACCCACAAAAATCACCATTAAAAGTAATTCCCTTTCAAATCCCTCGCGAATCCGGCCGTAACAGACGGATTATGTGTAAGATTCTTCTAAAATTCACTGGATGAGCAGAAAAATCGTCAAGTACTCGCGTGTATCACAAAAGGGGGTGGGATGAAGGGGTTCACCCCCCAGGTAGGGGGTGTTTCGGCATCTGTCGCGAACGACGAACGAATTGGATGTGATTTCGGGGTTGTAAGAATTTTGAAATGATTGATGTTGTTTGTCGGTGAGAAAATTATGGGTACAATGATCTGCAACGTTATGGAAATGGTTTTCTTTCCTATTTTACAAGCTTTTCTTTTTATTGTGTAGAAGATTCCAGAGCAATAAATAATGGTATTGTAAGTTTTTTTTTTTTTGTATACTTGCTATTATAGTACTTTCCGTAAGTAAAATTATCTGCCTAGCTTTTTCTCAACTATGTTAGGGTCGGCTTCCAGTCTAACCGAATGCAGCTGAATCCCCGTATTTTACATGGAGCGACTGCCTATCTGACCTCCACAACCCAGTTAGTACTTGGTAATACGATACCCTTTGGTAAGACTGGTTGTCAGACTTTTTGGGCCACTGACTACCTGTAACGACTGTCAAAAATCTACAAATGACAGCCGGGACCAACGGCTTAACGTGCTTTTCGAGGCACGGAGGAAACTCGGTATGTAATGGGTGGTCACCCATCCACAGACATACCTAGGCAAGCACGGCTTAACTTAAAGATCGATCCGAGCGGCTGTTATTATTTAGCCACGAGCTACTCCGAGATTACGTACCGTACGTAGCCGACCCCGAAAAGAATGGGGCAAGGGCAGGGAGATGAAGAACTAGTTATTACGTGCGAGATGTTTGAAAACCATGATAAGAAAAGATAGTGTCCACAATTTGCCTAACCCCTGTACCATTCAATCATCGGACGAGGGATACGGCGAAGCGTCGCTGTTATACAGGATGTAACAGAAAGGGTATAGTCATATGAAAGGATATGCTGTTGAGCATCAAACTGAACGACTTTCTTCTTGGGTATAATATCGTAAATGCGAAAAAATTATTAGCTGTGCCATACAAAATTTCAATACCTACTCGACCCAAATGTATGGGACAGCAGTGGCTCAAAAAATCTGACAACCAGTTTTACCAAGGGGTATCGAATTACCTAGTACTAACTGGGATGTGGAGGTCAGATAGGCAGTCGCTCCATGTAAAATACGGGTATTCAGCTGCATCCAGTTAGATTGGAAGCCGACCCTAACGTAGTTGGGAAAAGGCTAGGCAGATGATGCTGATGACGTGGCTACCACTTTACTACCTAAACAAACTGACGTGTTAATCATTTAAGACTGAATTAAAAGACAAATTTGCCGCGTAATTTCCTTCATCCCTCACTACCCGAGCCAGGGGGTTGGTACAGAGGTAGGGGGTGTTTCCACGATGAGTGCGGAGTCAGGCGCGGTCGTGACCTCGCATTGAGGAATGACCAATCTCGTTTCCAGCCTACTTGTTTACTGAGCTTAAGATATTTTAATATACATACAACATGTTTTCGTCAAGATTTTTGTCACAAAGAATTTTAGGACAGGCTGAGTGTTGGAAGGGTTAAATTGCTTAACTTGTGGACTATTTTGAGAGGTGTTCATGACTCATTTTAAGAAAAAAGGTTGTTGTTGATAATTGATATGAAAACTAAAACCTCACGATCTTACCACAATCAATTAGAAATAACCTTACCGACCGTGTAATTAAAAATTACAAAAACTAAAAATTTTATAACAAGTTTTTTTTTTCGCCAATGAAAACTAACTGTATTTCGGTCCCAATCTATTTTTTTTTTCAAATTACGTTTTTAGCAATAGAATAGAAGACTATGCGTTTATTTTAGAAGTAGAAAACAAAACAAAAACAACACAATATTTATGTTTCTAATAATATTTAAAACATTTAAACAAAGAAGTGTATTTCAAATTCATCATAGATAGTTTTACGATTTACGTTTCATAACAATTTTACGGTTCAACTTTCACAACGACAAGGTTTTCTTGTAATAAAATAAATAAAACTTAATATTATAGCATTATTTTATTATTTATTTGACGTTTTTGAATAGAATATGGATCGTAAACTAACGACAATTTGTGACCAATTCATAAAATGATTTATTTAGTAAGATAACGTGACTTTTACGACTGTTTGTTTTTTGTTCGAAATAATGAATGAGATTATGCGACATAATTATGCAAACACAATGCTTAAGGTCCCCCACACACTGCAGACTTCCTATCGGCCGATAGTTTAGTCGGGTTGAGCTGCTAGTGCGCACACTAGGCCAACTAAACGATCGGGTTGGTGTCGACTGCGCAAAATCCAACAGTCGGTGGACTGCGTTCGAACAATTTGCTAATCGGCAGATTTAACAATCAGCAATTGTGTGCGCTGGATAAGGGCACCATACTGATTTAACAGTTGGCCGAAAGTTTAATTTGAAAGCAATAGTGTAGTCCATGAAACTGATTTACTACTGGCCGATACCGAAAGTTGTAATATGCGCACGAGCATTCATGTTCATACTGATTAAGAGCCCGACTAAACTATCGGCCGATGGGAAGTCTGCAGTCTGCGGGGGCTCTTACTGATGCCAATGATGCTCTGCAGATTTCGCCTACATTCAACCCGCAATGGACCCGAGGAGTGGTCTACGTCCCACCTCTGCTAACGGGATTCCTGCAGCCTAGCAGTAGGAACGTTATTGGTTTATTATGCTAAGTCATCCCGTAAGGCCACCCCGTGAATGGGTCCATTACATACTGAGTTTCCTCCATGCCTCGGAAAGCAGGTTAACCTGTTGGTCTCGGCTGGCATTTGTAAATCTTTGACAGTCGTTACAGGTAGTCAATGGCCCGATAGTCTGGCAACCAGTCTTACCAAGTGATGGTATACTGGATGGTATCCTATTATTCAGTAGTGGGTTGTGGAAGTCAGATAGACAGTCGCTCCATGTAAAATACTCGTATTCAGCTGCATCCGGTTTCACTGGAAGCTGAACCCACAATATATTAGTTGGGAAAAGGCTAGTCAGATGATGATGATTCAGCAACATTATTCTAAATCTATAATGTTCACTTCGACATTCAAAACCTCATAATAATTCATCTCACGCGCACAAATCTGACACAAAACATAATATTTTAATGGCGTCGAAGCACCTAGCGTATTCGGGACACGGTAACGAGTTGCCAGCGCCCACGCTTTCCTACGCCTAGCTCCATTCACGATAAATCACATACCTACCGTGAGAAGCATGTGAGAACCGATAGTACCCACCTTAAGATTAACTGCACTTGAAAACACTACCATCTAAAACTGAATCTTAGGTTAGAAGTAGTAGAGTTGCAAGTAATCTGCTGTTTGTTGTGTATTCGACAACATTTATTTGGTAAATTGATTTTGTTAGATACCCACATAACTGTTTTTTTAATAAATTAACGTTGATTTTTTAAATAATGTTTTTATTATTGAGCATCAATATATTTTCATGAAAATGATTTCTTACCTAAATAAATAAACAACCATAACCAGCAATATCATCATCAGCCTATAGCAGTCCATTGCTAGTCATAGGCCTCCTTACTTGCACGCCATTCAACTCGATTTTCCAGTCGCTACCAGCTACCCTGCGAAGATCGTCACTATTATATATTATTATTATATGCGATATTTCATATATAAAGCCGAGTCAGAGGCCCATAGGCGGCATAAAAACTCTAACACCAGGGCACTAACTAGACGAAAAGAAGACCTAAATAAAATGATTCGCATAAAATAATCGCATATGCACGAAAATGCATAAAACCTGGAACAAGCTGTGAAGTCATAAAAAGTCTTGCAATATTTTCCAAACTACTAAAATATGTTGTATTGCAGTGCCACATTAACGCTAACTTACCTATTAATCTTATATCATGGTATTTCCACCATCGAAGATCAAAGAAAAAATCTATAAATATCCACATCTATTTTCTCCAAACTTAAAAGTCACTCAGCAAGTCTAGCAGTGTCTCAGTCATTCTCAAGTATTCTCCGATGTTCTTCACATTCTCCAGTACACTTGGGGGTACTTCGTGGTACTAGGTGGTACTTGAGGTGACGGATCCGGTACTTCGGCTAGAGATCAGTAGATAGTGCATGCTTCCCAATTTTCTGGGCACACTTGAGCTTGCCGGTGACGTGGAATTTTAAGCATGTTTGGAAGTTTTAAATTGATTTTTTAGTTAGGTTGGGAGTTTTTGTGATGGAGTAGGCAGGTTATTTTATATAATTTACTAGCGAACCGCCCCGGCTTTGCACGGGTGCAATGTAGGTAATTTATTTATTTAATTATTTAGGATCTCCAACAAAGGATGTACACAAAAACACGAAATAACCGACGACAAAGTATCACGTAGGTGTACTCCTTCACTTACAGGAGACCACAGCATGCTTAATAAAATGTATAACTAAGCTAACAAAGATATAGTAGTATTTAAAAATTAAAAATTAAAATCAAAACATATTAAGGTAAAAAAATAAAATTAAAATAAAATAATAAAGTAATATACATATAAACCTTCCTCTTGAATCACTCTATCTATTGCTGAAAACTGCATTAAAGTCCGTTGCGTAGTTTAAAAGATCTAAGAGTACAAACAGCGGGAGCGACTTTTTTTACACTATGTAAAGATTTCGCTCTCCAACAACTGAATACGCTGAAACAAAGATATGAGATACATCTGACTTCTAAGACCTAGTGTGTGTTATGAACTTTTCAAAATAATATACTGGAAAAGGTAAAAATAAATAATATAAAGCGGCACAGGCAATTAATTATTATTATTAATTATTGTTTTATTTATCAATGTTCGTTTCGTTCGACTTTCTTTGTTTTAGTGGCCGTAAGCGCTACTGCTTTTCTATTAGGAATTTCTCAGTAGCAGTCACGGAATTTGTGCCCGGTTGGTGGCAATATGCTCGCCCCCTATTTTATGAGACTTAAATATAACATAATATAACATATGGTACTGTATGGTGTCCGGACGTAAAGAATAGCACCATCCCATATCTTCCCGTGGGTGTCGTAAGAGGCGACTAAGGGACTTACCAGAGAATGGGCAGCAGCGTTCTCTGTGATTTCATAACAACCGTACTGCGATCGCCAACCCGCCTGCCAAGCGTGGCGATTATGGCAAAACCCCCCTTTGGGGGAGGCCTATGTCCAGCAGTGGACGTCTTTCAGCTGAAATGATGATGATGAAATATAACAGGTGAAACGTTGGTGCACTATTAGTTACAACACGTACTTTCCCACTGCTGGGCAAAGGCCTTCCCCAATTCCTTCCATGTACTCTTTTCTCGTGCCTCCTAGCCCTCGCGGTACGCCTCCAGGTCGTCTCGCCACCTCTTTCGACTTACATAATAAAAAATGATTTGGCAAACCTTAAGATCAATTTCAAATACCTATTTAATGATACCCCACTGAACATAGTTCTTCGAATTTCGTTTTTTTTTTATTTTCACAATATGGCGTCTGGTTAGTGACACTCGCAAGATGGATTGACGTAAATATCATCAAAATCGGTCCACGCGTTTGGTCTCTAGAGAGCCACAAAGAACACATTACACTCTTCAGTCGGGTAAAAATCACCAATGGCCGGACCTTGTCAACCCCTCAAACGCTGCAGTTTTGTTTGAACATATTAGTTCGTAACTATGAGCTGCCCTGTTGAGAATACACGCTTCGGTACCGATACATAAGTACGCACTTTTAACACCATTTGTTACCTAAGTGTTGTTTGCGGATTTATTACCATACAAAGGCTTGTCCTATTCACGTAAAACCTCTTTAAACGAGCTTCTAGTATATCTCAATTGATCTGACACCCACACTTTCCTTAAACACTATTTATTCAATCAAAAAACCCAATATTTAACCTTTATATACATAAGCACTTTAGTCAATAAAAATCATGATTTATTCGTAAACATCGCCGATGTTTGCCAATTTCAAAACATTAAAGTTTTCTCAAATAGAGAATTTCCCATAGCACTCAAAATGAGCCATATAAAACATGAAATAATATTGACTTTAGCTGACAAGTGTACATTTACTATTATTTGTTTAGTTCCTCTTCATAAATGATATTAGCTGGTCGTTGTCAATCGTTGTCGTCTCATAATATGTCCGTACTATATTGTATACGTATATTGAAGTTAAAACTAGTACTAAATAAGTAAATACGTAAGTAAGATCATGGCCTGAGGCTTCAGCTCAAAATAATGCGCGGTGTAAACGCATTTTACTTTTTCGACGAGCACAGTTCATCATCATCATCATCATTTCAGCCGAAAGACGTCCACTGCTGGACATAGGCCTCCCCCAAGTGTCGCCACATTGACCGGTCCCGTGCGACTCGCATCCAGCGGATCCCTGCAACCTTCACCAGGTCATCGGTCCACCTAGTGGGAGGCCTTCCAACGCAGCGTCTTTCGGTTCGCGGTCGACACTCCAGAACTTTTCGGCCCCATCGGCCATCCGTTCTGCGAGCAATGTGCCCAGTTATTATCACCCATTTAATTATGAATAAAGTCTAAAAATTAAGTCAATAACATAACATTACGCCAGTAATCCCCGAAGGGTTAGGTAGAGGTGTACCTAATAGTACACCCACATTTCGCCAGTTATGTTTAAGTCCCATGTAATATGACTAATAGGCGGCGAGCCTATTGCCACCAAACGGGCACAAATCCAGGCTCCGTGACTGTAGCAGTCACGGAGCCTGGATTTGTGCCCGAGAGAGAAATTCCTAATGGAAAAACCGAATAACACTTAGCCCGACCTGAGAATCGAACTCAGGACCTCGAGCTCAGCAGTAGCGCTTACGACCATTAGACCAACGAGGCCTTTAAATAATAAGAATGTGGTGATGGTAATACCAAAATAATGTATCTCCTTAAACTGAGTATTAACATTTACTTAATGATGCTTGACCGTTGAAGTTTGTATCTCACACATACTTAAAATGTTTCAAAACAGACCTCTAAAATCATAATAGATTTACAAACACTGTCTTAGGCTGCCTGTCCATTGAAGCGGAGCGATGCTGCCGAGCGGAGAAACTGAGAAATATTAACCATACTGGAACGGAGCGGAGATTTTATGCAATCCCATTGGTTAATATTTCTCCGTTTCTCCGCTCCTTAGCCTCGCTCCGCTTCAATGGACAGGCATCCTAAAGCAAAGCGCACATTACTCCATCGGGCCGGGCCACAAAGCATTTCAATACAAAAATGGACAAAAGTGATGAAGAAGCATTTTTGCTATGCTTTGCGTTACGACCGGTCATAATCTCCGATAGCCTTAGATATCAAACTGGAGTATTTAGAAACTACCTAGACGAAGCCAAGCGTCCTTACTTAATTGATGAAAGTTACTCAAGCACGAAAAACTGCAAGCCGACCTACCCTCGTAGCATGACCACCGTAGACAAGGATCTCTTTGATGGAAGAATCGACAAAATGACACATAGTGCAAAGAAATCTGTCATTGTATCGACACAATCTGTCATTTACTCGATTCTTTCGTCAAAGAAATCCTTATCTACGGTGGTCATGCTACGGGGGCTGAACATATCGCACCCTGAGAACAAAAGTGACCTAACACGAAATTTGCATTTTATGGGAAATAACAAAATGGTGTTCGTGCTCTCGAAAATGAAAGAGATGAAATGTTTTTGTTTGTCTTTTTCTAGCACGAAATCGGCACTTTTTGATTCAATAGACGTGCCTGAACAAAAGGAAAAGATAATCTAGATGAAATTTTAAGGGCGAACCCTACCACACCAATAACAACAATCACGCAACCAAAACAAAAAGGAAACCATGAACATTGTGCAACAGATAACATTAGTGTGAACGCGACAAGATAACCATGTTGGTGTTGGACACAGTCACACCCACATAAACGATAATAGTTGAACATGTTGTTAGAGACCGCCTCATTGTCGTCGCAAGCTCAGGCGGCTTTAAAAGATCTGATTCTGGTACTTAAGTAGAGTGAAGTGTAGTTCTTTATCTTATCAGGAAATCAATAGTATTCTGGGATTTAGAGTTCTCCGAGATGGGTTATGGCTGAAATAACCGTACCGACCATAACCGTAGCTTTACCCGCTATTTGGCGGGTTTATATACATGTTCCCATCTCTGTCTTGCACTTGTAGTTTGACAGTTGTGCGACTGGAACAGAAATATCACATAATTCAATTTTTTTTACGTTTTTGCCAAAACATAATTTGCGACCCTGGTGTTTCCACCTTAGGCAAAGTACTTGCTAAACTGTTAAGTTTATTGATCTTGATCTCAGACTCCTCCCATGTAGACCTATATAATCAACTGAATGTCTTAGGATCTTTACTCCACCTCTGCACACACAGATCGTGAGAGGATTAGGACGTAATCAGACATTCACCAGCTTCTTCGCTCAAACAAAATACGACTCGAAAATAAAATCTACAGAACCCAACGTCTCAAGATTCTAATCTAACTAAAAGTCAACAACACCGTAACTTATTGTCCCAACGACAAGAGATTTATTTAGTATTGTGTAACGAGAACAACACTAATAGCTGACAACATTAGTGTGAATGTCACAACACTACGATAAGCCGGTGATGCCGTCGCGTCGCACCCACATACTACGTGATAATCGTGCGGAAATACTTGAGCTTTGTGGAGGAGCGTTTGAATCTGAGTGAACGTTCATAGGTAAAATAACTGGTTAAGGCACACAGTGAACACACAAAAATGAATTATCTTAGTTAATGAACTGTCTCTTTGGGTGGTCGCAAGCGTGACTGCTGAGCATGAGGACCTGATTTCGATTCCCGTGTCAAGCTTGGGTTTTTCCATCAGGAATTTCTCAAAAGCAGCCACGGAGTCTGGATTTGTGCTCGGTTGAAGGCAATAGACTCGCCAGTTTTACATGGGGCTTAAACACGTGTGGGTGTACTATTAGGTCCCCTCGGGGATTACAGGCCTGATGTTATGTTATGTAACTTAGTTACGTGCGCTGCGTGTTGTGAGTACCTACTACGTTTAATACTTAACGCCAGTTCGATAGGCTATCCTGCAAGAATTTGTTTTCTTAATCAGCTCTTCAGTTGCTCGATAGGCTATCCTGCAAGAATTTGTTTTCTTAATCAGCTCTTCAGTTGCTTGACAAATCTTGTCATTTAAATCGGTACAGAAGTTCATTTTACAATGAAATTTTAAATAATAAATACGAGTAGATCTTAAGAAAGGGATATTCTATAAACCAACCCACTGACCTAACATTCCGTTCTGTATGGTGTCCGGACGGTTCTGTATGGTGTCCGGACGTAAAGAATAGCACCATCCCATATCTTCCCGTGGGTGTCGTAAGAGGCGACTACGGGACTTACCAGAGAATGGGCAGCAGCGTTCTCTGATTCTACAACAACCATACTGCGATCGCCAACCCGCCTGCCAAGCGTGGCGATTATGGCAAAACCCCCCTTCTTGGGGGAGGCCTATGTCCAGCAGTGGACTTTTCGGCTGAAATGATGATGATGATGATGATGACCTAACATTCCTAGGTATTCGTACCTCATGGAACAATTACGGTGGAACTAGTGAGACGAGTTCGATTAAGTTTTGTTTCATTTGTTCCGTTATCAAAGTCCATGGAAGTACTGAGAAGAAAAAAAACTCACTAGTTCCATGGAACTAATTGCTGGTGGAACCAGTGAGAATGATTCCAAAATTCGAACGGAATCGAGTTTAAAACCACGAGTTGAGAGGCGAAATGTATTTTTTTTAAGTGTTTAGATTTAATATTCTCATGTAAGTGCAGCAGTGTAGATAGCAACAGTGGCCCAGTGGTGGCGGCTCCAACTTACGAGCAGTAAGTCTTGGGTTCGACCCCAGGCAGGCGCATTACTTTGTGTAATTTATTTCATCACCACTGCTCTCAAAACGGTGAAGGAAATCATCGTGAGGAAACCGGCATGTCCTAGAACCAAAAATTCGAAGACATGTGACATCTACCAACCCGCACTGGGCCCGCGTGGTGGATTATAGCCCATTCCCTCTCATAGAGAGGAGGCCTGTGTCCCAGCAGTGGGGATTATGCTAATAGAAGTGAATAGTGTTGTAGCTTTGCAGAGTAGCACTAACTGAAGTTTAAAACTTCTGTCAAATAACCGTGTTCCTGTCGCATAATATACATACTTAGTTTCGTTTACTAAAAGAAAGACAAATGTGAATGTTACCGGTGACATCCTAATGGCTGTGTTAAAATATTTTCTGGAACCGAAGAGATTTACGGGATTAAAAATAAAACTTGTTTATGGTGATTACAAAGTATATGCTCGTTCAGCACTAGGAGATGGAAGTTGTGACTGATTTAATGGTCTCGAGATTCTAGAGTTGTGTTGTGATAAATACACGCCAAGAAAATCCTTTTTCCTAGAAATGGTCACTTTAATTTATAACGTACTGCAATAGGCCGGCTAGGAGGGGCTCGAGGCTAAATAATAACAGCCGCTCGGATCGGTCTTTAGGTTAAGCCGTGTTGCCTAGGTTGGTCTGTGAATGTGTGGCCGCCCGTTACATACCGAGTTTCCTCCGTGCCTCGTAAATAATGTTAAGCTGTTGGTCCCGGGTGTCACTTGTAGATCTTTGACAGTCGTTAGGTAGTCAGTGGCCCGAAAAGTCTGACAACCAGTCTTACCAAGGGGTATCGTATTATCCAGTACTAACTGGGTTGTGGAGGTCAGATAGGCAGTCGCTCCATGTAAAATACTGGTATTCAGCTGCATCCGGTTAGACTGAAAGCCGACCCCAACATAGTTGGAAAAAGACTAGGCAGATGATGTGCAGTACATCAATAGGCCTATTTTATTACTGTTTTACCACAACCATTGTTCCAAACTTCAAGCTAAGTACTGAGGGACCGAGATCTGCTCAGGCAAAAAATAAACGATTTTTCTGGGATATGAGACCTTGCTAAATCGAGTTTTGGCCCTCGTAAAACTACAATATTGCAACTTTCATCGAAATCGGTAGAGCCGTTTCCGAGCCCGTAACGTTCTTACATTATTGCTCGTGTAATAGTACCTATAGGATTAATAGGATACCCTGAAATCGTCCCAGTACTGAGGTTTGTTCATGCAGAAATATAACGAGCATTGAACGCGATACTTGCGCTTTGTACCTACCCATTAACATATTCAGCCTATAATGTTCCCACTGCTGGGACACAGGCCCTGTGAAAGGGAGTGGGCTGTAATCCATCACGTGGGACCATGTGGGTTGGCAGATGTCACATGTCTTAGAATTTTTAGTTCTAAGACCAGCCGGTTTCCTCACGATACTCAGTAGTATCTTTGTAGTAGTATCTTTATCATGATTTCCTTAACAAGATCACATTCAACATACGAGTGTTTTTCAAAAAGTTAAGACAGACCATCAATCTATAGACACATTTTTCTCCCAAATCAAATTCTAAACTACAACTTTCCCATCCAATCCATTAATATCGAACAAGCATCAGTTTTGAGGTTAGAATAACATTATTTTTAGAGAGTTGCCATGCCAGTCGTTTGAATGGGGCACGGCCCAGCGCAGGCGCGGTACATTTGTTGCGCGTGGGCCGGAATAGTGTCAAGCGTTCGGTGCAAGCGCAGCCATTAGGAAACACGATGTTACCGGTGTATAACAGTCTTTATTGGAAGCTTACTTTATGTTGTCATTCCTACCTGGAATTGAGGATTGGAGGCCTAATGGTACTTCAGTTAAAATAATCATTTACCATAGTATTGAGAAAGCGTTGATAAAAATCACGCAGCTAAAAGCGAAATACATTAACGTATAAATGTGTCTGGATATGTAGGTAGGCACTCACTACCTACAAGATTAGTTCAAATAGGGCACAATTTTTTTATCATTGTCATACAACAGTTAATCAATCAATATTCTGTACTTATACCTAATAGAATTCTTAAATTATTTCGCAAAAAGATTAAACAAACCCTAAACCGCTAGGTCTGAAATCTCGTACAAGAGTTCGTTTTAAATATCGAAAGTGACCACTAAACTAAGATACCCAGGTACCAGGTTCATGGTTTTCCTTTAATTTAATTTATCATGTTTGTTAGAGAGATTTGATCCTTATGATTGACCCTATCGATTGATGCCATAAAAGTACTGGGTGATTTTTTTGGAATTTAGCCAGTTCGATTCCCGAGTGTGTCAAGCGAATTTTCGAAAATCTTTGAATGCAGATTTATTTCTATTTAAAAATAAAGAAATGTTTCCATTGAGTAAAATTTTCTATATCCAGTATATTAATTTAACACTCTAAGCAAACATAATGTTACGGAACTCAAATGGAGTTGGGCAGGACACCTAGCAAGGCGCAGTGATAACAGGTGGACTAAGGCTGTCACCGAATGGCGTCCAAGAACTGGCAAAAGAAACGTGGGTCGTCCGGCGGCGAGATGGGCAGACGACATAGTTGCCATCGGGGGAAAAACCTGGATGAGGCTGGCACAGGACCGTGGGGATTGGCACGAGAAAAGAGAGGCCTATACCCAGCAGTGGGTGAGTTCGGGCTGTGGATGATGATGATGAATGTACAGAGGCGGAAATAATAGCAATGACATTCTGTACCAGTCAACCTTTGTGTGATGCAAAAACAAGCAGTGTTAAGTGCAATTGAGAAAATTGTATATTTAATATAAAACAAAAATACAAAAAAAAAAACCAATCATACCAATCATAAACTATAAATAAATGATTATATGGTAATAATTCATCCCCTAAAACGGTTAAATAGGAGATACAAGTTTGCATGAAAATTTGTCTGCTTTCCTGATGTATTGTAAAATCCTTTTAAGAACGGCTTGTACTTTAATAAATTCTGTCAACTCATTTAACGTTAACTGCCAATTCCATCACACATAATTCAAATAAAACATTTAATTCAGTAATTTTTTTTTATTTTTTTTTATTTTTTTATTTTTTTTATTTTCCACAACTATCACACAACGCCGTCTAATTGGACGCTGAATTGACAAAGTACAACTCTAGCTTAAATAGAAATAACGTAAAACACGTCGATCCTCGCAGTGTTGCCAGCGAATTGCAAAAAACATTTTACTGAACGTTTCGTCATAAAATAAGGTTTACGTAATTTCCGACTCGACACGGCTTTTCCATCGATTCAAAATGGCGTCTATTGGAAAATAGTAGCCGGTGTTTATTATTGAATGTTGCAGCTACTGATTTCTATTTGCCAATAAAATGCATTATGGCGTCTCAGTAAATAACTTTAGGTCTTTATTGATAAGAAGATTTTAAATTGATTTTACTTGATTTTTTATCTCTTTCGTCGTTCAAGCGGAGAAATGAAGTTACAAGGTATTGCGCCTAGTAAATTAAGTTTTAAGAACTGAACTTTATATTTAAAAAGTCTGAAGAAAACATTATTATATTTTAGGAACTAGCTGTGGCCCGCGACCTTTATCCGCGTGAAATTATAATAAAAATATTAGTTCCCTTTTAAATCGGATTTTGTTAACAATTTCCAGGGTTTTCATTTTTTTTGCATGGAACCCTAATCTTTTTTGTTTTTAATAAAAGTAGCCTAAGTCACTCCTTATAAGATCAGCTATTTGCCAGTAAAAGTCAGTTCCGTCAAAATCAGTCCTGCCGTTTCAGAGATTAGCCGGAACAAAGAGACAGATAGACGATTTTTTTTTTAGATCATTATTATATCCGGAGCATTTCATGGGAGAACATGATCAAAAAAAATACATTCACATTACAAGGAGAAACAGCAACTTTTCAAATTTCGGATATATATATTTTTTTTTTTTTAAACTTTGCCCCTCACTAGGAATTTCTCCTGTATCGTGGGTGCATTTATAAACATTTAAACTCACATACACAAACAGCCAGACCCGGAACAACTACCTGTAGGCCATACAAACATTTGTTCCGTGCGGGAATCGAACCCGCGACTCGCAGCGCAGCAGTCAATCGCTCAGCCACTGCGCCAACCGTGCCGTCAATATTACGTATATTTGGAATGAAATTCATCCAAGTTTACCTAAGCATGTCCCAAAATCTCTCAGTTTGTGTACTTACAAATATGTCACACCCCTACATCTCTACAAATCAATTTTATTCTCACAAGTAGGTAACTAAATTCCTCCACACATCTTCCACGCCCTTCAGTGTCCTCAAGCCACGTATACGTATGGAGTCCCAAAAGAAAATTGGTAAAAATCAACGAATGAAAGAAAGGGTGGCTCCACATGTCAACGTAACGTGAGGGCGGGGCTTTACACCCTTCGTGGCATTTTTCCTATTCTTACGTTATACGTTCTTGGATGGAAAATATCGGGTAAGGAGTACATATCTATTCATACATACATTCACGCCTTTTTCTCATGAGGATAGGCAGAAACTACCGAACGCCACCTACTGCGATCGTTATTCTTACATAATCTGTTCAGGGCCTAAAATAGCCACTTTTTCTATGTTAGGGTCGGCTTCCAGTCTAACCGAATGCGGCTGAATACCAGTATTATACATGGAGTGACTGCGTATCTGACCTCCACAACCCAGTTAGGACTAGGTACTAGGTAATACAATACCCCTTGGTAAGACTGGTTGTCAGACTTTTTGGGCCACTGTCTACCTGTAACGACTGTCAAAGATCTACATATGACAGCCTCGACCAACGGCTTAACGTGTTTTCCGAGGGACGGAGAAAACACCCATCCACAGACCAAACTAGGCAAGCACGGCTTAACCTAAAGATCGATCCGAGCGGATGGTATTATTAAGCCACTAGCTCCTCACCGCTTTATCAGAATCATAATAGAAAAATAATATGAATTACGTTAAAATGGTCGCAAAGTGACAATTCGTAATATTGACTGTGTCTGTGATCATTTTTAAAATTCAAACACTGTTTTAAGCTTTCACGGTTTAAAAACTCAACTTATAGTGTCACTTACGGGATATCTTCCGTGATTATTAATTAGGTACTAGCTGTTGCCTGCGACCTTCGCCCGCGATAATTTTTATTGCCTATAACCTTCCTTGATAAATGGGCTATCCAACACTGAAAGAATTTTTCAATTCGAACCAGTAGTTCCTGAGATTAGCGCGTTCAACCAAACAAACAAACTCTTCAGCTTTATAATATTAGTATAGATTTTGAGGTCCCGATATTTCGACGATGTGTCATGTAAACGTAATTCATGTAATTTTTTTTATTATAATTTCGCTAAAGCAGCCATTTTACCCCCCCCCCCCCCCCCCTCCTGACCTGTGATAATGATATTCCCATACCTTAGTATTCTGACTAAGAAATACGGCGGGCTGACATAATTTCTTTACAAAAGTTAAGCTACCATTTTAATTCAGACAGAAGTTTCGAAGGTTGATAAATCCATGGTATAATAATATACTTCGCCTGGTATTCTCTTTCTGCGACAGCCGGGTCACGGGATTAGCCAAAGAATACGTTATCAGTTGCGATACGATCGATGTGTTGCCACGGTGTATGGTTGAATTACCCGAGCAAAATGCATTTTTTAAATTAACAAAGCAATTATGAACTAATAATTCAATATGTAAATTAATTTAAAACTAAACAGATGAACACGAGTTACTAAATAGTTAAGCTAGTTAGTATTTTATTTTATTTTCATTCACTAAATGAGAAAGTCCCTAAATTTACTGAAAAGAACAATCAATGGTAACACTTATCGTGACGTAGTCTTAGGCCATCGTGGGAAGAGAATACCAGCCCCCGTAGCATGACCACCGTAGACAAGGATTTCTTTGACGGAAGAATCGACAAAATGACAGATAGTGCAAAGAAATCTGTCATTGTGTCGACATAATCTGTCATTTTGTCGATTCTTACGTCAAAGAAATCCTTGTCTACGGTGGTCATGCTACGGGGGCAGGAGAAGTATAGTATTATACCACTGATAAATCAACCGTTACCCTAGATTTTTAGCAGCAACATAGAAAGAAAGATAAGCAGGTTTTTATTGCGTACAGTATTGTTTATATTTTGCGGTACATTTGGACATTAAAAATACGTACGAATTATTGAACCAAAAGGAGTCTACAGTTTTCAACCGTCAAAAAATGCGGATCCAAAATTACCTTTCACCATTTTTGTTGCAAATAAATAGCCTGTTACCCATAACAGGAACCTAAGGACCAAATCGTGGAATGCAACGTAATTTACAAAAACACAACAACTGTTATTTACAATGTTGTTAACAATCAATTATAATTTAAAAAATATAATGAGCTGCACAAATGTGTAGTCAACATCTTACTCCAAAGAAACGGGCGGCGCCGCAGAGCATGCCTGTTAAAACTGCAAAATAACACACACATTTATTACCCAGCCTTCAAAGTTTTTACTGAGTTACATACCAATTTATTATGCGTACATATATTTAGGTACGATCATTCTTTGTCCTTATTAAGATGCACTGACAAAAAGACCATTACAGTCCACCCATGTAAAAATATTGTTAATACTTGCGAGTAACTGGACACAGTCATAACAAGCTTTTTAATTGACAGCGTATGTATAAGTACAATAAGTGGATTTTTATAAATTTTATGCGGCTAACCATCTTGCGTAATATCAAACAGGGTGTAAGGGGACAGCCCTCCGCAGGCTGATGGACTGAATTCAGTATATTATACTAAGATGACCGGTACAAGAAATTATTTCAGGAATGTTATGGGAATCCAATAAATTTCATTTGTTTCATTTCCTCATACGCAATGTATCATTACTGTGGCAAAACGCACGTAGCGAACGGCAAGCGCGACGACGAATTCGATGAACTCTGTAGCTAGACAGGAAGTGAACAGCTGATTTCATGCGTCGTTCGTTAGAGTATTTCAACATCCATTGTTGGTTTTTTGATTTACAAAAAAGAAATCCGATGGAACATGATTCAAAATAAGAAGCTGAATGCACTTTATCAGTTTTCGGAGGGCTGTCCCTTACACCCTGTGTAGAAACACTAGCATTTGTCCGCGGCTTCGCTCTCGTTATAGTCAGAAATTATCCTAAGGAGACGTGATAAACATAGCCGAAGATACTCCGATACTCAAGATAATGGCGCTTCCTATCAGTAAAATAATTTTTGAAATCGGATGAGTCTTTTTAGAGATTTTCAAAATACAAACTTACAAACTGCCTTTATAACATTAGTATACAACTAGCTAATGCCCGCAGTTTCACCCGCGTGGAATTCGATAATAATCGTCCCACGGGATCATACCACCGGAATAAAAAACTTATCCTACGTATTAATCAAGGTTATAAACTATCTGTGTGCATAATTTCATCCAAATCCGTTCAGTAGTTTTTGCGAGAAAGAGTAACAAACATCCATCCTGACAAACTTTCGCCTTTATAATAATAGTAGGAAGGAAGTAGGATTAATCTGGATGAACAAAGGGACTGCTTACATTTAGAAGTTGAACTCAAATAACAGACACCATTCATACCAATGTCGAGCAATATATAAATAGATTTTAATGAATAGAAATCGTTTGTGAAAAGACTTGACCTAAGCCAATGAGACACTTAGAAGGTACCAGAAAATCTTCTTTATGAATTAACCTGTGTTTCCGACCTCTATTAACATTAGAATTATCATAGAAGGCGATATAATGCAAATTTTAAAACTAAAGTTTCTCTTTTATTGGTCGTAGGCGCAACTTGGTGCTAAATATACAACCTGCCTTGCTCCACTAAATGCTAGACTATGGTAGGCGATATTACTGATTTTTTTCTTCGAGATTTGATAGGAACACAATGCAATAGGTTTAAAAATATATCAGGTAATGTGCATAAAATTATCTCTGCTAATTTTTGTAATAATTAATAATCAAGACTTACTTAGCTTTAAGTGGCTATTCATTAATATGACTTGTTCGCTTGTCAGATGATCATGGGGCCTAAAATGACAGCTTAAGCAGAATCGTAATAGGATAATATTATGAATCATGTTAAATTTGTTACAGATACAAACAATATTATGAGTTGTCACTTTGTGATTATTTTACAAATTCTAACGTAATTCATATTATTATTCTATTATGATTCTGCTTCCCATCCCGAAATTTTTCTTCGATCCCATCACAAAAACAATATATTATTGATTTTATAACTAGCTTTTGTTCGCAGCTTCGCTCCAGTTATGGAGGGAAATTAACCCAGTAAAAGAATTTTCGGGATCTGATCAGTAGTTTCGAGGATTACCCCCTTACATACAAACTTACAAACAAATTTGAGCTCTTTATAATATTAGGATAGATAGACAACATTTTATGGATCCTGCTGCTATGCCAAACGTTTCCATGAAAATAATATTGAGCTTTAAAAACAATTACACAATGTAATCTTTAACCGATTACTGTTATAAATCTCATAAACATCGCCTAGCTTCGCTTAAAAGGTGTACAGAAACTTTTCTCACAAACTCATAACACAAGTTAGCTATTTATTTAACTGACTAGAAATATTTAACTGAATAATAAGCGGTTGTATCAGTTATAAAGCTAATGGGGTCGCTTCGCGCCATATAAAGTTCAAGTTTATTGAGGTGCAGCCCATAGTTAGGGAAATCGAGGTTTTATTTGTACAAGTTACTGAATGTATTTGTTTTAAACATTTTATTTTAATACTAGAGACCTACCCTAGCTTCGTACAGCGCCTCCTATCGGGTCCAAAACTATATCTAATGTAGCCTATGTTTTAAGTTCAGCACCAACCTGCTGCAGCACGCGCCGCCTGCGCGCGCGCTGCTTACACTCAATATGGTGTCACAACTGATAGACTGCTTCTATTGTACTCTGACTGACACACGGGCCGCATTTTGTAATATTACTCTTAGTTGATAAAAATAATTGTAATTCTAATCTTGGTAAGCAATTTAAACTTAACTATAAAAACACTATTGTATTAGGTAAGCCTGTGATGATAGTGGTATGTGTTTTAAATAAATAAATAAATAAGCATCTAGCAGTAGAGCGGTGAAAACTGCGTTCAAATTCATGCAGTAGTTTTTGCGTGATGCGCGTACAAACATACGGACAGAAAGAAAGACAGACAAAAATTCTAAAAACTGTTGTTTTGGCTTCTGTAGCTCTAATATAGACCCCCCATATATTTTTCTTTTCAATATCTTCAATATACAGACAGACATCGGTCTGTTAGTTTTATTTTAACCCAGTAAAAGAAAACGGTAACTGAAGATTCTGTAGCGGTAATAAACTACAAAAAATGTGTTTTGTATTAAATAATAATGATTTTCAAATGGGAGATTCCATTTTCAAATGGGGCATTCCATTTTCAAATGGGCTGTTTTTCTTTCTTTACTTTAAAAAAAAACCTTTTATTTAGAAAAAATACAGGTAACAGGTCGACTAAGATATTTCTAACGGAATGATATTCAGAGCTGATTCATAAAATTAAATTAAATTAAACAATTTTTTTTTTTTTTTATGTACATAACATAACATCGCGCCTATAATCCCCGAAAGGTTAGACAGGGGTGAATCTAATAGTACACCAACATTTTACCAGTTATGTTTAAATCCCATGAAATAGGGGGCGAGCCTTTAACCATCAATCGGGCCTTATGCCATATGTATGCCCCTACTACCCATTCCCTCTCACAGAGAGGATGCCCGAGAGTCTGACAATCAGTCTACTAACTGGGTTGTGGAGGTCAGATATGCAATCACTCCATGTATAATATTGGGGGTCGGCTTTCAGTCCAATACTCGTAGTATTGGACTGAAAAACGACCCCAACATAGTTGGAAAAGGCTAGGCAGATGATGAGAGAGTAGGCCCGTGTCGGCTTCCGCACGCAAAATACGCGCTTTGACGTGGAGTTGCGGAAACCAGCCCGTTATACAATACAATACAGTAAGGTCGGCTTCCAGTATAACCAGATGCAGATGAATAAAAGTATTTTACAAGGAGCGACTGCCTATCTGACCTCCAAAACCCAGACAGTACTGATTATCCTACCATAATTATTATTCATCTGTATCCTCTTCACCACAAACGTGATAACTCCTTACAACGTTTAATATTAATATTCCCATCTAATAGAGACATCAGTCATTTGTTTATTTAAAGCTCTTTTAAACACCACATTTATATCTTCCTTGGGAGCGACTCCTGCGCACGAGTTACGATCGATAAATATCATATTTTTGTAAATTATTGAGTCCTTAACTCCTTATATGACAGGAGTTATTTTTATGTGATAGTGAATAACATATACATTTTAGTAAATGGTTGATCGGTTGATATGAAACGTCTGGTTATGACTTAAGTGCTGTCGAAACTCGTTAAGAGAACATTGGTTCTTTTATATTATGTCAATTTTTATTATGTAGATATTTTTTATTTTTTTTTATTTTTGGTCAATTTCTACAGTAGCTACAGTAAGCACTGTCTAAGCTTCCACTTTCAGAGCTATATGTAACCGGAAACCTCAACCCCTGTCATACAGGCTGTCCTAGTTCAGGAGTTGAGAACACATTGATGTAATGTTTATTGAAGTTATAGAAATAAATTTATTTATTTATTTAATATAAGTAAAGCTACTATGGACTTATGAGGTTGTGACTATTTACGAATAATTTCGAGTTTGTCTCCACCGATCACGTTATCAGATTGAGTTTGCCACGGAGTTTTATCCACTCATACCGTGATCCGATTTTCTCGAAAAATGAATTAATGTTTTTACCCATTGATCACGATTTCTGGTACTAATAATTAACTAGTAGATAATGATTTACTAAATCTGTTCCATTTTGTAGGTAATGCATTTGATTGATAGACATTCGCCAAGAATATACTAAAAAAAACTTTTAAATCTGACTAAAATAAAAAGATGAAATGGACGAACAAAGTTAAAATGACAGACTTATCCAGATACTCATCAATTCAGTCTGTATGATATTTTTTTTTTTCTTGGAAAAAGTAAGTCCTTGATTTCTACAAAACACTTGCTATTGACTGCGGCCTTGGCCTTCGTTCAGATTCAGATTCGTTTCAGATTCAGATTCAATTTATTTGCTTGAAATATGGTATTTTACAGATTTTATAACACACAGGTACACAATAGTTCAGCATATTCCGCCTACTTAATTCGACATGCAAATTTTGTGACAAATAATTAAATTCCAATGTCAAAAAAGTACTAAATCAAGAATTGTCTACATAAAATATCAAATTACAAATAACAAAAAAAAAAAAGATTCCAAATATAAACTTTCAAATAACAACCGACCGAATTCGTTGCATTCGGAAGTAACCCCATGGGAACGTACAATTCTATATCCAAATCAAAATCATTTATTTGCGAAGGAAAATAAGATACAGACAGTTCTTAAAGATAAGTATATCTCTTATTGTGCCATTAATTTCGGCGTACAAAAACATAATATTTGTGACCTAAAGAAAAAAATCTTACCTAACCCTGGGGGGTTACTATGACGTCTTAAAGCAGGAGTATTTCCAGTATGGGAAAGAGACAGAGCTATACAGGTCGTCTAGCGCCATCTCTTTCCCACACTGGAATTACTCCTGATTTAAGACCTCATGGCAGGCCATATGGTATCTTAGACTCTTGCTGTGCCGAATTTCGTCCAAATCCGTTGAATCTTTGAGACGTGAAAAGGTGACAAACAGATTTACTTTCGCATCCATATGACTATTATTTCCTTTATTTATATTTTTACAAATCATTTATATTTTTAAATATTCCTTAGAAAAAAAAAATATAAAAAACATTTAAAATAAAATAAAAATTAGCCCACCGGTATCGGGAACAGGGTCCAAGCTACCGGCGGTCAGGGCTCTAGAGAGAGGAACCTCCTAACAATACGAGCCGTGTCCAGGAGTACCGCTATTATTATTATTATGGATGTAGCACAAAATATCGTATCTCAAACACGTAGAACACATCACCACCGCAAGCTAGCACCTACCTACTGCAATAAAAGTGAAATTTCTCCGCCCAACTAAAGTAACCGAACACTTAACTACATTAATTTAGTCAGCCATACTTATTAACGATGCTAAATAGCAATTTAAGACTTAATGATCATCAATAATGTTAAAAACATGGCATTTTATCGTCAGCTTGTACGCTGAACATCAATTAAACGTTATAAATAAACTTTTTTGGCCGCCATCTTAAATTTTCGACTTCGATCTGAGATATCGTTGTCCAAAAAGTATTTTTATGGTTATTATCGGTTTATCGAAGGTTTGGGTTTGGAGGGAAAGGTTATTAAAGTTGCGAAAGGTATTTTAAAATCTAAAATGTAAAAAAACACCTGAGAGCCGACGTCACATTCTCTCTGCCGGCTGTAAAGACGATGGAAATGTCAAAAATAATATAAAGCTGACATAATAATACGACCACTTTAAGTGTGCAGTTCAAGGAGGCGTGGCATTACATACGGAGTTTCCTCCGTGTCTCGGAAAGCACGTTAACCCATTTTTCTGGTCCCGGCTGTCATTTGTAGATCTTTGACAGTTGTTACAGGTAGTGGCCCGAAAGTCTGACAACCTGTCTTACCAAAAGGCATCCTATTACCCAGTACTAACTGGGTTGTGGAATTCAGATAGGCAGTCGTTCCATGTAAAATACTGGTATACAGCTGCATCCAGTTAGACTGGAAGCCGACCCCATTAAAGTTGGGAAAAGGCTAGGCAGATAATGAGACTACATGCTGTGGTTCAAACCAGTCTAATATAGCAGTACTTAACCACGTGTAGTGCGATGATATGGATTCTATAAAGATAAACAAGATACCGTTACAGTCCATTGACCCGCATATGAGCAATGTTGCCTAACATTGCCCAAGTCATAACACGCGTGGACCATCATCAACGATCACAACAGCGCTCTTATCTGGCCACAGCACATCACATCGTCAATTTTCTCCGCTCGAATAAGGCCTCTTTACTAAAAGGCACCATTCCTAACTAAGGCTTACGTAACCTGTAAACAAACGTGACCGTAGAAATACGATACTAACAAGAATTTACGACGAATCGTAAAAATCTTTGGCCATATCGACAGCCAATCTCACGAAATTCTCTACACCGGAACCTAACTTATCTTCCCCCTCCAATGCATTGAAATGACAACTTTGCCCTCAACATCACAAAGTACAATTTTGTTTAAAAGACAATGGCTGTTGTCACCTTTGGTTTTTGTCTATATATTTAACAAGAATGTGTGAAAGGGGGACGAAAGAGGGGGTAACGTATGTAGGCGGGTTACGTTAAGAAAAATCGTGATATACTCATCTTTGCTACTATTGGCGTAGAGGTCACATACGTGTATACCTATCGAAGGGAGGTGGGTGCTATAAAAATGTTTCGATCGAAAAGGAATAAGGAATGGTTATGTTTTCAGGATAGTTCTATACAATGTAGCTTTTATATTTTCAGTTTCGATGTGTGATTTAAATTGTTACAAAACTTTAATAGTAAAATATCCATATTTCACGAATATGGGTCTCAAAAGTGTTTAAAACTTTGAAAATTCAGTGCTTAACTGACACTTCCTAGCATTGTAAATCCTTTGCTCACCATTTTGTACAAACGCCAGCACATCAAGCTACCCGAATCTGTCAAATTTTCACAATCAACCTTGAACCTAATACTTTAGCGATAAAGTTGAAAATCTATTAAAGAAATTTGACAGATTGTAGTAGTTTGATGTGTTAGCGTCTGTGCTTTCATAAACCAACGACTTACCTTTTTCAGGTCTTATCCTGCATCTACTTTCAGAAGATTGGCTGATTTTATCCAAAGTGAGTGAATGATCTAGCATCTCAGGCTCCTCAATCTATTTAAGAGTAACACCCGTTGTAGAAAAAGACTCCTTGACTAGAAACCATGAAATAGGTAACAAAACTCTAATGATCCATTCCAACAATCCCATTTAAATTTTCTCCAACAATCCTCCCCAAATCAGAACCAGTATTCAAATAAAAATAAATAACAAACCAAATTTTTTATCTTCCCAAGTGATATTAAAAACCTCTTAACGAATATCGAAGAGATTTCATTTTCAATACATCTCATATTTTTCATACTGCGCGGATGACATATCACTGTGGATCATAATTTAGTAACAGAACCATGGAATTTTGAACCTTGAGTTGTTGAGTTAGGGTTGTTTTTCGAGTGGGAGTGTGAACAATCCCTCTGATTCCATACGATTTCACCCAGTAATGATTTGGCTGGTAATGAGGGAGACGCGCGTAATATTCTGAGAGTAAAGTCTTGGAGTATGGTAAGGATGGATAAGAAATTTTGTTTGAATATGGGTGGGAACGTAGATTTTTTGTATTGTTTTTTTTTATTTGTTGTCGTAATGTCATTGTCTACAGTCTGATATACAAGTAAAGTGTTATTTGTATTTCAGAGAATGATAAATGCTATTTATTTTGTTTTCGAGTGGTAAATAAAACAAGCGAAAAGTGACCTTACATAGAATTCAATTGACGGTTATTATGAAGAAACGCCGCAATATATAAACCTAGAATCCGAGAGAAGCTACTTGAGACTAGTACTCAATGAGCTTTTAAACATAGATAATTGTATTTTCCCAACAAAATTTATTTTGCCACACATTGCTCACTCATGCCTTATTCCCCTGGAAGTAGGCAGGAACCATAAAATATTATCATCTTATTTGATAATTTTTGACACTATTATTTTACATTTAATACAAGAAGCTAACCCACTAACACATTTCTACTAAAAAATAAGTTAATACTGTAATACAAGCAAGGAATAAATAGGCATTTTTGTTTTTTTTTTTTTTTTATTCAATCATCTCTTATCCACCTTGACACAATCCAGGGAGGAAAACATTCGTTCTTCCGGAGTTTATTATTGCTGTTATTGCTTCCATACGTCAACAGACTTCTTTGCCCTATATACACGTACTTGTAATATCAACAAATATATTGGATTAACGAAATTAATCGTAAACAAGGATTTGTAACGTTTATTGGGCGATGTTTTTAAAAGTGAACTGACTTGAAGGATTGAAAAACGATAGATAACTTTGTTCAAAATATGATGTAAGATATATTTGTGTAAATACTCAAACTTTCAATCACAATTCAACGGATTTTGAAAGAAATTCCTAATTCATTGCTTCGTTACTATTGAAAACTTCGTCTGCTTGACACCGTGAATGACGCAATGAAATTGTTATTTCTTATGGAGACGAATGGGCTTGAAACGCCATTTATTTTATCATACAGTGTCTAAGGGACCGACACGCAAACTATATTTCATTACAGTGTTGACTGCACATCGATGTCCCATAATACCGTACATTAAATAGCTACAATATTTATGCGATAAAACGATGAAACTGCGTCACTTACTACAGAATATAGCAATATACGTCAAATACCTACGTATCGTAAATATTTTCACACGGACGCAATATCTTAACTGTCCAAAACACTTACTCTTGCAACATAGTTGTTTTATACGCCGTGGATACTCTGAATGGGTTATAAATTGACTCATAATCCATCTTAAAAGGGTTCTTAGATACTTGTAAAATTGTATTAAAGCTACCATGTAAATACTAGCTTAGATCCTTTTGTAGAGTAAGCGACATAAGTGTGTTATACAAAGTATGTTATGGGTGAAATTCACTAGATTCAAATATTCGATATTTGCACTTAGCTTCTATGTTGTGCCCAGTATATAGGGTGACTGGTAATTAGTGACCGATACTTAAACACGTGATTGTAGTCATGATAACAAACAACTTTCCCAAAGAAACATCTTTTATAAACGACTAACAGCTGATAGGTCAAAGGCGCGCGCGTGCGAATTTCATCCAATTGTTGTGAAATTGTGAAAAAATTGTGTTTATAAAAAAAAAGTTTCTTTGGGAAAGTTGTTTATTATCATGAGTACAATCACGTGTTTAAATATCGGTCACTAATTACCAGGCACCCTATATAATGGGCAAAGTCATCTTTACTGCAATAACGGTGAGCAATTTTGACATACTAGTATTTCATTTTCAGCAACATTGCCCATAAGCTTACTTTTAATTTTTTTTGTTTGTTTGGTGCACATGTTTAAATTGCTGACTGTACCAAAATCTTTTATAAGTCGCTGTGTCCACAAGTTTTGTAACCGGTGGCAACTCTCATCTCATTAGACTTGACAACAGGGGCATTGCTTAAAAATCTTCAAGCATTGTCACAAAGGAGGTTACATTTTTCATAAAATACTTGTCAAAATGCCTCCCACACGGTGACTCCGGGCCGCGGGCTACGGCGTAACGAGAGCTCGTGTATGGAGACTCTTAACACGAAAGCCACTCGACTCATCCATATCCCACTCTTTCTCCCAAGAAAGAAAGAGAAGGCAACACCACTACTCTCCGTCATATTTTTCCCTTTACCACCCTCGCTTTCTGAAGCGTTCTTTTACATAAAAGAGGTTCTTGAGAAAATAATAACGGCTCTGCTCAAAGGGCACCCAACTTTTGCTATTTGGATGCTTTGATTTTCGACTTGGCAAAGAATTTTGCGACCACAAAGGGAATTTCGATGCGATATTAAGCAAGGATTTAATTTTCAAGTTAATGCAGTAATACTCGTTTCAATGATTTTGTTTCCTTTTGTAAGTTTTACCTAAGAAGCTGAGGTTTTAAGTACAAGTCTCAGCTGGGTCAAGCACTTTTTAATAAGTTTATTTGTTAGAATGATCCGCTCTGTCGATGTTCGATGGCTGCTATGCCGTGACTTAACAAGACAAAACGATACATTGTCTCTTATCATACCCGAAATCAAGTCAATTGTACTTATTGGCAACTTGCTGATGATATTAAATCTCAATTTCTCATATTCCAGGATCGCAGAAGAATACTTCCTGCAAACAGACGAGGAGAAAGCTAAAGAGTTGCCGGTAGTCATGCCCATCCATCTTGTCACCTTCACTATGTTCTTATCTAATCGATCACTGCTAATATCTACTACAGTATTACTGTCTTAAACGCTAGAATATATATCTTCATCATCAACACCATCTTTATCATAACACAACAGAACTCTAAATTTATCGTCATCGTAATGGCCATTGTCTTTTATACTCTCCAACCAATCAAAGCTTTTAAAACTACCTTCAAATCAACCAAAACATATCCACAAAAATAAAACGCCAGCCCAGCAACAACCAGTGAAGGGAAATGGTACACAATCGGAGGCCCGTTAACAAATTACTATAGTACATGCAAACCTATTTTGTAAGTATTTAATAGCGATAATAATAGCCCTCTCAATTGCTGTAACAATGGCGATACAATACTTTATTTAAATAGGGCTGGCGCTACAATGGAATCGATTTGGAATCATTAAGTTATAAATAGTATAGACGGATGTATGGGAGTAGATTTTGGTCACAATTGAGTTGTTCGGATTATTGAGGGACTCAAAATTGATTTTGATATTACTTCGCGATCTTTGGCTAAAGAATTTGCATTGCCATTCAACTTGGCAATGCTGCCAGTCTTCTAGGCACGTCTACGGATGACAGCAATGCGGAGAAATACTTCGACGAGAGTCCTTTTGATTTTGTTTATGTGTATGATTAGTTATATAATTAAGTAGCTGTATTAATATATACTTGTACAATAATTTACTACTTTGCGATTGATGTTGATTTGGAAACATCTCATCTAAGACCAAGACAGCTACACTCTTTAGAGCAGTTTTCGAAGATTTGTAGAGATCCATAAATTTAGAAATAGATACTGCAAATTGCTGCGTGTTTATGGGTCTATAGTTTATTAACCCGTCACCCCTGCCAACGACAGATTGAAAGATCAACGGCGAGCGATTGATGATAACAAAATTGGCTCAGTGATGACAAACTAATTAGTACTGTCTCATAAACTTTACATTTTCCACTAGTCTCGTCACTAGTCACTAGACTTTTAATTCCCTCACAATTCTTATGTTCCAGTGTTATCATCTCCACCATTCTCTGCGACGATATTAAAACTTTCATATGCAGTAATTCCGACATATCTCATAACTTGAGAACGGCAAAAACATTTCAACGCGAATTTTTCTTTAGACGAGAGATTTTATGACGACAAATGACAAAAATACTCAACGTTTCATTGTGGAACTTGGAAACGGCGCTGCGAGCATTTTTGTGCGCCCTCCAAGCCTATACATGTGTACAGAAGGGCGAAGTTATTTGCCTTGCTTCTCTTCCGTCCATTTGCCCCCCGCCTCCCCCCGCACTTCCGGTGCCGCCGCCTACCACCCGGCGCGTCCGCACGACACACGCCAAACAAATACCTACTCTAACACCTTCGCGAAAGGATTTCATTCTCGAGGTGACGCACCAACTATTTTTCTTTTACATCCAAGAGCAACGTGACATCGGACGCGCGGAAAAGAATGCCAACTTTGAATTCAGAGAGACACATTCGAATTTGGAGTATTCAGTGTGTGGCTGTTGCGACTTTTTGGAAATGTGGCGCCGGGGGTAGAGGGGTGCGGGGCGATTGCGACCGTACGAAAAACATATTTTTCAGATAACGACAATGAGAAAGGAAAATATTCAGATGAAAATTCCCCGATACGGCGCGCCGGGTGCGGCCGCGTGGAAGATATTAAGGGGCGGGCGTGTGCTACTTAACGATATTTTTCGACATGCTTTACTTTTATTGCTAACTCACGGCTCCGATATCGGATACGGTTTGTCGTATATCAAAAAAGAAACTCGATTCAGACGTACATAAAAAATATATTACGTATTTAGCGGAGCGAACTGAAATCAGTGAAGATAGCGGTCGGCTTCCACATCAACGGGTCCTTTGAATCATTTGGAGTCGAGCATTTTCGTGGAAACAAAAGAAAAATTCTTTGACGTATTACAGGAGCAATAATATTCTGGAAATTATTATCCGAGCGGTGTCCCAGTGGGATATTAAGTAACACGATATTAACATCCCCGGGGGTGAAAGGGACGGCTTTATGGATTAAACGGTTAATTAGAGAGGGACGGAGGTAGAGGGGGCGATCTTGTCTAAAGGACGTTGGCCTCCGGGGCACGCGACCGTTGATTCGAACTCCTTTTTAATTCTTTTTTATTAATTATACTGCGACCGAGTAGTCTTGAGCGTTCCACTGAATATAAATGTGGAGTATAAACTTAACTAATTAAAGTGGACGTGTTGTTAGTCTTTGTAGTATGTTACATAATTATTATCCTCTTAATAATAGTTAGTTTTACATGTTTTTCGAAAAGCTTGTAATTAAAATTGCAGTTATAAAATCCCATAAAGCTATTATTGAATAGCTTTATGGGATTTTATAACTATGTTAACTTAGATATTATTGAACACAAACAACAAATGCCGCCATCTTTACCCTTGGAACCGGAATACATTCAGTTATTATCCCCATCTCAAACAAAGTAATCATTATCACAAATTAAAAAAACACAAAGTGCCAAGTCCTCACATCCGCGGCACATTTCTTAAACGCCCCATCTTCCTCATTAAAGAGCTTTTTCTCAACTAAGCGTCGCTGCTTTCATTCCCTACTTAATGGCCGTTGGGTTCTTTCAATATAAACTTGGCAATGAACGCCAGGGGAGAGCAAATTGGGTCAGTCTTTGACTTAATTTTTTTTCTCCAAGGTCGATTATAATCAATAGGGCGACGCTCCAAATTTACGCCTGCCTGTAATTAGATTTTTGGCCGATCGATTTTAGGGTAGGTCGGGGAGAATCGATACTGCTTTGTGATTTGTTACGCAATTAGGAATGGGGATTAAGGACTGTTCTTTTTTTAAAATTGGAGATCGTTTTTTGTTTTTTTTTTGGTGGGATGAGCTCGTGGCTAAATCAGACAGTCGCTCGGGTCGATCTTCAGGTTAAGCCACGCTTGCCTAGGTTGGTTAGTGAAAGGGTGACTGCCCATTCAATACCGAGTTTCCTCCGTGCCTCTGAAAGCATGTTAAGCCGTTGGTCCCGGCTGTCTTTTGTAGTTCTTTGACAGTTGTTACAGGTGGTCAGCGGCGGAAACTCTTACAACCAGTCTTACCAAAGCTATCGTATTACCTAGTACTAACTGGGTTGTGGACAGACAGTCGTTCCTTGTAAAATATTGGTATTCAGCTGCATCCGGTTAGACTGGAAGCCGGCCCTAACATTGAAATCTTATCGTTGGGAAAAAGCTAGGCAGATGATGGTTGGTGAGGTGAGAAAGCTGACCGTTGGTTGAGTCAGCTGGTAATCGCGTAAGGTGTGCTCGCTAAATCGGACTGTCGACTGACTGTGGACACCGAGGCTTTGACAGATATTTCAGTGCATTATCTGTTGAACAAGCATGAATATAGATAGATGGCTATAAAGTAGAGGAAGACCAAAGAAACGGTGAATGGATTGTGTGAAGGATGATATTGCAAGAAAAGAGGAGACTATTGAGATGACGATGAATAGCAGTCGCCGACCCCAAATAAATCGAGATAAAGGCAAGAGAATCTCGATCTGTCAAAGTCGGGTTCCGTAGTCCAGTTTTAAGTCCAGGCTACGGTATGACCGCATCATCTTTAGAATCGTTTCGTATTTCTTCAACGATTTTAAACAGGATTAATAAGTTTTTTAGTATCAAGTGTCAATATTTTTGCGGATTGAAAATCACTTTGTATATTCTAGGCTCTCTTTTTTTTTTTTTTTTTTTTTTTTTTAGGATGGGAAATCATCAAATGACCCCCCCCGCTCTGGGCGGAGCGGAAGGGAGTGTCAGACTTGTACTGACTAAAACCCATCCATGTTCCTTCTTTGCCCTTTGTGTTCCAGGGCCGCGGTATCTCTTTCGAACAGTCCCGCAGCCCTGGCAGGCATTCTAGGCTCTCTTAAGGCTCTCATAATTGTTATTGGTCTATGAAAGACTAGATAATAAAGATCGGACGACTAGTTACACAGTTTTACCTAGATAAAATCGAACGACTAGTTACATAACCAATCTTACCCAGCTCATTAATGCGCTTGCGATCTTTGAACGCGGTTTTACTACTTCCCTGGGGATGTCGTTTTATATCTATGTTCATTAGGACTATAGAAACATGACATCGAATTAACCATAGGTACACCTATAAAATTTAATTTATCTTTGCGTAAAAGGCAATCTTTATTAGACGATTCGTTGGAATGAGTTAGGAAATGAACTAAAGCCTGCTTGCTGTCTTTCTTACTTTGTTAGTTATTCCCGTATCGACGAAGATATGTCACGTGTTCACCTGCCTTATAGGTACGCTATACCGTTGGTTCCTGCTGTCATTTGTAGCTCCAACTCAAACTAATACTCAAAGCAGTTATTTAAATTAGACCATAACAGGCACTTTTGTAGGTCAGAAAAACAAAGAAAGCGAAGCTACAGTCACAGACACAAGGTATAATAACTTGTGAAAGTACTGTAGTCTCCCATTCCAAGGCTAAGATGTCTATGGAAAAGCATGTTCAAGAAACTCCATGGACACTCTTTTAAATATAAATATTGATACAAAAACATGGTTACATCATTAGCGTTGAGATTATACATCTATGACAGTTGTTACGGGTAGACAGAACCACGAAATTCTGACATTCAGTCTTACCATGGGGTATCGCACCACTCAGGGCCTAACTGGGTTATGGAGATCAAACCTGCAGTTGCTTCATATAAAATACTGGTATTCATCTTCATCCAGGTAAACTAAAAGTCAACCCGATCACAACTGGGAAAAGGGTAAGCAGATGACGAGCATAATATCATAACATCACGCCTGCAAAGTGTAGAGATGTTATACCTAATAGTACACTCACATGTCGTCAGTTATGTCTAAATCCCATGGATTAGGAGGCGAGCCTATTGTCAACCGGGGACAAATCCAGGCTCCGAGGCTGCTACTGAGTAATGCCAGATGAAAAACACAATAACACTTTGCCCGACCCACAAATCGAACCTAGGACCTCATGCTCAGCATTACGCTAGCGACCACTACACCAACGAGGCATTCGTAGTACGTAAGTACCTTCAAATTGTTGTTTAGTTTCTGACTTACAAACACAATATGACGACAGATTTGAAAGATTACGATTTTGAACTGATAATCACAAAAAGGATTTAGTACTCAGAACGAAACCATTCTTTTAAGTCCAGCTTCAAAAAATCTGACAGTAAAAAGAAATCAATCTGGTATGTATGGACGCTGCATACTAATTCAACGCCGTCGGGACGAGCTGGGCGCTAAGAACAAAGGAAAAGGTGGAATTTTAATAAATCCATCCATTCCTGTATTGATTTCGGATTTGAAAATGAAAGTAAAATAACAATGTAGGGTTTTGGTAGACAGAATGGTATGCGTTAAGGGTTTTCTAAAGAATTACTTTATGAACATTGGTTTATTTATACAAGACAAGTTAAAATCACATTGTAACTATTTCGTATTTCCAAAACCACTTTCAAAAGGGATGACAAAAAAAAAATCTCACCAAATGTACCTCCTTTTTAGGGTTCCGTAGCTGAATAGCAAAAACCAGCCAAGTGCGAGTCGTACTCACATGCACACAGGGTTCCGTAGCACCAAACAATATAATAAAAATATTTTAAGCTCATTCATATGTTGTTGTTTGTCATAGTATGTTAATGAAAAACAAAGTTCCTGCTGCTTTTTGACGTTGCCCCCGCTAGGAATTTCTCCTGTATCGTGGCTGCGTTTACAAACATTTAAACTCACATACACAAACAGCCAGACGCCGAACAACTAACTGTAGGCCATACAAAGATTTGTTCCGTGCGGGAAACGAACCCGCGACCCACAGCGCAGCAGCCAATCGCTCAGCCACTGCGCCAAACGTACTACTTTTCTATCATAGTTACCGTTGATAAAATACTAGGTTCTTTTTCAAACCCCTTTGGAACAGTTTCGTATGTTTTCTTACAAAGTATATGCATTTTCTTTTCTTGGCATAGTTGCCATAAAACTGCGAGATCACTCCAAGACTCTTCTTGCCGAAGGAGGCTGATAAAAGTCATTCGTCTAGGATCTCTGGACCGTTGGCTTTTGGAGAACATAACATCACGCCTGTAATCCCCGAAGGCTTAGGCAGAGAGGTACCTAATACTACACTCACATTTCGCCAGTTACGTTCAAGTCCCTTGAAATAGAGACTTTTGGAAAATAGATTTACAAAACCAAAAATAAACAAAACTAACCTAATTCTCCAGTAAAGAAACCCAATCGTCAATTGAAGAAACTTTCCTCAACATACCTGCATTCATTGATAACAATAAAATAAATCATTCGCTATCAACTTCGGTGGCAACTACCAAGCATTAGGACTTTATAGTCCATAAAACTGGAAAATAATCTTCCCAAGGAAATAAAATTTCATTTCCTATTGCTTCTTGGGCATACAAATGTATATTCAGCTTGTCTTGTTTCTAAATGTATTATGATGAGAAAGTTTGTTTAACTGTTTTGCGTTAGAGCTTTAAATAATACAACGTAACATAACGCCTGTAATCCTTGAGGGGTTAGGCAGAGGTGCACTTAATAGTACACCCATATTTCGCCAGTTTTGTTAAATTCTCATGTAATAGGAGGCATATTGCCATCAACCGGGTACAAGTTCAAGCTCTGTGGTTATTACTGAGAAATTCCTGACAGAAAAATTGCCCGACATGGGAATCGAACTTGCGAACACTAGACCAACGAAGCTAGAGTTTTACATTTCTTTAAAAAAATAAAAAACAAAACAGTTAGATATATTTCGCAATAGTGTGCGAGTTGTTCTTAAAACAAAATTCGGTCATCGAAAATACAATCGTAAAATATCAGAAAATATTCGAATTCTTAAAATGTTATTCACAAAGTATGTATATAAACTAAAGTATAAGAAAGCTACACTCTTGTTCTTCAACAAATAAATAACATTTCAAACAGTTCTTGTGACAGCAACCATCAAACAAGTACCCCGGATATGTCAACTCAACCAACAAAATCCACTATCCACAAAAGTACCCAAGTCAAATATCTACACAAAATCTAAGCACGAACACAATAGAATATCACAAGTGCTGCCTACACCGAACAGTACAAAGCGCAATAATACTTAACATCATCATCTTGGATCATCCACTCGTCGGCCAAGCGTGTACGGTCGGCAAAAAAGCGAGTCTATGATGAAAGGTAAAGCCTACTTACAATATTTGTTTGGCAACGGAATGCGGTAGCGAAGAGTGCAAATATACGTTTGTACTGACGGTCAATACACTCATGGGTGATGCCTAACCGTTTGGTTTGGTAGCGTCAGCAGGTTGCGGATGAAAGTTTTGGGGAAAATTGGAATTGGGGTCAATTGTGATGTACCCATAGTAAATATTGAAGAGGATTTTATGATGGTTAGTTTTTGGATGTGAAGAGGGAATTCAAAATGAGAGTAATGGCTTAGTGGTAACCGCCCCCGCAGGTACTTACGAGTTGTACGTCGTAGGCTCGATTCGAACCCGGACAGGTGCGTTACATTGTGCAATATCGTCGGTGATAGTGCAAATCCGCGGAACTAGCATTGGATAATTCCGCGTATCTGACAAATGTAACCAATTTCAATTACGCATTGTCGTAGCGACGTAAATTAACGAATTTAATAGATTTCTACTGTTAACAAAACATAGAACACATGAATTGTTACTATTCATGTAAAAATGAGGTCAAAAATCGTTGAAATAAAAAATAATATAAACTTATAACCTTCCCCTGTAAACCTATACGTAGTACAGATACGCGCACTTTACGTATGGTAGATTCGCGGATTTGCACTATCCCCGACGATATATTTTATAACCACTGCTCTATAAACGACAAAGGAAAACATTGTCAAAGAAATTGTCGTAGAACCTAAAATTCGAACACATGAGACAACTTATCAATCCGCACTGGTCTTGAGGGAGCGCCACAAAAAGGAGACATGTGTCCCACCAGTGGGACCATTATAGGTGTTTATTAAATTGACATTCATCAACAAAAGCAATTTAATGCTTTAGTTATAACTAGACCACACATAAGAGCACGCACCAAGTTTTGGCTTGTACGACACAATCAATGATAGCCACGTTAAAAGTCCTTTAAAAAGAAGATAAGCTATCATTTCCTTCACCATCTCTGCAGACCATACCTGTCACCTTAAATTTCTCCGTCGTACAAACAGTCAAACAGACAGGTATACGCAAATTATTATGTCTAATACAGACTGAATGGGCCGCGACGTGCGTTAATGTGAGCCCACAGAATGAGTCATGGCTGGGCTAGTGTTTGCTCGCCACATGGGTGAGTATGGGTGGAGAGTGCCCACACACCATCATACAATATTTACAAGGATTTTGTTAGGGTATGTCCGATTTTTGACTGTATTTGGCTAAGCTCAAATGGAACTGAACGCGATTATACTTTGAAACTGCGATCTTCAGGACCAGTCAATGTCGATAAGTATGCCATAACAATGTTTCATCCGTGAAATTCTGCCAAAAATTCGATGAAGGAGGTAACAAATCAACAACGTTGCATAGTTACATGGGGGTTCATCTGGAACAGTTTTTAATTCACATGGCAATCACTTCATTCATCATCATCATTATCATTTCAGCCGAAAGACGTCCAATGCTGGACATAAGCCTCCCCCAAGTGTCGCCACATTGACCGGTCCCGTGTGACTCGCATCCAGCGTATCCCTGCAACCGTCACCAGGTTCGCGGTCGCCACTCCAGAACTTTTCGGCCCCATCGGCCAACCGTTCTGCGAGCAATGTGCCCTGCCCACTGCCACTTCAGTTTGGCTATTCTTCAGGCTACGTCGGTTACCTTGGTTCTCTTGCGGATGTCCTCATTTCTAATTTATCACGCAAGGAAACTTCATTATAAGTATAGTATCTTCACATAGCAATGAACAACCAATCATTGGGGTATTTTTGTTCGATTTATTCATCATTGCAACGTTAGCACCCATTCCTTCTCAGTTGGTACTTCCAATCTTGGTGATGATAGCGACAATAGTCTTACATCACCTAACATCACGCCTGTAATCACCGGAGTGTTAGGCAGAGGTGTACCCTCAAAACAACCACATATAATAGTATCATCATTCATCATCATCATCATTTCAGCCGAAAGACGTCCACTGCTGGACATAGGCCTCCCCCAAGAAGGGGGGTTTTGCCATAATCGCCACGCTTGGCAGGCGGGTTGGCGATCGCAGTATGGTTGTTATAAAACACAGAGAACGCTGCTGCCCATTCTCTGGTAAGTCCCTTAGTCGCCTCTTACGACACCCACGGGAAGATATGGGATGGTGCTATTCTTTACGTCCGGACACCATACAGAACGACGTATATAATAGTATAATAGTTATTTATTAAGTTTTGTTTTAAATCCCATGTAATATGGGGCGAGCTATTTCCTTAAACCGGCAACAAATCTAGATTCCGTAGCTGATACTGAGAAATTCCTGAAGGAAAAACCCAACAATACTTTGCCTGACCCGGGAATCGAAACCAAGACCTTTCGCTCAGCAGTCGTGATTGCGACCACTAACCAACAAGGCAGTCAATAGTCTTGTTATACATAATTTGATATGTGTTACAAATACATCAAGTAAAAAAAAAACAAAGGCTATCCAAAAACACAACGATAACACCCAAACTCACGAGTATAACCAACTCTAAACTACTCGACTAAAATCACGGACAGATGTAGACAGTCCTCTCCACCGTCCATCATCTAACCAGTATCGATTACACACACAATATTACGTAACCAAACACTCGAACAGAAAGTTAAATTTAACTTGCAAGACAAACAGAGATCGCATTCAAATACTAATCAGTCTTAATTAAATGAATAAATATCCAGAGTAAATTGTGATGTCATGTTCTGTTCGACAATCATTGGCACAGGAACTGAGTTTTGTATGAGTTGGCGAGGTATTGCTCAAAGCGCAACTATTTTTAAGCGCAACCAACTAAGCGCAACTAAATTATTCCTAAAAGCGCAACCAATTATGAAAAATAGAGAGGGGTATGATGGATTCATATTTTTTTTTTCAATAATGGTTGCGTTTTGAGGAATAGACATGTAATATTTTTAATTTGTTCTGTATGGTGTCCGGACGTAAAGAATAGCACCATCCCATATCTTCCCGTGGGTGTCGTAAGAGGCGACTAAGGGACTCACCAGAGAATGGGCAGCAGCGTTCTCTGTGTTTTATAACAACCATACTGCGATCGCCAACCCGCCTGCCAAGCGTGGCGATTATGGCAAAACCCCCCTTCTTGGGGGAGGCCTATGTCCAGCAGTGGACGTCTTTCGGCTGAAATGATGATGATTTTTAATTTGAATTTGTGAGCGCAACTGATGGTTTCGCTTCGAGGAATAATTTAGTTGCGCTTAGTTGGTTGCGTTTAAAAATAGTTGCGCTTTGAGGAATACCCCGAGTTGAGTTGACGATTATTAGACTTTAAGTACCTACCTATACAGTCATCATTTACTACTAGTAGGTATCTGTAACTCGTAAAATCAAAATCAAAAATCATTTATTCAACCACCTTTCGAAACTTCCTAGTGTTTAAGTGGTTAGCTGGGAAGACCAAGTGGCGGTACAAACTCTCCAGCAACACATATGTCTGATAGGTTAGCAGAACCAGATTCTATACAAGAGTGTGTAAGTTAATATAATCAAAGAATGTAAATAAATCATTCGGAAAGCACGTTAAGCCGTTGGTTCCGGCTGTCATTTCGTCTGGGATAGTACAAATCCGCGAATCTACCATACGTAAAGTACGTATCTGCACTACGTGTAGGTTTACAAGGGAACATTATATTTTTTTTTTTATCACCGATTTTTGACCTCATTTTTACATGAATAGTAACAATTCATGTGTTCTATGGATTGTTAACAGTAGAAATTGATTAAAGTCATTAATCTAGTCGCTACGACAATGCGTAATTGAAATTTACTACATTTGTCAGATACGCGGAATTATCCAATGCGAGTTCTGCGGATTTGTACTATCCCCGACGATTTGTAGATATTTGACAGTCGTTTTAGGTAGTCAGTGGCCCAAAAAGTCTGACAACCAGTCTTACCAAGGGGTATCGTATTACCTAGTTCTAACTGGATTGTGGAGATCCGATAGGCAGTCGCTCCATGTAAAATACGGGTATTCAGCTGCATCCGATTAGACTGGAAACCGACCCTAACATAGCTGTGAAAATGCTAGGCAGGTGATGATGATGGTCTCAAATGATTTATTTTTATCCTAGTTTGGAAAACTTAGCGGTAACCACAGACCTCTCGGCAAAAATTATCTGCAGAAGACCTTTGTCCGTTTAAAGACTTTAAGAGATCTTTTAGTAACAATTCCAAAATCCGTAGACTGCATAAGAGTGTAATGAGCTCACTCCTGGCAGGTTATGTAGCTAAAAATTGGCTGGTCATCATTTTATCAATCTCCAGACTAGGTTTGTGACACTTAATTCATCTTCTTCTTTATTTAGTTAAACTGCATCCACATGGTCAGCATGATGGTCATGGTCAGCATGAAGTTACTAATATGAGTACGGCTGCACTACCCCTTGTTCTTCTTCTCTTCTCCAACCTTTGGCCACCAAAGGCTGAGTGTAGGTCTCTTCCAAATCTCTCCACTTTTATCGGTTTTGTGACATGGCTATCCAGTATCTTTAATGATGTATCCGTGTCTCGACTGCAGCACTGCCCCTGCGAGCCGTTAATTAAATCATTTAGTTGCGCGTCTCTATCAATGTAGTCAAGACCTTAGGGTGGACCCTGCTAATAAGTAACTAGTGTTAATAGACTATAAGCTATCCCTGTTTACGACTGAGTGTAATGTTCATGCTTGGAAGGTTGCCAATTATGTTCTGCACTTAAACTTGCGTTAACGTTTTAAGGGCACCGGCGTCAATGATCGACTAATATTTCGAATAAAACACAAAGTTGTGATAGTAATTATTACATCGTCATTGTCCGAGCAAAGACTGTGAGTACACTTCCACCAATTTATCTCTGCAGGCGGGAAAACACAGAACTAAAATAAATGCACCAATTTTGACATCTCAATGCCAATTTTCTTGACAAGCAACGCCACACTGAACTGCACACTTAAAGTGGTCATACTATAATATACCTATTGTAATAATTGCCTTCTTGACGATTCAAAAATCGTTCGAATTGAAGTTGAGCGTTCGTGCTTGACTTCAACTAACTTATCTGTGGAGGAGGGAAAAGATAGAACTAAAATAAATGCACCAAATTTGACATATCGATGCCAATTTTCTTGACAAGCAACGCCACATTGAACTGCACACTTAAAGTGGTCATACTATAATATACCTATTGTAATAATTATCTTCTTGACGATCCAAAAATCGTTGGAATTGACGTTGAACGTTCGTGCTAGACTTCAACCAACTCAACTGTGGAGGCAGGAAAACACAGAACTAAAATAAATGCACTAAATTTTGACATATCGATGTATTTTTGCTTGAGAAATAGCGCCACCTTGAACTGCGCGCTTAAAGTGGTAATACTGTACAATGACTTTTGACAAGTTTGCCGTAAGCATTTGAATAAAATTCCAATAGATTAAGACTTCTCCATCATAGGTTATCCCTAGTAGAATGTCACTTGGTTTGGACATGACGACAATACAATATCACATAACATAACATAACATCACGCCAGTTATCCTCTACGAGTTAGGCCGAAGTGTACCTAATAGTACACCCACATTTTTCCAGTTATGTCTTAGTTCCAAATGGGCGAGCCTATTGCCATCAACCGGGCACAAATATAGACTCCGTGGCTGCTACCGAGAAATTCCTGATGGAAAAACCCATTAACAATTCGCCCGACCCGGGAATCAAACCCAGGACCTATGCTCAGCGACCACTAGATCAAGGAGGCAGTCAATACATCATCAATCTCCTGTCCTTATCCCAATTTATTCAGGGTCGGGCACCATGACTTCTTCTTCCCTACTTCTGTATTACTCGAGGCAGTCAATACAATATCAACAAAAGAAATTGTGTTTATTCAAAATGGTACGCCTACATTTAAAATTTGACTGAAATGGACTCAAGGTCCAAGTTAATTTACTACTTAAGATAGTCCGTACAAAACTAAATACACGAACAGATACAGTAAGGAAGCAAACAAACACATTTATTATAAAAGGTAATTGCTCATTGGTGTCTTGTTGCAATCCTTTTACGTGAACAAACTCGACTCCTCGGTAATGAGCCGACTAAGGTGGCTCTAGGAATGGTCTACGGACAATATTGTGAGTCTGTTAAGGGATAGTGCACAATCCAATATAATAATAATATAGCTTTAAAGCTAATTAAACAGGAACTGACAGAACTGCCTCGTTGGTCTGGTGGTCGTGAGCGCGACTGCTGAGCTTGAGGTCCTGGGTTCGATTCCCGGGTCGGGCAAAGTTAAAGTAGTTATTCAGTTTTTCCGTCACGAATTTCCCAGTAGCAGCCATGGAGTCTGAATTTATGCACAGTCTTACCAGATGCAGCTGATGGCTGCCAGTATTTAAAGTGGACAGACTGCCTATCTGACCTCCACAACTTCTGAGGCTCGGAGGAAACTTGAGCGGTGGCAGGGATAAGATGGGTGACCATCTATTTATTTAATGGATGGTCACCCATCTACAGACTAACCTAAGCAAGCGCGTCTTAACCTGAAGATTGATAGGACAGGCTGTTATTATTTAGCCACGAGCTCCTGCCACCACTCAAATTCAACCATCAACCAAAAATTCCACAAAATTCAACGTCAAAATAACAAACCTGACGTGAATAAACTAATTTAAAAATATAATATTTATGACGTATACATTTTACTAATTAAGGCCAAGCCTCATCAGTATGTTCGATATTTGAATAAGTAGCGGTGGCCAATTAAAATTCTGTTTCCCCTTAAGCGGCAAGTACAGAACGTAGCCGTCTTAAATACCTTTAGTTTTAATGAACGAACTAAGCTTAATAGGCAATTGGTTAATAAAATGAATTCGAATGTATGTAGGTTTGCTAAGAACTAGCTCTTGCTTGCGACTTCGCCCACGCAGAGATTGGAGAACGACTAAAAGAACGTCTAAATCGTCCCACGGCAAAGAACTAGGGGGAAAACCCTGTCTAGAGGGCTCTCATCATCTACCTTTTCCCAACTATGTTCGAGGTGGCTTCCATTCTAACTGGATGCACATAAATACCAGTATTTCACATAGAGCGACTGCCTATCTGACCTCCACATCCCAGTTAGTTCTGGGTAATATGATACCCTTTGGTAAGACTGGTTGTCAGACTTTCGGGCCACTGACTGTAACAACTGTCAAAGATCTAGAAATGACAGCCGGGACCTAACCTAGCCAAGCGCGGCTTAACCTGATGATCGACCTGAGCGGCTACTATTATTTAGCCGCGAGCTCCTTGTCTAGAGGTGTATTCCTGCATTTTTAAGAACGTTTACATTTATTGCCAATCTCTCAAAAGTTGAATAGGGTTTTCACTGAGGTGAGAGTAGAGGAAGACCAAAAAAACAATGGACGGACTGTGTGAAGAATGATATGGCTAGAAAGGAGGTGAGTGCTGATATGTCGAGTAATAGAGAAGTATGGAAGAAGAAGACATGCATGACACCTAATAAATAGCGTTAGAGGCAGAAGAATGATGATGATGCCACTAAGGTGAGATTGAACGTTTTATCTCCTAGGTGTTTGCGTGGTCATTTTCATAGTTTATGGTGTGCTTCCCATCCAAATCCTTTTAACCGGGATTGATTAACATCATCATAAGCTTAGCATTTTGCCAACTATTTTGGGGACTGCTTCTAACCGGATGCAACTGAGTACCAGTATTTTACATGGAGCGATTGCCTTGATTGATTAACAAAAGACAATATTTAAAAAAGTATATTATGTACACACAGACTTATAAACTTGAAATACTTAGTAGGATATTGCTAGAATAAATTGCTCACTAGCATGAAATGTGAGGTGTATTTCTTGACATACATGCATGCTAGAGAACACGCGTTTGAACTCTTGGGTGAAATAAGTGACATGTCTGGCAAAGTTACTGCTAAAAGACTTTATTAACTGATGTGCTCGGTTGATTAATTCGGATTTAGCAACCTAATACTTGATTAATTTCTTCACTGACTACGATTTTGAAGTATTTTACAAACACGACAATTCTTATCGAAACTCAATGCAAATTTCAGAAAATAAAAGTCAATCTCCAACTAACCCCTTAAATTAAAGCATTCTAACTTAAAGTAAGTACCTCTTTTAATCAAAAGTCTCAAACAAAAACAACCCTTTGAAATTAAATCAAGAACACGCAACACAACACATTTGAAATACTCAAAGACATCAAAAAGAGCAGAAAACATTCTAAAATCCAAAGGTCGAACTATCAAAGAAATGATTAAGTATCGCGAACTTTTCTAAACACCGTGTAAAAAGGATCAAGTCGTATTAAATTCCAATATACACGGAGTAAGAAATAGGCGAAGCAGACTAACAGGCAAAGTTACTAATTTGTCGAAAACTCTCGTAAATTAAATGCCAAATATTTTTGCCTGTAGCTCACATATTAAGTTTCACAGCTAATATCTAAAGACGGTGAGACATGGGCCACGAAAACGGCTGTTTGTTGTGAATAGTCGATTTTGTCGCATAGACTAAAAAAAAGCTTTTAATTTTTAAAATCAAATATGTTTACTTAACCTGGCGGTCACGATCACATAGATGGTTCCTACATAGTGTGTGAACTTATTTATCATACAAAAGGGTTTTTTTACCATCTTTTAGGCGCCACAAGTGACCCACGTCTTCAATCTGCCTAAGTATTTGTTTCTTGTTAAAAAAAAAAACAAATAAATCCCTCTTTTCGATTGAAATCATTTCTCGAACAGAAAGTCTGCTTAGTAGGTATTTATAATACTGCATCAACATTGCTACGTCAACAACGCTGAACAAATTAGTAATTATAATTACATAGTAGGTACCACATGATTGATGTGCCATTGTTCTGGCAGTGTCCTAAGATAAATTCCAACTATCATTAATTTAGATTAATTTATTATTAGTTATTTTTAGATGATGCACGTTGAAGCTAATTAGAACACGCTGGCGACATTTGTAACATTCTAATATATCAGTTTTATTCAAAACTTATTATTGACACAAAACTCTTTGATATGGGGGTAAGGTATATCAACGAGCAAATTGACATGATCTCAGAATATCAGCTCCTTGAAAAAATGATGGATGGAAAAAAGGAAGGCCAAAGAAAATATGAAAATGAAATGAAAGAGAAAGGAGTAAATGATGCCTTGACGTCTGACAGCGCAGAATTGACGTAAGAAAGTGTTGCACCTAGCACAAGTAGAATGGGACAAGGGCAGGAAGATAATGATAAGGGGTCTAGAATTGTGTGCTGAATTCATAGTGCTAGTGGTACCATGGTAGTTTGTGCGTATATGACCCGACAGGCTGGTCTTAACTCATCGTCAATCCTTTAGGGCCTGAAGGCCTACTTGAATAATGATAATAGGATCAATACCGAAATATACAGAAACTGTCACGAGAGTTATCACGGGCTGTCTTCACTAAAATCGCTACAACAAACAAAACGCTATCGCTTAAAAACCCGCTGTTCCCATGGCCCCATCGCAAAGTTCACGCGTCGAAATCAATTTGCGTAGCGGGCGCGTCCGCCGTCAAAGAAAGAATTTCTCATAAGTTGGATGGAGGGGTGGTGGGGGGTAGGGGGGGGGGGTGGTAGTGGGCCTACATGAAACAAAATAGCATTATGTTGCGAGAAAGTATTTCTTATGTAACGTGTGAGGTGCGAGTGTGCGAGATATGTCACTGTATATCATTATGTAGACATTTCGTGTCGTGAGGTATTAGAAAATTTTTGTTAGAATTATAGAATGAAAAGCAATCTTGGGTCATTTTGTTCGATAACGGGTCTGGAAAATTTATTGACGAAATTATCTGTAATTAATTTAAATCACATAATTTTAATCGAACTATCTGAAATATTTATTTATAATTAATATATAAATACTAAAGTATTAACCGTACAGACAATTAAACGAACATACCTTACAAAAAACAAACACAATTAAAAAAGAAGAACACACAAATAAAGTACGTTCCAGACATTCATCGAACATCTATAAAGGCTACTATACACGCTTCACATAAAAATACGAACTCGACAAGCTAATAAAATGCTCGCTACATATCGTAAGAATCTTCACATCTCAAAGAAAGAATTCGCAATAAAGTCCATGTAGCTCCGCCCTCCCCCACACACGTACTCACTATTGGCGAATACAGTTATCGGAAAAATGGGGAAAATGGGGTAAAGTGGACCGGTGCGCGAAAGAGTTGGGAGGAGCGTGGGATATGTGGAGTTACGGGTAAGAAGTAATGTTACTATATGTTAGAAGATTGGTTTTTTTCTTATTGCATTTTGTTTTGGGATATTTCTCTTATACAACATTAGTTTTAGTATATGCGAAACCTGAAACACGCGTCTAGTATTTTATGTAAAGAATCTATGTAAAAAAAATTCAAAACTGTATCATGAAAAATCACAAAGTTATAAGCTTGTTCTGTTACCTAGTTGTCCGCACAAAAACGCGGTCACCACGCAGCGCGCGCCTCCAGCTTCGTCTTGAGCTCATTGATAATAATAATTTGGCAGTAGGTACCTTAATTATTGCGATAGGTACTCAAAGTCGCTCGGTATCCAACTTTTAACTTTTTTAAATATTTTTGGAAAAAAATATAACATGGTTTAAAAATTATTGGAATGGATTCAGTTACTTATTCTGAACAAACTATATTCAGGTTTCGCATATACAAAAAATAATGTTGCTTAACTGGGCATTGATTTATTCCCTTCAAAACTATTTCATGTGGGTGCTGCATAAAAATATTCTTTTATTTTTGTACGTTATTTTTGGCGTTGCAAAATTTGAAGTTATCAGATCAATAAATACACTCTACGTCTTTAATATTGTCTTGAATGTTTTGCCTTAAATCAACTACTTTCAGTTCGAAATAACATGAAGTACCGAGTTAGTAATAAAGCATATCTTACAGCACTAAATCATAAGTATTTTAGTAAACAACACTTAACCCCAGTTTATCGTGTCGGTGTACACTTAAAACGTTTCACACCACACCTTAGCACTCCACACCAAAACACTAGAAATAAATCCTAGTCTTAATTACACCCTCCTTGATTGCTTACAAAAAAATAGGAGCAACACCAAAGAAAAACAGCGCTCCAACAAAGTTTTTTTAATTTCTTCCAAACGATAAAACTAGCAAGGATTAAACACCCACTTCCGAATTCAAAGTGCACTGTTTAAAAAGTCAAATTCATGCAAAACACGGCATTACACAGATTCACAAAACTACGAAATAGCTCTACGAAAAAAGGAAGAAAAAAAAATTAGGAAGTTCCGTGACTGGATATGAATGAAGGTTCCGTTGGAGTCGTCGGACTATCGCAATATTGCTAAAGTTTAACATGGAGGGAAGTTTTTATTAATGGCCGCCAAGTCAGCTTTGTTCTATACCCACTCCTTTTAACTCTCTCCGCGCACGAAAGTAGTAAATTTTACACTTTATAGAACCATCCTGTACACAAAATAGTACAGGTATTACTTTGCTGTTTCATAAAAGGAATTCGCTATTAAATGCTGTTTTTTTAGTTTTGATACTACAATTCGCTATATTTTTATGATTATCGCAATGTTTGGCGAGCACGAAATGTCGACCTACCGCGAAGTCATTAGGAACAAAAGAAAGTATAATTACTGGTATTTTTCGATAATGAAATGCTCCTATTAGGTGAACCTAATATAGACACAATAAGTGCTATTACCGAAGCATTAAAGCTAAAAGCATTCTGCCTTGTTAAATTTTTTGGCCAACACGCGGGATCACTCGGCGAAATTCAAAACCAGTTTGCAGGGGCTTACTATAACGCCTATTCAGGGGAGCTTTTCACGGAATTGGGTCAGATGCTTTCAGCTTTGAGCCTAGTCTATGAAACTGTAATAACTCAGGGCCTGAGCTCACAATCTCTTATGCAGAATGGTTTTGTCAATGGCCCACCTGCCATTGGGATAGCTAGAATAATGAACTAAGTCGTTACTGCCCTACCTATCTCAACAATGTATTGATCCCGAATTCACTTAGTTGAAAATGCTGTAGGACAACTTTTGTCTGACCCTCAAAGAGAATTAAAAGACTTTTAGAGCGGACATTGGGAATATATAAAACATTTTGAACAGGTTGCGGGGATCCGCTGGAAGCGAGACGCACGGAACCGGGCAATTTGGCGACACTTGGGGGAGGCCTGTGTCCAGGAGTGGACGTCTTTCGGCTCAAATGATGATGATGATGAAGCGTTTTGATCCCAAATATTTTCGACTTGTCACACGAGTGCACACACGACAAGCTGGCGTACGACACGAGACAGACCGTCTTTTTACAAACTAGTAACAAGTATTGGTTTACGCTTTTTTTCGTCTTATCCCGTCTATCGCTCGTAAATGTCTTTGCTAACTCCGCATAACCTTCGTCTTTATCTTCACACAATTATAAAATAAGATACTTAAATGAAAATATGATAATTACTGTATTAGTCGAAACGTTTATAATGTTTCTTAGCTTATCATTACAGTCTTTTACAGGACCTGAATGCTTTTCTTCAAGCAATTTCTTAGTTCCACCGATAACCGCAGCTTTAATATTTTTGCATTGCCTTGCCATTTTAGAAAATACATACAACATAACATCACGGCTGTAATCCCCGAAGGATTAGGCAGAGGTGTACCTACCTAGTAGAACACCCATATTTCGCCAGTGATGTTAAAGTCCCATGTAATATCCCAACGAGCTTACTATCATCAACTGGGCACAAAGCCAAAGCTGTGTGGCTGCTACTGAGTAATTCCTAATGAAAAAACCCAATAACGCTTTGCGCGACCCTGGAATCGAACCCGCATAAAGCAGCCGCGCTTGTGACCATTAGACCAAAGAGTATTTTTTTTCAAAAATGTAGTGAAAATATTCATATTTTGACCTCTATACTAAATACTTAGCTTGTTTGACTATACATTTGTGCAATCACGTTTTACTTTACGATGACGACTAGTTAAAGTATTCAGGCAGCACAATCAGATCTATAAACATGCAACACTTGGATGCTATCACTATCTCTATCATAAATCTAACTATGAATATAACATTAACTGCTTATCTCTCTCCTAGCTATCTTTTGATAACTGAATTTGAAATGCGACACTGTATTTTGTTAAGACTGGTGTTTATAGTAAGTCTGCATTCGTAATCAGTCGTTTCTAAGTTTTAAAATTAATCATTGACAACCGTCTTGGTTCGCACATGTGATGAGGAGGGACGAATCGCATATGACTAAAAGTGTAATGGATGGAGAGGGAGAGGAAGACCAAGGAAACGATGGCTGGATTGTGTGAGAAATGATATGAAAGCAAATGATAACGTGACGGTTGACAGAGGAGAATGGAAGAATAAACGTATTCCGCTGACCCCAACTAACATGAGACAAATGCAGGAAGATGATCAACCTAACCTTGTTGGGGTCGGCTTCCAGTCTTATAGGATGCAGCTGAATACCAGTCGTCATTATCACCATCATTATCAGTGTACAGAAGCTCCACTCAATTCTTGGCAACTCTCATCCTGCTACTACCTGCTACCTTCGCTCCACCTAGGTCTGAGTACTACCGAATTCACTGATGGTGGACCACTTTTCAACCTTATTACTTCGGGCAGAAGGGTGAAATATGACTGACCCTCAGTGCTCTCGGTAGGACCTTAATGCACTTTCCTAAGTTAAAAATTAATATAAATTCTCGCTCTTCCAAGCTTCATACTAATTAACTAGGGGTTGGATCTCCTCGTCAGTATTTGCCAAATATTCGGTTCTAGGTCTTTGAGAGTACTTCAGGTTTCTTCAGGTCATGCTGAAATATATGAGGTTCTTGTAGAAATAAATCATCATCCGCCTAGCCTTTTCCCAACTATGTTGGGGTCGTCTTCCAGTCTAACTGGATGCAGCTGACTCAGCTGAGTACCAGTATTTTACATGGAGCGACTGCCAATCTGATCTACACAACGTAGTTAGTATTGGGTAATAGGATGCCCCTTGGTAAGACAGGTTGTCAGACTTTCGGGCCACTGACTACCTGTAACGACTGTCAAAGATCTACAAATGAGAGCCGGGACCAACGGCTTAACCAGCTTTCCGAAGCACGGAGGAATCTCGGTATGTAATGGCTGGTTACCCATCCACGGACTAATCTAGATAAGCACAGCTTAACCTAAAGATCGAGCCGAGCGGCTGTTATTATTTAACGAGCTCCTCTCCTCCTGTAGAAATAAATATCAACTTTGAATTATAAGCTGTAAGGTAAATCTTCCTACGGCTAAAATCCGCTTATAAACGTAACGGACGTTTTCATAAACATCTGGGTCATTGGAACAAATTATAATTTTATTAGAAAGTTCATCATTATTTTGCAACCCTTTCGGGTCCTGTTTGATATTATTTTGGGATCATTTGTCAGACAAAGGTCTGACAACCTTTTCCACCAGAGGCACGGTTCGGTTTTTAGCATATTCATCAAGCTTACAGAAATCAAAATATACACAGCCGTTTCAAGCTTGACCAGACCACAAAAAAATACTTCATCCCAGCCCGCAGCCACTACTTTCAATCCACTTAAACGAATCTAAATAAACATAAACAAACCAAAGCCGACATTGGCAAAGAAAAAATCATTTGTATTCACGGAAAACCTTACTATTCTATATCCTCTGACCCATCCACAGAGCACAGATACGCCGCGACGGTGCTTGAGGTGGCATTGTCGACATCTTCCATACAAACAAGCTTGTGAGCCTTTGGTCGCACTTCGACAGCCCTTCACAGCCTCGGATGATGCGATTTGCGACTGTTTCTATCTGTCCCCGTGAGTCATGGGATGCTCGAAACAACTTCTTGCACTGGTTTTTCACACTGTCGCTTGAGAGTCGAGCGACAATGACGTATAGTAAACTAGCTTATGCCTGGCTCAGCGTGCGAGTTCGGGAATTGCCCACGGGATCGAATTTCCGAGACAAAAAGTAGACATGTGCTATTCCAGACTATAATCTATCTCTGAGTCATATTTGCGTCATCCGTTCAGCCGTTCTGGTGTGATTAAGTAGCAAACATCCATCCATCCAAAATTTTGTGTTTAAACACAAAATTTTGGATGGATTAGAACTTAGTAAGTTAGTAGTAAGACGACAGACAATAGGACAGTCCGTGACAGAGTTGAGCGCGTATATACACGCTCAACACAGTTCCGGCACCACAAATTTTACTAGTAAGGAATGAGTATATTAGAGGAAGTTTGTAAGTGGCGCCTGTTACAGAAAAATTGAAAGGATGTCGTTTGTCTTGGTACGGACAAGAGTGATGGACGTGAATTTTGATGGATGGAGAGGGAGAGGAAGGCCAAAGAAAATATGGATGGATTGTGTGACGACTGATATGAAAGAGAAAGGAGTAAATGATGCCGTGACGTCTGATAGGGGAGAATGGAAGAAGAAAACGTGTTGCGCCGACCCCAAATAGAATGGGACAAGGGCAGGAAGATGACGACTACCACCTCTATAAACTGCCGGCGCAGCGATTCTATACTCTGTGGTCACCTCCTACTTTTTCATCCGTCTCGCTCAAATAGATTCGATATTTAGAGCGGATTGCGTCGGGTGGTTTAGATTCTACCCCCCACCCCACCCTAGCTAAGACAACCCCGTTTTATATGAAAACAATGTCGATTTATATTCTGCGTGTTTCGTTCTTTGTTTAAATGAATTGTTTCAGTTATAAGTAAGGAAGCTAGTGTTTCATGTGGTGTGAGTAGAGTTCTGCTAGTGTGACTGTATTTTTTAAGGATCGGTAAACTGCGGACACGTACACCTCCCATACCAGGAGGCCTAGGTGCCAACAATACGGCAAGCCCATGAGGCGAGCAGACTGTACAGAAACTCCTTTTAGGCTAGTATGAAAATAGAATGAGTATTGAATGACCCCCGTCATTTGATGTTTTCCCATCCGAAAAAAAAAGTGTCCGTTTCCGGAACGCCAGGTTTTATTTCGCACCGGTTTGACTGATTCTTTACTTATTGAAAATCATGCATTCATTGTGTAACGAAATTTTTATAATAATTGATTTAAAATCTGAAAAGAACATTTTAAAGAGAAAGTTCGACATCATTAATACTCAAGCAGTGAAATTCAGAATATTCCTTAATGTACACACCCACATTTCAACAGTTATGTTTTAATACACAAATATTAATAACATGGCTTATGATATTCAAAATCCGTGCTCATTCGTTATCTACTTGTATTCAATTCTCAATCTATGTACCTCTACGCTTATGTACTTGCATTTCATTTACTCAACATCTTGCCTCTCTATCTGGCGCATCTTTTCTCTCTTTTCCCAGGATTTCCAAGCGCCAAATCCTACTTATAGCGTCTCTTGGTTGAGCTGAAATGGATTTTTTCTGATCTATGCCACTTAGTATGTTTTGATACTTGGTCTATTTTCAAATATTTTTTTGATTAAATTAGTGAGTAGGCACGCCAGTATTTTAAATGGTCAATCCATTTAAAATACTGGCGTGCCTACTCACTAATTTATTTATTTATGTACACACACAATACTTAACAAGATATTAAATTTAGATAGAAGAGCACAAAAGTACTGCTTATTTCTTTTTTTTTTCGAAGTTGATCAATAATTACTTAATTAAATAAAATCCAAAAAAAAAAGTATAAGTATTTTTCTATCCCGTTCTTTGACATTGTTAACACCATAATGTTTTCAAAAAACCAATCGGATGCCTTACTAACAAATTGGATTGTATGATCTATTAAATAAATGATTTGATTTGTTTGATTTGTTTTAGAAAAATTCAATTCTGAAAACAATAAACTGCATCCAAACATTTTATCCATCAATAAACGAAATCTCAAACCTTTCACACCCTTACAATCAATGTACTCAAATTGCAATAAAAGTCAAAACTCCGTATTTTCAATCGAAATAAAACAATGGCCGACGTTCCTAGTACACTGAAAACGAATAGTGTTTTGTAACGCGAGCCCTAAAACTTTCGAACACGTGTAGGCGCCATGCCAAAAAGTTGTTTATGTTCAACAGAATCATGCCATTTGGAGTCGTAACTGGCAAAACGATCGTGAATTCTGTTTACAAGCATTATTTAAATCTTCATAAAGATAATTATGTTTTTCCTTTCGTTGTCAATAATATTTGATTAGTCTTGTCTCACTCACTCATACTGTGAACATATTTTTCGTACAACCTTAGTAACTCTGAAGACTAGTGTCCAACCGAAACTTCGGCTTCGACCACCATCGACCAAAAAAAACGCTTTCGGCCAAACCTTCGGCTTTGGCCAAAATAAGCTGGAGTTTTGACCGAAGAAAAAGGTTTATAGCAAGCGCCAAAATTGAACGAACTGTTACGAAAACGCGAGAGTACGTGGGGGATAGTGGTCACTTAATTTGAATTTTTATTATTATGTAACTGTAATAATCTGTTTATATACAGTCAACATAAACTTTTAATTTAAAAGTTTAAAAAACATCTGGAACCGAATTTCATTATTAAATTTTCGGCTAAGGCCGACGGTTGTAGCGATAACCGATTCATTGGCTTCGGCTTCGGCCAGACATTGACCTTCGGTCTGACACTAGTGAAGACACGTCTCAAGATTTAAATCTTTGTTTACAAGTAAATTCAGGAATGTATTGGCTGTCTTACAGCTGTATTTACGCTATTTCGATACGCTAGTTGTAAACTCCTATGTAATTTCTTTATTAGTAAACAGTACCGGAATATGTGTGTGTCAGTTACAATGTTTGGTGGAACTTGCTGTTGTTCATAATCTTAGAATGCACTTGCAAATTGCTTTGTTGGAGTAGTGTGTACGGATGTGTTATCATGAAGAAATAAAATAATAAAATCTAGAGATATTCTATTTCTATTTTTTTTTAAACAGGCCTTAAAGACTTTGTTTTACCAACCATTATTAATCAGAAGAACTCATTATCATTGACATATTCTCATAAAATGTGCGGAAATCTCTGTCTCGCTCTCTCTCCTCTTTTAGTTGAAGTCTTTTATCTTATCAGACAACACTTTTTTTTTTCTTTTGTATATCTGACCAGTAACATCACCAGCAGTAAATTCTGCAAATTCCCTCAACGAATATCTTCTGTCAATAGTATTAAAAAACTCTCACCCTTTTCCCACCAAGTATCAAAATGTCTCAAGCGTAGTACTAAAAGGAGCGACGCGCAACGCACTCCGAGTGATATTTCTTTACAGCCCACGACACAGCCACTCTTGGGAAATATACGACGGTCTTATAATGTGGAGCGCAGATGAATTTTGTATACGTTTTACGGTTAACTAAACGTAGAAGTATTTAGGTGTGTTCACGCACTTTTTTCGGTAAAATGAAATGTGAATTTTGAACACGTTTACACACGTTTTTGAACAAGAACAGTTTACGTACACGTGCACAAAGGCTATACACATTTATGTAGAAGTTCGGACCTAATACGGACGCTTCTCCGAATCCGAAATTACTGAAGTAATTCACTCCGCTCCACTTCCACAGCCACAGCAGGTCCAGAATTAGTAAGCAGAGTAAACCTTGATTTGCTGCTTTCAACTACTATTCTTTTTTTACACACTTTATTTTTTCCCTCACAAAATGGTCGCAAGTCGCACATTTCCAATCAATAGCCCATTTTATATTTGCTCTCTCTCCCACATTACGTACATGGCAGCCCTACCACCTTTTCCACCAAGATTAACATGGCAACTCCATCACCACTTAACATATTCATCAATTAGTCACTTAAATTCAAACTATTTTCCAGGTAGCATTGTTTTTTAAAGCTATTCAAATTGGAGTCGTGTATCATTTAAACATTATTTTTGTCTAGTCTAGTCACAAACTTTCGTGGAACTAGGCGCAAAAATTCCAGTTGCTGCATCAGAATTCTAAGTGTGATTCTTGCAAATCATTTTGGGTTCCGTGTACAGGTTTGGAGATGAATACTCACTGAAAATATATTGATATTTTTGTAAATCAAGCCGGTTATTTTGTTTTAAGTTAGGAAACTTTGCAATTTGATGATTGATTTTGACTTCCTAAGTTACTACGTTCAAAGTATATGGAGCGACTGCTTATCTGACCTCCACAACCCAGTTAGTACTGGGTAATATGTTACCCCTTGGTAAGACTGGTAGTCAGACCTTCGGGCCACTGACTAACAGTAACGACTGTTAACGATCTACAATTGAGAGCCGGGAACAGCGCTTAACGTGCTTTCCGAGGCATGGAGGAAACTAGGTATGAAATGGGCACCCATCTATGGACCAACCTAGGCAAGCGCGGTTTAACCTAAAGATCGACCCAAGCGGCTGTTTTTTTGCCACGAGCTCCTCCACCTAACACTTTTGACTTACAATGAAGAAAAATACTGTGAGTCAGTCCGGTTCCTCAGCGCTAAGACAAGTTGCATTCGATTGGCACAGGCTTTTGAACATGATCTTTTCAGTAGTTAATGTTCACCCTTTTTTTCTACTTTTTAATATTTTTATTGCTGATGGAATGTCGTTTTATCTAGAATGTCTGAAAATAGGAATAATCTACATAGAGTTGGCATGGTAGCTTGTTCAACTATTCCTTTTCTATTACATAAAGAAATGTTTGCCTGATTTGGGAAAATTAAACCCTAAAATAAGTTTTGTATTGTATGCCATGGAGGTTGCACTTCAACAGTTATCACAAATTAAAAGTTTTATAGTGAACATACAAATAGCACAATAAACTTGTACTAAAGTACATCAAGTACATTAAACTAACCTATCTGCTGAACAAAATGAATTACAATAAACATCACTTTAGCACAATTAAATATAGTTAAACAGCATAATAAAGATAGGTAATTACTACGAACGTAATCTTTAGATTCAATTATATCAAAAGCGTTGTAGATAATCTAGCTATCAAATACTTAACATTTAGTAAAGGTTTTTATTTCTTTAGTTTTACGAGCAGTATAAAAGTACCTAATATAAATAGCAATAGTCGTACCCCACATCCTAACCAAAGCGATTGCTGGTCACGTGATTAAGAGAATGATATGAATGCTACAACCGCGTGCCGCGTTGCGCAACGATCGCTTTGGTTAGGAATAGGACGCGATGTAAATGTACTTGTAATAAACGTTAATGCATTTCCTCAAATTCTCATTTACATGATACTACCTAACCCAGGTTCAAATAGGTGGGATTTGAACCCGCGACCTCTCGATTGCTAGTCGATTCTGTGGCAGTTTGGCCATTACAACGTCTATTAGGGTTAGTTAGGCTATTTGTCAATGTTGTACATTTATATTCTGGTAATTGCACAACCTCTTAGGTGTTTCTGATTTATAATAGTGGAATATAATAGTCGTTGATAGTTTTATTGGAGAGCCTACCCTATACTGATGTAGGTAGGTTTATGGCTAGTACATCTTGCTAAACGATGTTCGTTTATGGTATCTCGACTTCTGGGCTCAGGTCCTGGGTTCGATTCCCGTGTCGTGTAAAGTGTTATTGGGTTTTTCCATCATTTCTCAGTAGCAGCCATGGAGTCTGGATTTGTGCGCGGTTGATGGCAATAGGCTCGCCCCCCTATTACATGGAATTCAAACATAACTGACGAAATGTGGGTATACTATTAGGTACACCTCTGCCTAACCCTTCGGGGATTACAAGCGTGATGTTATGTTATGGCACTGGCCGAAATTCTAAACAAACCAGTCAAAGATTTTTTTTAAATCAGAAAACATCAATATAAATTGCACCCAGTTTAAAATCACATACGGAACCACTTACTCAAATCGCTATGCATATTAACCGACTCAATCAATCAATCATTCACCATTCGTTTGGACGATTAGCATACACTAAACGAGACAAATTTTAATCGAACTCTGTTTTAAACATTCATTGTATCTTGACCCGCGGCAAGATACGGAACTAAAATGAAAATGTACTGGATTTGACGTTTATTTGACATTTGCCTTAGCTAGTGGCACCACCCAAAAGTATCAAGATATACTGGTCATGTGTAATTATGCAGTTTGTATAGAAACTTTGCCATTTTGTATGCCCCATTGTGTGGAAATATTATAGAGTTAATTCCTTAAGCGAAAACAATAATTATTTGTGTCGTTTGAGCTTAAGTTAAGGATATAGCGTTTTAATGGTTGCTTCTGCTCATTTTAGTGCCTGTTAATGCAAAGTAATAACCACGTTTTTATCAAAGGGTCATAATATTGTGTCCGGATAAGAAAGGCCACGTCTTTAAATTTAATTAGTTGCTGTAAGGAGCTCACAAAGTTTTTACAAAATTGATAAACTGAATAGTGGAGCTAATTGAAGTTTATACGGTAGGGTGTGTTTTAATTGTTAAATCCAATAAAATACACGGAATAAAGCACACAATTGTACAGTCAATAGCAAAACTCATTAGAGATCGTTCTGAATGAAGGCCTAGAAAAACTGATATTCTTTCAGCTAAAACAATTATGGAAAAGTCAATAAAAAGTGTTGATGGACAAAAAACTTATTTTGGAAAAGCAACATCCATAGAATCTCATCATCATCTGCCTAGCCTTTTCCTTACTATGTTGGGGTCGGCTTCCAGTCTAGCCAGATGCAGCTGAATACCAGTATTTTACATGGAGCGACTGCCTATCTGACATCCACTACGCAGTTAGTACTGGGTAACACGATACTAAGAAGATTAGAAAAAAAAAAAAATTGTTACAACTGATTATTTACGAACTATAGCCCCAAATATAGGGGAATCGAACCTTATTGCTATAGTCTTTAGGATGGAGTTGGAGCTGACCCGTACTCTGCAGAGCAACGAAGCAGAGCTTTTTCTAACATGGCGTCAAAGCTACCGAAAGCTTTAATATCAATCCTATTTAGTCTTTGTATACAGGGTGTAAGGGACAGCCCTCCACAAACTGATGGGGTGAAATCAGTATATCATACTAAGATACCGGTACAAGAAATTTTAGGATTTTTAGGGGAATCCAATAAATTTGATTTGTTTTATTTGCACATACGCAATATATCGTTACCGTCGCAAACGCACGTAGCAAACGGCAAAGCGCGACGACGAGCTCGATGAACTCTGCAGCTAGGCAGGAAGTGAACAGCTGATTTCACGCGTCGTTCGTTAGATTATTTCAAGATTCATTGCTGGATTTTTGATTGTATCCGTATTATTTACATAAATGCACTGCTGCGTACAGGGAATGTAATTTTCCATTGAAATAAAGGAATAGTAACTGATAAAAATATGAGAATAAATAAAAAATTATATGGAGTATGATTCATAATAAGGAGCTGAATGCACCCTGTCAGTTTGTGGAGGGCTGTCCCTTACACCCTTTATGAAAATGCTTTAAAGACGGTTGTTAGTTGCTACAGGCCCTTAGATAATTTAAAACAAGTTTCGATCCAAAGAAGTTCATATCTTTGTAATTCGACGTCAATTTATTAACTGTAAGAAATAAACTGGCATAATTAATGTGCCACAAAGTACTTGGCCGACAAGTTGGTACAGTCTAGTGGATATTAAGTTTAACCACTATCCCGGTTTAGATAAGGGACCTAGAGATTCGATCTGTTAATTTTTTGTAACAGATAAGGCTGCCTCGTAGGTCTAGTGGTCATAAGCGCGACTGCTTGAGCATGAGGTCTCGGGTTCGATTCCCAGGTCGGGCAAAGTGTTATTGGGTTATTTCGTCAGGATTTGCTAAGTAGCAGCATGGAGTCTGAATGTATGCCCGGTTAATGGCAATAGGGTCGCCCCCTATTACATGGGACTTTAAAAAAAACCTAATTGGTGAAATATGGATGCACCTCTGCCTAACCCTTCGTAGATTACAGGCGTAATTATGTTATGTATGAATATTCATTTTGACCCATCTAGCGAGAAACGAATGTATTCTAAAACAATATTAAGTACCTAAACAGGAAAGTTATTTTTTTAGAAATAAACAATCATATTATCAAACGCACATGAACTCATATTAATTAGTTTTATAACTAATTAATATGAGTTCATGACAACCAATCGTCCTTCCCATTCCCTTTTTTTTAAACAAGTATAATTCTTGCTATGGTGAAACCAAAATATTTCCAAAACGATTGAACTGAACTGTCGCAAACTCAACATCAAAGTCCCAACTAAATTGTTTGAGTAATTCTGACATTTTCAACCAACTTCTAGCTGCAAGAAATAATAAAAAAGTACGGACGAACTCCACCGTACGCCACAATATTAAACTAAGTTTAAAGACTAACGTTTTAATTTTTATTGTGTTCGTGATAAAGGTTGGAACTTTGTACAGAGGTTATATTAGCTGAACTTTGTTCCATCGGCCCGTGTATGAGTCTTGTAGTTTAGTAAATAATCTTTTTGTTTAAGTTAGCTTTGTTCGTTGCCTATGAGTTGAAGGATTATGTAAGGTGGATAAAGTGAGATTTTCCGAACTTATGGTTTTTTTTTTATTTGTAGAGAATTTTGTCTGAACGGTGCATCATATTAGGAGGAACGGTTTTTTAAAAGCAGTTTTCATTTTGTTTTCAGTTTTCATCTCATTTTTAAGATAAAACTAAGGGATTTTTTTATTATCTCGGTAAAAAATAAAGTCATTTGACATCTTGACTCAATAGCAAACGTGCTAAGACAAGTGACATCGATTTTAAAGCGTTTCTCGGTAGTTCTCGGCTCCTTATCACCTTCGCCTTCGGCTCGGGTGTTACTTCCAACTGTGCTGCAATGACAAAGTTTGCCCACTTGTATCAAAAGGTATAGTTACAATCAAGCAATTATCATTGGCTATGGTGCACGGTAAAGAAAATTGAAGCTTAAAATGTAAATAAAAGGGTAACATCCTTCAATATTATATTATTTAATTAAAATAGTTAACGCTTTAAAACCTTAAATAATATAGTTTACTAAACAAAATGTCACGTGAAAAGATTGTATCATGGCTTCCAGCACTTTTTGACCGATAATTACATAGGTATTATAAACTTAACATTTACACATCTTTGACCTTTTAAATTCGAGCTTTTGGTCGTAAAAATAAGGAAAATATGGAAGAACTTTGGAAGCCACATTATAGGTTAAAGTTTAACATTGTCAATTAATATTTATTGTGACCTTTTAATGAATTTTTGTAATTGTTTTCAGGGTGATTAATTTTTTTTTTTTTTTAATATAAAATTTATATTAAAAAAAAAACTAGCTTATGCTCGTGCAAAAGCTCCCACGGACACTTGTACTTGGATATAAAGTATTCTTTGTCCTGACCCGAGACACAATCTGCCCCTGTGCCAAATTTAATCCAAATCCACTCAGTTCATAAGATGTGAAAAGGACAGTAGATACACTGAACTCCAAAAAAATTTTTTTCGTTACCCGAAAATTTAGTAGGGATGAAATAAAAACTAGCCTTTCAAGCTGCTTTCAGACTACGCTATACTATAGTGCCATATAGTATAGCAAAGAAGGGCCTAAGAATAGTAAGCCAATAATATATAGTACAGTACAGTGTGAACGTGTCCATAACAATGTATGGTGCGCGATATTGTTGTGCTATGAGCTATATGCTATTATATTATAGCGTAGTCTGAAAGCAGCTTTACTTTTACAAATAATGTATCCAAACTTTAAAAGACAATCGGATATTATGCATGAAAAGATTTATAAACTACACACATACCCGATTAAGAGACGAGAAATAAATTGATATCTATCATAAGAATTCCACGCCATTTACAAGACATTCCCCTAGAAATTAGGTAATAAATTAATCTAACTTACAAGTAATATGTACCTAAGCACTTAAAGTAAAACTATAAAATCGACATCCACTTAACATTTTAATCAGCATCACACAATGTTACAAACATGATCTGAGTCAATGTAAGTAAATTCATTTACAAGAAGCAAGGGGATTTTTTTCAATAATAATTTACATTTATAATGATTTTCTCGTTAAATTGTAAGTACAATCACCCAATACGGAAAGGTAATCATATCCTGCAATGTAATGTGGCGGCCGGCATGTGCAAAGGAACGGTTAATTTTACCCCTGTTAAACGATATGAATACTAAGGACTAATTTTAAATTCTCTAGGTATGCCCAGAGTGTTTTATTCAAACAACTTTTGGCTTATACATTACTAGCGACCCGCCCCGGCTTCGCACGGGTGCAATACACATAATGACCCTTCCTCTTGAATCACTCTATCTATTGCTGTAAAATCCGTTGCGTAGTTTAAAAGATCGAAGCGTACAAACAGCGGGAGCGACTTTGTTTTATACTATGTAAAGATGATACTATAATATATTAAGTTTAAGGTGATATATTGAAGAAAAATTGTTTTTTCTATTTCGTGTAACTTGTTAAGTATGTGGAACAGGGATTTAATATTTTAGTACATGTTTTTTGACTCGTTGGTCATGTAAAAGGAATACACGGTTCAATGAATTTTTCTCGATACAAAAAAAATGCAAAGTTATATCTATTTTTGTACTTTCATCGACATCACGGCGTAACGCGAATTATTCAATAGAATTTACTTTAAAACATAGAGAATTATCATATCAAAGTTTACTCAAAGTAGTTTTAAATTTTATTTATTTATTTTGTTAAAAAAGGAGTAAATTCACCCACTATACAGGAGAAATAATAATCGTGTGGGGAAAAGATTTTAAAAAAAAATCGTTTTGGCACATACATCTCATGTGTCCGTCCGTACTGATGTTAATCAATTATTTTTTTATTTAGGTGTGTTATTTTGGCAATTCTACTACATCCATTTCATAACTTTCGAGTAATAGAGAAAATGGAGGCATACATGCGCGCCTACCCCTCTATTTGATTGGGAATTTGGAATAGGGGCATTTACGATGTTAACCAGATGATTGTTACAAATAAGATTATCATTGAATGTTTATTACGCAATTGAAATGCAAGAGCCCTAAGTAATTTGGAAAAATTGACTCAGAAATGTGCCTGACCGACGTCGTAGAGAACAGGATTTCTGGATTCTTGTTGGGAGTGCATGATGAGTGTCACGTATAAAGGTATCCATAATATAGACAGATGTGCCCAATACTCCCAGGACTATCTTCTGTAATTTACTAAAGACAGTCCTATCTGTAAAACAGAATATCCATCGTACCTCAAAAAGGTAGGTACACGCGAATAAACACGGCAACCAGTCACGTCGCCGATAATTTATTTTATTAGCGGCCATATTGGATTTAAAGTCAATACTTCGAGTCTTCGACATTACAGAGGTACAGTCGGGGCTCAAGTAATTTTATAAAAAGTCAACTATTCCCCGCAATTTGTGCGCGCCACTGTACATAGTCAGCTTTGCTGGAAGCTTTTTCTGTCTCGTTCCATTTAAATTTCATTTAAACAGGACTGGATCCACTCTGCGGGAATTTCCAGACATATTGAAACTGCTGTGCAATGATTATTTGGTTTTAAAATTGTAGCTGCTGTAGCTCTTTTGGAGCACTTAACTTAAAGATAGGTCTTTTTTTGTTGGTAATGGATGCAGTACCAAGTTTTACCAGTCTTACCAAGGAGTATCGTACTACCCAGTACTAACTGAGTTGTGGATAGGCAGTCGCCCCATTTAAAATACTGGTATTCAGACTGGAAGCCGAACCCAACATAGTTGGGAAAAGGCTAGGCAGATGATGAATGGATGCAGTGCCAAACCAGTTTGATGCTAAGCCGCACCTAATTTCTGACTTTTACTTTCTTCAGTTCACATGTGACTACTACCTATAAAGTGTCCCTTCATGCCTGATTGCATAGCAATTTTAAATGAAAATGAATTCGTACTTTTAGTGCTGAATGTTGAAATGAAGCTTTAAACGCACTAAAGGACTACGGACAGATTGCGGATCAGCCACGGACACTGACAGATATTTTAGTACATTATCTATCAGTCCGGTATCCAGAGTTGCCTCCACAAACTAGATGTAGCCGAACCTTTAGAAGGCGTGTTGTCTGATATCAAATAGATGTCAAAGAGTTGTAGAACGGACATTGGGAATCCTGTCGCACAAAAATATTGATCCCGAAAATTTTCGATATAGACACATGAATATGAAACTAGACAGACCGACATGTTACAAAGATTAACGAGTAATAGATTACAATTTTCCTCGTCTTGTCCGGTCAAGTCAAATTGTCAAATTCGTCTTGTTCGGTCAGTCAAACGGAAAATTGTCTGTTTGTATGGTCTACCTCGCATCCAGACGCACGGGACCGGTCAATGTGGCGACACTTGGGTGAGGCCTATGTCCAGCAGTGGACGTCTTTCGGCTGAAATGATGATGATGATGGTCTATCGCTCGTAAATATTTGAATGTCTTCGTCTGTTACCTACATAGGTAAGTAGTACACGTTTTAAATAATGTGGAGTAGGTTTGTTTGTATCGAACTCCACTCCATAGATATATACTGAAAGCAAAACCTACAGCACTTTTCCCTGGTCGACTAAGGCCAACTGTCACACTTGAACCAAAAATTATCTCCCAGACACAGTTCTATGATAAATGATGATGCTAGTGCAAATTGTTCGTCTGGCCGAAAGGTATTGATTTCTGAACGAACTGCTAGCAGAAAAATATGCTTACATCACACAGCCTTTGTCTCCATCGCGGAGATGTGAAAGCTAAGAGAGTGTGGAGAAGGACTCAACATTTTTTTGTTCAACAGAACTGGCGTGTTGGAGAAATATTTATGGGCCAGATGGGTATTTTTTTGTACTCCTTTTCATTTTTTTGCGTTTCTGTTATATTTTACATTAATAAAAATCGCTTAATTTGCGACAATAATGGAATAACTCGAAAAATAAGAAATAAAGGCCAGCGTTTTATTTAGTTAGATTAAAAATATTTTCATTATATTGCCAATATTTTTTTGCATGAAACCTTTTATCAAAAGGCCAAAGGTTTATTTTACTTAATTTAATACTTACTTTCGTTAATTTTATATTCAATTACAAACGAAAGATCAACATTTTTGAGTTATGTCATGCTTGTCGCAAAGAAGAGTAACTGCCGACTGACTGACTGGGAGACTGCCGTTTGTTCATATTTGAAAGTCGTAACGGGTTTTGACAAGCCCGAAAGTCTGATGACAACCACTAAAATTTATCAAGGGGAATCGTGTTACCCTCAACTCAATTGTGGAGTCAGATATTCAGCTGCATCCAGACAGACTGAAACATGGCCATTACTTAGTTAGGAATGAATCAAGTGTTAATGATGAATTGTTTTTATGGCGAGCTTTTGGTTTAAAAGTAATATTATATAACCTACCACAAACATTCTTCAGAGAAAACTGAACAAGACATCCAATCGTCTCTTGCTTAACTTTCACCAGCTGTAATAAAACAAACTAATAATAAAATCCTCATAAACGTGCATTGTGACCAGGCATTAATTAGTGCTTTCCACACAACTTGCCTTTCAGCTACATATTTATGTTTATATCAAAACAGTTAATGAAGCTCCAATAATAAAATAAATTATTAAGTAATAAACACGAGAACTGTATAGAAATTAGATTTTATTGAAGTCACTACAATCGTCGCTTTGAGTAAATGTCAATCAAGTGTATAGTATTATTTTCTATTAAATGGTATGTTAGTGTGTCGGTAAGAGTTGGTTTTACGTACTAGTTACGAATTTTATTAGTTGATGATGATATGATAGGATTATTAGTTGATGGCGTCTACAAATAAAAATCTAATCTGCTACGTTAAGCTTTGCATTTTATGGTAAGTTTAAAAATTCATCGGTCAATCTCTCAAAACAATTTATAATACGACCGATGTATTTATGCTTAAATTTTTAACACTAGAATATATGCTGTCTGTAATAATAAATAAATATGGATCACTGTTGCCGATTTTTTTTTAATCTTAACAAACGCCGCCATCTTGTTTTTTTTTCTATACAATACCACAGACAATGTCACAAATTTATACAAACAGCGTCCTTTGGTCACTGTCATTAGGCAAGTACCAAAATTATCATGAAGCACTGATTTCAAATATGACTTGTCATGTCGCCAGAAATTTAAGAACTTCACTTACATATTTTTAAATATGTGTTTTCCTGTAATTGAATGACAGGCAGAATTCGTTCGTCCACTGTGTAATATTCCGACAGTACATGAGAAGCCATAACGGTTTATTGCAAAAATTATAAACAATATAAAATTATTACCCACATTAAATACTTTAGTATATAACCTTACTTTAGTTTATAATTATACTATCACTAAGAAAAGCAATTAATGCAAAGTTTTCTTGAAAGTTTATACTATAAATTTTATAACATGCACATACACACATTTGCATGTTCTACATGCATTTATTTAATTTTATTATGGAATATTTTATTTATTTTATTATTAAACCCACATATTTTCATTACTGCGTGGGTTTTGCAATTTCTTGCACAAGATTTAGGTCTTCAATATGTTTAACCGTAAATTTTCGTAGCTATAGGCAACTTTTATTGCTTATTTTATTAGTATTTATTACGGACTACTGTAATTACATTGGCACATAAAATAAACTTTAAAGGTGTAGTCATATTACAGTTCAAATTAACTTGGATTATATTATGTTGTTACAGATTGAATTAATGTGAACTCTAAAATGAACTCTGAAATTTATTTAAATGATCATTTCAAGTTTCCTGTATCTGTATCGTATGTTGTAATTTCTGTAGTAAGGTGCCTACTTAAGTACTTAGATAGTAAAAACATAAAATATATAAAGTGCAATTTGTAAGAGGAAATGATGCATTTCCTGAGCTGATACGTTAACCACTTGATATTCTATTGAAATAGACAACTGTTCAATGTGAATGTAAGTAGTTATATACACAAATTAATATTTTATTTGAGCTACTTCCTGTTAGCTATTATTCTTATTGAAGAGTTAAAAAATCTACCTGCGACCAACAAAAAATATTTTAACCAAAAAGGAAACGCCCTCTCCACACTCAGACAACCAGAGCATTTCAGGATTTGGAACAAAGGACGGAGTTATACGAGTGAGTGAGAGGGCAAACATAATCCACTTATACGTCACGCGCGGGTTGTTCCCATACATTTTTACTGGAGAAAATTCGGGAATACCCTTAATGCATATTAAGCCGGGCTCCCGAGTTATTTGCTATGAGGTATCGGTATAGCTATTGAAATGAAATTTTCCGCAGTGTGGGCTTTTGGGATAACGAAGGTTCTGCACACTTTTGTAGGTAAGAATGTGACCCTTCCGAGTTCGGCCGGCCGGATTATTGTTTCAAGTACTATATTTGGAATACCGCAAAGCGGTCTGGAAAACGGTCGGCTATTTATAGAATTTATGCGAAATTGTTTTGTGAAACGAGACATTTAATAGTTGCGGTTTCGACATTCATTACGTATTATGTAGTTTAGCTTGTACATTTTTAACCGACTTCCAAAATGTAATGAATTTTTTCTTTAACACCAAAAATCGAAAAATAACTCTAACTCCAGAAGTCGGTGGCAAAAAAACTGAATCAAACAAACAAAAGTCACCGATTTCTGAAGCCAGAAATATTTTTCACTTTTTGGTGTTTTTTTTAAATCGGTTTTATTTTTGGCAAAAAAGATTTTTTTTATCATTTAATAATGAACGGGATTCGGGATAAGTAGATCGCCGGATAAATGTAAGTACCTACTTATAATATTCATAAATCCTGTTAGGCTTATGATATTTTAGCGGCAAGTAGTGTATTTTATAGTGTCGTTATAATAAGTGGTTAATGCGGGATCAGAACATCTTAAACGCTTATAAGGAAGTGATATTATCAAATTACTTTGACCACGCATTAACTGGTTCTACCTCTAATTTAATCGGAGTAGGTAAGCGAAGTTATAATTATTTTGTGCTAGCGCTTTTCTTAGAGTTAATTTTTTTAGACATTTTTTTTCGTTGAGTTGTTTTCTTTCTTTATTTGTTTAGTTTTTTTTGAGTTTATTATGATGGATTAAGAAGGTTTAAAAGCTGGCTAATAGAAATGAATGTAATGATTTTCAGAGTTTATAATATTTAAGAATTATACTTAAATTCATTTGTTTGCCATTACAAGATTAACTATTCCAACAATGTGGTGTACGGAACCCTGTGGTCTTTCCGTACTTATTTTTATAAAACCAACCGATATTTCATTATAAATCGACATGTGAAGACTTTGATAGACTTTTCAATAAATAACCCGGCTGTATTTTATGTTTTGTAAACAAGTTTTTTATTTTCTCCTGATATTTTGGTATTTTAGTCCATAAACATGAACTGAGGGAGAAAATTTACATAAAATAGTACCCGTAGTTTAAAATTATAATTTATTATTATTTATAAATTAAATATTAAGTTAGGTAAATATCTTTTTTGTAAATAAACAAGTTAAAATAGTTTGGAGTTTATGAGAGTCTACACTTTGTGTCGTAAAGTGTTGTAAAGATTATCTCAATCCCGTTGAAAACATAACATCACGCCTATAATCCCCAAATGGTTAGGCAGGAGATGTACGTAATAGTACACCTACATTTAGCCAGTTATGCTTAAGTCTTATGTAATAGGGGACAAGCCTATTGCCATCAACCAGTACAAATCCAAACTCAGGGCTACTATTGAGAAATTCCTAAAGAAAAACCCAATAACACTTAGCCCGACCTGGACTTCAAACCCAGGACCTCTAGTAGACTGGCGAGGCAGTCACTTTGATACCTATGGTCCCAATACTCAAGTCTACAAAACAATACCATTAATCTCCAACTTCATTTCTTACTAAAAATTACTACGTAGATATTCTTCAACTAAAGTAATCATGGCGATTATTGAACAAGCAAGAAATGTCTTACTAATACTTATTAATAGGGATTACTATAAGAATATTAATTGCAGCCTGGTTCTCAGCGAATCTCAGGTTAAGACCTCATATAATCTGTTCAGAAACATAAGCATTAAAGTTCTCTTAAGCGATTTACATTAGTAACCGTTAACTTATATAAATAAGTATCATTTTATGTCGGATATATTGCTATTAATAACTTTAATCGGAGAGACGGCAAACTTCATTATATTTATACTCAGGTTAACTGTGCGTTTTGTAGCTTATTAGTATTTCACTTCCTAAAGTAACAAAATGTTGTAAACGATATTATACTAAGCATAATCAGCCTCTATTGTTCCCACTGCTGGGACATACAGCCTCTTCTCTATTAGAGGGAATGGGCTATAATCCACCACGCCAGTGCAGGTTGGTAGATGTCACATGTCTTCGAATTTTCGGTTCTAGGACATGCCGGTTTCCTCACGATGTTTGCCTTTACCGTTTTGAGAGCAGTGGTGATGAAATAAATTACACAAAGTAATGCGCCTGCCTGGGTTCGCACCAATGACTTACTTCTCGTAAGTCGGGACCGCCACCACCATGCTAAACGAAGATTTCTTTCATTTTACATCACATTGTCCTCATTTCGAAATAAGCATTGTACTATAATTTTATTGTTGTTATGCTTTTCATTATCTGCCTACAATAGTCCATTGATGGGGGCCTGTTTAAAAGAAAAACGCTATGAAATCAGCAAACAAGTCCTTAATAACCGTTAACATTCATAGAATAAGAAATTCATTGGATAGAATAAGAAAAAAATGTCATAACAAAAATACTTAAAAATAAATTAAATTTAAATTATATTTCTTGACACACACAAGTAAGGTAACATACAAACAGAAAAACAAGAAACATGAGCAAGGTATAAACGATGTTAATAAACTCTAATCTGCCCTTTAAACTTAAGGCGAAGCTTAATGAAACAAATAGTTAGAGCTTTTTTTTTTTTTTTTTTAGGATGGGAAATCATCAAATGACCCCCCGCTCTGGGCGGAGCGGAAGGGAGTGTCAGACTTGTACTGACTAAAACCCATCCATGTTCCTTCTTTGCCCTTTGTGTTCCAGGGCTGCGGTATCTCTTTCGAACAGTCCCGCAGCCCTGGCAAGCATCGGCCCGTGCGGACCCCTACGTGGTTGCTGACATCTCTTTGAGGCGCGCGTGGAACACGAACGCGCCGTCGACACGGCCTGTCGTCATAAGACGGCCGGACGGCGAGCTAGCCCATAACTCGCCGTCCACAGGCCCGCGCCTACGGTGGCCGGGGGCCACCACGTGACCCCCGACGCCCAGGGCGTCTCCCGCGGCGGCTGGGACGTGAGGCTCTTTCCCTCTCACGTTCCGCCACCTCCTTTACTAGCATGACTGCTTCGCAGAAGGAGGTGACGGCTTCCCATTCCCTCTCGCTCCGGACCATGGCTTGAACCAGGGCCGGGCGCGAGAGGTCGCCGCCGCCAATCGCCTCTACGAGGACACGGCGCTGCTCCGCCCAAGCGGGGCAGGCCTCCACAGTGTGCTGCACCGTGTCCTCCGGACGATCCTCACAATGGAAACACCCGGGCGTTTCCTCCCGCCCGATTCGGTGCAGGAACCTCCCGAAACAACCGTGTCCGGTGAGGACCTGCGTCAGGCGGAAGGTGAGGGCGCCGTGGCGCCTCTCTAGCCACTCCTCAAAGAGGGGACTTATCGCCACTATGGTGGCGTGCCCTGCACGGGGTTGCGACAGTCGCTCTCTCCATGTCGCCATGAGATCGCGCCGGAGGTCTGTCAGCTGAGCGGCGATTTGCCGCGGCAGCGGAGTTTCCCCCCGAAAATAGTTAGAGCTGCTGTAGTTGCATGTAAGGTTCAGGGGGCTTACTATGACATATTAAAGCAATTGTAATTCCAGTGTGGGAAAGAGACAGAGCTCTACAGGTCATCTAGCGCCATCTCTTTCCCACACTGGAATTATATTTAAGACGTCGTGGTAGGCCATGCATGTAAGAGTAGAGGAAGACCAAAGAAACGATGAATGGACTGTGTGAAGGATGATATGGCTACAAAGGAAGAGACTGATGAGATGACGAGTATAATAGAGAAATATGTAAGAAGTAAAAATGCTGCGCCCTACCCCTAGCCCTAATAAATTGGATTAGAGTCAAAAGAATTATGATGATAATATCCTCTAGCAACTTTAACAGTGGTAAACTTCCCCTTTTACAATTTTTATTTTATTTTATTATAGCTAGCCCATATTGTCCCACTGCTGGGCAAAGGCCTCCTTCCATTCCTTCCAAAGGCCACGCTTCTGTGCTACTTCTTTCCAATTCTCAAGGAAGACATCCAGTTCATCCCGCCATCTCCTTCGTGGTCTGCCGCGACCCCGTGTCACTGTTTCAGGGCACCAATCCTGAGCTTTACGAGCTCACAGTTCGTTCGGCATGCGACAGACATGTCCTGCCCAGTCCCATTTAAGTTGGCAGCCTTTTGAGCCACGTCAACGATTTGCGTTTTGGAGCGCAGTGTATTGTTTCGTACATGATCTGTTAATTTTACGCCTAAGATACTGCGCTCTATAGCACGTTAACAAACCTTGAATTTGGACGTTTGGATGTTAGTCTAAGACCAAGTTTGTGCACCGTAGGTCAAGATGGGGAGAATACACAATGTTCAATTATTTATTTTATTATTTATTTTTATTATTTATCGGAAAGCTTACAGCTAGGCAGATACAATAGTTTCGTTAATAATAACAATAAGGCCAATTACAGGTTTTCGAAAATAGCTAAACAACATATAAATTAAGATAGAAAAGTTAATCCTTTCAAAAGACCTCATAAGATTTCACTTAGATAATTTTACGATATAACCGTTCATATACCTGCCGGTTTCATAACATTTATATTGGCAATGAATATCGCAATTAGATACAAGATGCTAGGTAAAACGTAAGCTTTAATGACTTATTCTAAAATATTCCTAAGTGGTACGCACGACGGCCAATCAAGCTATACAAAACCAGTTTATGCTGATCTCCCATTGTATAGAAAATCTATACAAAGCGAGGCCAAGTTATACTGGAAATGTACAGCTTCATGTGTGGCCGTGTGTACTTAAATTTACGATAGGCGGGAATATTTTAGTCTTTATTACTCACTTGGTGGTGATAGACTAATCCTAGATTACCATAGATAAAATGTATGATATCGTTGCAGTATTGAAGCAATATTACTTGGAGGAGCTCGTGGCTAAATAATAACAGCCGCTCGGGTCGATCTTTAGGTAAAGCCTTGCTTGCCTAGGTTGGTCTGTGGATGGGTGACCGTCCATTACATACCGAGTTTCTTCCGTGCCTCGGAAAGCACGTTAAGCCGTTCCCGGGTGTCATCTGTAGATCTTTGACAGTCGTTACAGGTAGTCAGTGGCCCGAAAAGTCTGACAACCTGTCTTACCAAGGGGTATCGTATTACCCCGTACTAACTGGGTCGTGGAGGTCAGATAGGCAGTCGCTCCATGTAAAATACTGGTATTCAACTGCATCCGGTTAGACTGGAAGCCGACCGCAACATAGTTTGGAAAAGGCTAGGCAGATGACTGAAACAATTTTCTTAACGAGAGAAGTATTGTATAGTAATTTGACCTACTGTGTAGTAGTCTGTAACAGTCGGAATCCTACTTCCTACTAATCCTACTAATATTATATCCTACTAAAATTATATAATATCATCATCATCTGCCTAGCCTTTTCCCAACTATGTTGGGTCGGCTTCCATCCTAACCGCATGCAGCTGAATACCAGTATTTTACATGGAACGACTGCCTATCTGACCTCCACAACCCAGTTAGCGCTGGGTAATACGATACCCCGTGGTAAGACTGGTTGTCAGACTTTTTAGGCCACTGACTATCTATAACGACTGTCAAAGATCTACAAATGAAACTCGGGACCAACGGCTTAACGTGCATTCCGAGACACGGAGGAAACTCGGTTTTTAATAAATGATATCCTACTAATTATATAAATGCGAAAGTTTGTGAGGATGGATGGATGTTTGTTACCCTTTCACGCAAAAACTACTGAACCTATTTGATTGAAATTTAGCACACACATAGTTTATAACCCGGATTAACACATAGGACTTTTTTTATCTCGATATTATGATCCCGTGGAACAATTATCGAACTCCACGCGGGCCTAAGCTACTAGAGTAGTAGTACTTAGTAAATATACAGGGTGGAAGCTGTTCCATACATTTGATGTCCGTGTAGATATTGCACTTTTGTAGGAAAAAGTATTTTTTTTTTAAATACCGATGGAAATTTTCTATGTCCGGGTTCAGATTCATGTAACGAATACGTGGTAGCCGTTTGTGTGTCAGTGTCGCTCCTCCCTCCCCTCTACCTACCCTGTATGTAAATATATTTTGTGAATATTTTTAGTAAAATAGATATACCTTTTGAACGGCTCCAAAGACATACTAATACTTTTTGACCAATATGCCTAAGAAACACTTCAGTGGTCATCACTAGCACAAAGGATAATGGTCAATAATGTCATGTAGATACAAAACTTCAAGTCGATACAAGTACCTAACCAAAGATTTCACAGACGATTCTAAATGACGATATCCACGAAATAACTTCAAAATAATATTAAACAAAAGAACGAGTATAGGCACTAGATAATATTTCAACACGCTAAGAGGAAGTGTGCCAAAATAAGCTTGCAAAAATCCACACGACACATTCACAAGTAAAACAAATGGGACCATGTCCAAGTTACTAGCCGGAAACCACTCAAGTTCTGTTGATTGAGTTGAAATAATATATTATCCCTTACACAGAGACGTCAATAGTTATGCAGATAACTGCATCAGTATTGACAGACAGATAACATATCGACTGCAAGCGCCTTAACTAGCCGTTTCCTTAGTTAGCCGCGACAAATAACTGGTATATCGGTGTTTTCTGAGTGTGTTACCTAAATCAGAGTAGACGATAACGTTTTGTGTATCGTTGCTGTTTTAAAATGTTTTGTATGGTGTAGGAAGTAAGTCTCATCATTTATCAACTGCTCCGCAAGCTCTCGGACGCTACTTCTTTACTAGACGTGATAGTTTTTTACAGGAGTCAATTTTGCGACGCGAGAGTTAAAATAGACAAAACAAAATAACACACAAAACAGAAACACATCCACTTTAAATTAGGAAGTTTAAATTGTTTTATGAAAATCTCACCTTATTTTGATGGCAAACAACCATGTCTTTGGAAAATCTTCATTGACGTTTCTCCATCAATTTCTTTTTTATTAAATCTGGCAGAATGAGTTGCAAGACATTCTTTCATATTGGGTCCTTGTCCATGTCCATTTTCACCTTCAGTACCATTTTACTGTGAACCTATCTCTTCTATATGTCCACCGGTATCCAACCCAAAACAAAGTCGTAGATCTCCATCTCCCAAATCAAAACAACTTTGACCTTTTGTCAGTGGTCTATGTCCAATCCTCAACACAACACAATATATAAACACATATGTATACAACCACACCACGACTCCACGAGTGGTTTATCAACAACCAAAGCATCACCCACTATCCGTCTTGAAAGACCACGTCAAGATCACTTCCGAAAATCAATTAAAACAACATTTAAATGAGTTTTAAAACGGTTTAAAATCAGGCAGTGTGTTCAGCGCGACACCCCGACTTGCACTGGTGAGCTAAATGAGAAAGGTTTCCCTATTTCTTCCCATTCGAGAGAGAATATAAAACTCTTTTTCGCCTTTTTTTTTACTTCCAACTTCGTCTTAATATGCCACCCGCTCGGACCTTGGGGTGACGGCTTAGGAACCGCATAGAATGGGCAGACGCTAAAAATATTAAGTCAGTCCTTCGTTCCAATTTCTTCCTTCTTTTATCATATTTTCTTTAAGGAAAACTTCCGAAGACGGCGGCAGACCACAAATGTCAGCGTGGCATTGCAGTTGACCATAACCACAAGCAACAATGGCGCAATTCCGAACGCATCGCCACAACTTCGAGCAACTTTGAACGACATTTCTCTTTCTTCAGTTTCGCGAAAGTCATACGTCAAACCAAAAAAAAAAAAATGCTATATTTATACTTTTGTTTTGCGGTCTGCGGTAACCATTCGGCCGCAGCGTCAGGCGGCAATGACAGCATATAAAGAGTTTGATAGAAATCAGTCGTGTCGTGGCTTTCTGTCATAGCGATTAGGGCAGCTTTTTCATTGCAGTTTGCAGTTGCAATCGCCTTAGGAACTAAATTAACAAAATGTCCCAAGATCACTCTTTACTTAGGAGCAATTATAATTAAAAAGGAATTTCGAACCAAAAACCGGTTGCATTGGTATTGTGCACCAATTAATACGGCTGTTATGTTTTATGACATTTTTATGATGATTTTACGGCCTCATTGGCCTCGTGATGGTATGCATCGTTATGGATCGGAGCCGCTTTGAAGATACCTTGCGGGGTATAGGTAAACTAATGATGCTAATGTAAAATAAATAAATGATAAGGAATGCTCTCGGGAAATACCGCCACGGTTTTTAAACATACTTTGCTTTTATTTTTTATTACGAGAATCATCCACTGAAGATTTTGGAGACTTCTATCTCTTTCATACTAAAAACGTATAAAATCAGTCTTCAATATTCATTTTTTTCTTATAAAAACTAGCTACTATTTACATACTATATCAGGGTACGTTTCTTTGACCGTTGTTACAGGTAGTCAGTGGTCCGAAAGGCTGACAGCCAGTCTTACGATTCGGAATCATATTACCCAGTACTAACTGGGTTGTGGACGTCAGATAGGCAGTCGCTCCATGTTAAATACTGGTATTCAGCTGCATCCGGTTAGAGTGGCTACTGGCAAATTCTTGGTGGAAGAATCCAATAATACTTTGGCTGACCTGACACTCAAACCGAAAACATGCTCAGCATGACGACAACTAGACCAATGAGGCAGTCTTCTCAAGACAAAGAAGAAGTCAAGTGGAAGTCATCCAAAGTACTTACTGTAAAACAGTAAGTACTTTGGATGACTTGATAAGATATAATAATACTAACAACAAATTTATCTGAAACCCTAGATCTCAAAGCGTTAACGGACGTGTATTTGCATTTATTTTGTAAAACCCACGTGCATATCGTAAATCTATCCTAAAAGACTAACCACTAGAATATCTTTACCCGATGTAAAGATATTCAAACATAAACTGAAGATTATGCTGAAGTATTCACCAATCTCGTATGACCTATAACCTGTATGTCTATCTGATGTCTAAATGTCTGAACAGTCTTGTATGGATGAAAATCTACCGTTAGATCAATCTGTTGGCTGAATCGTTAGGTTTTAATAATGATTTATATGTGCCCATTTATCGTATATTGAAATTTTTCCATTGGCCATAGGCCACAATAAATACCTCCTTTTTTTCTTAATACTTAAAAAAAAAGATGTGTTGATAAGTGGGAGTCTGTTTTGGACACCTCACTACAATATCTTTTTGCATAATCATCTAGTTATGATTTAAACTCTGTTTTAAGCTTTTATGGTTTATAACTAAACTTATACTTTCAGTTACGGGATACCTTCCGTGGTCTTCAACTATCGTGGGTTCCCAATATTTCGACGCTCCTGCTGTTGCAATGTTGTTATGATGACGGGATGACAACATGGTGCATGCGGGACATGCATGGACAGACATCCTGGAAGTGACAGTGTAAGTTTTAAGATTTAAACTGTTCATCGAATAGGTGCATGGCATCTCGATACGCTTGCAATGTTGTTAGCAATTAGTCAATCATAATTTCAGTACTTAATAAAAAAAATATGGGACATTAAACTGCATAAAATAGTCACACCGTTCACTTGGAATCATGAAGTAAGTTAGTTAATATAAAATATTTTTAATATTTTTTTTAAATATATTTTTTTAAGTAATTAAATTTAAAGGCAGAATAACTAATACGAATCTTATTAAAATTAAAATAAAATAAGAAAATAATGTTTTGCTCTGTCCATTGACATCATGATAACTGAAGTTTAATCATTAATTGGCTTTATTATTTATTTGAATTGTACTAACTTGGTTTCAAAATGAGATTTTCAGCTACATTTTACCAGCGGCCTAATTGCGGCACAAACACACAATCCCAATGCTGTCACTATGACAATTCAACAATATTCATTGCGTTATTACTTGTCAAGCAGATGTATTTTCCAAGAACAGACGCCAGCACATCAAGCTACCCGAAACTGTCAAAAGTTTCCCAATCAACCTTAAACCTTTAACCTTAAAGCTTTACAGATAAAGTTGGAAATCTATTAAAGAAATTTGACAGATTGTAGTAGATTGATGTGCTGACATCTGTACAAATCAAGCAAAGGAATTCGTAGTTCCTTTAAAATTCTTCGGACTGATAGAAAAATGTAGTACGCAATTGAGGTGCGCTTATTATTCACTAGCTTTCGCACGCGGCTTCGCTCCCGTTATGTACGGAAATTAACCCACAGGAACGTTTGAAATGTAGTCTATGACACTCGGTTATAATGTAGCTCAGAGGATTACTCTCTACATAAAAACTTACAAACAAATTTTACATCTTTTTACCCGACTGCGGCGAAGCCCAAAAGGAGGGTTATTGATATTAGTAAAAATGTAAAACACCAACCTTGTGATAAAAATGATAAATGACAAGTTTCAGTTTCTACCATTGCCGTACCGTTTTCTCTTCATGGTCCTTCGATGCGCAGCCGCACCACATCTTCCGCACCAAGACCAAGTCCTCCGCCAGATCTATTTCTTCCTCGGTCTACGTGAAAGGGGCGGTTGTGTTAATCGCGGCGCCACCCCCAGTCTTCGTTAGTCTAGAATTAATTCGTTGATAAGACGCCGCGCCTCCCAGCGATGCTGTCTTGAGATCACAGGGATGCTACACCGAGGAAAACCTCTCAGAAAAATTTGTTTTATTTTTTATTTGAAGACGGTGGAGTTCCTGAGTTTCTTGAAAGGTAGCAGGCGTGTATGTACGGCTTTTATAGGTACTGTTTGATGATTCTGCGATTCTTGTGACCCAGTGGTTATGTGTGAGCATGTTTTGAGTGGATTAGTTAATTCATCCATCCAATAGTTATTCAGTGGTTAAGCTGAAACAAAGGTTGCTGACATTTTATATAGTTCGTTCTCACATATATGTGTCGGATCCGATCATTGGTATGGACATAAAATGAATCGCAAGCGCGACAGTGGTGACATCACGAGACCTACTGACAAGTCTTCTCACACCAACGCGTGCTTCTACAGAGCCCTGATGTTTACAGCTCGAGGCAAGGACGACATTGAGCGTCTGATCGCAGTGGAGTTGCGACGTCTTGGAACTGTACCCGATTCATTGTGCTCCGTGTTATTGTTTTAAATTGTAATGTCAAGTAATTTGTTAGTTTATTACAACAGTGTATCGCACCTAGTGTGTTTTCATAGCACGAAACCCATCGTCTGCCCACATGATGTAAGAGCCTAACAGAACAAATCCTGACATATCCGACATATGTATAATCTCAACATGAATCATGTACCTAACCAAGATTTTATAAAAATATTTTGATTAAAAAGAGTGTCCATGCTCATTTTTCTCCATAGAGATCTACGCTTTAGAATGGGCAACTACAGTACTTTCACAAGTTATTATGCTTTGTGTCTGTGACTGTAGCTTCGCCTTCTTTGTTTGTCTGACATTCAAAATGCCTGTTATGGTGTAATTGAAATAAATGCTTTGAGTTTGAGTTTTAAATGTATACAGAGAACAGGTTCTAACATTAATTGGTACAAAGCTAGGCTGATGAACTCCATCCATAAGGCTATGTGACTTGTAGCCCTGCTAATGCAGCTTGGAACTCAGTGCACCTCAAAGCAAAAATGGAACAGTAATGAAAAAAACGCCATCATAAACTACTACAAAGGGAAATCCCGAAAACATTTCTCGTAATGGCACAAAAGGCTTCTTTTATTTATGCACCAATTTTCCGAACGTAGCCAGCCCTGAAATCCAAGAGCAAATTAAAAAGACGACCACAAGATCGCCCCGGGGGGGTTAGGGGAGAAATTACACCCCCAAGCCTACGTTGACCCTCTTTAATGAACATTGCACTGCATGCTATCTCTCTCTCTCCTCCAGCGTCCTCGATATGTTCCTTTTTCTATCTCTCTCTAATGGTGGAGATTTCACAGTGACATCAATTGTCTGCGTTGCATTTTATACGAAAACATTTTTGGTACGGCGGGGTCGTTTCTTTAAATATTTGAATAGGATACGTTTTGGTATGATATGTTTTATTTTGAATAGAAACTGTATTGGCAAAAAGTGTACGGATATTTTGAAAGTTTCGTGTGAATTGTCTGGTTAATCTATCGTTGACAAGCACTAAATAAAGGAGTTGCTCAGTAGCAGCCCAGAATTTAGACTAGCGGGGAGGTGCCGGCAATAGGCTCACTCCTTTTAGTTATAGTGACGGTACTCTCATACATGCTTAAAAGCTTGGCTTGCCCTTAAAACCTACTACTCTTCATAATTTAAGGTATCCAAACAGTCTGCTTGCCATATGGGCTTGCTTAAGCTTGCCATAATATTGACTCATAGACACTCCACTGGCTTAGTTACTTATGTTTTAAGTCCTGGCGAAATGTGGGTGAATTACATGTACACACGGCGGCACATGAAGCTATACAATTCATTCCAGTATAACTTGGTCTCGCTTTGTATAGACTTCTTATACAATGAGAGATTCGCATAAACTGGTTTTATATAGCTTTATTGGCCGTTGTGCGTACAACCCTGTCCTCATGCTTCGGAAAAATACACACTTGGAGTTATGTTTCAATAGACCCAGTGGATATTTTTAACAAAAAATAAATTAAAAAAAACACACTTTGACAAGGTGTACAATTAAAGTATCATTATTGGAACGCTGTCAGTCAAAAACATGACACATTGAGTTAATTTATATTTTGTTTAGGTACACGTGCCAAGATATAAATATCTCCCATATATCTTAGCTTATCGATACTCAAGTAACGACAGTAATAGTACTTATAGGTCAAGTTCGAAATTGTCAAGATGGCGACGTTCGATTAAAACATCAGACCTCAATGTAAAATTAATTATCACACGCCCTTTGCCTTTCAAACAAGCATACCAACTATAATGAATCAATTGAAATAAAAGTTCAAAATGCCATCTATCTTGCACAAGAAATATCTCCGTACCTCAGGACCCAATGAAATATGGGTCAAAATAGTGAACATGGTACATATTAGTGATATAAATGTGGCAAGTCTACACGCTAAAGACAGCTGGAAAAAGAATGAATGTTGCCATAAATAAAACTGGGACCTAGGTCCAGAATTTATTGGTCCTAAGAATGTGTTCATGCAATTATTTATGGGCTACTCAAGGTTTCTAGTGGTAACTAGATAAAAAGATCAAAGTAATTAACTCAAAGATAAGGGCACGCTGAATAGATAGATGTCTGTTGCCATCCAACCTTTGATGAGTATTCAGTCATCTATACGCTCGTTTGCAACAAGGTTGGCATAACTCAAAAATATAGATTTTTATGATGTTTATAAAATTAACGAAAGCAAGTATTAAGTTAAGTAACAAAATACGTAAAATAAACGTTTTATCTTTTGATAAAAGGATTCTATGCAAAATAAAACATTGCCAATATAATTAAATGTTTGTATTCTAACTTAAAAAACGCTGTCCTGTATTTCTTATTTTTCGAGTTATGTCACTATTCCCGCAAACAAGCGAGTTATGTAGTATATATATGAAGCTTTGTAGAAACCAGACAGGGTTGTGAATACTACGTTATTTAATTAGGGCATATAAATACTTTTCAACGTATTAGGTACGTACAAAATCATAGCACATCAAACACTCGCCACATCATCGTCATCTGGCTAGCCTTTTCCTTTCTACAACTATATTGGGGTCGGCTTTCAGTCTAACCGGATGCAGCTGTATACCAGTATTTTACATGGAGTGACTGTCTACCTGACCTCCTCAATCCATTTAGTACTACGATACACTTGGTAAGAGTGGTTGTCAGACCTTCCGGCCACTGACTACCTTTAACGACTGTCAAACATCTGTAATTTTTAGTGGAGACCAACGGCTTAACGTGCTTTCCGAGGCACGGAGGAAACTCAGTATGTAATTGGTGGTTACCCATCCACGGACCAAACTAGGCAAGCGCGGATTAACCTGAAGATGGACCCGAGCGGCTGTTATTAATTAGCCACGAGCCCCTCATCAAACATTCGCCATATAAACCCCAAAAAAATAACCAAGTCTAAATCAATGAGGTTTTGCTGTTAGAGAACTCGGGCATTAAGCTCATCTTTATCCATAAACTGCACCAAAAAGTAAGAATTTATATAAAAATAACTACAATAACTGGAGTGGCGACCGCGAACCGGAAGACGCTGCGTTGGAAGGCCTCCCACTAGGTGGACCGATGACCTGGTGAAGGTTGCAGGGATCCGCTGGATGCGAGTCGCACGGGACCGGTCAATGTGGCGACACTTGGGGGAGCCTATGTCCAGCAGTGGACGTCTTTCGGCTGAAATGATGATGATGATGATGAACGGTTAACATCGCTTCACTAAATTCACCAGCATTCTATTAACCATAAAGCGTCGGACCCATCTTCACACAAACACTAATGAATCCCTTGTAATACCTAACAACAAATAATAAACGATCTCATGTTATTTCCAAGTTATTTAACTCTCTACATAACGCGTTATTTCTGACTCATTAACAGCTATAAAAGCTGCAGTATAGCAGCTCATCATCCTTGCTAAAAGAAGTTTACAATGTAATATTTAACACCTTAGCTTGCTAATAAGTTTTTAAAAGCGATAAACAGTCATTTATTTTTAAATGAAAAGTGTTTTTTGTATCAGTAATTAGGACGCGTATCGGAAGCTTTTTATCTTCTTGTAAACGTTGAAATTACTTTGTAAAGAAAGTGTTTTATTGATATTGTTTAGCTTTTATTGTTTCTTTATCTTTATTACAGCTGCTTAAAGTTAATAGCCGACGATCCTGGGAAATATTTCTTGAGAAAATGAATAGTACCACAATCATCTAAAACAGTATCACTATTGAATTATGAAATGTAATTTTATTAAAGGTTACAAAAATTCATTCGTTTAATTAAAAAACAAAGAACATAACGTCACGCCAGTAATCAGGAAGCAATACACCTCTACCAAAGAGGTGTGGCAGAGGTGTATGTGTCTGGCGAAATATGGGTGTAGTTATCTCTAGTCCCATGTAATAGGAAGCGAGCCTATACCCATCAACCGGGCACAAATCAAGGCTGCTGCTGGGGAGTCCATCCATCCATCCATCCAATAAATTCACACATCATCAGTAGGTGTTGTATGGACATCCACTGTCTTTCTTTCTTTTTCGTGTGGTTAGTGCCTAACCTGCTGTCAGAGTTTTTATGCCGGCCGTGGTCCTCTGACTTGGCTTTACATGCCGTCGAGAAATATCTCTCAAGCATGGTGATTTCCTCACGATGTTTCCCTTCAAAGAAGCAAGTGATAATTATACAATACGCATATGAATCCGAAAAATCAGAGGTGCGTGTCTTGGGTTCCAACTCGAGCCTTATGAATTGGTATCCCGACGGTCACACCACTAGGCTATCACAACTATAATCACTGCTAGTTCACTGTTGTACATAGGTACATGTACCACCCAAACCGCAAACCATTTAACTCGATTCATACACTTTTTTCATAAAATTAAAGATTGACTCAAATAAGACGAGAAACAAATGAATGCACAAGCGCATCTTCCTAAGTTTCTTGCTCAATGTAACAATTAACCATTTTGTCATCCAACTTTATCAACTACTTATACGGATACACTTAACCTTACAACCTAAGTCTTCTTATAAGGCACTCGATTTAACATTATAATGGACAAGCTTTTGCCAGCGGAATCGTCCGCGTAACATAAGCATAAGCAGCCTGCAATGTTCCCATTTCTGGGACGTGGGACTCTTCTCTGTGAAGGTAGTGGGCCGTGATCCATCACCAGGTTGGTGAATAACACATGCCTTAGAAGTTTTGGGTTATGACATGCCTGTTTTCTCAATATGTTTTCCTTCACCGTTTTGAGAGCAGTGGTGATGATATAAATTACATACAGCAAAATGTACAGATGGCGGTCGGTTATTATTTCACAGGAATGTGTACTGACTCAGTGTCACAAGCGTGACTGCTTATCATGAAGTCCTGGGGTCGATTTCTAGCTTGGGCAAAGCGTTTTTCGATGTTTCATCAGAAACTTCTCATAAGCAGTGGAGTCTGGATTTGTGCCCAGTTGATGGTAAAAGGCTCGCTCCCTAATAAGGCAGGCAGTTCTATTAGGTACACCTTTGGCTAACACTTTGAGGATTACAAGGTGATGTTATATTATATGAACGTATTACTAGATCAAAGTATACTTTGTAATGCCCAGAACAAGTCCATGCAGTCAGCCACAAAGGTAACAGACAAACTGACGAACCCTTTCGCATTTATACTATGAAGTATGGATTACAAGGTGACGTTATAAATGTGTGTAATAAGCGACATTCTCATTAAATTACATCTAATCTTTAAGGGTTATCGTGGACCTTTCTAATGGCTTAGTTTTGCAGATATTTGCTTTAGCATAACTGCTATAATTGGTATGACCACTCCTTTGGGTCACCTATAACGTTGAACGATTCCCACGCCTCTTAGATGGTATCTATTTCATTTTGTATAGCTTTAAGATCATAGAACACGTACTTATAAGTGCATTTCCGACTACGCTATCTCTATCTATATCATCATCATCATCATCATTTCAGCCGAAAGAAGTCCACTGCTGGACATAGGCCTCCCCCAAGTGTCACATTGACCGGTCCCGTGCGACTGGCATCCAGCGGATCCCTGCAGCCTGCACCAGGTCATCGGTCCACCTAGTGGGAGGCCTTCCAACGCAGCGTCTTCCGGTTCGCGGTCGCCACTCCAGAACTTTTCGGCCCCATCGGCCATCCGTTCTGCGAGCAATGTGCCCTGCCCACTGCCTCTTCAGTTTGGCTATTCTTCGGGCTACGTCGGTTACCTTGGTTCTCTTGCGGATGTCCTCATTTCTGATTTTATCACGCAAAGAAACTCCGAGCATAGCCCTCTCCATTGCCCTTTGGGTGACTTTAAGCCTTCTGATAAGGCCCATTGTGAGCGACCATGTTTCGGTCCCGTATGTAATCACTGGCAACACACACTGGTCATAGACTTTCGTCTTGAGACACTGCGGTAAGTTGGACGAGAAGATACCACGCAACTTCCCGAACGCTGCCCAGCCGAGTCGGATTCGACGATTGACCTCTTTCTCGAAGTCTATCTATATGCAACATTATTTTTAGTATATGCAAAACCTGAATGTAGTTTGTTCAGAATAAGTAACTGAATCGATTCCAATAATTTTTAACCCATGCTATATTTTGTCCCAAAAATATAACAAAAAAGTTACAGTTGGATACCGAGCGACATTTAGTACCTATCGAAATCATTTAGGTACCCACTGCCAAATTATTATTATCAATGAGCTCAAAACGACGCTGGAGGCGCGCACTGCGTGGTGACCGCGTTTTTGTGCGGACAACTAGGTAACAGAACAAGCTTATACTTTGTGATTTTTCATGATACAGTTTTGAAATTTTGTACATAGATTCTTTACATAAAAATACTAGACACGTGTATCAGGTTTCGCATATACTAAAACTAATGTTGTATACAAATACACGTAATTTTTGTTTGTCTTTTCGTACCTTATAGACTCCTAAACTACTGCACCGATTTTGATGAAATTTTGCTCAGTTCTACATGCCAAGGTTACTAAAAAAAAACTGAAAAAATAAAAAACAAGCCATTGCAACGGCAACGCCATTTTTTTATATAAATGAAAGAAAAAATGGACCCTTTTACTTTTACCTCACTAATTGCGTCAGCCGATGCGATATTTTGTTTGGGAAGTCCAAATTTTATTTTCGAGCCTTGTTCCTTAGGGAAAGTTGTCCATTTTGATGGTCTGAATCACCACCAATATACAGTATTGCTCTTATTCTGTTACACCCTGTATGTGTAGTCTGAAATACCCTAGAGCTCTGATCCGCCCCGGATAGGCAATTTCTTTACGATGCTTATAAATTAAATATGCATTGCAGTATAGTTTCATACAAATGGCCCATAACCTCTCACAAAGAGAAAACCTGAGACTTTGACGTGACCAAGCAGCTTATATACGTATGCGATGAACTTCAAGTTGGTCAATGCAGTTGTTCTCCCTGTCATTGCGATATTTTACCTGGGAACCTTCTAGTTACTAGACATTGGGGGTCAAAGTTCCAACTTTTTCACAAGCTTTTTTTTTAATGTAAACTTGACTTTAAATACCACCACGCACCCTTAACAGCGTTAGATACATACCGTAAAACGATTTTTCACCCCAAAATAAAATGTCGTTTCCCAGCAATAATTTTTGCGTAGTTACTTAGTTCGATGTACAGAATGCTTGGTTGACGGCTTCGTGAAGGGTCAGTTTACACGTTGAATAAAGATATAAACTTTGTTCTAAAGTCACAGAAGAAATCGAAAAGCAACATGAACGAAAAATAGAGGTTCCCCAGAGGCCTTAAACTAGTCATCGTTTTCAAGGTGCTTTGAATTTGAAAATGAATTTTCAACGGGAATGGGACAATCTTTTCAACTGCTTATGAAATTTATGGCTTTCCACCATTGTGATAACGATTGCCTCGTTGGTCTAGTGGCCGCAATCTGGAATGCTGAGCATGACGTCCTGGTGGCGATTCCCAGGTTAGGCAAATTGTTATTGGGTTTTTTCTATCAGGAATTTCTCAGTAGCAGCCACGGAATCTGGATTTGTGCCCGGTTGATGGCAATAGGCTTGCCCCTATTACATGGGACTAATACATAACTGGCAAAATGTGGGTTATTAGGTAGACCTACGCCTAACCCTTCGGGGATTAAAGGCATGATATTATGTGAAAACGATAAAGAAAAAAATCAACACAAAGTCTAGACTCTCAAAAACTTTAAAAATGTGAAGAATAAAAAGTTTGAAACAGTATTGTAGTTAATTTTTGACATTACACCGGTTGGTCATGAAATTAGGTTGTAATGGCAGCTACATATATCCGCAAAGCAGGTGCTAATAACCTGTGAGCGTTTAATTATTTATTTTAATATTCAGTAGCCCACACACAATAGCCTCGTTTTCTTTCCCTGTTTATTAGCGGCTGATGAAAGCAGCTGATGGCTGATTATTAATAATAAATATCGCATTATGATGTTAATTTGAAGTTGGACATAGGGTTTCCATCCGTTTGGGTTTACCCGGATACGTTTTGTTTTGTGTTTTGTTGCTTTTAGGACCCCGGGGGTCCAAAAAACCTGAACTTTTTCAGACTTAAAATGGTTTTCTTTTGAAAAATTGAAAAAGGTAAATCAACATTAACATTAGCTTCCAGTCTAAATGGATACAACTGAATAGCAGACTCTCTGACTTCCTCAATTCCAGTTACTGACTGGGTAAAAGGATGGTAAGACTGGAAGTCGAAGAAGAAGGTAACATTAGACCTCTGACTACCCGTAACGACTGTAATATTAAGTAAGTACTAAAAAAAAGAAAGATTATAACGTCTAGTTATTTTTTTCAAAATGTCCGGGTGTCTGTCAGAACCTTTCAAGTTTCGAAAATGGTAACCCTACCCGCCAATCTAATAGATGTGTATCTCTTGCTTTATTTGAAAGTTGCCTAACTAGCCCTTAACCTTATCATGGATCTGATGAACGCAGGCGCATACGGGATTAATTCTATTCGCCATTTTAATCAATTCCTTTGTAAAGGTTGAGGTAAGCGGACGTCGTTTATTATTCTTATAATAATTGTAATAGACCATCTACTAATAACTTAGCATTATTTAACCTCCACAATGTTAAATAATGCTTAGTACTTAGCATACTACAGGATCTCTTTGAGGAGGAATGGTTAAATAACATTCGTGTGGATAAGAACATAAAGAGAGGTTAAGCTGGACTTGCTGAGGTCATTTCAAGGATGGATGCCCGCGAGACAGCACATAAAGCTCGTCTAATCTCATCCCGGTCGTGTCGGATAGATAGGAAGAAGAATCAGTAAAGAATCAGTAGTCATAGTGTGCAAAGGATGATATGGCAAGAAAGGAGGTGTCTGATGAGATGATGAGAAGTATGGAAGAAGAAGACATGCTGCGCCAACCCCAAACGAATTGGGATAAGGGTAAGAGGATGATATGGCAAGAAAGGAGGTGTCTGATGAGATGACGAGAAGTTTGGAAGAAGAAGACATGCTGCGCCAAGCCTAAATGAATTGGGATAAGGGCAAGAGGATGATATGGCAAGAAAGGTGTCAGATGAGATGACGAGAAGTATGGAAGAAGAAGACATGCTGCGCCAAGCCTAAATGAATTGGGAAAAGGGCAAGAGGATGATATGGCAAGAAAGGTGTCAGATGAGATGACGAGAAGTATGGAAGAAGAAGACATGCTGCGCCAAGCCTAAATGAATTGGGAAAAGGGCAAGAGGATGATATGGCAAGAAAGGTGTCAGATGAGATGACGAGAAGTATGGAAGAAGAAGACATGCTGCGCCAAGCCTAAATGAATTGGGAAAAGGGCAAGAGGATGATATGGCAAGAAAGGTGTCAGATGAGATGACGAGAAGTATGGAAGAAGAAGACATGCTGCGCCAAGCCTAAATGAATTGGGAAAAGGGCAAGAGGATGATATGGCAAGAAAGGTGTCAGATGAGATGACGAGAAGTATGGAAGAAGAAGACATGCTGCGCCAAGCCTAAATGAATTGGGATAAGGGCAAGAGGATGATATGGCAAGAAAGGAGGTGTCTGATGAGATGATGAGAAGTATGGAAGAAGAAGACATGCTGCGGCGACCCCAAATGAATTGGGATAAAGGCAAGAGAATGATGATGAGTGTGTCACTTTAACTAAAAATCCTTAAAACTTCGATAACTCTTCCTTTCTCCCACTTTAAGATTTTTTAGTTTTTACTAAGACTAGACTAGGCCGAAGTGTAACAGAAGATAACCATTGTCATCTGTTTCAGAACATTGCTACCAACTAACTACTTGAAAGACCATCATTTCTGCAAAAGCCTACGATCACAGAAAAGGTTGACCATTACTGACTTGAGCGCCAGACGCTCTTAATTCATCCAAAAATAATAACCAACCTACCTTTACCAGTTAATTGAATTGTATCAAACATTTGCTTTAATTACTAGGTTCAAGACATGCTCTGTGTTTATTCGACTGGTTATAATTACTAGGTGTCTAGATGTGGCCACTCCCAGTACACATCATGGTCGAATGAAGATTGTATTCTGATGTTTATGTTAATGAAAACTGAATTGTTTTTGTCGTAAATTAATATGAATGTGTGTTTATTTATTTTAGGACCCAATCGGAAAGGAAATTTTCAATATTCATTCATCATTTAGGGCAAATATGGTAAGGAAGAGCAGTGCTTCAGAGCAGTGGTGACCCTGGGGAAGCCAAGTAGATTCGAAACCAGACCGGCACATTACATTTTGTAATTTATTTAAGGGTTTGAAGTGATAATTATCTTGATACCTTGATAATAAGAAAAACTAAAATAAACAAACTTCAAGTGTATATCCGAAAGCGAATTTTCGCTTCGACGCGTATCCAAACGAGATAATTAAAAAACAGAAATTGACGCTATCAGCTGATCAACATGTATAGGAAAAAGTCATAAAACAAAAGCGGTTCACTTTCATGGTCTTTTTTTTTTTAATTCTGTATGGGCTTACTCTTGACCTCAATCTAGTCCAAGGACAGAGATGAGGTCGACGATGGAACGAGCTAACCCAAAAGAAGCCTATTAACTCGCGATTTAAATAGATTGGGGTCATATGAACTTGGAAACACCGACGTAGGCAGGGAATTCCACTCCTTGGCTGTGCGCATAATAAATGATGTAGCAAAGCGCTTCGTGCGAATGTGTGGAACATCGAAAAGGTATGGGTGATAACCTGCAGTACGTCTGGACTCCCGATGGAAGAAAGGAGATGGTGGAATGAGTTCGTGGAGCTCTTGAGCACACTCACCGAAGTACAATCTGTAAAAGACCGACAAACATGCAACTTTGCGCCGATGGGCCAGGCTATGAAGCCTGGTACTAACCAGCTTATCGTCACCAATGAGCCTCTTGGCTCTGCGCTCAACAGAATCGAGTGTGGCTAATTGGTATTTGGCTGAGCCATCCCAAAGGTGACAGCAATACTCCATGCCGGACCGAACTTAAGCTTTATATAAGACTAAAAGCTGTCCAGGCTTGAAGTAACGCTTAACCTTGTTTAGGATACCCAGCTTTTTTGCCGCAGTTTGGGCTTTCGACTCAATGTAGGCACCGAAGTTCAGATTCGCACTCAACTTCGCACCAAGAAGCTCGAGGCTGTCGGTGACTGGTACAGGTGTACCCCGGAAAATAGGAGCCAGATTGAACGGACTCCTTTTGGCGGTGAACAGGCACACTTGTGTTTTGGTGGCGTTGAAAACAACCAAGTTCTCATCACCCCACTTGGAGACGAGACTTAAGGTTGAATTCGTTCGCTCTACCATGGCCTCTCTCAATAAACGCACTTCATCACCGCTGGCTTTCGCGATGGATGCATAACTCTCCATGACAGTACTGTCGTCTGCGTACCCAACAATGCCAGGAGCCAGAAGGTCATTGATGTGCAGCAGGAAAAGTGTCGCGGAGAGAACAGACCCCTGAGGAACTCCGGCATCAATAGCGATAAGGTCAGAGGAGCAGCCATCAATGACCACTCGGTTCGACCGTTCACTCAGGAAGTCAGATATCCAGCGGCAAAAGTCAACGGGGATGCCGTATGCAGGAAGTTTGCTCAGCAGACTTGCGTGCCATACCCTGTCGAAAGCCTTCGAGATGTCGAGCGAAACGGCAAGGGCTTCGCCGTGTTTCTCGATGGCCTCACCCCAGCAGTGCGTAGCAAACACCAGAAGATCCCCAGTTGATCGTCCTCGGCGAAAGCCATACTGACGGTCACTGAGTAGGTCGTTTGCTTCTAGGTATGCCAGCAGCTTCGCATTGAGAACCCTTTCCATAACTTTGCAAAGTATGGAGGTGATGGCGAGCGGTCGATAGTTACTGGGGTCGGCACGACTACCCTTCTCGGGTACTGGTTGTACATTGGCAACCTTCCATGACATCGGAACCGTTCTGGTTTTAAGAGAGAGGCGGTACAAGCGTGTCAACACAGGAGACAACTCAGGCGCACAGTTCCTCAAGACTCTTGCTGGTATGCCGTCAGGACCGCTAGCCTTGTTCACGTCTAGGCTATAGAGTACTCTACGAACCTCTTTCATGTGTATTGTGATCTCCGGCATCGAAGAATCACAGTGAGGAATCGTTGGTGGCTGTTTAGAGTTAGTATCTAGACGTGAATTGCTCGCGAATAGAGATGCAAACAGGTTTGCCTTCTCGGTAGCGGAGTAAGCTAGCGACCCATCCGGTTTTTGCAAGGGAGGTAATGTGGGCCGGCAGAAGTTGGTTTCGACCGATTTGGATAGGGACCAAAACTGTTTACTACCAGAGGGGTAGGACGCAAGTTTAGCCCCTATACGGCTGACGTGGTCGAAACGCGCCTTTCGGATCACCCGCTTACACGACTTTGCGGCAGAATTAAAAGCTTTTTTCTTCGCGCGAACCCGTCGAGCTCGAACTTTGCGGTCACGGGCTTGCACCCAGGCTTGGTATGCAGACTGCATTCGAGCCTCAGCACGAGCGCAGTCCACGTTGAACCATGGACGGGCTTTGTGACCGAGCGGTATGTTGGAGAATGGAATATAGTATTCCATTCCCTGCCGTATCACGTCCGCAACCGCTTCAGCTGAACAAGTGGGGTAGCCCGAAGAAAAGCACACTGGACGCCAAGGGAAGGACGCAAAAAAATGCCGCATCTCATCCCAGTCTGCTGATTCGTATCGCCAAACTCGCCTCTCGCCCCTAGGGCTATCATCTGGAGGAGAGCTGATAGACACGGACTTCACCAGACAGTGGTCGGATGTTCCCAGTGGGGCTGATACCGATACTGAGTGCCTGTCTGGGTCAGTGGTCAGCAGTAAGTCCAAGCAGTTGGGTGTATGTCCGTCAACATCTGGCACCCGCGTAGGTACAGTCACCAGCTGGGTGAGATCTAGCGACAATGCAAATCTGCGCGCCTCTCTCCCAGCATGGTCAGTTTTCTGAAACGGGAACAATCACTCATCGTGATGGGCATTAAAGTCCCCCAGAAAAAGAAGCTCCGCCGTCGGGTACCGTTGCTGGGCACAATCCGCCATCTCCATCAGGTGCTCAAAGAGCCTGGTCGTCTCCTGGTCACCGCTGTGCGACCGGTAGACACCGACGTAGAGTGATTTCTCCACCCCGGTATCCACCAGTATCCAGATAGTAGATAACCCGGAATTCTCAAAGCAACGGAGACGCCGAAAGCATATGTCATCGCGGACGTACACACAGACCCCAGCTCGTTTTACGAACTTATGTTCAAGCGAGTAACCTGGGTAGTTGAGGTACGCCACGTCTGACGGAGTCGCAATCTGCGTCTCCGTTAAAAAGAATAGGTGCGGCTTCTGAGTCACCACACGAGAATTCTTGCATTAATCTGTTACACCCTGTATAACGGTGACTGTAATTGAAGAATTATGGTGGCTCTTCCACAAAGCCAAAGATAATAATTATATGTAGTAAATTTTCTAGTAAACATATCATTTACCTAGCCTTCTTAAGTAAGTTGAGGTCGACCTCCAGTGTAGTCGAATACAGCTGAATACCAGTACAAAAACGATGTAGTAATCGTGTAATAAAGAAGAAGAATATATTAATTTGAAAAGTGAAGGGTTTCAAAATAATGTATACAACATTATTTTGAAACCCTTCACTTACATCACCTTAAGCATTGCGGTTTTAATAAGAACCTTAAACAATAAAAGAGCCCACGTTTCGTCCTCCTGAAGGCAAGTAATGGATAATAAGGCCAGCCCAAAAGACAGCTTCAAAAACACTTATTACCACTAACTAAGTAGTTACCATAAAAACTGAAACACTAAAACAAGACATGTCAACACATAACCATCCTACACTCCAGAATTTTATTTTAAAGACGTCATATTCCCCATAAAAGTCAGGCGTGGCGGCGTTATTCACTGGTCGAATCGCACTTTCATTGGGTAATGAAAGTTTTAGTGTGGCAACATTGTTGGTTATTAAGAGGACTACAAGAGCTAAGTGACCTTGAGTGACGCACGCACACATTTACACAATAAACGTGAACGCCATCTAACGACGACGCCCAAAACAATTAACTCTCAAGACTAATCTCTAGAGAGATTACGCCCGAGTATTCAATAGATGGCGCGAAAGTAAGAACAGACAAATAAAAATGAATATTAATAATGAATTGCAATTAAAACACTGCATTTGGGGTGGTAACCGTTATAAGTGTAAAACGCCTCATTTGGAAAGTATCTAAATACTTCTTTTATTCGGTGTTACGATATTAATTATTGCATTTCATAATCAATAGGTACTTTAGTTAATTATTTAGACATATTTCTTATTTCCATACAGTAATATTGACAAATTAATCAAAACAACGAAGTATTTGATTAGATGAATAAGTACTTTTATCAATAACTTCACAATCGTGATCGTCGTGTGAACCACTGTTTCCAATCTATAATAAAAACAGAAGATTTCAAATTACTAAGATATGTCAATTCTAAATATCCTAGTTCTATGGTACACAGCAGAAGGTAATTGCGTTTCGTTTATTTTTTGTATAATAAGAGTTTGAAAAATTGTTAGCCACAAGTAAAAGATTAGGTACGCGCGGTAATCAAGCTATAAAAAACCAGTTTATGCGGATCTCTCATTGTATAGAAAATGTATACAAAGCGAGGCCAAGTTATACTGGAAATGTATAGCTTCATGTGCCGCCGTGTCTACCTAACATTCTTACAATTTTATAATTCTTATTTATTAAAAACTATATCAATAAAATTAAACTCTTACTTGTGATAAGTAACATCGCAATTTTCAGATGAATCTGTTATTTCGCAATGCCCGTTACCAATAAGCTGCAGTCTTTCAACAAAAATATTAGGTAGGTATTTATCTGTTTTTTATTGTTTTTCTAGTCAAAGAATACAAAATAGTACAAGGATGAACACAGGGCGACACACCAAGCTATAAATTTCCAGTATAACATGGCCTCGCTCTGTATACATTTTCCTTACAAAGAGAGATCCGCAAAACTGGCGACGCGGCCGGCGCGGCTAGTCCTTAGTCCAGCAGACGGACCTGCCGCGTACTTGCAAATTCATACCTAAACTGCGCAGTGCGCCTGGCCTTTTATAGCTTAGAAAAAACGTAGGTACTTACGCATTGAAAATAATTTCAGTGTCGATATTTTCAACTTTCTCCAGTAAAAATTAATTACATTTCAAATGTTTTTTTTTAGTTATTTATTTTTGAGTATTTAATTTTATATGAATATACTGCGTAGAATTTTAGTTCAAAAAGCAAAAACATAACATCACTATCCTGGAATCGAACCCGGATTCTCTGGATTGCAAATCCATACCTCGACCAAATGCACTGCAGTAACAGTTACACTACTGATCGAAATAACTGAATGTATGCGAACTATACATCCATCCGTCAAATGTCCAGAAATACGTTTCCAAAATTCATAGTTTTATATCGTTATAAAAATTAATATTTAGTAATACTAAAATGTTCTTACGTTTTAATATCGTTCATATGTTGGGCGTTTGATTTATATGAACTTTTTTTAGTTCTCGTAATGGGTTTCACTTTATTTCCCATACTTACAAATGACCAGAAGTACCTTATTTATTACGCTATTTTAACTTAAAATATTTTATATTTACACGAAACAAAAATATTTACGGAATAAAGACATAAAACAATGAATTTATGAATAAAATTATACAAAACAGTAAACAACCTTGGCGTAATAATGCGGCGAAAAATGCGGCAAAACGAGCGACACGTCCGTATAGCATCAGGCCTCGGCCGGCACTGTCGGTACACAGGCGTTTACGCACACATGCGCACGTATTTTGTTCAGAGATAAAAATATGTGATTTGCAAAAAATCTATTGATTGGATTAAAAAACTAAAACAGTATCACGTTACTTTGTTGCGTGAAGAATAATTTGACAAAAAATCAGAATGATTTCATGTATATTAGTATAGTTTTACTCGTTGACAGAAATGTTTAGAGGCATCTTTGCGATTTTTTTCTATCGTATCAAATTTGTAGTATTATGTTTTCAACACAGTATCGAACTAGCATATATACAGAAGAATATCATATATTTTTCTGTGTTTTTTTACTGCAGTGGTTCTATATGATCCACGTATTGTAAAACATGCTTTTAGCTCTTGTAGTCGCCTTAAACGTGAGGTGCGATCGAGATGTTCTCATGAGGTGCAGACCTCCCTGGAGCGAGCACGATGGAAGGCAGGGGCGGAGTCTGAGTTCATTTGTTTATAGGTAATTGATTTGGTGGCTGAATAATGGGAGTAGACCTAGACAAGGATATAAGAAAGGCACTTGTTCTCCCGTCATTGCGATATTTTTTTTTTGTTTTGGGCAATACATGGGAACCTTCTAGTTACGGAGATACTGGGGTCGAAGATCTAACTTTTAGAAAAGTTTTTTTTTTAAACAAGTTTCTAACGTTATATCTTTACTTTAAATACCTCCATGACCCCGTACTACACGTATCCATCAGCACAATGTTTTGAGTGTGTTACTTTGAGTCCTACCGTAAAACGTGATTATTCACCCCAATAAAAAAAGACGTTTCCCAGCAATATTTTTTACGTAGAGTTACTTAATTGGATGTACAGTACAGAATGTTTTGGCTGGCGTCTTAGAGAAGGGTCCGTTTACACCTTGTATTAATGTCTCTTCTAATGATGAAAGTCCAAGGGCGAATCATCAAAGAAACTGAACGTGATCAGCACATCTAAACCGCAGCCAGGAGCTGTCCCTTTCATAGTTGTCACTGTCATAGTTGACAGCTGTTGTATTTTTTGCTCTTCGCCGTTTAGATGCTGATCGTGTTCAATTTGATTTGGGGAATTCGGATTCCACTTAAGTATTAGTTGAAAAGACGTCAATCACACATTTTGAAGCAAATTTTCGTTACTCTTCATAGGAAAATCTCTGTTTGACGAATCTTTAAAAGTAACTATTCATAAGAATACGGCTACATAAGGCAGACAAAGATTTAATTCAAAACGTAAGTTATTTTATAATTGTCTACTTAATTATGCATCGTAAAGATTCATGTAGGCGCTTGCATGACAAAACAATAAACTGATACTCCATGTTTTCCTTACCATATCAGCATGCTAATGCACTTCATAAATACATGAATATAATGCTTAGCATAAATCACAATAACTTACAATGACACGCAGTTTCACTTACAACTGTCAATCAAACAGTCTTTGTTTCTAAAAGTATACGAAAACAATTTAGCAGAACGACTCATGGCTGAATAACAGCTACGCAAGTCTAGCTTTGAGGTTAATCTACTCTTGTAAAAGTCAATTTGAGGATGGGTGACTGTTATATACCAAGTTTCATCCGTGCCTCGGAAAACATGCTAAGTCGTTGGTCCCGGTTGTCATTTCCAAATGTTGACAGTCGTTACGAATATATAGTCAGAATCCCAAAACTCTATAACAACCAGTCTTACCAAAGTTGATACCCCTTGGTAAGACTATCACACTACAGACTAACATAATTGGTTTTACCCAGTGACTGGGTTGTGAAAATACTGGTATTCAGCTGCATGCGGTCAGACTGGAAGCGGACCCCAACATAGTTGGGAAAAGGCTAGGCAGATAATGCAGGTGATGATTTAGCAACCTGAAACCCACTAGTCATTATTCTGAACAAGTAATTGATATTTAAATATGAAGAGACAATGTAAAATGTAAATTATTCCGACGGTATGTTTATTGCAATACTATTTAACATGCAGTTCGGCCCTGTACGATCCCTATCAAGGAAAAAAAATCAAAAGCGTTCAGAAAATTATTTTCAAAGGTATTACAATAATTTATAGCTTCATTCCGATCGATTGCTCGCTCCTTGTAAATATTACAATTTTATGGTAAAATCTTTATGTAATTAACTCACGTAGTTTATCAATAAACTCAGTAGCGAGTGGTTGGGAGTTAATTTACTACAAAATAATTGATCGCTGGAAGCTTCGGTTATTTTAGCGGAGAACTGATATGGGTCACGTTGCGTACATTATTTTAATTGAATACGAGTTTATTTATATAATTACGGGATTTAATCGCACACTGTTTGATGTAGTGAATATTAATTTAAATATTAAAAATGAGAGCATATTTTATTCAGTAGGAGCATAACCGCATCGTGAAATTTAAAATTGTTTATCAAACACGACCAAAAAATGTTGCAGTAATTGAGTACCACCTATAAGTCTCTTTGTTCTTGTAACGGACGTGTTAAAAAAAACTTATGAACTGCAAAGATGCTTTACTGGAAAATTCCATAAAAGACGTAGAAGCGAACACCTTAATCATCAAATTCTGATTACACTAGCATTTCCGACTAACCCTATTCACATCACGCCGCAAAACAGTTCCATAAAAAAATAATCAATATTTAATTTACAATTCGCTTACGTTCGCTCGATTCGATCACGAGCCGTTCACTTCCCCATTCATCTTTCAACTGTTCCACACTTATTATAAGACGAAATCGATTCAGCGCAAACGAGATCTCGATTCTCGATTCCCGTTCCCATAAATCTTTTTGCGGACGCTCCGGGCGCACCGTAACCGATTAGTAGGTGCACCACGGTTATCTGACGCGAGAAACAATTTCCAATGCATTATATAAATTATGACTTCATCGGAGAAACACGGGTCACGACTCACGCGGGTGAAACAACAGTGAGTTGTGTGCAAATAGTAGGGCTGCGGATGACTTGCAATTTTGTGAGATTTGTATTCGATTGTTTTTTTTTGTTTTTAGGGCCTTTTGATTGATAGTAGAAGAAACTCAGAGCACCCATTTAGAGGCTCAATTTTTATCGATATTCTGTTCGTTAATCTTTTGGGATAACTTAATTTGGTGCGGAACGGCCTTATAGTGTGCTCAACATTTTCAATTGGAGAGTCATCAAGGAATGTTTCGATAACTAAGTTAGTAATCTCGCTCGCCTGTGCTAGACCAACTCTAGTAACTATACAGACTATTCACGAAGCCGTCAAACAAGCATTCTGTACATCAAACTAAGTAACTCTACGCAATAAGTTTTGATGGGAAACGAGTTTTTAGGGGTGTAAAATCATGTTTTGCGGTAGGACTCATTGTAACGCACTCAAAACTTGTGCTGATGGATGCATTCAATAGTAAGGGAGTCGCGGAGGTATTTAAAGTAAAGGTATAACTTTAAAAACTTGTGAAGAAGTTGGAGCTTTGACCTCCAATATCCGTAACTAGAAGGTTTCCAGGTATGGTCCAGAACAAAACTATGATGGCAATGACGGGGAGAACAAGTGCCTTCCGGCTTCATCAAGGGTGTTTCTCGTCCGTTGTAATTATAATAATACGTAGCTGAATATGTTAGTGCCACAACTATAATTATTTAGTATGATGTGACTAATCGAATAAAGTCGACTAAAAATGGAAGTTTTCAGAAAAAAATTCAACTTTCCTGTGTCGTCGTTAAACAAAAGACCAAAAAATTCACAATAACTTTTGATCCCAAAAATATTTTAAAAAATAACACAAAACAACCCTGATTCTCCGCCCACTTAACAAAATTAACTTGGCCACACATGTCGAAAAAAAAAAAGAAAATCTGAAGATTCTAAATTCAAACATTCTCACGATCATGTTCGGCTAACTTCGACCATTCTAAAAGGATGACGTCGTTTCCGGTTCCTCCAGACGCCATGGCTGCTGACATTAAATTTGAAGGCCGTGATAATTGATGTAATTACTTCATTAGTCTTACTTTGTTAGGTATTGGTTTCAATGAAAAACATGTGTGGGTATAGTAGGTACAGATAGTATGTTTTGTAGGCATTCATTTTTAATTTTACGGTACACTTGGGTAACAACGTGACGAGTGCATTACAGGAAGCTAAAGGTTTTTTTATGGTATCGAATGTCGATATAAATTATCACAAAGTACAAAACTGTAGTACGGCCGTCACATCACTATCTCAGGTCCGATTAAAAACCAGCGTCGGGAACTAGTTGCCCGGCAGTTTGCTGAACTGGGACTATTTGACGCAGCCGCATGACACACAATAATATCTTTTTTTTTTTTTAGATTTAAGTTTTATATTTATTTTTTTATTTCTTAAAGTGTTTTTGTCGTATGTACCAAATAAACATGTTTTATTTCTTTTCTTTTTTCTTGCGTATATTATTTGGTTAACTTACCTGATGGTAAGTGCATGGTTCTCACCAACTATTATGGTACAGAAATGGTACAACCACGGGCACTTATACGTCTAGGTGGCTAGTCTTAAGTTTATTTTCACACCCATCTTTAGCCCTAACATAAACATTTCAAGCAAAGTTTCAAAGCAACTTTGAAACAAGACCATTTTTATATTTAATGATATCATGGGTGCTTACCTACCATGTTTGTAACAGCATAAGGTACAGTATGAGAAATTAACTTTTAAAATTTAGTACGTAACATATTAATTAGTGGTCGTAACTGTACACAATTATGCCCTGTGTCCTTTTACAGAAAGTTCAATCTGTCAAAATTCTGGTCATTCCTCAACTCCTGGGTTTTTTGTTATCACGATACTGTTTTACCCAACTGCGGCGAAACTCAAAAGGAGGGTTATGTGTTTTCTGTGTCGTAGCTTGTTACGCACAATTACCACAGCTCTATGGTAATCAAAATTATTTTTAGCTTACGCACTGTCAATATTGATCTGATTATCGAAAGATTGTTTCACTGGATAAGCATTTCCTTTTCAACCATTTATCGAGTCAGATCTCAAATTAGCCTCTTTTCCATCGCATACCGGTGCTTCCTGTGCATTCTTAGTCATATTCTGATCCATCATTGCCTGATTGAATAATAAATAAATAGATTGATGTCTTCTTTGTTTTCGTGTTCAAAAATATGTTTAACTAAAACGTGATGTTGTACTAATAAACACAACCTAAAAACAAATTTTCAATACCAGAGGAACTGTAATTTATTCTGTTTTTTAAATTAGTATTATTAGTATCATTTACTTAAAAATTTAAGCTCTCTCTAAAATTAAACACAGAATTGCAGGAACGTGGTTTTTAATTTTCATATTTTTTAAGAAAAACCCGTTAACAATTAAAATACCTCCTTGGGAACGAAACTATTTTAACTAACTGAATATTTTTACAGAAATAAAAATTAATGAAGAGTAGAAAGTACCTACCGCGCCAAATGACCGGCCACATTGAACCTTGATTAATCAGATGTAGGCAGATATGTAATTACACAAATTGGTGAACTCCAACTAATTGCCAAGGTACCGCACATCACAGGATCATAAAAAATAAGCACAGGGAGGTATTCAACCAGTCCCGCATTCCGTCAATAAAAATTAATCATTTCATTAAAAAAAAGTAATAATATTTCTTTGGCGATTCCTCGACTAGTTGTGCTACCATTATTGGTGTTTACATGTACAGTCTGATACGCAATTAGCAGCTCTCACACCTTTTCTGCCAAGTTTGTTGGACGTCATTCAATTTTATCGTGTAATTAGAGTCCATAAAATCAGTAGATGTCGGCGTCAGACGCTAGTGAAGGCGATGCTCCGGCATTTTTAGGATAGCGACCGACATTCCGTGTACAGGGATGTACTCACTTAGCTTTTATAATGAACTATGGTTCCGCTTAATAAATCTTAGTAAGTAGGCGCACTTTATTACACTGTGAAAATATTTTTTGAAGCATTCGCTTGGTTAGCAACAACACAACATGTCATTGCATTGTTACATTCTCCGAGCTATTTATTTCCCAGCGTGAACTACATTTTACTTGACCAGAGCGCGACCACATCTATGAAACTAGAACCACAGGCACGCAGTGTATGCAATTAGGTGCAACAATGTCAGAGATGTTACGAGTACAAAGCTCTCAACGTTTATTGTCATTACCCTTTTGAGTACATACTAGGAGAAAACGGGAAGATATAAATAGAATTACACATTTCTGGGTGTAAAAAATGTATGAATAAAAGTATAATTGAGCGTCGCGGCGGGCGATTGCACCATACTGTGCAATGTGCAGCCTTGGTTCAGCCCTGCGCGCTCTAGGATGCCGAGCGCACCTTCCACGATATTTAAGCGAGTTTAAAACTAAGATTAAAGTTGTCGCCGCAACAGTTTTTGCGCTATTAACAAGCGTACTCATAAAGCAGTTTTTCTTTGTCGACTCTTTAAAATAACAAGCTTAACCTTTTCGAAACCCGTCTATAAATAACAAATAGAAATCGTCGTTGAGATATTTCATGTTTTGCGTGGGATATTTATTATTACGATCAGTTTTTTTATTAATTAACTAGAGTGTGTGACCGTTAGAGTGGAGTAAGATTACATCTGGCCCACCTCTTCCCATTTCTCGGCATGAATTATACATGATAGGTATCTAATTTACATCGCATCAAAAACACTTCGTGGCTCCAAATCGCCGATTTGGCCATGTCGGCGATTTAAACTGTAATTTTCCGGTTTAAGCGATACATTATCATAACCTGATGATTTAGTGCAGAAGAGTTGGGTTGTCGGTTGGATTTGGAACATAAAATTTTTCATTATGATGAGAATGTGCGTAGCTTTAAATTCCGATTATGTGCTGTCAAGAAATAGTTGTATAACTCAAAAGCTTAAACAAAAGACATGAAAATTGGTCATTTCTCTTATTTATACAAATCTTTAAATAGACACAAGCAAAAAGCTATGGGTAGCAGTGGGTGAACAATTGAACCTGATAATAATGAAACAGAAATCTTCATTCTCTTCAAACAACGCCGATTTCTCAAGATACCAAATCCCATCAACTCATACCATATTCCATTTCCTAGTTCCACGCAAAATCACCGTTGTACAATTAAATTAATTTAATTATAGATAACGAAGCGAGAATATAACAATAGTAAAGCTAATCTAACAAAGGCAACAACGTAACGACTCGCAAATTATACAAAGCATTACAAACGTGAACTATTGATATTCGAAACAATAAGTTATCGTCTTTCGACGCGCCCGCGCAACGAAATAGGGTTGCCGTATAGAAAATGTTATTTTCAAAATATTGATCTAAGTTTTGGGTACTCTCTAGGCGAATTTTACTTCAACTGGATGCGATGACCACAGTTACACCGCTGACAGGACAGTACCATCATTGCTATAGGATATCGACACTATAACGGCACTAATATGAACCCGGTTTAAATGTGCTGATCGAGTTCATCAGTGGTGGAATTGGCCTTCAAAATATTATCTTAAAACTCTGTCCTTCCGCAAAATGAACACCTTTAAACGTCTTCATTAACCCTAGTTCAGCTACACATGGAGCTGATTAGTGCTGGGGGTATTATTTACATACATAACATCACGACTGTAAACAATACGCGATGGCTTAGGCAGAGGTGTAGCTAGAGCTTATTGCCATAAAATGGCCACAAATCCAAACTCCGTGGCTGCTATTGAAAAAACCCTGATGGACAGATGATTATGATTAAACCCAATAACACTTTGCCCGATCTGGGAATCGAACCCAGGACCTCATGCTCAGATAGTAGCGCTTGCAACCACTAGACCAACGAGGCTACAAATTAAACCCCCTTTTAAACGCTTTCGTTAACCCTAGCTCAGCTACACAGCTGTCCAGAGGCCTGGTAACCCTACTCCTAACTAATGGAACTGATTAGTGCTGGGGGTATTGTTTAATTGTTATAAATTACGGCGAGGCGATGCCACTCGTGCGCAATCGCAATTATATCGCGTTCTGCGTGCTAGTGAGGCGACCTGGCGTTGCTTGGGAAGTTATTGAAATTGATTTTGAGTGTTCTTAACAAGGCCGAAAATTGGTGTCTGCTATGAATTAAGTCCTTATTTACCCATACCATATTGTCATGAATAGTTGCTTACTCGTTGGGTCTATTAGACTTTTATTTTGTGTACAGTCGCCAGCACATAAAGTAACCAAAAACAGTCAAATTTCTCCAAATGATTTTAAACCATAAAATGTTGATAGTTAAGTTCAAAATCGAATGAGAAAATTTGACAGTTTGTGGTAACTTGATGCTGAAAGTTCTGTCATCACAGATAAAATATGTTCACGACTCTACACATTAACCCATTGTCGGCCATGGGTCTAGAACGTGTAGCTTGTACCATGAAGACGAACATAGAACCTTACTTAAGCCCTAGTGAGTGAAACTATAGGCTAGCAACTAATTGCTTGAAGACCGTGCGGTTGTCAGTCACCCCGCTTGGCAAAATGGCTATTGCAAACATCGAGTAAGATTAGGTACTTACCACTTGACTATACAGGATGTTTGGTTAAACGTGGGCAATACTTTAAGGGAGTGAAGTACTCATAAATATGAGCAACTCTTACTGTGAGGGTAACTATGAAATATGATTTAAAAATTCTGCTGTTGCCTACATTTTTTCGAGTTACGCGACCAGTGTGGATCAGCTGATATTTTTTCGCGATTTCGTGGTTGGTCCCATAGTAAAAGTTGCTTATTTTCATGGGTACTACACTCCCCTAAAGTATTGCCCACGTTTAAAAAACACCCAGTATAAGCTGCCTACTACTATACCAGCTGGTACTATCACACAAGCCTACAACCTTGGGTTGCTCTTATAACCTACTACACTTCATGATGTTAGGGTTCTGAACAGTCTGCTTGACTTATGTGCTTGCCCCTTTTTTGGCTCCTATGTTATATTTAGTACAAGGTCTTCTATTAGGTAGATAATTATATTTATTTTTACACATATTAAATACATTTTTAAATACTCTAATATAAATCAAAATTAAAAAAAAAACATTAAAAAATTTAAAAAATTGTAGCCCACCGGTACAGGGTCAAAGTTACCGGCGGTCAGGGCTCCAGGGAGAGGAACCTCCTAACAATACGAGCCGTATAAGATTTTAAACTATCGTGGTCACTAACATTATTATTTAGACTCGGAACGGGATATTTACCATGTTTACTGTTTTTGTTGAGTTCCCTAAATTGGGCGCCAAACGAATACGAAGCCGAAGCCAGATACGAGCCGTGTCCAGAAGTATCGCTTCCTGAATCAAGCCCTCCTCAGGTATTGATGGAGGCTCTTGGCAATTAAGCAATGGGCTGATACGACTATCGGCACAATGATCGCTGAGTCCCACATGTCGACAACCTCGCGAGCCAAGTCATATCAAGATACTTATTATTATTATAATTAGGTTGGCCGAAGCAAGGGAAACCAGATGCAACTTCCCTGGAGTGTAAATGTGGTGTTGCTCCACAAACGATGGGACACTTGATATCGTGTCCTGCCTGTCCTGTTATTTGCACATCACAGGAGTTGACGGACACTACTGAAAGTGCCAAACTCGTCGCCAAATTTGGCTGTCTCAATTTGAATTGTCATTGACACGCTAAGAAAACGAGAAGAATTATATTACTTTTATATAAATTAAGTAATTAATAACACAATACATTCAATTAAAGATGAACTCATCTTCAACAGTGTATGTAAAGTAAAATCACTTGATGTTATCATCTTGATTTATTTACCATTACTGTTCACCATAGCTACAAAGTACGTGGGCTGTACTTAAAGCCTTCCATCTATATAGTACTTATGTCATCAACGAGATTAAACTCAATGATGATTGGATGATCACGACTGACATGTTTAGGAGGCTTAGATGTAAGACAAAGTATCGCTATTGATACATCATGACGGCAATGATACGAAAATTTGAAGTTGCAAATGTAGGTGTAAAAGTGAAACCTGTTTTTTTCTTTTATTAGCACCTAATGGCAACCTTTCCAGTCACTACAAAGCCAACCATTATTTTTGACGAAAAAATTCATTAAAAAAAAAAAAAAAAAAAAAAAAATATTTTTATGAGAAAGGAGGTGTCTGATGAGATGACGAGTAATAGAGAAGTATGGAAAAAGAAAAATTGCTGCGCCGACCCCAAATTAATTGGGATAAGGGCAGGAGAATGATGAATCAACAATTTTTGAACGTCGAAATATTTTTTTATTTCATAGTTCAAGCTGGAAAGAAGACTGTGCAGCTGTGTGGCTGTGTATACTTTGACATTTATTATCATGCGCTTATTATTTTTAATTATGATATTTTTTTTACTTTCGACATGTACCATTTTGACATCTACTAATCGATGCTAATTTTACATTATGTTTTTATTTTTGCAATGTTTAATGCACTTCAAATTAATGACATTGGACTGAAAAGATATATTAAAAAACACAATTTAGAATTCAAAACATTTGCACGCCATAGTATGTGGCAAATATGTCTGAACAAATTTTTATTTATGACATTCAACATGCACTTTTTACTATTGCATATGTACAAATGTTTGAAGTGGCCGAACAAACTCCCCAGCAACACATTCCTTTGTTAAGTTAGGAAGAACTTGATTCTATTTAATTGTATACTAAGCAACATGACAAAACAGTCTTCCTATTGACATATATCCCCTCATTTTAGTTTCATAAGAACCACAGATATACTCACTGACATTCAACTACTTTCACCATTATTTATCGCATTAAAAATATTGACACCAAGTTGGCATAAGGTGTTTTATACCCCGAAGACATTAATCTACCAAGCTGGTACCTTCAACAGTGACATTGACAGCACATAAATCTTCCATCAGCACCACCACAGTTGCAATTGAGCAATTTTGTAATTTAAAAATCGTAACAAACGTATATGTACGGACAGACAGACAGGTGCATTTTATAATGAGCTACGAAAATTGTTTCCGATATTTCATTTGGCACGATACGTTGATGGACGGTCAGCGAAATGAGGTGTTACAGCCAACATACAGCTCCGTGTGGGAATCCATTTCTTTTTAGAGTTCCGTACCCAGTGGGTAGCAACAGAACTCAATTACTAAGGCTCTGCTGTATGTCCGTCTGTCACAGGGCTGTCTTCTGAACCGTAATAAATAGACACTTGATATTTACACATAGTGTGAATAACTACAGCTGCTAAATGATAAAAATAAAATAAAGCTAAACATTAAAAGGGTCCCCATACTATACATGGGGGGGTGTGTGTGTAAAGTCAATGTGTTTTATTTATGGTAGTGAATGTTTGTGAATGTTGCATGTTGATATACATATATCTGGAAAATAAAGATTTCATTGAATACTTTCATTTCATTTTTATACAAAGGTATTTTTTTGGCATTCTTTGCTCCACCTTAATAATGGGAAAAGCAATACATACAAACGTCTAACCAGTTTAATTATGTTCGTTGGTACGGAACCCTTCGTGTACTAGTCCGATTCGCGCTTGTCTAAATTACTTTTTTTCTTTGTTCTCGATTTCCCCTCGCTTTTGTTTCCTTTGAACTATTTTCTTCGGTATTCTGTTGTAAAGAAATCGGTATGTGTAGAATTGTAGATGGTGTAGTGTGAGACAGGTGTGGTGTTAATACATTAAATTAGTGCTGAATGTGTTAATGAGTCGAGATTTATTACTGTAATATGCTGCAGTTGTGGGAACGTTTGCTTTATTTATCGCTTATTGGTAGTCGTTATGTTTATTGGTTATGGGAAAGACTTGCGAACTTATTTGGGCTTAAAGATCCCACATATTTAGGAATAGCCATGGAGTACTGGCATTACGCTGACGCCATCATGTTGTAGTTTAAATCCCGTAACCTAAGTATTAGTAGTCTTCTTTCTTTGAAATAATTCTTTCCTTTTTGGGTATATACCTCCTCCAGTTATTTCCACAAATCCCTGTCTTTGCTTATATTTGTCCAGTCGTTTCCTGACACCTGAATAATGTCATCAGCCCTCCGTCTTATAGGTCTACCAGCATTCCTGTTTAGCTGTGGACCTGGGATCCACATTTTAAGAAAGAAGACTACCTGTACCAGCAATTTGCATTCCGTAAATTGACTAATCCCTACTAACAACATTTGAAATGGAACTTAGAAATATGGAATTAATGGCTTTTTTTATTTATCTACTAGCGACCCGCCCCAGCTTCGCACAGGTGCAATATATACATATAAACCTTCCTCTTGAATCACTCTATCTATTAAAAAAAACCTCATCAAAATCCGTTGCGTAGTTTCAAAGATTTAAGCATACAAAGGGACATAGGGACAGAGAAAGCGACTTTGTTTTATACTATGTAGTGAAGTATACAACAAAATGGTGTCACAATGCACTTCTTGGGTCTATCCCATCCTAGGTCAATTTCTGGCAAAGGTTGACTAATTCCAAGCAGTAAAATACTCTACTCGACATTACCGCAGGATTGCAATCAATCAGGTATGTGGTACTTCACCGCTATATTCAAGCACTAACCTTTACACAACTTCTTAGTCGCCCAATATCTGTCGCCGCGCGAACCGAAGGCGTGTAAGCATTAAGTTTAGTGGTCACGAACGCCAGCTTACGGCCCACAATACATCTGACGAGAGCCTTCAATGGGCCACTCGTTAACCCCACTACGGAGGATCGTGCGAAGTCCACTAGCGACCCCTACTATCTGTTCGAAAATTCGATGAGATAGTAGGAGTCGCTAGTGTTACAAAAAAAGAAGAATAGTTCATGAAAAAAAACACAAAAATGCTTAAGAATTTCGTCAAATCAGAAACTTAGAAGCTTTCTGACGACAAAAAAAAGCGGTCACCAGCTGGCAAAATGATCCATTGCTGAGAGGATGGTTCTTACATCCTGTTTTGGATTGGTAGGTACGTAATTCTGACTAGATAGATAATTATGCTAAACAAACTTTGCATACTGATCTTTCTGAGCTATTTGAAAAATAAAATTATCAGCCTGCCCCTACATTTTGATGAGTTATGGGAACATAAATGTATGGAGCAGCCATGGAACAGCTGATTTTTATTGACGATTTCAGGTTTTGTTCAATAGTAAAAGTAGTTCATACTGTTGAGTACAATGACCCCTTAAGATGATTGTATTCAGTTATTTCTATTACACTTCTATAAAATTCGAAATACTTCAAATCTTGTACAAGTTTATAACCAAATGCCCCAAATTGCCAACAAATTTTTGGTTCAATCAAAGAACTAGTTTTTACTACACCAATATAAATGTCTCCAATTATCCATTAAGAACAGGTAACATAAACTTTTAATTAGGAACAAATTTTCACTTAGCAACAATCATTAGTGCCATAAACCGTAATTAACAGTTCATTAATTTTTATTTCCGACAAGCAATTTGAAGCGCGAAGTAATTAAAGAAATCGCTGCAATCCTCATTAATAATTTAGGTTTATTCGTGATACACGACTTGCGTTATTTAATTGTGGGCGAATTTATTGAATTTGTGTGTTTGAAAACTGTTAATTTATGATTTTGAGTCAGTAAATAACTGTTAATTTGAAATTTAAATAAATTAAGAATACTTTATTGGTATTTACAATCGTCTAAACTGTGAGAAGTTTGTTATAATTTGGGCTGGATAAATAAAAGGTGTTTTACAAATTACATCATCTGCCTAGCGTTTTACCAACTATGTTGGGGTCGGCTTCCAGTCTAGCTGGATGCAGCTGAATATCAATATTTTACACGGAGTGACTGCCTATCTGACCTCCACAACCCAGTTAGTACTGGGTAAAACTATACCTTTTGGTAAGACTGGTTGTCAAACTTTCGAGCCACTAACGACTGCCAAAGACCTACAAATGACAGCCGCGACCATCGACTTAACGTACTTTCCGAGGCACGGAGGAAACTCGGTATGTAATTGATGGTCACCTAGGCAAGCTTGGTGTTTAATAAATAACGATTTAAAAAATTTGAACCTTTCATGGGTTGGCTACCGTATGCTTATATTATCATTAACACTAGAAACGGGATATTTACCATGTTACATAACATGATATGTAACATGGCAAAATTCCCATCTCTAGTGTTAATGATAATGTTAGTGACCATGATAGTTTAAAATCTTATATCGTATGCATATAGTTTAGTAATACTTATCTTACCGGAAAATCGATCTTATTTCCAATTAGTTCATAGACTGATCTGTCAATCTTTTCACCACAGATTCACCTAAACCATCATAGTCCTTAAGTAACCAATGGTAGTGGTTATTTTCCCCTGAGCGTGTCGCGTCGTGTTGCCGATAGCATCATGTTGGAGCGAATTCGGTGTCCAACAACCATAAGGTAAGGAGGCCCTCTCACTGCGGTATTGCTCAGCCATTACTTTCGGCAGGAACCGAAGTTTACGAGTCTTCCGTACCAAGTCAAGAAGGAAATCCTTCTTAAAAGCCTGCCAGGGAAATGGACTTAGAAGCCTTTATCCAAGGATTTAGCAATTAACAGTTATAGTTGTCGCAGTTAAACACGCAGAGAAACACGTCGCCGACAACGTTACGTATGTAGTAATAGTTTACTAAGACTGTTTTAAGCTGTCACAGTTTACAACTAAACTTGTACTGTCACTTACGGGATATCTTCCGTGATATCGGGAGCTCAAAATAATGAACAATCACGGAAGATATCCCGTAAGTGACAGTACAAGTTTAGTTGACTAAGGTTTTTAATATGTATTAGTTTATTATTGTTTAAGATTACTTTGTGTATTTTATCTGTGGGCCTCAGTTGCCTGATAATAAAATGATTGATTGATTAACTAAGATGAAGTTACTTAAAAGTCGCATCTTGATTAGAGATGGGTATCGCATTTCTGATACCAACCTCAGGACGCCAATTTTCAATAGGTTCCATGTCATCGTTAAAAAGTCTTCCGGTTTCGTAGTATTTGGGTAAATCAGGTTAAGTTTTTGAAAATCAGAAAGCTATCCATCCCCTCTTCATTGACCAAGGACTCCTTGCACTGGTTACGACATACTTCATAATTATTTAATGAAATGAAAATAATACAAAATGATACTTCGACTGAATCGTTGGTCTAGTCGTCTTATGGACACAAGCGCGACTGATGGCACAAACTGTTATTGTTTTTCCATAAGGAATTTCTCAGTAGCAACCACGGAGTCTGGTTTTGAGACCGGTTGATGGCAATAGGCTCGCCCCCTATTACATGGGACTTAAACATAACTGATAAAACGTGTATGTAGGTACTATCAGGTACAACTCTGTGTTATGTCATGATACTTCGACAAAATCTTTTTGCTTTCTTAGCTTGATGTCGCCTTATCCCTCCCACAATAGGTCCCTCAATACTAACGTTAGAACTTTACAAAAGATATAAAACTATTGAGGATAATTGGGCAGTTTAGACGAACAATGATAGCGAGGAGAGGGTTACTGGCGAAAGGCATGTTACCTCGACCGAGCCACAGTGACGATCGGGAGATCGGGTCATGCGCAACAAACTACCACGGACCTTATGAAGATCTACTGATAATGGAAACATTGTAGGACATTTCTATAGGATACTGTATCTAGAGACAGTTGTGGTGATGACTAGGTATTGGTAGGAAGGTCAAAAACCTGATATTCCCTCCTGACTGCCTCGTTGGTCCAGTGGTCGCAAGCTGGACTACTGAGCATGAGGTCCTGGGTACGATTCTCAGGTCGGAATAAGTGATATTGGGTTTTTCCATCAGGAATTTCTCAGTAGGAGCCACGGAGTCTGGATTTGTGAACGGTCGATGGCAATAGGCTCGCCACCTATTACATGGGACTTAAAACATAACTGGCGAAATGTGAGTGTACTATTTGGTAAACCTCTGCCTAACCCTTCCGGGATAACAGGCGTGATGTTATGTAAGCTTCAGTATGGCATAATAAACACACAATGTTCTCACAGCTGAGTCCACACCCACCACGCGATCCCTGTGCAGGATGGTAGGAGTCACATGTAAACGATCTTTTGGTTCTTGGACATGGATTGCCGGTTTCCGCACGTTGTTCTCCACCATAATTTATAATGGTAAACTACAAAAGAAACCCGTAGGATATTATATTGTAGTGTACTTAATAGAAACTACATTTTCCCTTCAGGTTATTAGCATACAAGCCACGCATTCGACGTTGCCTGGATGTTTAACGTGGCCATCAACAGTTTTATGTCCTGGGTAACATCACAACGTTCGTGGGAACACACGCTATAACTTTATAACGACCTTCAACTGATCATTTCACAAGCATTTGTTTTATAATCTTTCTACACGTTGCGATTTTAAAACATCAAAAATGTTGTCTCGCCCATTCAACATGGGAATAGGTACCTTTAGCAGTTTATTTAAGGATCATTTTCCGCGTGGCCGAAACCGGAACAAACACCGTCTTGTTTGGTATAGTGGTCGCAATCACGACTGCTGAGCATGAGGTCCTGGGTTCGGTTCCCGGGTCGGGCAAATTGTTCATCAGGAATTTCTCAGTAGCAGCCACGGAGTCTGGATTTGTGCCCGGTTGATGGCAATTGGCTCGCCCTTATTACATGGGACTTAAAACATAAGTGGAGAAATGTGGGTGTGCTATTAGGTACACCTTTGCCTAACCCTTCACAGCATACTCCTGCGGCCCAAAGACCCTAAGCTTTGTCCGTCTTTAATTTTTTTTTTCAACACTTTCGGCTGTGTCAACCAGTGAGTTATACACTCCAACCAAATTATGTGTGCAAACGGGAAAACACAGAATAAAAATAAATGTACCTAGTTTGACATATTGGTGAACAGAACTGCAAACTTAAAGTGGTTATACTGTACTCGGTTTTATCCGTCAAAATTGTCATATGTTATACAAGCTGTTTATTTAGATACAGCATAAATTTTAGAGAATCATTCTCCCTAACTTGCAGCAGCAGTTTCAACCTACCATATCATCATCATCATCATTTCAGCCGAAAGACGTCCACTGCTGGACATAGGCCTCCCCAAGGGGGGTTTTGCCATAATCGCCACGCTTGGCAGGCGGGTTGGCGATCGCAGTATGTTTGTTATAAAAAATCACAGAGAACGCTGCTGCCCATTCACTGGTAAGTCCCTTAGTCGCCTCTTACGACACCCACGGGAAGATATGGGATGGTGCTATTCTTTACGTCCGGACACCATACAGAACACCTACCATATGATGGTAATGAAACCGGTACAAAACCGTAAAGATCGTAATGAACTACGTAGTTCCCATAAACCGGTAATTAAATTGTCTTCTACACGGCAATTGATTGTCACCTCGGATGTTGAGTGCGTCGTGATCAGAAGTTAAATAGTTAGCTGACACCTACTACCATTCTGGTGCCCCTTGAATGTTGCCAGGAGATTGGAATATCAGATATTTGTACTTTTATATAGAAGATGACGGAAAAAACAAACGACCAGTGGTCCCATTAGCCCTAGATCTAAAGAACTGAAACTAAAGGCTTTGCCTAAAAGGGGGATGAGCAACTTCAAAGAGAAAGGAAAAATCAGACAGCCTGATGTTCCAGTTATGAGCCGGCCATCATTAAGCACATCACAATCCTCTAATAGGTATAAGGCATATTACACTGTCGATGAATATCAGAATGATAAATTTTGTTATGATCATTTTGTACAATTGAATTTAATTCTGACCATTTCAATTTTAGCGACATTCTATTATTGATTTGGTACGGTTATAATTTTTTTTTATTAGTCGGTACTGTCCCACTATTGGGCAAATGCCTCCCCCAATTCCTTCCTTCCTTCAATTAATTTAACTTTGATCATTTTAATTTTGTTGACATTGTATTTTTTCATAACATTTTGTACTATATCTAAATTAATTTAATTTTGACAACTGTAATATTGCTGACATTGTATTTTATGAGATTTTGTAGTTTTAATTAATAATTAATTTTACCAGTGACACTATTTTGTATGCCTTTCAGCAGAACATAGCATGGAGGAAATATTTTATAAAACATCAGTGTTCACAAAATTAATAAATGAATGAACTAATAAAAATACGGTGAAAGTAAGCAGCATTAAGAGTAAAGTTACTAGGAATGATATGAGTAGACAGCTCAGCCCCAACGACTGAAAAGCCTACAGAATTGAAGCAGTTATAAAAATTGTAAATAAAAAGGAGATAATCATTACCAGACATAATTTACATATTCTAGAATATAAAGGAGTCAAGAAATATTTACATTTTTTAATTATACTTGATTGAACCGACCAAGAGTCAGAAAAATGGCTTTGACAGCTCAAGAAATGTCTCGATAAAATCGCCTATCATCTAAGATATCCACAAAGATAGTTGCTCACCGATAAAGTCGGATACAACAGCACAACACAACGCCTCGTTCACACCATTCGAAACAATCGTCACATCCCACACAGGCTGTCGTAACTGAACATAAATCCTACATTTGACACGCACTCCCAACCTTTGTCGATATCAATCGTTTTGAATATTTCGCCACAAGATTTATAGCTAATCCCGAATTTACTACCAACACTATTGTCTCTAATTTGACTGGTGCAGTATAGAATAAATCTTAGGCTGTGTTTATAACATGGATTACTTTGGTTAAATGTCAAGTTACATTTGTAAGGTCATGTTTAGAGCAAGAGTGCAACATCGACGTCAGTTTGATAGATGGCATGCATTATATTATCAACAATGACGTTAGGAGTTATGTTTTTAGATGTGGGTAAAGTCAGGTAATAAGTTATTGATACATGCTAAGCATCTTCAACTAATGAGGATTTTTCATATAATTTTCTTATATCATTGTTTTTTTATAGCACTTCAACAATGGTCGTTAAAAAAACTGATTGTTATATTGTAACGATGATAAGATGACATAAAAAGAATCAAAGGATCGTCTAAAAAAGGTACACATTAAAAAAAATTGCCGAATACGAATACAAAGAAAGGCTGAATCTGTCGAATACTTTCGGATACGTGGCCCATCTCTTGTCAGTCGCAAGCGTGTAAACACAGCCTTACAGATTAACATAATCCTAAGGTGCGATTTCATAATGTTTATGTAAGTTACCCATGTAATGTTTTGTAAGATATCTGTAATTTTATTCTAATAAACGTTGCGTAGGTGGCTTGGTAGCTACTAGTAAAGTAAATTATTCTCAACTAGGTTGTTCAAGAATTAGTACATTCTGTATTATATTCGGTTTTATTGTCTTAAGATAACTGGTAGTTAAAGTGACTATAAACTGTGTGTTTTAATTAAGGTGAATGCTCTGTTCTAGGTTGCTTATTATAATTTATGACGAAATTACAGCAGTAATAATATATCTTTGAATAAGAAACGAAATTCTTGAGAAAGTAAGTATTATTATGTCTAAGTTACAGAATTTTTGTTTGACCCACCCAGTGTTTCCTTTTATTTATTTCGTTGCTCTGTTTATGTCAGCCTCCTGCGAAAGATAAGCTATGGAAAACCTATGGGCAGGGTGAGGATATTTTTTGAAAGAGAAACAAATCCATTGGCAACAAGGGTCTAAAATGGCCGCTTTAGGAGCAACATAATAGTATAATAATATGAATCATGTTAAAATTCTTAAAATGGTCACAGACTCAGTTAATATGATGAATTTTACGAATATAACCGCATCATTATCATCATTATTTTATCTACAACATTAGTTTTAGTATATGCGAAACCTGAAACACGTGTCTAGTATTTTTATGTAAAGAATCTATTTACAAAATTTCAAAACTGTATCATGACAAATCACAAAGTTATAAGCTTGTTCTGTTACCTGGTTGACCGCTCAAAAGCGTGGTCACCACGCAACGCGCCTCCAGCGTCGTCTTGAGCTCATTGATGATAATAATTTGGCAGTAGGTACCTAAATGATTGCGATAGGTATTTAATGTCGCTCGGTATCCAACTTGTAACTTTTTTAAATATTTTTTTGACAAAATATAACATGGGTTAAAAATTATTGAAATCAATTATAGACTTATTCTGAACAAACTATATTCAGGTTTCGCATATACTAAAAATAATGTTGTAAATTTTCATGATATAGGTAATCATTTTACGCTCCCAGATCATCATCATCCGTACAATACTTTAACTCAAATAGACACAAAGAAACAAAGTAACAACAATTTACTCACTTCGAAAAAAAACCTCTAAGAGGCTTACAATTTACCTGAATTACCGGTAAAAAATAATAAACACGGAACCATTATCCTTGAAGTAATTTTACGTGATTACTAAACTGACCGTTCGACGGATCGTAGCAATTCGTAGCTCTACCAGTAGTTACGAGTACCAGTAGTTATCAGGATAAATAACGATCGCGTGAACGTTTCTCTGACTGTCGCGACTGAGTTTGTCAAACTTGGGTCATAGAACAATAAATCTGTATAGACGTGAAACTTGAGCGTTAGATATTACACACCTTTAGAGGTTTAGAACATGTTTCGACATATTGGATGGATTATAAGAAGGCCTACTACGACTGTGTGCGAGACATAGCTCATGAGGGTGCTGGAGTTGTACAGTATAGATGGAAGTCTACTCACCTTCGTTGAGCCGTGTATGGGGCAATGGAGGATATAAGTGATAGAGATGACGCTGTGCTACGCTCTTTTCTAGATTTCAACGACTAAAACTAGTTGTAACACATTCACGGCCACAATTGAGTTGTCAATTTTGTCAACGTTTCAACAAGAAGTGAGGAATTGTGTGCAAGCTACGATACAATCCCTGCCTATGTTGAACGTTTCTTACGTTAACATACAACACGTAGCCGCGAATGAGCTAGCGTAACCACACGATATTACTAGCTTTTTTATTTGGTCAATAGTACAATATTATTTAGGATTTTTCATCTGCCTAGCCTTTTATCCATCTCTGTTGGAGTCGGCTTCCATTGTAATTGGATCGGGACTGAATACCAGTATTTTACATGGAGCGAATGCCTATCTGACCTCCACAACCCAGTTAGCAACATGGTATACGATACGCTTTGGCTAAGGCTGGTACAATATAAATTAGGGTTATTTAAAAAAAAACTTAAGAGACAATGGAATTTCTGCTGTCAAACCCTAAAAAAGCAATCGGCATTTTTTTTTTTTCATTTTAATACTACAGATAGGTGTAGTATGGTGCAAGAAAGACAGCAGAAAGCAGTTCTATACTATTCATGTTCTGTGGTTAGCCCCTAGGGATATGACTACTTTGTTGATTAGTGGGCACGGCAGGGAGACAAAGAAATGTTAGATTACGAATGTTTTGTATTTCATGGTTTTTGAGCTATCAGCTGAGTTATGTGCTTATGTTAATCCTATGATAAATGCTAAGTTCGTGTGTGAAAGATTAGGTAGGTGTTTAATTAATCCCTTGTTTTGGCTGCAATAAAACATTCTATGGCATCCATATTAATATTACAAACTAGCTATTGCACGCGACCTTCGTCCGCGTGAAATTATTTTAAAATTTTTAACTCTATTTTAATCGGATATTTTTTTTTTTGGCACGCAACTCTAATCCTTTTTTTAATTAAAATAAAAGTAGCCTAAATTACTCCTTATAACATCAGGTATCTGCCAGTGAAAATCCCATCAAAATCGATCACGCCGTTTCGGAGATTAGCCGGAACAAACAAACAGACAGACAGACAAAAATTAAAAAAAAGTGTTTTGTTATAAGTACCGTAACTATATACTTTACGCTTCAATTTTATTAATTTGTATAGATTGGAAAGTAAGTCTGCCTGGCTATATGTCTGTTACCATTTCACGCCCTTTTTTTTAGGATTGGAAATCATCAAATGACCCCCCCCGCTCTGGGCGGAGCGGAAGGGAGTGTCAGACTTGTACTGACTAAAACCCATCCATGTTCCTTCTTTGCTTCTTTGCTTCTATGCTAAAGCAACAACTTTTGATGAATTTGCTGTTTCTTACGAAGGTATTCCATAACCTGAATTGAGACATAGGATAGGTACTTTTCGTCCCGGTTCTACGTTCCCGTGGGTTAGTTCCCGACTTTCACGCTAGCTGATCGTGGGTCGTGTGATCCAAGTTGTGAACATGGATAAAAGTAGCCTGAAAGTCTTGTCATGTAACTTGAAGCGGGTCTTTCATCTTACAGGTCAGTGGTGATACGAAAATAAATACCACCTATGTGGGTAAGTAAAGCGAAATCTTTTACGGTACCTTATCTAAAATTCCATAACCATTAAATCGAATATAAATCGTAGATACTTTCACCCGTATTTATAAACAAGTCAAAATTATTACTTGTATGAAAGTCATTATTTAAAATACAATTTTTGTTCTGAAGTTTAGTAGTTGATTAAGTTAGAACTGTCAAAAGTTAGAAATTTTGGCTTTGCTTTTTTTATTTCATTTAAATTCTTGTCTATGGCATAAAAATGTTAGCATAGGTAAATAATTAAAGTCAAAAATTACTTAAATTTGACTATAGACACGTGTGTTAGTTACAGATCAATCTTTTCTCGTTCTGAGAGAAAAAAAATCAAAATAAAAAGTTTTTTTTTTTTAATTTAAGATATTAACCGTTGCGACCCAGGATAGATCATGAGTTCCTAATATAATTTGTTTTCGTTCATAAACTTTGGTAATACCAAAAGAATACGCGGTCACGTGAGCGAAGCCACGGGCACAGCTAGTTCTAAATAAGACGTCTTGAAAAATAGTTTAAGAATATCTGTCTACGGACATTACTAAGAAGCGCCGCTCGGGCCGAGTGCTCCCCATTCCCCACAATACCCTACTCTTAAGGTAATTACACACTAGCCAGATAAGTGCCCCGATAACACTTCATAATCCATGTGCACTGTGCACTAAAAGTACTGCCAACAAAAAAAAAATAACGCCAAATTATACCCGTAAATAATTAAGTTATTTATGTCCGTTTTAAAATTTTAAACGGAGAATGTGAAGTTTGTTTTTAAATAACGACTTCCTGTGCCAAGGTAAATGTTAAACAGCCTACTTTAAAACGAGGTGGAATTCTTCAATTACTTTTGCATGTTGTTGGCTTTATGAAATTAAAAATAATTATTTAACTTTTAATTATTATATTTAAGGTATGACTCAACGGTAAAGTAAACCTGTATAACTTCCTCAGTACAATGCGGTATAATGAAAATAATCAAAACACCTGCTAGACAATACGCGGCTGATCAGAGCCGAGGGGTCATAAAGCCACCTATTCCGACACTACTTGACGTAATAAAGCGAAATATTACCCAACGAACCATACGTAGATATTAAAACATGGGCGGGGTTTAATTAGAAATTTAACCTGTTAATAAATTACCGATGGTCTGCCGCCACCCAGGGTGTGGCAACACTCAGCGTATTTCCCTAGAGAAATAACGACGGTGTTGCCAACGCAAACTCGAATTCTGGATATTTTCGGAACGCGTTCGTGATGTTTATTATGTCATTTCTACCGAAAACGAATTGTTACCCATTAGTGTCCTGCGCGTTTGTACGTTCTCATTTTTATTTTCACTAAAAACCAATTTAAATTTTCTTATAAACGACACTACTTTTATTATGTATACGGTGGTTGTATATTTAAATTAATGGATATCACTATTATTAGTTTAAATAAATAAATCCATGAGGAATGTCCTGGAAATAAACAAAGAATAATGGGATCCATTATGTTAGTTAAGATTGTTTAAGATTTTGGTTTGATGTTAATTCCATTGTTAGTAGTCAATAGAGTATCCAATTAAAATAGTAAAAATTGGTTATAAAACTTGAGTTGAGGCACAGTTTAAAACCTAATAAAACTTTTACGACTGCTAGTGTATTTTGGAATTATACAAGGTGTTTCATTATTATTTTTATGTGAAGTCGTTTTCTATGCCTTAATTTAGATGTGTAGAAGAATTTTAAGTATTTATTTCACATTTTTCATGATTCCGTATGAGTATCATTATGGGTTATGTTTACGGCGGCGTTAGTGTCTTAATTGCTACAATACATCTGAATATCTTCATCACTCACAACGGCACGGTTGGAGCAGTGATTGGCTGCTGAGCTGCGTGTCGTGGATTCGATTCCCACACGGAACAAATATTTATGTGACCTACAGATAATTGTTCTGAGTTTGGCTGTTTGTATATGTGAGTTTAAATGTTTGTAAATGCACCCACGATACAGTAGAAATTTCTAAAGTTTAAAAAAAAATCTTTATGAAAATATACCAAGAAATAAGATCAACTGAAAATTGCAACGATACCTTAACAATTGATTTTTTATACCTGCTTACATAAACATAATCACATGCAAAAAAAATACGTCTACTATTAATTATAACCAAAAAACAAAAGACACTCAAACATTCCATACCATTCTCGAACGACATTCGAACTTCAAAAAAAAATCAATTAAAAATATTCCCGCGGCCAGTTAATTAAGTACCGGTATCGATTATACGTTTAAATCGAATAGAATCGATACTCCATGTTATCGAGGCGCCTCTAGCTTCGTTAAGGACGGTGTAATCGACTTAGACATGCATCATGGCTAATTCATGTGTTATTCGATTTTAAGAAACGATAGCTGATGGGTTTTAGGGTTCACAGACATAATTATATTTTGATCAGATTTAGAATATTCAGGAATAAAAGTTTAAAGATCTACTTTTCGAATAAAGCAATTAAATTAGGCCAAACAGTTTTCTATTTTAGTTTTTACAATTTTTTTTAATATACTACATTAAAGAGACAAACGAAGAGACCCATTGTTACTAGACACTAGTAAGAGTAAATAACCCTAAAAATATTTCTGAATCCTGTAGATATTTAGTAAAGACTCTGAAATCATTTATTTTTGCTATCGAATCACATCTCAAAGACTAAATAGAAGAAAGACTAGACCGCAGACCATCTAAGTGTCTTCACATTTCTGCCAGGCTCTTCAGCTAGCCATTCGAATATACCTACCCCAGCCAAGTTTTCTTTTTCAAGTTCACTTCGGTCTCTCTTACATAACTACTAGATTATCTTAATTCTTCATTAGTTGATCAAGTTATTCACCTTTCTATGTATGAACTGTTAAAACAAAATCTAAACTGTACAAATCGGGGAGCAAAATATTTTCTACGGAACCCAACCACTTCATATGCAGCACATATCATGTATATTTGTAGCGTTAACCCAGTGTGGCCACAGATCGCTTTGCTACACGTTATCCGACTAAAATCAAACGCAATTAGAGTAATCACATGAATAGGCTTTACAATAATAACACATTTGCTATAAATATAGGGCTAGCGAAGAGTCAGTCATATGTTATGGATTTAATGTGTTTGTAGTTTAGCCGACTGCGTCAGAAGGAGGGTTATTTTTATTGTAAACTAGCGACCCGCCTCGGCTTCGCACGGGTGCAATATATACATTTAAACCTTCCTCTTGAATCACTATATCTATTAAAAAAAACCGCTTCAGAATCCGTTGCGTAGTTTTAAAGATCTAAGCATACAGACAGACAGACAGCGGGAAGCGACTTTGTTTTATACTATGTAGTGATGATTAATGTGCTGTCTTATAGAGACCCCATCAAACTATACTCGTCAAAATCTGTCGATACGGACTCAAATCACAATATTTGGGTTTCGGTAGAGGCTTCCAAGAATTTCATATTTCCGATTCGTAGGGAATAATAAAGGTGTTTAAGGGTGTAAATAGACCCTTAACGCAGCCGAAAGGCACTTGTTCTCCCCGTCTTGGCGATCATTTTTTTGTTCTAGACCATACCTGGGAACCTTCTAGTTACGGAGATATTGGGGTCAAAGTACCAACTTTTTCACAAGTTTTTTTTTTAATATTTGTTTTTAATGTAAGATTTTTACTTTATACACCTCCACGACCCCCGTACTATTCAATCCATCAATCAGCACAATGCTTTAAGTGCTTTCAGTACTTTCCATCGAGTCCTACCGTAAAACGTGATTTTTCACCCCAAAAAAAAAGTCGTGTCTCAGCAATCATTTTTTGGTAAAATTACTTAGTTTGGTGTACAGAATGCTTGGTTGACGGCTAAATACAAACACCATTACTGACTGGCCTTTACATGAAGCGGGGCTAGTTAGAATATTGATACGAAACAACCAAATATCTTGACGAGTTATGCCCGACACGTCACTGTTCCTACTCGTCATCGAAAAACAAAAGACCACGATTCACAACCTGGTCCGATATTAACAAGTGCAGATTGACTGTGGTTGATTCGGATTCCAAACAAAGTTATGCCAAGCAGTGACAATGATGAACTGCAGCTAATGGAAACACGGTCTACTTTTCAGATACTCACATTTTCTAGACTATTTTTTTTTTGCCATGTTATGCTATTCTACTAAAACCCAGCAATGTTGCTGGACAGCACAATAGGGCACTCTGATAGTACTCTTCCGTACCATCGGCAGACAAGTCGCGGTAGTAGGACTATTATAGGTAAGTAACTAAAAATTGATATCAAAAAATGCGATAGGTACTCGCGAAATTAAAACTGCGACATTATAAACTTGTATTTATAAAACAAAAACTTGTGAAGAAAAAGTTGAAAGTTTGACTCCCAATATATCAGTAACGAGAAGGTTCTCAATTCAAACAACAAAACAAAAAAGCCGCAATGAACAAGTGACTTTCGGCTTCGTTAAGTGTACTTTAATACCCATTATTTCATTTTTTGTCTTTTTTTTAATATATTTTAGCACTATCAAAAATCCATAACTCGTATTCTATGAATGCTGATTTTATATTCCGAAAAATATGTAAACAAATTGATTATAATATCATTTGTAAATTAATCATGTAAGAGTGATTAATAAATCACGTTTAAACTTTAACAATCACGATTAATAACAAGATATCTTGATATTTATTGGAATGCTAGATTGGCGCCACAAGGAATTACACTTAAGTCTAATAAATTACTGTTTGAAAGTTAATTGGCTAAGCTTTGTATTACATCAGTTTTGGTATAACTTCAGAAGCACGATATGTCTGTTAATTTAAGTCAATATTTTGGTTTTAGTAGAAGAATGACGCAAATAGTTTAAGATTGCTTTGATATGATGACATCTCCTTCGTCATTTTAATTATGATTAAATAAATTTGTAATTTTATTTTATTCGTAATAAATAAGTCTTAAATACCAATACCCGTAAACTTAATCATCTATTCTTAACAACATCTTTCTTATTATCATCATCTTATTCTATAGCAATTTTTTTTTCACAAATATATAACGACGCACACACGCACCACCAACACACACACACACATTTGCACACCAGGCACACACACCCACACACACACACAACGCACACACACCACACACACACACCACATTTCATTTCCTTCAAAGTATCGAGATGGAAGATTTTTTGACAGTGTCGACGTACGCCTTTCCCACCGATCGTTCCATGGTGATACAGGTGTTTCCTACAAAAGTGCAATACCTACACAATCAAAATGTATGGAACAGCTGAATTTTGCTTTAAATTACTGATGATAAATTTCTATGTGGTCCCCAGAATGATGTTCTGCATACGTGGTCGTTTGTGCGTCGGTGTAAGTTTCACTCTGTATAATTGTTTAAGTGTATAATGTGCCCTTTCTAAACGACGCCACGAAAAAAATAGCCACACTAGGCTATGCTGTAAACACCCTTTATCTATTTGTGAAAGTGTGTCAGATTTCAGTACTAGCTGAATTGTGGAGGTCTGACAGGCAGTCGCTTCATGTATTAGTATTCAGTTGCATCCGGTTAGTCTGGAAGCCGACCCCGACATAGTTGGGAAAAGGCTAGGCATGCATAGGCATATGATGATCAAGACAGTCAGATATCTGAATAATTAAGAAAAAAATCTAGTAAAACATCAAGGAACTAAATAGGTAGTCTAAATAAACTAGCTATCTAACATAACTCTATCGACCCACACAGTTCACAAAGGAAACTAGAAAACATAACACATTAGTGAACAATAAAGATAATGTACCATAACACGTTTTAAGCTAGCTATTATTTTATTACGTCTAGCTAGGACAAACTATTTGACACGCAAAATGATGGCTGGTCTCGGAAATAATTTAGTACGCGTATAAAGTAGGCGCCATGGTTCTCGTTAGGCACTTCTAGTGGCTTTAAGCTGTGAATCGTTTTACAACTAAATTACAATGCGTTATAGTTAACGTAATGGTAACAATATGATGTTTACAGCTTTTTGAAGACTGTTCCTCGAATAATTTAGAACGACCGCTTTAATGAGTCCTCCGCCTTGCCCAATCAAAGGCACATTAAGCTTCCACAAAGTCCTAACAATATCCCACAGGTTGTTTGCTTTAAAATAACCATAATCCACGTAGGTATTACGATACTAATTGAATCATCATGTGACAAACTTTCAGAATATTCCATTTAAATTGATACCTTCGCGAGGACTCATTAAAACGGTCGGTCTATAATTGGTTTGCCTAAAGAAAATGCAAAGAATCTAAATTCTCAATAGAAATGTTTGATAAGTAAGTCTATATACTAATAATTCGAGTCACTCTGTCATTATTTAAGCAATGTTAGCCTAGTGGTGTGACCGTTGGACTGCCAAGTCATAGGTCTCGAGTTCGAACCCAAGACACGCACCTCCGATTTTTCGAATTCATGTGCGTATTGTATAATTACCGCTTGCTTCGGTGAAAAGGAAACCAGCATGCCTGAGAGATATTCCTCGACGGCATGTAAAGCCAAGTCAGAGGCCCATGGGCGGCATAAAAATGTTGACACCAGGTTAGGTACTAACCACATGATAAAGAAAGAAGACTGATATTCTTTTTTTTGTGTACTTCGTAATTGACGTTATGTTAAATGTCAATAATGTCATGTTTATTTACTGACAGCTGTGAAGCTACCTTTTAAATAACAAATAACCTTTTTTCGATGTCGCAATTTAAGACACCGCGGACTACGGTACTAGCAGGCATGAAGATCGATGGTCTTTCCATATTTGTATGAAAAGATCTGTTTTAGACCGAATGGACAATTACAAGTTCACAAAGCTGTACAAGGGTATTTCGCCAAAGGGAAACTTACTTACCGCCATCCGGTGTTTATACATCTCACAAAACATGACTGACGCTACGTGTCGCGGGTTCGATCCCCGGAAGCAACAAAATATTTGTATGACTTGCAGGTAGTTGTTCCCGGTCTGGCTGTTTGTGTATCTTTCTAAAGAAAAGATATTTATTTGCCGCAGGGACATGACGTGCATCATACAAAATTACAAAAAATAACAACAAAACACAAATAAAACAATAAACTATAAATTCAACTGAAGGGAACAAAAAAATAAAAAAATTAACAGCTTGCACGACTACGACAAGCAGGTTACCACTCAGCATAATGCTGTGATTTGGGGGGCCCACAACACAACGCTGGTTTTCAGTGGTCACCCGTGAAAAAACGTATGGAAGCCAAGACAGCATAAATATTGAAAACGCGAGTTGAAATGTTTGTAAACGCAACCACGATACAGGAGCAATTCCCTGGGTGGGGGCAACGTTTGTTAAAAAACATAACAATTTTACAAATATTCACGACGAATGGAGCACCTCTGTCATTTCAGCTCCAAAAGATTCTATTATCACTGAGTGAATCATTTCGTTATTACTTCATAACAGAGAGCGACTGCGCAACATCTTTTAGCTTGTTACAATGTATACATATGAAATGCAATAAAAACTTGAGTATTGACTATCACACCAACAAAAAACAAATAACTCCAACTACTATTACAAAATATAATTTATAACCATAATAGGTCGCCATATTTTACCAAATTGGGTACAAACAGCGCCTGGGGGCAACTACTCGCTATCTAAGTGACGCACGCGCATGGACAAAGAAAAATTACCCGCTGCACTCGCGACATGACACTTACAATAAAAATAAATTAACTGCGCACTCTTCTAATGAGGGATTAGGGTTGCCAAGCTATGGGTTTTACGTAATATGAAATTAGTGGTGAAATCACCACAATAAGTTTTTTTAATGAAGGGTTCTTTGGGCTATGGAGGTCAGATAGGCAATCGCTCCAAGTGTCCCTTTTTAGTTGTGGTATCTCACAGAAATCCTCATAAAGTACGTAATTTTACATTGTAACTAGAAGTTAGCACATCATCCGCATAGACGACGAAGAAAAAATTGCATATTATAGACGATAACTCATAAACTACCAAAGCAAAGTTAATCAAATTTATATGGGACCACCGAGCAAGCTTTCTCTACCATATGAAAAATAATCACTTAAATCGGTCCAGTAATCTCGGAGTAATCGGTGAACATACATGAAAAAAAGAGGTACTGGTGTATTTGATAACCTCCTCCTTTTTTGGAAGTCGGTAAAAAATACTGGTATTCAGCTTCAGTTAGACTGGAAGCTGACCTCAACATAGTTGGGAAAATATATTTTTTTGTAAAATTTTGGAAAATAGATTTTTCATATTCTTTTTTAATTCTTTTTCATAGTACCGTCTGAAAAACTGATTTGTTTCTGCAAACTCAAATCTGATATCACAGCAGCTACTCCTGAAGGCTTTTTGAGGTAAATTGGAAATTGCGCAAAGTAGATGATCGCTTGGCGGAGTGTAGAAACCAAGACTGCCCAGGAGTGGCAGCGAAGGCTAAAAAAAAGATTGCCGTTTTTAGACAGGCGATGATATCAATGTTAATTCACGTAGTGATTACGACAATATTTCCTTTTGACCAATACTAGTATTTAGTATCGTGTCCACACGTGGCCGGCACAGTTTAATTATAATAATATTTGGAAACCATTGATGACTTAAGAGCTACCAATGACCGACAATCCCAAAAACTTTTTAAAAATCATCAATGTAAAGCCGTACAACAGAAAGCTGGTAACCCTATTCGCAAGTAGTGTCGCCAGTCATCTTTGATGAGCCGAGACATTTCCCGAAGCATGTTGCAAGAAACCAAGAAAGATGCTTCTAATTTCGTCATTAACTCGTCCCATATACACGTTCCCACACTGATTTTGTGACGAACGGGAACATGACACATGGCGCTGCGACTGATGGTCATGACGGCTTTCTTGGAGCTACTGAGATACTCACATGAGTTAGGAGTGTTCTACTTATATTCTGATTGCTTTTAAATCAAAGACATTCAAATATTTACGAACCTATAAGGGACAAGGTAACAAATAGTTCTGTCTAGTGTCATACGCCCGTTTGTCAGTGTAAAAATCGAAAATGTTCGCGATAAAAATTTTCGTATGAAAATATTCCCAATCTTCGATCTATAAGTCTTTTAAATATCTTTGTTTTAAATTAGGAAAAGGCAGCTTATTTCACACAATGATCTTGACGTAACTTCTTCTTAGCGTGTCGATGGCAAATTTTTAATTAAATATGTTTGGCCCAAAATTCAGCTATGCGAACTCCGCTCGCTGTAGCGGTCATAAGATCGTCAAGTGCGCAGGTGTTAGGGCATGCAGCGCAAAATAGGTTTGGTAAAATGATATTTTAAACTTTGACAAGCTTCTTTCTATCTCCAATGGGTGAGGGCATGTCAACAAATTAAGTAACCTGTAATTGTAATTACATAACATTATGCCTGCAATCCTCGAGGGGTTAGGCAGAGGTGTTGCTATTAGTACGCCCAAATTTCACCAGTTATGTTTAAGTCCCATGTTATAGGGGGCGAGCCTATTGACATTAATCAGACACAAATCCGGACTCCGTGGCTGCTAATGAGAAATTCCCGATGGAAAAAAAATAAATGAAATGGAAAATTCATAAACAATTTGGCCGACCCAGGAATCGAACCCAGAACCTCATGCTCAGCAGTCGCTCTTACGGCCACTAGACTGTACTTAATTGTAATTATTTTTCTTAAAAAAATTGTAAACATTTTGCTACATAAATGATTTTACACAACATATACTGTTGTGACTCTCTAATATTCTTGATAGCTCCTTCCACAAAAACAAACAGCAAAACACTTTGCCGATTACCTATTCCTTAGACCATGTCACAAATCAAACTATTACTTATACATGTCACATTTATGCATTATATTATACTGACAGTGACTGCCACAAGCCGATGATTCATCGACACTGACTCACGGAGTCGCGGCACACAAGTCTATCATATTAATATAATACGAATAACAAAGAAAATATTACGATCCCTTTGTTTGTTTGCGTTCTTTGTGTTCGCTCAAAATAACTTATTACGACCGGTTCATGAGAAACTTGAACATGAGTAGAAAATGTGTTAAATTAATAGATGTTTTATAGAGGGAATGGCTTCAGCTTTGGGCAATAACGGCATTTGCCAGTAATATTTAAGTGTCATGTGTTGGTCCCGTCTGTCATTTGTAGATCTTTGACAGTGATTACAGGTAGACAGTGGCCTTAAAATCTAACAACCACTCTTACCAAGGGGTATCTAAAGGGTGTAAACAGACCCTTCACATAGCCGTCAACCAAGAATTCTGTACATCAAACTAAGTAACTTTACGCAAAAATTATTGCTGGGAATCAACTTTTTTTTTGGGACGAAAAATCACGTTTTGCGGTAGGACTCTATGGAAAGCACTCAAAGCATTGTGCTGATGGATGGATTGATTAGTACGGGGGTCGTGAAGATGTGTAAAGTAAAAAACTTACATTAAAAACACGTATTTTAAAAAAAACTTGTGAATAAGTTGGAACTTTGACCCCCAATATCTCCGTAACTAGAAGGTTCCCAGATATGGTATAGAACAAAAAAAATATCGCAAAGACAGGGAGAACAAGTGCCTTTCGGATATGTTAAGGGTCTATTTACACCCTTTATATATTACTCGGTACTAACTAGGTTATGAAGGTCAGATAGGCAGTTGCTCCATGTAAAATACTGGTATTCAGCTGCATCCGGTTAGACTGGAAGCCGACTCCAACATAGTTGGAAAAAGGCTTGGCAGATGATGATTTAAGTCCCATGTAATATCCTTATTACAGCAGGCCTGTTGCCATCAACCGGGCACAAATCTGGGCTGCTAATCACTGATGGAAACACCCAACCAAACTTTGCCAGACCTGGGAATTGAATCCAAGACCTCGTTCCTAGCAGTAGCGCTTGCGACCCACTGATGTCATTTCAAAGTCCAACACATTTTAAAAATACTACTAATTGTTTTTAACAACCGAAGATCGACCATACTGTACCTTTGATCGACCACATCCCGTCTGGTAACTTTCCCTATTCGCCAACTCAACAAAAAACGTGCAAAACAAGTGAAAAAAGTGCCTTTTCCCAATCTTTTTTCGTCTTCATACATTAAGTCCTGTTTCGCCAACTATAAACAACGGTTTTTGTATGGTACAGTACTACAGTCAGCTCCGAAGGTTACAAGGAAACTTCTTGTTGTTGGTGGCCTAATTTGTCATAGTTATATACTATGACTCGGGACACAGAAAGAAAAACAGTATCCTATTAACATTGTAGAGTAAATACCTTCCACAATTCTCTGGTACTAAAAACTTGTAACGCTTTTTCCCCTGACTCCATAAAATGGACACCTACCGATCATAGTTAAAATTCCATTAAATATTCAATAGTTATTATAATTATCCCTTTGATCGGTATCGATGGACTCCATAGCATACCCTGGCGATATAAGGTAACCTGGAGCGGTAGACCTTACCTTACCGTGTGAGGATGGTAAAAACATGTAGATATCATGGCCAATCGATCTAGACGCCGCAAATAAAATTATAAATATAACGTGGAGTAATTTCGTGTCCTGTTTGTGTGGTTTAACTTGATATAGGATATGATTATGCATGTTGAAGCTGAAATCTACGTTACCAAAAAAAAATCAACGAAAACTATTTGATATTACATCATCTAAGTGTTTCGTATGCACTTACAGGTAGTAATCATCAATGCCGAAACTTTAGTCATATTTTTCTTGCTCTTCTCCAAATTTATTTGGGGTCGGCGCAGCATGTCTTCTTCTTCCATACTTCTCTATTACTGGTCATCTCAGCAGTCACCTATCTAGCCATATCATCCATCACACAGTACATCCATCGTTACTTTGGTGTTCCTCTACTCTTATAGCCATCTACATTCATACTCGACATTTAGGCCGAACTTACTTATTTATTAGTTATTCCGAAAACTTGACGGAACCTTGAGTTGAGGACGTTATCTATGTTATGAGAAATTTGAAACATCAACCAACAGTTGGTTGAGGCATAAGTTTCTTTAATCGCATGCCTCTCAATTCAGTTCTCGGTTACTTTCATCCAGCTCCTACCAGTCACCCTGCAAAGATCGTCGCTCCACCTAGCCAGAGGACGTCCTACCTTACGTTTGCCGAGTCGCATTCTCCACTCAAGAACACGTAGACCCCAACGGCCATCGGTTCGTCGGCACATACATATTATGTCATGTCAAATAAAGTCCAAAATACGTTTTATAATTAGTATTGTTACCTTCCTCTTACGAAGCCATTATCTTTCTCATAAATAATAAGTACTAAATATTAATAGTGCATAAACATACATTTTCCAATATTTCCTGAAAGATTACACTACTATTGTCTGTGAGTCATATCCTACTGAAGTAATCTTTTGTTCAGCAGTGAATCAGACAATGGTTTTGTATTAACAAAGGAAAAATTGATTACCTGCAGTATATTAAGTAAACAGTTTTAAACGATAAAAAGATGCATAAACCTTTTGTCTTAGTGATAATTTATGTTTTGTCTAAAGACCATGTAATATACCGTATTCAAACAAATAAATTAATTTGAATAAAATGTTGGATTTATCTAAAAACTAAAAAGAACATACAAATATACTTTTTCATTGAAGCTCCGCTTTAGAACTTCACAATATTCAATGCAAAATTCATGGCCTAACTTTCAATCTATGTTTATATGTTATATATGTATATTTTAAAAGACTACTAAATAGAAAACATAACAAGAAGAGTTGCTAATAAACTGTGATCCAACAACCCATAAATACTATTTATTTGGTTAGATTAGGTACTGATTAACTTACTACTTTTTGATTTAAAGGAGTCTCCATGGAGTTTCTTGACCATTCTTCTCCATAGAGATCTTTGCTTTGGAATGGGCAACTACAATACTTTCACATTTTTTGTGACTAGGACTGTAGCTTCATCTTTTGTCTTTGACAATTCAAAGTGTCTGTAATGGTCTAATAATTAGACCAAAGCATTTGTTAAAGTCAAACTCAAAGCATTTGTTTCAATTAGACTGTAATTGAAACAAATGCTTTGAGTTTGACTTTCTTAGAAGTCCTTAGAAGAGGAGTAATCAAACTAACAAAAAAAAATGACACAAAATAAGAAAAATACACGTTAATTTCTAGATTTCAAAACCATCACAGTAGCAACACAAAGCGAAATCAACTTTGAAACAACCTAATCCAATTCCCAACTATTTCGCATCTGAAACTGCCTCCAGTATATCCAGGCCTATAATCATTGACGCTAGCAATGTCGCCGAGAGCCTAATATGAAGCTGTAACCAACCGTAATGACAACAAAGCTTGCTATTTCAAGCCTCATCGATATTTTGCGATCTTGTGGTGAGTTGAAATTGTGGGTATGTACGTCTTAGTTAATTTCAAGATGGTTGTCTGCGAATAATCAATGACAAATTTTTGAAAACCTCTTGTGACATTTTATAGGAATTTTACAGATTGTTGTCGAAAACTATTACCAAACTCTACATTCTGAAAAGCATCAAAACTCGTTAAACCATTGGACTAAAACTTTGTCTACTGGCGATAATGATATGTTTACCTAGACAAAAAAAAAATCTGGCTGAAAAACTACCACTATACACACCATTTGTTCCATTTTATTTATTTATTCATTACTTATTAAACACTTCAAGAACAAAAGTACAGAGGTGGACTTAATTTTATTTCAATATTCATTTATTTCAGATAGGTCATCCATAAAACTGTTAGTAACACAGAAATGCTTATGAGAAACAAAATGAATGTTAGTAATGACAAGACTTGACACTTCTAAATACAAAAATAAAATAACAGGCCCTATTGGATACTACGATACTCTTAATGCCATAGGCATTTTCTACAGTCAACCATCATAGTCGTGTATAGTAATTTTCGTGACTATTATTCTAAAACTTGTTTAGAACAGTCGTTTTTCAAAATATTACTCTCAACCTCAAGTTCGTGTTGAGTGCTAACGTACTTAAACAGTAGCTGAGTAGTGCATGCACTACCAAAATGATACATTGCAGACACACTTGTGACTATTAATAGAACGACAAATTAAAACGACACTAAACATACTGTACAGTCTAGACCACAGTTAAGTGATGATTGTGAAGCAGTTATGATTTATGAAGGGTAAACCATAACTTTTTGTGTAAGAGCATATTTGAAAACATATTTGAATCTACGTTAGCGATTCAAAAGTACAATTCAGGTATATTTCAATTTCTTTAGAAATAAGCATCACCTTTGTACTATTTTCTGTTCCTTTCTTCTTTTCTGTATTTAGTGTGTACATAAACTGTTAAATAAATTAATACATTCAATGATATTTATTGAAATCAAGTTCAAGCTACAGTTTAGTCTCAAGTTCGAACTCATGACACACACCTCTGATTTTTCGAATTCATGTAGGTATTGTATAATTATCGATTATTGATTTTTCGAATTCATGTAGGTATTGTATATGTTTCGGTGAAGGAAAATATGGTGAGGAAACCAGCATGTTTGAGAGATATTTCTCGATGGCATGTAAAGCCAAGTCAGTGGGCCATGGGCAGCATAAAAACTGTGACACCAGGTTTGGCACTAAACACACGATAAAGAAAGATTTCCTTGGACTAGTCAAGTTTTGCTTATGTATTAAACTAACTGAAACTTCAGTAATAAAGCTGGCAGCGTTACTGCTTTCCAAAGTTGGTAAAAGATTGAGAAGTACTCAAAAAGTGAAGAGAGGACAGGAATTTTCTCTTTGGGTTTTTTCACCAGAAATTTCATATTAGCAACCCCGAGTCTGTTTTTTTCCCGGTGCATAGCAATAGGTTCGGGTGAACCTATTACATGAGACTTAATTATAACAAACGAAATGTGGGTATAGTATAGTACCTCTGCTAAACCTTTCGAGAATTACAGGCATGATGTTATGTTCCCTCTTGGGCTAGATTTACAACAGTATCATAAAGGAGGATGAGATTTTAAAATGAAGAAGTATTTCTGTGTCTCTCTGACTGTACCCCCGTCGACAACGTCAATCAACAGCAGATTCTGAGAAACATTACAATTTATTACGCGTCGCATGCTTGCCACTACCACAGGCAGTAGTTTCTGGAAACAGCTCTATTACAACGACCAGTAGATAGGCTATTTACTTTTATGTACTAACATTTGGTCGCCATTGCTGCGTTGCTCGCTCATTATCGTTTCAACTAAGTATATCTTAGAAGGCAAGGTCGGTAGGTTAGGGCCTATTCACATATTTGTTGATTGGATGATGGAGATTATTTGAGCTTTAATCGCGTAAAAGTATAATTAACTAAAGTTATTTTATTTGAGTATGAAATGGCTTACCGCCTTCATTCAGTGGGTACCTAAGAATTTTATGAACATTTGCTTTGCTCTGCAGTAGCACGTTAAAGACTGTCTGTCACTTGAAATTTGTTTTATTTTTATTTTTATGTATTTTCCACGTTTTATGTTTCTTTCTTCATCATCACGCGTTCTTGTTTCCAAAGATAGACAATTAAATTATCGCGAAAGGACATACATTTTCCTACACATTTCTCACAGACCTATTCGATATATATGTAATAAATTACTAGAGGACTTACAAGAGAATCTCAAACCTAATATGATCCATAATGATCTTTTCATTATTGGCTAATATTGCAAAAGATCATATTAGAGATCTGTTGCAAGTTTTAGTACCACTGATCAATCACTAAAAACTTTCGTTTTCCTCCCGATTCTTAACATAAGTAATCCAAAGTAGAAGGAAACTCGTAGACGCTGCATCTTTCCTTCCCCGTATTTGGTTTCATACACATAATCATAGAGCTTTCAGAACATATTTCTATCCTGCAACATTTTCTCCGTCACTTTGGATGTGGTAGCTCGTACATTTTTATCTTTGTAACTTGAGAATGGCCGCTTCTTTCAGCTTCTACCTAAAACCTAAAGCTCTGCCTACACCGGGCTGAACAGAAAAAAGGAAAGCATCTTCAGAAATGCGAAGTGCCCCACAGCCAGTGCAGCCTTATGAAGGTCTGATCCGACTGACTCTAGAATAGTGACAGGGAATATTGCTGTAATCTTCGTCTTCCACTGATGACTTCAGCCGCTGCTGGGTTTAGGCCTCTCTTTGCTTGTGCCAAGCTCCACGTTCCCGTGCCAACCTCATCCAGGATATTCCCGCGATGGCAACAATGTCGCCTGCCCATCTCACTGCCGGACGACCAACACTTCTCTTTCCATTCCTTGGACGGCACTCAGTCACAGCTTTAATCCACCTGCCATCACCGCGCCTCGCTAGGTGTCCTGCCCAACTTGCAATAACCACTATAAAATATTGCTCAGACATGAAAATAACTGAATAGTTGAACGAATTCAACTGGTTCTGCCATAAAACGAAGTCAAATCAAATCAAAACATTTATTTCGGACAAGAGTCCATATGGGTTAGTTATGAGCACTTATAAACTATGTTAGTACAAATTTTAAAAAAAGGAGCATTTAGAAGCAAAGCTGGGCGTACCATTATGCTCCGAACTTTAGCAGAAGTGTATTTTTTTATACATGAACATTGCTAAGACAAAACATTCAATTACCACCAGATTCCGTAGGTACATTGTTTTTCACAGGCATTTCTTCGGAACTGCCTCGTTGGTCTATTGGTCGCAAGCGCTACTAATGAGCAAGAGGTCCTGCGTTCGATTCAGGTCGGCCAAAGTGTGTGTAGTCTAGATTTATGCCCGATTGCTGGGTGCCTCGTCCCCTCTTACCTGATTCTCAAACATAACTGGCGAAATGTGGGTGTACAATTAAGTACACCTCTGTCTAACCATTGGGGATTACAAGCCTGATGTTATGGTATTTCTTCGGGTCCAGTGTAGCCGCAGCTTTCGGCGAGCGGTGTAGCGGTGCCGAAAGCCCGCGGTCTCTTTGATCGCGATAGCGGCACCTCTGATGTCCGCAGCCGGCCTAACGCGATGTATGGAAGCCTATTTACTGGTTAAGGATGGCACTGTTTATGTTGCTGATTTGAGTAGAACTGATAGCGTTTGTTGGCTGGAATGAAACTGGAGACTTTGTAAAGTTGTCTTAAATATACATGCCACTTTGTTGACAACGTTTGTGAGTATATCTGTTACAGTCACAAACGCATCTTCGTTCATTACTTACGAACATGCTTCATGGAACTTTTGAATTATACCCTGAAAACTATGTTGTACTAAGTCGTTGGTCTAATGGTAGTAAGCGTGATTGATGAGCATGAGGTCCTGGGTTCGTTAGGTTTTCCCATTAAGAATTTCTCAGTAACAACCACGGAGTCTGGATTTGTGTACGGTTGATGGCAATAGGCTCGCCTCATATTACATGGAACTTAAACATAACTAGCGAAATGTGGGTGTACTATTAGGTACACCTCTGTCTTACGTTTCGGGGATTACAGGCGTGATGTTATGTTACGTTATGTAACTATGTTCTAAAACAGACATGCTCCTAAATTCTTTGAAGAAGTATTTTTTTCCCGCGTCTGATGCTTCTTGGCTAGAATCAATCAACCATAAATAATAGAGCTGCTGTAAAAAAAAAAATATCCTGCGTTGTAATAATTTTCTTACTTTTCTCTTGCTCTTAGTAAGTAAGTAAGTAAGTAAAATTTTATTTGTTTAAACATGGTGTACATACATTGCATGCAAGATAACAATAAGAAATAGAAAGTTCTAACATGTTCAGCCGCATATCGTGGCGTACAAATTGGTAGGAAGAGATGGTGCATAAACCGTGATAACATTCATCAAAATTAAAATTATATAAATTATGTAGGTAGGTACATAATCTAACATCATTATTAAACAGCAAGCATATTGTCTGATTAAATTAAATGTCAAAGTAGTTATTAAATAAATAAGTCAATAAAAATAAGAATACTTAACTATCATTAAAATTTCAATAAAAAAATTCCAAAAATTCCAAAATTTTAAATAGATTAAAACAATAAAAAGTAACTCAAATAAATAAGTCAATAAAAATATGAATACTTAACTATCATTAAAAATTCAATAAAAAATTACAATTATTCCAAAAAAATAAATAGACTACAATAACATGTCAAAATTACAACATTGTCATCTCAAAAACGAAGAAAATTGTCCTCTTTCAAAAACTCTGCTATACTGTAATATGCTCTTTCAGTTAGTAAACACTTCAATTTTCTTTTAAGAGCAGATATATTTAATGTTCTCCATGATTTGGGCAATTTATTAAAAATGGTCGGAGCCATGCAAAAGATGCTGTTACCCATAAGAGTGGTTTTAGCGCCGTGAACACAGAGTTTGAAATTATCGCGTCTATTCCTAGGGACAGCATCAGACAAAAGCTGAAATAAGTGGGAATTTGATTTAATGAACATTACTGTTCCCAGGATATATAATGAGGGCAATGACGCTTCCTTCAGAAATAAAAATCTTACAGCTACAAACTACATGAGGTTTTTAGAACAATCGTCACAGCTACTCAGAAACGGCTAGTCTGCCAATCATTTACAAATGCTTATTGTTTACCCAGGTTATGGACAGATAGGCAGACGCTCCATGTAAAAAACTAAACCATATTTCGAAAACTACGCGATCACCAGCCCTAGAACTCTAAACACATGTAAGTACATACGTAAGAAAGTCATGCTGGTGCCAAAAACATCGTTATAGGTATAACGGTGCAAGTCGTTGACACTGCAAGAAGCGTGCCAGACCAACTGTACTTGGGAGGATCGTGTGTGTGATAAGGTATGAGGTAAATAGCAGGCATTTGTTTTTTATCTCTGATGTTGGTATCAGATTATTTTTTTTTTGTTTGTGGCCAGTGGCTACTGTATTCTAACTTTGAATTTGAACAAAATTATATTATTTCTAGAACTAATTAAATCTTATATATAAAAATATCGTGTCACGGTGTTTGTGAGTAACGACTCGACATATTTATATGAAAATTATATGTATGTTTGGTAGGTATGAGAATAAGTTTTAAAGTATATTTCACATCGCTACGTTGTCAAATTCTAAATTAACGCGAGCGAAGGCGCGGGCAAAAGCTGGTAATATTTAATATCTAAATAAATAACAGCTTTCCAGTAGCTTATGTACTTCAATCCATTAAAAAGACTTTTCCATCATCTTTATAGCTGTTAGAAAGTTACTTTGTCCACGCCCTAAGGTATATTTCCCAAAGCTAGGGTAAGTTTTTGTAGCATTATTGAATTTTGTGAATAATTAAATAAAATAATTGATTCTGGTGACGCCATTACTTCTTACGATCCATAAATACAGTATTTCGAGTAATTTAAACAGATTCCCAATTAGAGATCAAACAAATAAAAGGAACTCCTCAATTAAGCCAACCCCAATTTAATATATAAATAATTTCACCGTCATCAGGTCGTTACCAATCACTACCCTGCAACAATTCGATTCCCCAATAAATATCAATCAAAACAATCAAAAGCACAGTTAGCAATCAGTTAAATTAACGGCTTCATTAATCTCTTCACACTCGGCGTTTTACGACACACGCACATTAACTCGCCTCGTAAACCCCAACCAGAATCGGCAACAGAAAGGGTCAACAGAATCCGAGATCGATATCAAATCGATTAAAACAAATCGATAAGCGAGAATCGAGAATTCTCCTTCTGCGGGATTCGTCGCAATAAATACAAGTAGCCTCAATTTGTCGACCATAAAATCCTTTAAGATGCAATTTGTCAACGTCAACTCTCAATGCGTATCGATGCATCGGAATGGACCGATCGAGATCGATATCTCGTCTTTGTATCGATGCTGACGATTATCCGATTCTCGATTGTGTAGTTGATTTGCGCATGCAACATGAATGGTAAATCGAGGAAGCTATATTCGAATGCAAAGAGGTCTGTTTTGTTTATTCAGATTTAGAATAACAATAACTGTGGCTAGTGCGTTAGGAATACAGATGTCCGTGTGTTGATCGTATCGGGTTAGTGTCCACTGTTATATTAATGAAGATAACATCATGCCTGCAATCCACGGAGGATAAGGCAGAAGTCTACTTAAATACCTATGGTACACCACTACATTTCGCCATTCTACGTAATACGGTATTTTACCAACAACCGGGCACAAATCAAAACTCTAGGCTATAAATTTCCTGAAGGAAAAACCCAATAACACTTAGCCCGGCCTGAGAAATGAACCCAGGACCTCGTGCTCAACAGTAGCGGTTGCGACTACTAGATTAACGACGCAGTCGTTACTTACATTTAAAAACAATAATAAAAATAAGTGTCCATCTAGCTACGATAATTATTTCATTCATTTTCCACGAGTTTATCGCTTACACGTGGAACCACCATAACAGGAATTCACATAATAAAATCGAAGTCTTCCAAGATGGCGCTAAATCACTTCTCATTAACACTTAACTCATCATCTATCCATTGAATTAATATTCTCTTACCGGAAGATTCATTCCACCAAATTGAAAGTTTTATAAATTACATAAATATCCATCGTGTGGCTTGGTTCGTTTTAACTGTAATAAATATTAGTTCTAATGTGGTTAGGAGGTAACGGAGTATCAAAGATATTTATGTTGCACTTCAAAGGCCTGTGACATCGCATGCGAGGACCTCGGCTCTGATCGAATTAAAACAAACTAACTTAAAACAGACTGGACATCAAAGGAGAAAGGAAGCGAGATATTAGTACCTATCGAGTTATGTCCTGATGGAAAATGGCGGGACACTAAACGAGCATCGATGTGATGACGTTAATTTTTCAAAGGGTTCACCTGTCTGTCGTTTAAGTACATTATTGTTCTATTTTATATGGAAGTTATGTCTGTGTTAATTAGATGACAACTAATGGAGGAATATATCAGACGACGTATCATATCAGTATAATGGTAAGAGCATCATCATCTGCCTAGCCTTTTCCCAACTATGTTAGGGTCGGCTTCCAGTCTTACCGGATGCATTTTGGATTGACCTGATTATTGGTTGATATTTGCCCGTTTATTATGAATCCATTTCTACCTCCATAACATAAAACAGATAATTTTATTACCCTGTAAAGTGTGTAAGTCTCTGTAACAAATTCAAAAGCAATTTGTATCCAAAAAGCAATCAGCAAGTCATAATACGGGGTTTGACTTAAAAGGCAGTTCCTTATATCTGTTTAGCAAGACTCGTGCTGGTATGTACATACCGATGTAATATGCATGAACTAACATACTAAGCGAACGTACATACGTACAGAAGAAAGAGCTCGTTTGAATTCCATAAATTGAATTAAGTCTTGAGATACTTTGAATTAAGGCAATTGCGCAAGAGTTCTTTATGAGCGGAATTGGTGGGATTTTGTGTGTGGTCTTGGTTTTTTATGGAGCATCTTTTATTATCAACATCCCGGATGTAATGGCCGAAAAGTAAGGCTTGGTTGATTTCGTACATCCTCATTTCGCCAGTTATGTTTAAGTCCCATGCCATAGGGGGCGGGCACAAATCCAGACTCCTGTCTTCTAACTATAGAAAGCTAAGTAATTGCGAATCACGAACTCACGACTTCCCATTCTATATCTACATCAATTCTTCTCATCCTATTACTTATATACAACTTGACAGTTTATTATCTAAAAGCCGGGCTCGAAATTAAAACAATTATTTTCTTTGATAATTATCAGTTATTTATGTATATATATGTATGTTTTAACGCACCAGAATTCAGTTCAAACATTCTTTCATCATCATCATCATCATCATCTGCCTAGCCTTTTTTCCCAAAAAGGTTGTTAGGGTCGGCTTCCAGTCTAACCGGGTGCAGCTGAATACCTGTATTCGTATGGTTAATTAAACACCTAGTTTGTGACCGTTCTTTTTAAAATTGACACCTAACGCGTTTGGATACGCGCGGATGCGGTAAATCGCGTTTGGATACACGTGAAGTGACATTGATTTTAATTTTTATTATCATCAAGATAATTATCACGAAGTTTGTCTAAAAGTGTGATAGAAAACAGAAACCTAGACCCAGCGCCATGTTATATAATACTCAGTGATTAAAACCGAAGCTAAATCTGAAAGGGAAACATTAATTTACAATCAGCTGCAGTTCATCCATCTTACCATGCAACAGAGGAAAACAGTCATAATCCATATCCTATGACTGCTATATTAATTATCGTCCTAAGGCGATCGGTAAGCAACCTCATTGTGGTATTTATGACACGGAATAACAAGTTAATGGAGTGCAAAGTGCCAATAAACGGTTGGATTTATAGCTGTACTAGTTGTTTTGCTTGTAATTTCGTCTGAGTATAATTTTCAATACAATCACCATTTTTAAACAAGTAGGTATCATAGTATGTGGTAAAAGACATAGGCTAACTATGAAACTTTATAATGATCGGTTCAGTGGTTCAGAGAGTTATTTGCACATATATAATGTTACTATGGCTATAGTGTTTGGATTAATACTGCTGACAGTCGGTTTGACAGCCGCCATCCATGGTGACACCGTATAGTTCTGCAATCTAGATAACTAAAATTTATTTGTAACGATCTACCTTTCAACAGCCTATTTTGAACTCTCCCTTAAAGGAAGTGTTGCAGAATGCCGTCTTCGATTGCTCTGACTTATCTAGACAGATGTTCTCGCATTTATTGTACATCTTTCGGCCTTTGGTACAAGAATGAATTCATCAAAATAAGACATCTCTCTAGAATTTTTCATTTACTCTGAATTTAAAACAATATATGCTAAAAAGAAGAGATAAAAAATTTCAGGTTTCAGGTGGATAAGCCCAAACAGGATTTAATGCAGGAACGCTGCAGTAGGTACACCTCAGTCTAATCCCTCGGGGATTACAGGCGTAATGTTATGTTACCAAATTGAGATCTCCTGTCTACTAAGCACGCACTCCACGTACTAACTCATCCATGTCTAAATAGCTGTTGTGATCATAAACTCTATACATTATTGCAGCTGCCTGTAAGCTATTCTATAATATACTACATCGAACTAACGAACAAGCAATATAGCTCCACTCTTGCTCATAATGCAATAAAAAATAACGCCCAAATAAATCTTAAGGCTCGAGTATTTGAGAAATGTTCATATCCTCCCATTTATTTTTCTTTATGTCAAGAGCAAAATCCTAAGTATCAGCTCCAAGTTCTTTAATGGCTGACAAAGCCATATGTAACAAGAACCTGTTTGGATATCACAATTGCTCATGTAGGAAGATATATTAACTAAGTTATATGATAAAGTAAATAGCAGTAGCTATCTAGAAAGATGATTGAGTACTGAGAACACTATAGTCGTTTCACGGTTATTGCCCTGTTTGACAATAATTCTAAAGTGCCTGAAACTGGTCTATTTGAAATAATTTGATGTTGAAATTGAACCTACTGTGGAAACATTGTTTTGTAAAGTTCTTCGAGGTCCATAGCAGCATAAAACAAGCATACGTTGCCTGAAAATAAATGAATGATATGTTATAAGTCTAGTTCTCATAAAAATTATGACATCCTACCAAGAAACAATATATTATTTGACGATATCACAAATACATGGACGAAACACGAAATATAGAGTTAGATGTGATAGCTTTGATGATGTGAAAGCGGATATCTAGAGGATATCAAATCCAATAAAGTAAATAAATTTCTTTATTGGCATTTCAAGGCACAAAATATCTGTGTAGCTCTGGCTCTTGTACTAGGAATTCCTGTAACACAAGAGCCTTCTTATTCCAAATGATAATAGTCTTGTTATTTAAACAAAACAGCGAACCTTTACAACACCAAATTTAACTAACAATTTTACTAAGTCGATGAGTCCCATAAATCCACAACAGGTCCCAGAAACGAGATATCTCATAGCCAATCGATATCCTAGATACGTTAAATGTAAATTGCGAAAAATACGCCATCGGCATCCGAGAGATTTGTCGGAAGATACGCGCCGTGTCAACGTTGGCCTCGTTCTTCTATTTTGCGTATCTGCATATTTTGCGTATACTGTACTTGAAGACAGCAATTTTCAACCTTTTGGCAAAAGTGATACAGGTTATTTTCATATGGGGTGGTACTGCCAATGTGGAAGTATAAATTTGTTACTTTATATCCAATATCGGAATGATACGTCGGGTAAACTAGCTGCATCAGATAAAAGGCAAGCGGAGACACGCGAATAAGTTATGTGTGCCGCGCGTATGCAGCCTTGAGGCTTATATTACACTACAATGTAACACAGTAAACTATGCTCTTTTTTAATTAGGAACTGGAATTTCTGCATTAAGGTAATCGAATGGCATAATAAACAATCGCTCTAGATTAAAAGACATAAAATAGATATTTTACGAATAAGGTGTAAATACGAAAATTGTTTTACAAATCAAGTTAAAGTTATTTATAGTGTTTATTCAATCAACCGTTTATGCACAATGCATCACAGTTAATTGTAGTTATTAAAATAAGTGACCAATTCAGAGCATGACGCGGTAACATGTCCACTCAGCTCGGCATGGTTATAAACCACCTTTATCTGACTGTGTCCCACTACTTGGTTAAGGACTTTTCAAACTGAGAAGGCTGTGCTATGTTCTCTTTAATCTTTGCTGTCTGAAATGTGACAAACAGGCATCATCTGCCTAGTCTTTTCCCAACTATGTTGGGGTCGGTTTCCAGTATAACCAAATGAAATACCAGTATTTTACATCAAGCAACTGTCTATCTGCCTTCCATAACCCAGTTAATACTATTGAGTTGTCAGATTTTCGGGCCACTGACTACCTGTAACTACTGTCAAAGATCTACAATTTATTTATTTATTATTTTATTTACCCGTATAGGTCCCGGCTGTAAATTGTAGATCTTTGACAGTAGTTTGGCTTAGCGTGCTTTCCGAGGTACTGACGAAACTCGGTATGTAATGAGTGGCCACTCATCCACGGACCAACCTAGGCAAGCGCGGCTTAGCAGCCAGAAACTAATACGGAGAGTATCTACAAGTTATGGAATCAGACATTACTTTACTGAAATCTATGTCATGTTTTAATGTTATGTAAAACATAACAACACAGTATTTAACATTTTGTTACAGATGGTAGTACCAGCTAGAACGATAAGGTGTTGTGAACAACAAACTTCCTTTTGACCGCTAATTGCGGCGACCGAATGGTCGTTGTTAATAGTGTCCGACCGAACTTTCGGTTCGGTTTAGGTTTTGTCAGAACTAGCTAAATTCACAAGCTTAAAAAAGAAAGAAATTGGTGGTAAAAAAGGTTTCAATTTCCGCCAAAACTGAAAAAAAAACCTTGTATATACGCGTTTGTACGCTAGTGTCGTTCGGACACGTTAGTCTTTAATGCCCCGTAATTTTTTCACACTTTGCAGACTGTTTTAACTTTAGTAAACACAGTCATTGCCATCACTCACATTGGACTGAAGACTGACACATGCAAATCACAAAATACACATCAAGAATCAAGAATTACAAAATGAATCAAGATTCACATCAAGAATTAGGCAATGACTAACAAATAAAACATGCAAGCATGCACCACCGTTAACTTGCCATTTAAAAACAATGTGCACTTAACTGTCCCCTGGCAAGTTACCAATACTACCTACTCGTATGATACAGCATAGTAGCAATATCAGTATTAACAAACAGTATTACAACTAAAAACGAGGAGCTCGTGGCTAAATAATAACAGGTTCACGCTGCGCTTTTCGAGGAAGGATGACCATTCATTACATATCGAAACTCCTACCTGCTCCGGTAAGAACTGTCATAATGACAGTTCATTGACAAATAATAGTGTCATTTGTAGATTCTTTGACAGTAGCTGCAGGTAGTCAAGGGTTCGACAAAGTCTGACAACCAGTCTTACCAAGGGGTATCAAGTAACTGGGTTGAGGAGGTCGGACCCATGTAAAATACTGTATTCTTCTTCTGTATGCGGTTAGACTGGAAGCAGACTACAACATAGTTGGGAAAAGTCTAGCCAGATAATGATTTCAACTAGGAAAAACTGGTCGGAGTCTGCTCAGGCACTCATGCAGAGCATCATCATCATCTACCTCGGTTTGTCCCAACTATGTTGGAGATTCGCATGTTCACAACATTACGCTACATTTACACCGCGTACACACACCTCGTGCTAAGGCCTCAGGTAACAGGTTACTCGTAAGACGAGGCTGTCGCATCGATACATGACAAGAGACTAAGTTTTAAGCGTGTAGTGCAACACAAAAAAAAAAACTATCGACAACCCGCTTTTGATTTCGTATAAAGGGCCAAGTTGATTTACTGGCCATTTCTTAGATACTGTGATTCAGGGATGCAAATATATAATTAAAACAATAGTGTGACGCATCCCAGCTTCCTTGTTTACCATCATATTGAAATTTATGGCTCAACAAGTGTCGGGTCTACAAGTAAACCAGCTGTGATGTATCTTTAGATGGAGTAAACAGTTGTATGTATCTATGTTGATGTCCTTGAGTTAGTGTTGTGGCGATGCTATGTCGAGAGGTTGGGGACTTTAATCCTGAAAGCAGTGTAGTGTTTCGGTGGTATCCTGTGCATCATCATCATGTTAAGCGCAAATTAACGTATTTTCTTTCTTTGTATGCAATTAGAGAATAATATAGGGCAATAAATAACTGGCTATCAAGAAGATTTTTTTTATTAACCAATATCGATGGGTAAAATAATTTAATTATGATATGATTATATGATATTGCTGCTTCCTGCTAAAATTTTGTATTCTTTATTTTGTGTTTGCAGGATTATGCTCGTAGCTAGATAAGCGTTAAAAACATCGGTTTAAAACTCAATACTCAATACTCAATACTCAATACTTTATTGCTTTATACTCATTATGAAACAGATAAAAAAAGAAATGGTTTCAATGATCTATGGTCGAAAGCGCTACTATTGAGCTGTCCTGGGTCCCATTCCCAGGTCGGGCAATGTGTTATTGGGTTTTTGCATCAGGTGGAATTTCTCAGTAGCAGCAGGAAGTCTTGATTTGTGCACGGTAGGCACCTCTACCAATAGGATAGCCCCCTATTACGTCAGACTTAAACATAACTGAAGAAACGTAGATGTACTAAAAGTACACCTCTGTCCTAACCCTATAGGAATACTAGCGTAACATTATGTGTCGTTAGACTCATTTAAAAATAAATCACAATATTGCTCAACTCATCGATATCGATAAAGTCGTTCGTGTGCACGTCACTAAGGTGCAGTTATAACACGTGTAATGTATCGGTGACTAACTGAACTCAGCTTATAGAGCAGCTGGTTCGATCTACGTCGAGTAGTAATGCTGTCAGATGTACACGAGGCGTTTGTAACATGTGGGGGGTGACGATTTAAATACATTTAGATACTAGAGGGAATTAGATGGAATTAGATGTTCCTAATAGTGGGTACATCCACATTTTGCTAGTTATGTTTAAGTCCCATGTAGGTAACAGAGGATGAGCCTATTCGTATACAGGGTGTAAACAGACCCTTCATGAAGCCGTCAACTAAACATTCTGTACATCAAACTAAGTAACTTTACGCAAAAATTATTGCTGGGAAACGACTTTTATTTTTTGGTGTGAAAAATCACGTTTTACGGTAGGACTCGATGGAACGCGCTCAAAGCATTGTGCTGATGGATGGATTGAATAGTACGGGGGTCGTGGAGGTGTATAAAGTAAAAATCTTACATTAAAAACATGTATTTAAAAAAAAACCTTGTGAAAAAGTAGAACTTTGACCCCCAATATCTCCGTAACTAGAAAGTTCCCAGGTATGGTCTACAACAAAAAAAATATCGCAAAGACGGGGAGAACAAGTGCCTTTCGGCTTCGTTAAGGGTCTATTTACACCCTTTATAAGAGTATCGGGGGCCCAGTTGTGGCGGCTCCGACTTACGAGCAGTAAGTTGTGGATTCGAAGGCATTAGTTTGTGTAATTTATTTCATCACCACTGCTCTCAACACGGTGAAGGAAAACGGAAAACGTCGTGAAGAAACCGGCATGTCCTAGAACCAAAAATTCGAAGACATTTCACATGTACCGCGCGCACTGGGCACGTGTGGTGAATTATAGCAAATTCCCACTCATCGAGAGGAGGCCTGTGTCCCAGCAGTGGGAACATTATAGGCTTATGCTATTCGTACACTTGTTGGTTTTTTTTTTAATAGCCTTGTTTGTCCCACTGCTGGGCAAAGGCCCCATATCCTTCCAGGTAGTTTTCTCCTTCGCCACCACGAGTCAGCCATCGTGATGCGCGTCTAAATCATCTCGCCACTGTTTTCTGGTTAACTTGATGGTTAACGTATAAAGTTCTGCTATTGCACTTGGTGTACCAACCGAATTGGAAACTAGTTTTCATAACGAGGAGTTAAAAATAATATTATTATACAGAACCACCTAGTAAACGACTGGCCTCCGATATTTACTATGAACAACTCAGTCTTTTTTATTTTTTTCAGTATTTTACCATTCTAACCGAAGCTAAAATAAATGTTTGACCGTAAACCCTTTGAACAACTCAATAAACTATTGGCTTTATCCCAGTGCAAAGAAATATTAATAAAAATTGTCTTTCTGTTATTTTATAAAAACGATCGGCTATTAAAATAGAAATAGAATCAAGGCGTTGGTAAAACTATCAGAAATAAAAGTATTATGAACATAAAAGGGAAAATATCGACGATTCAGTTGAAATTAATTTATAAAATCGAAGATTAAATAAATTTTCATAACATCACGCCTGTGGCCGGTGGTTACCGAAGGACTAGGCAGAGGTGTACCTAATAGTACAACCACATTTCGTTCGTTTCATTTTTTTTTTTTTTTCATTTCAATTTTTTTTCTTTAACTTTTAAAAAAAAACATTTTTTTTTCATTTTTACATGGCAAATAACCCGTTTCTAGTGTAAATAATAACTACATTTCGCCGATTATGTTTCAAAATCAAAATATTTTATTTCACATAGACTTAAATGGAATTTCTTGCCGGTTCTTCTCCTTACTTGTACCTTTTTTCGGCGTTTTATAAGTGCCCATCTTAAGGGCTATCTCTGAAACTGGATCAAATTGGCACCTTAAACTGACGTAACTGCGATCTCAAACTCCCAGAAAAAGATCGAAGCAAAAGATGAACTGATTCCCGCAACCGTTATTTCAAAACGTGAGCAGGGAAAGTGTGACAGACGTACAAACAAACCGACGGAACCCTTATATGGAGCGGTTTACCAATCGCTGTAAGGAACTCGAGTTCAGTCGATGATATCGGTATACAACCTCTAGATCAGATGGCTGTAGTAAAATTAATAGCGTGAATGTACTGTGAGGAAACTTTACTATTAAAGTTGGTAAATAAACGGGTATGGATTTATCTGGTTTTGATGATTTTTAAAGTAATCGTACTGTTGAAAATTGACATCAATCTCCTAGCCTTATCCTATCTTATTCTTATTCTTGTTCTCGTTCACGTTCTCGTTCCCGTTCTGGTTCTCGTTCTCGTTCTTGTTCTCGTTCTCGTTCTCGTTCTCGTTCTCATTCTCATTCTTATTCTTATTCTTTCCTTTATTTATCTTCTTACACACTAATTACATTTTTAAATATTTCTTAACAAAAACCATATAAAAACAATTTAAAAATATAAAAAGTAGTGGTCCGCCGGTAGCGGGAGCAGGGTCCAAGCTACCGGTGGTTAGGGTTCCAGAGACAGGAACCTCCTCACAATACGAGCCGTATCGAGGAGTACTGCCTTCTGAATCAGGCCCTTGATCCAATCGCCTAAGGAGAGACTCGAAAGATGGTCGTCGAGGCTCTTGGGTATAAGGCCATTGGCCGTCACGGCGATCGGCACAATGATAGCTAAGTTCACATTCTACATGTCGACAACCTCGTGTGCCAAGTCGAGATATTTTATTTGTTTCTCTTTCTCAGCTTTCACGAGGTTCTCGTCATGCGGGATGGTAACATCGACTATCATTACGCGGCGCGCTGAGACCGATCAGCACGCCGCGTAATGATAGTCGATGTTTGATCACTACTATGTCAGGCTTATTGGCGACAATAGTCCTGTCAATAATGATAGACCAATCCCAGTACAGTGTGACATGGTCTTTCTCTTTCTTTCTTATTGTTATTCTTAGCGTTATCCTAATTTATTTCGGGTCGGTGCAGCATGTCTTCTACTTACATACGTCTGTGATACTTCTCTATTAGTCGTCTACTCATGGCTAAATAATCACAGCCTCTTTGGTCGATCTTCAGGTTAAGCCGCGTCTGCCTAAGTTGGTCTGTGGATGGGTGACCACTCATTACATATCGAATTTCGTCCTTCCGCCTGCCGTAGATCCCGGCTGTCATTTGTAGATCTTTGACAGTCGTTACAGGTAGTCAGTGACCCGAAAGTCTGACATCCTTACCAAGGGGTGTCGTATTACCTAGTATAACTGGGTTCTGGAGATCAGATAGGCAGTCGGTCCATGTACAATACTGCTATTCAGCTTCATCCGGTTAGACTGGAAGCCGACCCGAACATAATTGGAAAAAGCCAGGTAGATGATGACTCGCCATCTTATGAGACTCCCTTTCTAGCAATTTTCAGAATTATGGATGATATACTGCTCGAAATACTCCCAAAACGATTGTTTCCTTTTTTCTGTCGTCACCGATCACAACCAGGTTATTTGATATTTCAAACGGCGAAACTGGAAAAGAGAATCACTAACGTAGGTATTTTATGGTACTAGAGTAATTCTCCTGTAATTTTAACCAGGGACGTTATGGAGCTCCGTAATCGTAACCGAAACTATCGGATATCCGAAATAAAAATATATCCGTAACCGTAACCGTATCCGTTTCACCAGTTTCGGATAGTTACTTACTTATATGATTATAATACCAAATGATAACCTAGACTAGATAAAACCTATAAATAAAACCAAATTATTACATACTATTTGTGTTTATATTTTACTTCAATCTAATATCCGTAACCGAAACTATCCGAAACTAACGGATAATCCGAAATAATTATCCGTAACCGTATCCGAAACCGATATAATTTTATTCCTATATCCATACCCGTATCCAGATCTGAAATATCATACCCATAACATCCCTGATTTTAACCACAGTTATCAATGACCCAATTTGCTTTGTCCAAACACTAGTTTGTCAACTGCCGTAGAATTAAAAGCCTGTCAGTATTCAAGTCATCAACTAATCTTGTTTTCAGAAGGCAGTCGATAATAATTGTGTCGCCACTGGTAATTGGTAGGCTGTCGAACCTGTCGTTAGTTTAAGAAGATGTTTTGTTAAACAATAATAATTGTGGATAAGTAGCACCATGTAAACAGCAAAAGCCAATTACTATACGTCTGCTTCAACACAGGCTAAAAAAACGGCTAAGTGTGACCCGGACGCGCACACGAAGGGTTCTGTGCTACCGTACAATATAAGACACTACATTTTTTAAATAATTTAATAAATATTCCGAAAATCAGCCTTTAATTCTTTCGGCTAACTTTATTTTATTTTTATTAAATGACAAAAATATTGTGTACTGCTATGGTAATGGTATGTGGTATAACAGTCCAAAAAATACTGCCCTGTGACGAACGAACAGACAGCAAAGCCAAGGGATAATGTCCCGTTAGTCCCATTTAGGCACTGAACCCCAAAAAGTACATACTCGCAGTCCAACAATTACAAAAATTGCCTTTTTTCGCGAATATGACCTTTGGCTTTAACTGGCCGTTCGCTCGGCGGGACCCTTCGACCGAAAGGGACTGGCGGCGGAAGCGAATTCTGGTCACGTCAAAACATTATCCGCACCGCTAGCCTAAACGATCTACACCATAAAAGGCAACAAAACGACACGAACAAATAGCCATATTGTTAAAGTAAATTGGTATTTTACAACGCCAACTTTAGTGTCGCGGCACCTTATAAGACCATGTCAATTTTACCTCTACACCTGTACTTTGCAACTTCCACAATGTATTTTAAAACTTAGCACACCAAAAATAAGGTCGTGAGTCAGTTTTTCTATTATAATGTTATGTCAGATAAAGAGTTTCTAAAATTAAATGTCATTTTGAATGACAGTTGTTAAAGCGACATCTACCGGTCAGATCACGAACGAACTTTGATGGACTAATAATAATTTAGAAATGACAAGTGGTGTAATTTCAGGCTGTGTTAAAACTGAAATTCAATTACCTGTGTATTTTAATAGCAACAAATAACTAGCTGACGGGATAGTTATACTTCACACACTGTGTTATTAGTAGATAACTACGTACTTAGAGACCCAGGCAGACTTTAACGTTTGTGTAACAATAACTAATAGTTTAAAGAAACGACACACGCGTATAATTGATTAACTTGAACTTACCTCTTGCATAAAAATGACAGATGCATTATTGACATTATTAAACCACTTACTGAGTTCCCCTTTAGTCTAGTGGTCGCAATCACGACTGCTGAGCATGAGGTCCTTATTTCCATTCCCGGGTCGTGCAAATTGTTACTGGGTTTTCTAGAAATTCTCAGTAGCTGCCACGGAGCCTGGATTTGTGCCGGATTGATGGCAAAAGCGTCGCCCCCTATTACATGGGACTTACACATTACTAGCGAAATGTGGGTGTACTATTAGGTACACCTCTGCCTTATCCTTCGGGGGTTACAGGCGTGATGTTATGTACAATCACGCAATTTAAAGTATTGAAGGGCCATCACTTTTATTGGTCTATAACTCGGCTTGCATCACCAAGTGCAGGACACTTGGTGATGTCCAATGACAAAGATCAAGCATTACATAGGTACAACAAATCTTTTATTTCAAAAGGTAAGTGTTTTTGAAGGTCAGTTTCTGGAAAAAAATATATTGCAGCATAGTAATGCTGGATCTTTCTTCCCGTGACTCCATCGTTAAAATATCTCCCACTAACAAGAAAACAGAAGCCACATTAAAAACTACAGATATTTCAATAATAAACGAATAAACTACTTCGCTGCATGTGCAATGAATGGTTTACGATCAATTTTTTACTCTCTCCATCGTAACTCAACAACTGGAAGTCGTGGACTCGTGGTCCCCTGCAAATTGTTACCGACTCCTGAGCAACAAAAACATACTTTATTTCGACGCCTCATACATTAAAACTTTAGAGTATGAAGAGATGTTATAGAGCCCCGTATGATGTACAAATAGTAAGTTCCCAGCGCTAAATTTCTACACTCTAAGTTTGAATGTAGGGGGAAATCTCCTGAACTACTGATCAGATTCTGAAAATTCTTTCTCTAATCTGAAGCTACATTATCTCCCGGTGTCACAGGCTATAAATAATACGTTTTCCGGTATTATTTCTGACCATAACGCGGGCCAAGCCGCGGCAATAGCTAGTACACATAAAGCTTCCACACCCACTTTCCCATTGAACAATAAACTGCCATTATCAATTCATCGGAATTGTAGTTATTGCAGTGGTTTATTAAAAGCCTAATGATTTGTGGTACCAAAGTTGAAGGATGATATGGCAATAGAGGACTGCTGAGACGACGAGTATTAGAGAATATATGGAAGAAAAGAATGCTGCGCTGACTTCAAATAATTCGGAATAAGGATAGGAGAATGATGAATGAGTTAAATTGATACATTTAATATTGAATTTTTTCAAATTGCTCCTTGCACATGTCAATTAGAAAGTGTCGTCGATAACTCAAACTAAAAAAATCTACCGAAAAACCACAAGTTCTGATTGACTAAATACAAATTCGAACTTACATCGACCACATAAAGTTGTTTTTTTAAACGTACGTTTTTAAACTTTTTTAATTTAATCCCCGAAAAACAATGGCTGTCACAAGCAGTGAAAAGTGCACACGATTCGAAATTATGCGTACTTTTTCTGCGAACGTTTTTGAGACGCTAAGTTAGTGTGTATATTTGGTTTTTTTTTATATCAATGGCTACTCACACAATTATTTTAATTTCGCTTGTTCCATATGCGCTCCATAACTTCTCTATACACCAAGATACAAATTCCCTCGCCCGCTGTGCAATGTTTAGGTAAAATTTATGTATGCTAACATACTAGGAAAACATAAATATAATACAAGCGTGAAATGACGCAAGATCATAAATAGGGAACTGTTTTGCCAATTAATGTAAATTTCTCAATGTCTTCTTGTAAAACAGGCAGGTTAGTTCTTCACTGATAACTAATAATTTACTTTCTTATGGCGCAATAATGGTACGCATTCCTACCAATCAGGAAGCTGTTGATCTGTTTTGTTCTGTTAGGTTTACCATACGGGGGCTTTTCTAACTAGTTGTCCCATATGTTTTAAATATATTATTCAATGTGTAATATCATCAATTGACGACCGCCGACGTAGCCCGAAGAATTGCCAAACTTAAGTGGCAGTGGGCAGGGCAACCTTTAAGCTATAAGCACTTTTAGACAAGACCGCTAACTTTCCAGTTAACGTTAACATGGAACCTGCAAAAATATTTGTGTACACTCTACACGATAATTGATTAACAGTCTTGAGAAAACCATTGAGGCCCTGATCTCCAATGACTGTACTCTATGGCTATTCATCGGGCGCGTACATTGCAGGTCGGCACTGCCTACTTGCCTTCCTCATAAGATCCAATTAAACTATCTTTAACTAACACTACACATAAATAAAATATATCACTCATCATCCATCATACTACTAAAGTGAATTAGTTTAATTGGATCTTATGAGGTGGGTAAGTAGGCAGTGCTTACCTGCAATGCGCGAGCGCTGCTATTCATTACCCCTTTCTTGACAGACCACCATAGATGTCCATGTAAACTGTAGGTACAGCCCAATCTTACGATTTACTAAGGCGAATTTTCCTAATTCCTCCTATCATGGCTGCCCTACCGCCTCAGATCACGAACTAATAATGCTGAGCTAATAATTTTGCACACACCACTATTTTATGTTCCATTTCATCTAGGGTTCCCCCAGATCCATAAATAAGGTTTCCGGATATTTGAAGAAAATTCCGGACTTTTCTTTCCGCAGTATTATTTTATTTAGTTATTTCTTTTTATAGCTTTGTTGCAGAACGCTACTTCCTACTAATTTTATAAATGCGAAAGTTTATGAGAATGTTTGGATGTCTGGATGTAGCATGTGAGCACAAAGATAGTGTATAACTTGGTAGTTCAAGTTATAAACTATCTCTAGGATACACATAGGATACTTTTTATCCCGATAGTATGATCCCGTGGGTCAATTATCGACGTCCATGCGGGCGAAGCCGCAGACATAAGCTAGTACATTATAATACTAGTAAATTATAGTACTTATGCAAGTGATACTGTTCATTCCTATGTTGATTTCATTAAAACTATTTTTATATTATCATAAACAGTTTAAATCTAAATGTTGGAAAACTCATGGACACTAAGCTAAAATTCCGGACGTATGGCAACCCTAATTTCACCCGTCATTAGCCGCACTTCCGTAGTACTGCAGAGTACGGACACAACAGACAGACGCCTATTGTCTAAGCTGTCGTTATAGTTTCGCAAATAAATGGGTTTAGTGTTGTTTATAGTTTAAATAATGTGTGAAGGAAAATCTGGGTATAATGGTCTAATTCGCAGATAACATTTTTTATTTAATATATTATTTATGTATGTACAGTGTACATACAATCAAAAAGCATAAGAAAATAACATATCAGAATTATTGCATTTCATTACTTCCAGTAGAGCAGCAAGAGGAAAAATGTAAAAAAAAAATAGACAGTAGCTTGTGAGAACAGGAATAGTTTATGTGAAAGTATTAACTTATAATATAACATATACACATAGAAATGAATAATATACAGGGTGGAAAGGACACCGACCCACAAATGGTTACCACGTATTCAGTACATATTTCTGAACCAACAAGAAAAATTTTCATCGGAAATTTAAAAAAAAATCTTACAAAAGTGCAGTACCTACAGCTGTGTTTTTTTAAATTCATCATCTTCCTGCCCTTGTCCCATTCTATTTGGGGTTGGCGCAACACGTTTTCTTCTTCCATTCTCCCCTGTCAGACGTCACGGCATCATTTACTCCTTTCTCTTTCATATCAGTCTTCACACAATCCATCCATCAAAATTCATGTCCATTACTCTTTTAGTCACATGCGTTTCATCCCTCCTCATTACATGTCCATACCAAGACAAACGACTTCCTGTTTTTTTTTTTAATTAACTATGTGGGGGGGGGGGGGGGCAGAATGATGTACTGAATACGTAGGAACCGTTTGTGCATTGGTCTCTCTTCTACCCTGTCTAGTTGAATAAAATTATAATTTTGAAATGTATTGTGCAAATAAATTATTTCTAAACCATTGTAAATCACAAATAACATGTAAATATCATTAGTTTATTGATAATTCTCCGTTCATATAAGAACAGATCTTCATAGTAATCACAACAGTGCGTCACACCGCTTACTCGTGCGGTCACTAATTATTTAATCAATCCTCTTAACGCTAATTTAACTCAACATGTGGTAATTAACTTAGTAACTATGTTGTTCTAATATGAACTTAACATAGTCAGCCTATAATGTTCCCACTGCTGGAACTAAGGCCTCCTCTCTTTAAGAGATCATCATCTGCTGAGCCTTCACCCAACTATGTTGGGGTTGGCTTCCAGTCTAAACAGATGCTACTGAATACCAGTATTTTACATGGAGCGACTTGCCTATCTGACCATTTGACCTGTTCAACCCAGTTACTTGATACCCCTTGGTAAGACTGGTTGTCAGGCTTTTTCGAGCCTCTGTCTACCTGCAGCGACTGTCAAAGATCTACAAATGACACTGCCATTTGTCAATGAACTGTCATTTGTAAATGAATTGGAAAAAAATTGGGTGGTCACCCATCCACGGATCAACCTAGGCAAGCACGACTTAACCTAAAGACCGACCCCGAGCAGCTGTTATGGCTGCAAAAGTTTATGCATTTCTCAAATAACTGACATGGAGATGACGATTTTAAACATTTGCATCAACTGACTCAGTTGAAACAATATTTTCTTCAATCCGACCAGCATGGATAAGCAGCTGCGCATGAGTCTCAGTGTCAATTGAGGGTAACTGATTTAATGGTGGCTTTGGCAGATGGCTCACAAATTCCATGCCTCATGGACTATTTTGATCTTTAATCTCTATACATGCAGATGGCTGGTCTTGTTACTTGTGCAGTTGACGCATTTGCACTTGAAAACCTACTAACACTATGAATAATTTCTGCTGATCAGTCAACCTGTTGAGTTTAACCTGCGACTCAATAAATTTGACTCAAACGAATCTGCTTAGCCTTTTTCTAAATGTTGGGCTCTGTTTCCAGTCTAACAGGATGCGGTTGCGCACTTGGAGCGACTGCCTATCTGACCTCCACAACCCTGTTAGTACTGGGTAATACGATAAATGGGGTAATACGCCCAGACTTTCGGGCCACTGACTACCTGTAACGACTCAAACGAATACTATCTACTAATTGCCTAAAAGGAACCAGATGTAACTTTTCTGTCAAATAAATTACACTTATAATATGTGCCCCTGAGTGACTAACTGCATATTTACAAAGAAACATACTTTAAAGCTTTGGTCACGCCTTCAGAAGAAAACCTATTCAAACCGATTTATTATCGAAGTACAACGAATGGGCTATTACCATATTAAAATAACTGCCTTCAATGATATTATTCGCAAGCTACAACTTTGATATTTAGTAAAGGTGTTTGTATATCAAAATGATTGAAGTCTTTACGCCCCATGACAGCAACCCGACAGCCATCGACCCTCACTCATTAAGCAACACCATGTACATGAATAAGTCCCGAGGTACACCGAGAGCAACAATGCTTCAATACTTAGTTATACCCGTTATAGGCCGCAATCAAACCGCGCCCGAGGCGACGGCCGCCGCGCGATTTTTATCTGTCATTTTCATAGAATCGACGCGGTAATGGAATGCCTCAACTTCTACATAATTATGCTAGCCTGGTAGCCAGACAATTATTTCACATTTATATTACATACTAACGATCCGCCCTTGCTTCGTTCGCACAGCGCCACCTATGGGGTCCAAAACTATATCTAATGTAGCCTATATTTTAAGTTAAGCATCTAGCAGTGGAGCGGTGAAAACTGCGTTCAAATCCATGCATTAGTTTTTGCGTGATGCGCGTACAAACATACAGGACATACCGACAAAAATTCCAAAAAATGTTGTTTTAGCTTCTGTTGCTATAAGAGCAACAGAAGCCCATATAATGTTTTTTCCAATATCTTCAATGTACAAACATCGGCCTGTTACAATTGTATTATATGTAGGTATAGATTCATTTCAAAAGTTCCACGGAATGTTTGTTGGTAATTGTGGTCATTTAAAAATATTAAAATTGGTCACGTTTTCGAATGTAAAGAAGGTGTGTACATTGCAAAATGTATGTGTATTGCATCGCTGAAATCGAATTTCGTTGAATAAATAACAATTTCAAAACTACAATTAATAATAATACAACATTCAATATAAACACAGATGGCGACCTCAAAGACCTTTGGCTTTTGACCTCTTAATGGATCATTTTCACAGCAACGTATAGCGTAAATATGACCCATTAAACGGCGATCAAAGTCCGATAAATCCCTATAAACGCCACCTAGTGTAGCTTGGGGGTTAATAGACAACTAACCTGTGGCATTGAGTAGGAAGGGCGATGATCTCGCAGGCGACGCCCTGGGGACTGTGTAATAATGCAACTAAGATCATTGCTGCATCATCAAGACTGATGAACCTCCCATCCAATGTTAAGTTCTGCATAATAATACTTTTCAATCGCTATTGACGCTGTCTTCACCTTTTATGGTAACAACTAGTTGCATGTAAATTGTTTTGTGTTAATTATTTTCGATTATTTTTTCACCTTGGTGTGCCCTTGTCTTCGCGTCTTCAACTTTAGATGTACTCTGAGGTTTTAATTAAACTCTGTGTGCAATTCGACCCAGAAACGTTGTTGTATGATAAATTGTATGAGAACTAAACGAATCATTCTTAATTACAAAGAAACTAACAGTTTTTTCAATAGACAAAGGAATTGGATTCCACTAAATTAACATTTGATGAGGCCATTCAGAAACAACGCCCCAATAACAACAAAAGTATGAACAGAAGAGAACACCGGTAGTTTACTTTCGATACAAACATAATCGCCAAAAAGGACTAAAGAAAAAACGCAAAGGAAAACAATTTAGCCTTCCGACTACCTAGAACGTCATTATCTCCGGTCATAAATCTTCACGGACTCAAATTGTTCTCATTTCACACCAAATAAGTTACGGGGAAGAGACCTGCGTATGCGCAGGCGGCCGTGCAATTACCCATGGTAATAACGCCGGGGGCCAACGTTGAAATACAATAATTCATTGTAGCACCGTCCGGCCTGTGGTTACCGGCGATTGGTTCAAACCTAACGATAATTGGGCTGTACTTAGCTCATTCGCCTCAATATCGGTTTTGGGTGGAAGGTTCTGTTGGTTTTTGTGGACAATATGAAAATCTTGATATATAAAACTCCGGTGTGTGTGTGTTCGTAAATTTTCTCCTCCTAAACGCCTTCACCGATTATGATGACATTTTTTTTTAACTTGAATGGGATCAACTCAAAGGTTCCCGGTAGGTGCCGCTGTTGTCGACATTCAGGACAGGACAGGACAACGTTTGTTGGGTCAGTTAGTGGATGATAATACTCAATTACTTATAAAGCTCTGACGTTGTCTTATGGGGGTTATAGGTATTTTATCGCAGATTAAAAAAAAAAACAGATTTTTTCCAATTTTTTCTTACACAGTAGCCTCTATAGTAGAGTAAACGATAAGGGGAATGGATCAGTCCCTTCAAAACCATAATTCAATCCACCAAATGCTACCTTTTACTCGATATCTCGATCTGACCGTAAAAACGAAGTTTTCACAACCAACTTTTAAATCTAAATTATAATTAGATTTTAATCTTTAAATTCATTTCGGCCATTTTAATTGGAACACACGAAAAGGTCACTTTAAAGTTTTGTACTTTTAAGTTTAAGCAGACCTAGATATATCTTTAAATGTACAATTATGTAAAAGAAAAAATGGTACCACGTCACAGTTTTTACTTCGTGTTAATATAATCCAGGTAATTATGTAGTGGCAACACTGGCAGCCGAGTATTATATTGTAAGCCCGGCTGCCAACAAATTGATAAGGCTCATGAATAAAGATGGTTGCTCGACGGTCATGCGCAAGAGTTGCTTTCTTTGTCCAGTATATTACACCTCGGGACTCGTTCGGAATGGCATGCAAGGTGCACGTCGACCCACATATATATTTAACTGAATTTCCCGTTTATTTTTGCCTCTATATGTGATTATCAAACGATCAACTTTACGTATCTACACACGATCTTGTAAATGCGTGTCATATCCATTTATCTGTGTTCTGTGGAAAAAATATTATGGTATTTAGTTCGAGAGCAATGCAGTTTTAATTGCGACTACCATTTAAAGAAATTAATGCTTACACGTAAAAAGGAAGTCTTATTTACAAAAGTTATTGGTATTTTGCGTGTATTTGCAAATAGCGTGAAACTAAAAACACGATCTATTAAGTTAATATATTATTTGGGTAGTCAACTGAATTAGACTTGGCGAAAGATGGCGAAACCGTTGACAGGGCCTCGTTAAATAATAACGTATAAATTAAACGCACGATAAATAAATAAATTCCAGCATGCGAATCGGAAATTTAAAACACGTATTTGTCCAGAATATGAAACAAATACGACTGTCTGGATATAACATCAAACGGGGGAAATAAATAAACTAAAATATAGTCCGATTTTAAATGCAGCCGGTCAATAATAAGCGTGGCATAGGATTATTTCATCGTCCTATAAGTTTCCGCACGTAACCACGATCAGTCAGCCTGGGCAGGTGCGCGAAGAACCGATCAAAACACATGATTTATATAAAACATCTTACAGCAATCACCAGGACAATTCAATACAGGCCTTACCAACTTGCAAGTAAAGTATAAATTCAAGTACAGGTGCAACGGTCGTTAAATAATTTAAATTGCGAATTATATATTTTATCGACGTACGCGCACCAAGCAATTGCGGTAGCGACTACCGTCGGTATATGTGTGAAGAATGACAAACTAGTATAGTTTTATACTTCTGCCACGCCCCACGGCTTGGCTGCGTATTTCAACGTTGACTTTATTTCATTTGGGAATTGAAAACAATGAGAACGACTTCCTTTTTTGATATCGACTAATTGACGGGTCGACGACAAATGTCTTGTTGTAGGAAAAAAATGTTTTTTACCACTGCTCGTATACTTGTTACAACTATAACCAAAAGGTTTGAACTCGATATAAGCTCGATCCAATTGACTTGGGTTCTGTTTACTGAGTCGGCTGGATACGGCAAAGCCCCTTTAAAACGTCCAAGAAATTGTGAATCGTAAGCTGGTGACGATGTTTATGCAATAAGCTCCTCCGGTAAAAACACCGAACATTGTAAACCAGTCACAGAAATTATAACCTTAGGTTATGATATTTACGAAATCCTTTTTCGGATAGAAAACTTCATTAATTACTGAATTCATGCTTCGTAGTTACAATACTGCAGATATTTGGCATTAACAATTGCAATAGAAGCAACAGAAACGCAGGAATTAAGTAATATTTTGTGACCTTTTATGAAAGCTTAGTCATAAAAATAAACAAGCAACCGAAGCTCCACGTGGAAAATAAATACTTTATTCTCTAATTGCACACTTAACAAAATTACAACACAACATCAAAAGACAATGAAAAATAATTACCACCAAGACATTTGACATCGACGGACACAGAGACCAAGTTTATATTGCCATTGTAGAAATAATTAATCGGTAGGAGCCGACCGACAGCGTAGCCACTGCATCCTGTATTTGCTATTTATTTTATTGGCAACACACATGGTACGCACACATCATAGACCCCGTAAAAGTCTAGGACTAATAGGGGCCTTCTTAGATTGACTAGGCAACTGTGAAGGAGATTGTTCTTTGTGATTTGTGTTGTTCATGCTCTTGGAATACTTTATCATCATCTCCTGTCTTTTTCCCATTACTTGGGGTCAGCGCTGCACTTTTTTTTCTTTCATTCCCCCGTTAGTCGTCACACAATCACTTACTCCTTTTTCTTTAATTTCATTCCCGCATTGCATCTTTTATTTGGCCTTCCTCTACCTCTCCATTCACCAACACTTATATTCATCACTCTTTTAATCAAATTCTTGATAGTAAACCCAATTAAAAAGCTTGAATCATTTAATAGGGAGGACGTGCTTATTGCCAATACCCGCTACTGCGAATGGCCAATTGTACAATTTCTGAAGCATAAATCCGGTATTACATGTGAAGCTAAACAAATAACGTGGCTACATCGGCTTCGTTAGCGGCGGGTCAAAGGGCACTGTTACACAAGATCGTTACTGTACAGTCAGGGGCAAACATGGACGAAACGGGCTGTTCAAAAATCTCAATGACATTAACGGTGTTTCAGCGCAGGAGCACTATGAAATTATTTGATGGGTAGATGATGTGGAAAGAGAACAGTAATTAGTATTACACCTTACATGGCTTGAAATTTTAACTGCTACCAGGCATCCTGCGGCGATCATTGCTTCACCTAACCTGAGAGTGTCCTGTCTTACGCTTTCCGATTTGTGGTCAAGAACACATTTACCTCAACAGACATCGGTTCTACGGCTAATATGACCGGCCCATTCCCACTTCAGCTTGCTTATTCTGTGAGCTTTTTCGACAACTTTGGTTCTCCACCGGATTACTTCATTTCGGATCCGAAAACAACATGTTTCTCCCTTGATCACTGTATTTGGGGTCGGCTATGCGGTAAATGGTTAAAAAGAGCTTAACTTTGTGACGCTGTCTGTACCCGTACCGTCTCTATCCACCGCACTAATGTTCTCCTTAAGGAGCCGACGAGATTTACAACGTGTTGCTACAGTACCCGCTTTGTATTGCGTTAATTTAAGGCGCGGTGCTAACAGTATTGTAATGTGATGCTGCTGTTAATTCTTGTGTGTCCCACGGCCTTATTGTGGAGTTGGGAGAATGGTCGGCGTGCTCTCATTAGTACCTGCGGAAATGGAGCTAATTTAGATCTTTAAAGGACTACTGGCTAATGAATTCAACCCGTGAGCTAACTTACTTAGCCACTACGAAAATTTGGCTTAGGCTCTATCAAAACTTCGAGGTGTTTACATGAGGATACGCTGGTTGTCAGATTTTCATTTGTGTTATTTTTGCCTGTTGTCCATTATTCGTAAGTCAAACAGAGAATGTTGTCGCCAATCTGCTTAGAGAGCAAGGGTCGTGGATCAATGCTCGTGTCTTGTCTGGATGAGAAGAGGCCTTCGCCCTGCAGTGGAAGTAAAAACTGATATTTTAATAATTATTCAATTAGAAAACACTTACAGACAATAAACGGCAAATTCTCGGCTGTGAGTAAAGTTATAAACTTAAACAAAATGGCTGTCTAGGTCTACGCTTGGTTTAATACTCCATAGAGAGGAACTTTACTTTCATCATACTGCATACATCCCATTCACTAACATAACATAACACATGTAACATCCACGTTTCACTCACGTACGAGCAAACTATCCCATTACTTTATTTGTACGCGTTTTTGCGTCGGATTACAACACAGTTTGAATGGCGAGTACGTGTGAAAGAGCCCTAAGTATCTGCGAAACGTTCCGTTACTGTAATAACGTAACGTAGCTATAGCGTAGTTAAATAACCGTTATTTCCGAGTTTGACACATAAATAATAATGCGTGTAGGGTTACCAGTGCAAATATAGTTGTGGGAACAAAAAAATAATCGCACACAACTCAAGCTTATTGACAATATTGACAGTGTTTTCCGATGCTTTTTAAGAAAACAGAAATGGGTAGAAGCTCGTGAAATTTTTATCTGTTTGGGAATTGGTCGCAACTTCGCAAGCGCACCACATGACGCTGGCAGAACAGTCAAAATCGGGTCAGATGCCAAAGAAGAAGAAAAAAATCTTCGCAAGCGGGAGTGCAGACCGTAAGGGTTTGTCGACGAAGGAATTGACAAAATAACAGTTTTTTTTTGTTGATATGTCATTTTGTCGATTCTTCCGTCGACAAAACCCGTTTCTACGGTGATAATGCTACGCGTGCTGGATATCATCCCCAGATACGACATGATATTGATAGAATTTTCCATTACAAAATTCATAATAATTGGATTCTGGACGTATGGCTGTATGGCCAGTTTATAGCAATAGATCGTTCTCTGGTAAAATTCATTATGCACATCTGCCTACCTTTTCAGTGAATACAAACATCATCCTATTTTATGTTATCCATAAATTCATTCAATTAAACTCCAAGCTTGTATCCAAAGGCAGACAGACTCTGTAAGTTAATCCCCATGTTCATAATAAAGTTCTAACTTGTAACACTGACAAAGGTAATATTGTACAGCTGTACCAGTGTAGGTACATCACACAGCTTGAAAGCGAATCGTAAAATATCAACATATTGGACAAGAGAGGATGTACTACAGTCATTTCACAGTTAGATTACCTACTAACTGTTGCCCACGACCTTCAACTAGTGAAATAATTATAAAATATTATTGCCCCTATCTGAATCGGATTTTGTGAACAATTTCAAGGGTTTTAATTTTTTTGCACGGATCCACCTTACCTTTTTCTAAAATAAAAGTAGCTTAAGTTACTCCTTACAACATCAGCTATCTGTCAGTAAAAATCCCGGCAAAATCGGTCCAGACGTTTCACAGACCACAGACAGACAAAAATTAAAAAAAAAAGTTTATTCGGTACTTATAAGAAATTTATTTTTTCCTTAAAAGTACCGTATATACTTTTATACGCATTCAGTAAAAAGCTGTTATTGTACTGTGCAGAAATTAAAGACAATTTTATTTATTTGTTTAGATGTATAGATTACAGCTGCAACCTAATAGAAACCTTATTAAAATCTAGTTAAAGATCACTGTCATCTTGACGTGCTTGTCAGTGGGAGCAATTCAACATCAACCGTATAGTTCCTACTATAAAGATCACTGTCATTTTAATGGCGATGCCATCTTACAGGTAAAATAACAATGAAAGTACTGTAGAGTGAATTTACCAATAAACCCGGGAAAAATGTGCATTTCGGATTCGCTTTGAACAAGAAATACTGGCCAATATCTCGCTAAAAATAAACATTTTAAAGCTCAAAATGCTGTCATATTCAGCAGATAAATTCATGATTTTTGAAAATTAAAGAGAGGTTTCCGAAATTTGTATGGAAGTTACAACTTTATACTGCCAATGGGTAAACCCATAGTTCACTCAGCTTGTGAATAGAGCACGAAGTTTCCGTTACCTTTATTTCAATTAGCTTATATATACAACATTAGTTTTAGTATATGCAAAACCTGAAACACGCGTCTAGTGTTTTTAAGTAAAGAATCTATGTACAAAATTTCAAAACTGTATCATGAAAAATCACAAAGTTATAAGCTTGTTCCTGTTACCTGGTTGTCCGCATAAAAACGTGGTCACCACGCTGTGCGTCGCGCGCGCGCCTCCAGCGTCGTCGTGAGCTCATTGATAATAAAAATTTAGCAGTAGGTACCTAAATTATTGCGATATGTACTTAATGTCGCTCGTTGCCAACTTGTAACTTTTTTAAATATTTTTGGGACAAAATATAACAAGGTTTAACAACATTATTGGAATCGATTCAGTTACTTATTCTGAACAAACTATATTCAGGTTTCGCATATACTAAAAATAATGTTGTATAGATTTAAGACTATAGGAAATTTTCTAATTCTATAGGAAAACCCGACAACAACTGTCGGACAGTAGCCCACCAGACATAACACCCGTCTGGTCGAAGGATCCTCCCATTTTTTTTTCATCAACTTTACACACTGTTCCTCATGCATACGGACACCGGGCACTGACAGATGCTTCAGTAGTTTCGTATCGAAACTAACGTCAAGAAACCAACTTGCACAATAGGACCAATCTACCAAAAGACAACCCTAAGCTTAGTACACACTTATCTTGCTGCGTAGCAACTTATCGATTCGCAATGGTAAGTACACTGGTGGCCGAGAAATTAACTGCATCTACTAAGACAATAAATAATTGTTCGAAATTATCGTCCACAACTTTGCCAATGCTGTTGCAGCCAGTGTGCACCGTACCTAAGTGGAATTTTAAGAAGTAGGTAGATAGGAAAATTAGCCCATATTTTGACTTTCACCATCGATAGTTTATCTGAGAACAATAACTTAAATCAGTATCACAATTTCTTGTATCTGTTTTTACTTGTAGAATCTTGTTACAATAATTCACGTTTATTTGCAATATATTTACAGCATAAGGCTGTTATTTAAACACAGATGTCATCTAAATGGTCTCTGTAGGTAAAGCTACATTCAAATGTAAAATACTACAAGAAACACCTGTGCTATTTGTGCTTCTTGAATTTATTTTACTTGAAATTGAATACAGATATTATGTGCTTAGTGCGTCTGGCAGACAAACCGAATAAATTGAATAAACTACGGGCCACATCTTAAGAAATATAATTACATTTTTTTTTTTTTTTTAAACGTTGCATCACACTAGGAATTTCTCCTGTGTCGTGGGTGCGTTTACAAACATTTAAACTCACATACACAAACAGCCAGACCCGGAACAACAATTAAACTCTAGTAAAAAGTCATCTATTATAATTAGATCTATTTGGACTCAAAATGTAGTTTATTTATTTATTTAAAATTCATGTACAAGAGTGGTACTTATGCGGACTTAATGCTACAAGGCATAATCAACGTTTCTTTAACACCCGAAGTAATTTCCTGGATTTCCTCATGTATATTTATGTATATTTTAGCACATAACATAATTTTATCTTAGTTACGTTTCTGCTACCTCATTACTCCTTCCGATCTAACTGTAAAAACGAATTCCATAGCTACGATAACTTCACATTCCACACAGATGTTTTCATCTCCCATCAAATACCTTACGTTTATCTATGAAAATAATCTAGCGAAAACTGTTTATTTATCTAGCTTCCCTATTTCTACAGCAGTGACACCTTGGCTTTAAGTCATGGAGATAGCCACTACGAACTTAATTGAATATCAACGACGAAGAATTTATGTCAAACATAGAAGTAACCAATCAGCCTCATAAAGGCTTGCGAACAATAGGCATAAAACTATAGTTCAGCCGGGTTCAGATTATTTGCAACACAACATGCAATGTAACATTTTCCATACATGTTTAAGTGTTCACGAACACGCTAAAAACAACTGCGCGCATGCTACGTGCATACCGGGCTAAAAATTTGCAACCTGTTACGTTATGTTGCATCTCCCGATGATGATGATGATGCAGTGCAACAGTGATAGAATGGGACAAGGGCTGGGAAACCCTAGTTAGGGGCGACGCACACGTTTTGTTCTTCCATTCTCCCCTGTCAGACGTCACGTCATCATTTACTCCGCATGTTGTGTTGCAAATAATCTTTACCTAGCTTTACGAAGCTCGTGGTTTATGCGACGGAGAAGGGAACCCACAACCTCGCGGTCAGAGGTCGAATCTTTATGAGTCGTGGCCAGTAGGATGAGTTATGTTCTTCAATAGATATGAGCGAGGCTGACTTGATAGATAATTATTGTTTCTCCTTTATAATTGCGTCATTACTCCGTGAATTTATGAGCTTAGCTTTGAGAAAGTTTGTTTAAAGAGTTTTCTCGTTGTATAGACTAAAAGCTAGCCCCTCATCTAGACCTTTTAGTCTAGTGGTCGCAAGCGCGGCTGCTGAAAATGAGGGCCTGGGATCGATTTCCAAGTCGGGCAAGATGTGTTTCCATCTGGAATCGCCATGAGTCTACAAGCATGCTTGGTTGATGACAATAGGCTAGCCCCATATACCATAGGACTTAGACATAATTGGTGAAATGAGGGTGCACTATTAGATACACCTCTGCCTAACGTTTCGGGGATTACAGGCGTAAAGCTATACTCAAGGTCAAAGTGATATTATTGACAACACTTTGCCTACGCGGTCTACTGTACATAAAAGTGAGTAAGTGTGAGTGTTCAGTTGATTTATAAGCAGTGATAACTTAATTGTAAAGTTTAAACTTAAAAGCAACAATAAGTAACTTAGTCCTCTTATAGAAGTTGCTCTTATCATAAAACTGTGCTTTATCAAATACTTATTCTTGCTATTACTTTAAAGCTTGGTTTACACTGACTCTTTGCATTAAGTTGCTCTAAGTAAGTCGCTATAATGGTCCTATGATATCTGTGTCATTATAATTAGCATAGATTCTCATAACATAGCATCGCGCTATTAATTTCCGATGGGTTAGGCAGAAGTTGTTCCTATAGTATTACCTACATTTCACCTGTTGTATTTTTTCTAGTGTGTATTATTTGTGAAATACATTTGTCATCCTGTATTCCTGTTATTTTTCATGATTGAATTGTACAAGTCTCACAGTTTATAAAAAGGATTCGTAAATCGAAAATTCTCGAACTCTGTATGCTTAGAAAAACTGCTGCTTCCTCGGTGCATTTTTAAAGTGTAGTCAATTAATTAATATCTTCTATTTTTTTTTACGGCAAAATTGCTGATTAGTAAATTCAAAACACAACTGGCTGGCTTTGACAGTTGTACGAATACGGCTAATTGTCGTCGTGTATCAATTTGACAAACAGTTAACTTCCCTGATTGTTCAGAAATTCAAAATTTGTGACACTAAAATTGTTTTTTTATTTCAGCCCGTCGATTGACCAATAGTACATACAAGAAAATATACGATTCCCCCACAGCCGAATTTTACGAGTTTTTACGTGGGAACATAAGTAACTGCCAAACATAATCTATTTATCTTTCCTTCCTAGTCGGAGAAGTAGTGATGCGACATGATGCGATACTCCGATATTTTGGATCGATAGAAACGAATACGAATGCTTGGTTCGATACTAAAGCAAAATATCGGAATAAATAGACCGTATCCTACCAAATTTTCAAACAATTTAAAAGAATACAAAAGGAGGACCTAGAAGGTCTATAAAAAACTGGAATGTTGGCTAGACTCGACTGATTATTAAGTACGATACGATACTTTTGTGTCGATTTAAAGTGTCAAATATCGATATGCAAGTATCGTACATCCCTATTGGGAAGCGAGTGGACCATCCAAATTACGTAAATAACTATAAATAAGAGGCGGCCATTACGGAGTTTTATGTCATCAACTATAAATCGAAGTGTTAAACCGTGATTGGAATACCATCAGTAATGTCGTCACTTCGTCAATTCCACGTGTAAGATAAAAATAAGTACACATTATGTACACTGGACCTCGGGGCTAAGTAATAAATGCCGCACGGGTCGATCAAAGGTTAAGTTACGCTAACCGAGGTTTGTCCTTGGATGGGTGACCATCCATAACATATCGTGCTTATCTATGCCTCGGAAAGCACGGATTCGAAAACTTTTTGCTATGGCGGTGAACAATTATTTCATGACACGACTGTCGTGCCATCCGCAACGAGTCGGTTAAGCTGTTGGTCCTGGCTGTCATTTGTAGATCTTTAACAGTCGTTACGAGTAGTAGTTAGAACCCGAAAGTCTGACAACCAGACTTACCAAAGAGTATCATATCAAACCGGCACAATTCCTTGGCTGCTACTAAGAAAATTTTTGATGGCAAAACCGAATAACACTTCCGGAACCCAAACTAGGATCGCATTCTCAGCATTAGCGCTTGCAACCACCAGACAGACGAGCCAGTCCAATCAACGGCAAGTCATCGTGTGAAAACGTTGAATCTAATTTTCTTTGTTCACTCGCGCAGCTATTAAATATAGTGCAAATTACTCAGAACTGATAGAACTCCAATTACATGTTATTAAAGGTGATATTGTAAATAACTTTCTGGGCTTACTGTACAGTCACGTGCACTAAATTTATCATCATCATCTGCCTAGCCTTTTCCTAACTAAGTTGAGGTCGGCTTCAGTCTAACCGGATGCAGCTGAATACCAGTATTTTACATGGAGCGACTGCCTATCTGACCTCCACAACCTAGTTAGTACTGGGTCATACGATACCCCCTTGGTTAGACTGGTTGTCAGACTTTCGGGTCACTGACTACCTGTAACGACTGTTAAAGATTTACAAATGAGAGCCGGGACCAATTTAACGGCTTAGCGTGCACTAAATGTATTTATTTACTTACCTAAATTCAAAAGTGATTTGAGATAAGACCTATTCAATAATAATATGGATTCTTAAATACGGTATTTATAACAACCTGAAATTGCAATCAATATACAGTAAGTAATAAAAACACTTTTAAAAGTAGCTTAGTGTGTACATATTGGTGCTCGCGACTGTACATAAGTACTGGCAACAAAAAAACATAAGTGATGATGTGTAAGCGATAGGTCACCGCCTATTATTACACACTTAATGGTACCTACTACATATTATTTCCACCGACTCCGCTTGTTGTAATTATTTTAATAGAACTACTTACAAATGACCTACTTATAATTTTTTTTTGTACACTCTACATTTCGGTTAGAATGTGATGATAGTATGATTATTATGTTGATGCACTTCTAATCTAGCGACCACGTTATTATTTTTCTTTTAATTTCTTTATTTATTTTCTTACACACTAATTACATTTTTAAATATTTCTTAACAAAAACCATATAAAAAACATTTAAAAATATAAAAAATAGTGGTCCGCCGGTATCGGGAGCAGGGTCCAAGCTACCGGTGGTTAGGACTCCAGAGACAGGAACCTCCTCACAATACGAGCCGTATCGAGGAGTACTGCCTTCTGAATCAGGCCCTTGATCCAACCGCCTAAGGAGAGCCTCGAAAGATGGTCGTCGAGGCTCTTGGCTATAAGGCCATTGGCCCTCACGACGATCGGCACAATGATAGCCGAGTTCACATTCCACATGTCGACAACCTCGTGTGCCAAGTCGAGATATTTTATTTGTTTCTCTTTCTCAGCTTTCACGAGGTTCTCGTCATGCGGGATGGTAACATCGACTATCATTACGCGGCGCGCTGATCGGTCTATCACTACTATGTCAGGCTTATTGGCGACAATAGTCCTGTCAGTAATGATAGACTGATCCCAGTACAGCGTGACATGGTCTTTTTCGAGAACTGGGTCGGGCACATACTTGTAGTACGGTACCTCAGATTCCACAAGTTTATATTTCAAGGCAAGTTGCTGGTGAATAATCCTGGCTACTTGGTTGTGCCTGTGCAAGTACTCGCCGTTAGCCAGACGAGAACAACCAGAAATAATATGTCTGATGGACTCACCCGGACGGTGGCATGCCCGACACACGTCAACCGTCCCATCCTTCATAATATATTTCCGGTAGTTGTTCGTCAACATAACTTCGTCCATAATCGCACAGACAAAACCTTCAGTTTCTCCAAAGAGGTTGCCGAAACGTAACCACGACACGGACGCTAGAAAATCTACATCGGGCCCATGAAGAGCCCGGTAGAAGCGCCCGTGAAGCTTTGCCATACTTCCTTGCAGTCATCGGTAGTAACTACTACAGGTTTGCGCCAGTTCTCTTTAGAGTACATTAAAACCGGCATGACCCAACCGTTGAAGGCGCGCACCTTGTTTCCGCCTGAAAGAAGGCTATTTAATACCTTGTTCAGGCGTCCAAAGAAGCGCTCCTTCAACGATTGCTTCATGTCAGTTACGTTAATGCCTAACGCTTCCGACATACCCAAATACTTATAGCTTTCGGTTGAAGAGAGGGATCTCAGGTGTATGGAATCCGAGAGCTGAATTCCCTCGGATTCCATAATCTCCCCTCGCTTTACATACATGACTGCACATTTGTCCACACCAAATTCCATCCTGATGGCGCTACTGAAAGTTTCAGTTACTTTCAGTAGCTCCATCTTTCTTTTAATTCTTTTTATAGAATTATTACTTACCGTAAAAAAACAGTTAAAAGAAAAAAAGCCTTTAATTTGCTTAATTTTTAATGGTTGCTATATTCCCATCACCTTATTATATTTGTCGGATATGTCAGGATTTATTCCGTTAGGCTCGTACATCATGTGGGCTGACAATGGGTTTCGTGCAACGAAAATACACTGGGTGCGATACACTGTTTCTATTAAACTAACAAATTACTTGAAATTACAACTTAACACAATAACACGGGGCACAATGAATCGGGTACAGGTCCAGGACGTCTCAACTTCGCTGCGATCAGACATTGACTGTCGTCCTTGCCTCGAGCTGTAAACATCAGGGCTCTGTAGAAGCCACGCTGTGGTGTAGGTAGACTTGTAAGTAGGTCGCGTGACGTCACCACCAGCGCACTTGCGACTCATTTTATGTCCGTACTAATGACCGGATCCGACATATTTATATAGATACTTATCTGTGGTGCTAGGCAACTGGGCTTACCAAAGTTGTAAACGTCCCTTTGTGCCTATTGGCCTTGATTTGTTCTGTGTTCTGCTTTTATGAAGGGCAGTTAAAATTATGTTTTTCCTACTCCATCCGCGAAAGCATTTTTTTTTTCTATGGGATTTCGTCGAGCTTCGTTGCCTCGGCGTTTTTCACGGCACTGTTGATTCTGGCTTTCAGGAGATGCAGTGGTTTGGGAAAAGTGCGGAGAGCTTGTCACAAAAAAAAATCACATCACCGTTCACTCACCCATTTGATTCTCAGTAAAATATCGCGTTCCGCACAAAACTGACTCACACCAAGTTGCATGTATGAAGCACCCATTACAGTAATTACTCGCTGTCCATAGGTACATAAGCTGAAACTATAGGTAAGTGCTTGAAACATTAATAACTCGCGGCATGTAATTGCATTAGCTTCTAATCTATAATTTATTGTGGATCCGGATGTGCAGACCTGTTTATCCTTAGGCGGTGTTCACATGATACGGTTAATCGCAATCGATGGAAGCAACTGACCGATATTTGTACGATAATATAGGTGTATGAAAACTAGGATCACTTACTCGATAACGACAACGAGTGATAGCTACTGCCTTTCTTTCGGTGAATATGTTCCAGGATAATTGGAAAAATCGTTATTAAACATAAAAACAGATGGACGTATTTCTTTCAAAACTATCCGCAATCTCTTACTATGTCAGATAAAAGATTGTAAATGTGGTATATTCAGTTAAATCAGTATTTTTATATCGGCTTCTAGTTTATGTAGGAGAATATCACTAGAAGTCTAACATTATTCAAGATAAACTTAACTTATACTGTCACTTACGGGATATCTTCCGTGATTGTTCATTATTTTGAGCTCCCGATATTTCGGCGCTGTTGCAAAATCAAAAAAATCAAAATCAAAATATTTTATTTTACATACATAGGCCTAGATGGGCAAAAAAAAAGGTTGGTCGTTTCCTATGGAGAAGAACCGGCAAGAAACTCCATGGTTACTCTTTTCAAATCATTTGGTGTTACATTAATATCATGGATACAGCATTTGTACTTAAGTATGGGGGGACAGCGTAGGCCCGACAATAAGTCGTTGCTTACTACACAAAAAATGTAGAACAAAATAAAAAGTTTGCAAACGCCTGGATCGAATTTCACAAGCCACGTTTTTTGTCAACCGACAAACATTACTTACCAAGGCTGACAAGAGAAACAATTGAAAGAAGAAAACACAAAAATTTCAATCGAGAGGATGGCTTCAATTTATCAAGTACGTGGAATCCAGTTTTGAGTAAGCTCAAAAGTAGCAGCTGGCATCGTAATAAGCACTCCACAAAATCTGGTGATATTGTGGGTGTGTTTTGCCGTGACTTAGTGTCGAGGACAAAGAAAGAGGGTAGATAGATTTGTCTGCTGTTAACAATTTATTTTCCATCCACCCGCGTTCTCCAGTCAACCCGCGATCATGGTGATTGCAACGGCGCCGAAATATCGGGAGCTCAAAATAATGAGCAATCACGCAAGACATCCCGTAAGTGACAGTATAAGTTTAGTTGTAAACCGTGAAAGCTTAAAACAGTGATTATTCAAGATGTGTCGTAAGAAAGATTTTAACAAAAGATGAAGCCATCAGAAGCTCCGCTGACCAAGTATCATCAAAACATCGACCAAATCGCAGGGTCGTAAGTCTCCAACGCAGGTAAGCACCACGCCTTATGCAAGTCTAGCTGTTTGCTCACGGCTTTGCCCGCTTCAATTAGTTCATGCACTTAATTTAGAGCCGGGCATCGATTTGTAATACGTTTCCTTAATTATGCACGAAATAATTGCTTCATTCCCCGACATTAAGCTTAGTTTTCATGCAAATCTGAGGAATAAGACGAAAAAAAAATGCAGTATCGACTTCTATGGTAGGTAAATACTTAAGACCATAAACTTTGAAGTTTTAAATCATTAATTAGATACTTGATCGTTTTCTAGAAGAAATACACTGTTTTTGCATTAGAAATGGTAATTCATTAGCTTAATGACTCAACAATTATTTGTACACAAAACAAGAATTTATTTTCTGTAGAATAAATGTGTTCAGATGGCTTGATCATTAATTTGTGTTTATTTCTGTATAATTGGCTGAAAAAAGTGAATATAAATACCTATATGTTCACCAATTCCCCTTAGCCTCCCCTCTTTGAACCAAAACAGTTCAGAATCTTAATCGAAAACTTAGATAACTTTTCCATCTCAGATGGCGATGATAGCCCGCACTTAAATTGTAAAACTCTATAGCATTAGATAGAGCCCTAATAAACGCCAGCCAAGCATTACGCGATAGCACTGTGCTTAGCAGGAGCGCTTCGATTGACGGGATTGACGGCAATAACTGGTCTTCAACTCATCACCGCACCTTCGTTGCGTAGCATCACGGTGTAGGAAGATACAGAAGCTTGACTTTAGGCAAGTCACTTGGTCCGCCCCCCCCCCCGATCCTTGCTCGAGCCTACCTGCGATGCTGAGCCAGTAGTTTTAAATCCGCCCGTAAATAATCTCACTCAGATCCAGCCTGTCTCTTTGCTACCCTCCCCAGCGATGCTCTAAGCCGAGGTTCGCACCCACAGTTTTATGCCCCTGAATGGAGGCCTTACACTCAAGGCACGCACAGGATAGTCCGGTTAGGCAGAAGCTAGCCTCATAGGTTGACCTGCGAGATGCCATTCAAAAAAAAAAAAACAATATCAACAGTAATTTGGTCTTATCGATCGGTTTTGTAGAAGAAAGGTGTGTAGCTGACCTTCATATACGCACTTCTTTCTTTTTTTTCGTGTGGTTAGTGCCTAACCTGGTGTTAGAGTTTTTATGCCGCCAATGGGCCTCTGAATTGGATTTACATGCCGTCGAGAAATATCTCTCAGGCATCCTGCACCGAAGCAAGTGATATAATTATACAATACGCACATGAATCCGAAAAATCAGAGGTGCGTGTCTTGGGTTCGAACTCGGAACCTATGACTTGGCAGTCCGACGGTCACACCACTAGGCTATCACTGCTGAGCTGATAAGCACTATAAGCAGTGAAATTGAAATTCACGTTCTTTTTATTTCATATCAATGGTACGTCTTAACAAATTATTTGGGACCTAATACTACTAGATGTGACGTCAACCAACTCGCACAGGACCCACGTATTTGATTATGATGACCCACAGAGAGAGGAGGCCTTCGTCCCAGCAGCCTACCATATAAATAACAAAAAAAAAAAAAAAAAACTTTATTTCAGACAAAAAAGTTCAAAGGCTCATAGGCTGTTAGTAACAAGAATTTTGCTTATAAGTAATATTAGTAACTAAAAAGAAGAAACTAGACACACCGTCTACATCTGTACAGGAGGCTCATCGGTCTCACAACACATGGGGTTCAGTGAACCTACTGAGCAGAGCCTCTCGCCAATCATCCTGAGGACGCCAATCCGGCTCGCCCGTGCTCATCGCACCACCGACGCAAATTTTTGACGCATAATTGCGTACAAGTCATGTACGCTGGCGTCAGTAAACATGCCTGATGCACTGCAATATCGAGGGATCCGAAACAGAGCTATGTGTAAGTTCTTAGTCCAGTGTACCTTCTGACCACCTTTATTTCGTGTTTAGTATGCAATAAGATGTTCTAGATAAACATGGGCGTAAGCGGGGCCCGTTAATTTAACTATAACTGTGTGTGGAACAATACGAGTAACGTGGAAATATGCGAGATGAGTGATAGTAGTTAGTGGGACTTGGTCGAGCCGGTCTAGGAGTGCAGTTATGAGTTCAAAACTGACTGGATTTTCGGTAACTGTAATGACGAAAACGAATAGGTATGTAAAGATGGGGAAGGTGGCGTTCTGTTCCGTTTCTGCCTACTCCCATGGGGAAAACGAGTTTATGTATTTTATGAAATTACGAAATAAGAAATTGGTACATATTTGTAAAGTACATGACAACATTCGTAGGTTAAGTAAGGAACTGCGCTACGAAAGATAATAATTGTTTCAGAGGATATAAAATATAATATACAAAATTAGTTTTAGTATATGCGAAACCTGTTACACGTGTCTAGTATTTTTATGTAAAGAATCTATGTACAAAATTTCAAAACTGTATCATGAAAAATCACAAATGATAAGCTTGTTCTGTTACCTGGTTGTCCGCACAAAAACGTGGTCATCACGCAGCGCCCGCGCGCGCTCCTCCAGCGTCGTCTTGAGCTCATTGGTAGTAATAATTTGACAGTAGGTACCTAAATTATTGCGATAGGTACTTAATGTCGCTCGGTGTCCAACATGTAACTTTTTTAAATATTTTTGGGACAAAATATAACATGGTTCAAAAATTATTGGAATCGATTCAGTTACTTATTCTGAACAAACTATATTCAGGTTTCGTATATACTAAAATAATGTTGTATATGTATGTGATATAATGTATATGTTTAGGATATTGTTGCATTTTTTTCGACGGTTTCAATGACCGTTGGGATTAGTACCTACACAATATTTCCACTTTTGGAGTTTCATTGCTATAAAACTCTGAAAAAAAAGACACAATTAATTTCTTATGCAAACTGACACTAATGAGAAAGAAAAAACACGTCTGTAATCCCCGAAGGGTAAGGCAGAGGCCCACATTTCGCCAGTTATGTATTTATAAGCCGCATGTAATAGGTAAGCTTATCTAGCTACCTATTAGAAAGATACACTAAAACTCAACAAGTCCAATTCAAGCTTTACTGCAAATACATATATTTCCCATAAAATCACAACTTAATACCTTTAACATGTCCAATTGCGAATACTATACAGTTTATAAACCAAACACTCATTGAAAGGTCGTAGTTAAGCGCAGACCACACCGCCAGCTAGCGAGCGAGCGAGCGAGCGACCCGGGCGGGCATCGTTTCACCTTTTTTCATACTTTGGTTCACACCGCGAACTACCGAGCTAAGATACGTCAGCGATGCAAACGATGCGAACGAAATATCCGACGATGCCAGCGATGCTATTCGTTCGCGTCGCCCGTCTCGCCCGGTGTGAGACGGAATGAGACGGAACGCTCCCCTCGCTCTCCCGCCCACACCTTCGCTCGCCCGTCCGTAGTTTTCGGTGTGAACCCACATAATTTACCTCGCCATATCTTCACGTAGTTTCTATCGCCTCGCTTCTCCCGCCAGCTCGCTCGCTAGCTAGCGGTGTGGCCGGCGCTTTAGACTCGGCACTCGGCATTGCATTAAAACCATGATTTCCTTCACCACTCGACTAACAGATGACATTGACTCTAAATTCCATTTAAACCCCATTTATTCCAATTAGCGACTGTTAATGCTGCTAGGGAAATACTCGGACATAGATCAAATACTTCACTTTAAATTATTATCTATTCAATATACATGGCCTTTATGTGGATTGCAATGAAAAGTTTCGGTTCTTGTTGTTTGATTTGACTTTCGTTTCTAATATTTCTGAATGGATGTAAACTAAATTTTTTCCAACTTTTATAATTATAATCGTCAGAACCATCGCGCACCTATATCTACTGAGATATATTTTCTGGGAAATAAAACCACTTGGTTTTCTACAATTAACTACCATATCAAAGCAATGTTGATGGTAATAGGCTCGCCCCATCACTTGAAATGAAGGGTGTACTATAGGTACACACATACACAACTCAATCTAATTCGTCGCTGCATTCAAAACCGTGGTGTTGTATTATGCAGTCACTTCACTCATAAAAGCATACGAAACGGACATAATTACTTTCGCTCTCAGTACATCAAACCGGGGTCCAATGTTTCCACACACAAAAAAACGAAAACCTAACCCCCTCGCAACCAGCGGGTAACCCTGACCACACCTTGCGATGTCTCACAGCTAGATAGACGCAAATATTTCAATGAATATATTACACGTTAGGCCCTTATACGTGCATTATTCACTAACGGGTTGTAATAAAGGCTTATCTCCGATCGCGTACACACAATGGTGGGTGCCTCGGTGCGCGGAAAAACTCGATGGCCACTTGTGCTTGGCCGATAATAGCGCAGTTATGGCCGTCTGGCCGTAATGATGATTAATGAGAAAGAGGCTAGAGTTAGGATATAGAACCTACATGGTGACAGGCCTTGGGTCCATTGTTGCTGAAGATGTTCTCACCAACTGAGAGTAACGGAATCCTGGCAGATTTTTAAACGTGTTTGCGACAAAGTGTGACACACAAGATGATGGCGGAGTGATAACAAAGAGGAAACTACAGCAAATTTTATGGAACTAACAATTGACATATGAGTTTGTTCGTGATATAACAGTCGAGTTACCAACATGTATTAATGGAATTCCTCTGGGACATCATCCGTCCAAGAAAGAGCGAAATTTTATGTCAAAAAAGACACAGAAAATTCAGCAAATAACACTTTAATGGAAACACAATCTGAAAGCCTAGACGACACAGATAAATTACGGATCAACTGAGGACAACACTGACAATTACTTGAGTACATTAGCAGTCAGAGTCCTATGTCTGAAGCTACGTCCGTACGCAATTTTTTCGTACTAGTGAGACCGGACCTTTCCATTATTTTTTTTAAATCCGTTGTAGAAATACCCAGCACTCTAAAACCGATGGCTCCTTGTCCAGGCCCTCTGTTTTGCATCGATTAATAAAGCAAAGTTCAGTTTATCCAAAGATAAGTCGCTTCTTCGCCAATTCCCTCCAGATAGGCGTAGCGAACGCCTCCTCTGACTAATTTAAGTCATTAATAAAGTGTGTAGCGATCTGTGCAAGTATACACAATGGCCATTGTGTGATGGTGCTGGAATTCGATGGTCATTTGTGCCTGTAGCACGTAACGGGTTGGTTGATCGCTATTTCGCGATTAAACGAATGCCTAAGTAATAACCATAGTGCTTAGATTACTTTTAGTTTAGGTAATAGCGTAATACTATACCTATACCTATTAAAAATGAAAAAAATATTGTACTTTTATTTATTATATTTTTCTAGTATTAGACTACTGGGTTGGTCTCATGAGGTCTTGCATTCGATTCCCTTGTCGAGCAAAATGTTAATGCGTTTTTCCATCATGAATTTATCAGTAGCAGCCCTGAGTCTTGAGCTGTACGCGGTTGATGGCAATAGGCTCGCCCTCTACTACATGGGATTAAAACATAACGGGCGAAATGTGGGTGTGCCTACTTCTATCCGGAAGGAACTGGCAGAGGTGTTAAGTACACCTCTGCCAGTTCCTTCTGGATAACAGGCGTGATGTTACATTTTTCTTAAGGCGCACTTCCTAAGACTTAAAAATAAGGTTTCTTGTTCAATGATTGAAGGAAAAGTAACCCTCTCTTGAAAGAAAAACGGTTTATTCTTGCTTCATCAATTAGTAACACAAACAGATCCCCCATTACCATAGTCTACCCAGCTGTACCTACTCATTACACTATCACAGCCCATCAGCCTATCAGGCCGAACCCACGTCGAAGGTTCGTGCCCTGATGTCATCACCACGCGTGACTTCCTGGCCGCGCTTGCCGCTTGCGATGGACGCGACCTAGTGGGTGGATCTGATAGGCATAAGATAGACTTATGCGCCAAGATGTAGGTAGGTGTGTTCTATGATAAGTTGGGTAAGGTTTCGCTTGTTTAGATGATATGTGGTGGTCGTTAATTTGAAGAAAATGAGTTAATTTCAGAGGTGTAATTTCTGGATGTCACATAACATAAAATTACACGTGTGACCACCGAAGGGTTAGGCATAGGTGTACCTAATAGGACACGCACATTTCACCAGGTACGTTTAAGTCCCATGATTACATGGGACTTAGGGGCGAGCCTATTGCCATCAACTGGGCACAAATCCATACTCCGTGGCTGCTTCTCGATATCTCTGAAAAAGAATCATTTTTTAGGGTAAGAAATCGAAAGAAGCGTTTTAATTTAAAGAAGCTTTAAATTTTAAAAAAATAAAACCGACTGTAAAAACACCAAAAAAGTGAAAAATTACTTTAGCTTCAGAAGTCGGTGCCTTTGGTTTGTTTGATTTAGTTGTTTTATCACCTACTGAAAACTGTCTTCAACAGTTTTATTTTTTGAAATAAAGTTTTTTTTATTTTTCCATTTTTAGTTGTAATATCCTATACAAATATTTGATATGCATTTATATTACATTGTTAACAATACATTTCATGGTCATAGGCTTATCCCCCCCTTATCCTTATAAAATGGAACTTAACATACCTAACTGTTAAAATGTGGGTGTACTGTACACATCTGCGTACCTCCTCAGAGCATACAGGCGTGATGTTATGATGTTGTGTAAACAATAAACATCTAAAAGATTGCAGCAATCACTACAGATTTGCTGTCTATTATTGAAGAGTTCCGTTCCATATCTCCAAAGTCCACGATCAGATCTTGACAATATTTCTATGGGAGCAACTTGAGAGTATACTCTTTCAAACAAAAAAATAATTTTCCAAATCGGTTCAGGCGTCTTCGAGTAATTGGTGAAAATACATTAAAAAAAAGATTCCGACGAATTGAGAACCTCCTCCTTTTTTGAAGTCGGTTAAGGTTTATGTTGTGTGATTGCGTAAACAAAGCATATTTATGCGATAGCAACAATCGCGGTTGATCTGCTGTTATTTTTTGAAGAGTTCCGTGTCTGTCTCCGAAACTCATCATCAGATCTATATGAAATTTAAATGGGGCCATTTCGGAATAAACTCCTTTCGAACAAAAAAAGTATTTTGTAAATCCGTCTATATATGACGGAGTTATGCCCGAAAATACATAAAAAAAAATTATTTTTATACCTCCTCCTTTTTGAAGTCGGTTAAAAAGCACAGAATATTAGCAACAATCAGATTCAAGATTACATTTTACAAAATTTCTCTCAAACATCGTAAAAAGTACCGACGATTCGGGATTCCAAAATGAATGACCACATCACATCACAATTTACTTATTTTCGTTTTTCACTCCCAACAATGGGATCGCCATTACATTTCACAAACAAACACTGACATCGACTAAATTTTTAAACAAACTCCAAACGCGCTTCAGTCGGCTATCAAACGTAACTACATTAGCTTCGGAGCATAATTACTCAAATGGCGCTACAAACATTGCTAATTGAACACTGAACAAAAAGAGTGGCAGTCAACCCTCAAACGCCGGGGGTAGGTCTGCCAGACCCCGCCGGGGTAGGTCCGCCAGACAACAGCGGGACGGGCCGTCAGACCCACGTCAACTGAACAATTATATATCGGTCGAACGTCCGGACATTGTGACCTTAAAATGCTAAAATACTCCAGTAATTGTCACCGATGGTACAATTTATATGACATGGAGAAATTGTACGTGGTTAGGTATAGGTACATACGGGTTGAAAGGGACACCGACACGAAAACGGTTACCACGTATTCAGTCAGTACATCATTTTGAGCCCTCAAAGAAAATTTTAATTGGTTTTCAAAAAAAAAATGTGCTGTTTCCTACAAAAGTGCAATACCTACACGGTCAAAATGTATGGAACAGCTGATTTTTTTTAATAACCGATGAAAAATTTGAATACGTGTAACCGTTTTCGCGTCGGTGTCCCTTCCACCCCGTATTTTATTATAGGTGTTAACGTTAGGTGACAAAAGAAAAGGGTTAATTGTAGGATGTCAGCGGTTATCTAACCTGTCGCTGCGCAGTGCATTGTCATCGGCTTCGGCTTTTGATCGACCAAAATAAGCCCTGGTCATTCAATAGATTTTTCCAATGACATGTTCCTATTGTTGGCAATCGGAAGCTCAAGAATCCATGACAGGTTTGAATTGGGTAACAGGAAACAGTTCGCATTGCAATCGCTCTACGACAAACAATCTCCGTGAAAAAAAACATCACGACTGTAACACCGAAGGGTTAGGCCGAAGTGCACTTAATAGTACACCCACATTTGCTCAGTTATGTTTAAGTTCCATGTAATAGGGACGAGCCTATTGCCATCAACTGGGCACCACCCCGGACTCCGTGACTGCTACTGAGAAATTCCTGATTCTTCAAACCCACTAACACTTTTGTCGAACAGGGAATCAAACCCCGAACCTCATGTTTAGCAGTCGTGCTTGGGACCTCTAGACCGACAAAGCAGAGATAAATTACCATGTTGAATAAAAATTGGTTTGTTCTAGGACACGGAGAGTGATGTGCTCATAACTAAAGTTTTATCTGAAACTACACAGTACACAAGCAAACCAGAAAAAATACATCATCTACTGCTAGATAATCTAGACATAGGTCTCTCCAAAGTCAGAGCATTTTAACTTGATCCTAGACTACTCTCTTCGAATTGCTACCAGCCATCCTGCGAAGACTATCCACCATATCAGATTCATATCTGAAAGAAAAAGTAAAGGATGAGCATTGAGCATCTCCTCAAAGTTTTCAACATTCTACACTGAAATTGAAACTACGCTAGGTTTAAACGTGTACAACGAACAGTTACAAAATCCTGTATCTTATAAATATCTTATAAGTGGCTCCGACGATTTTATGTCTCGTTATAACTTATATTGATACTATCCGAGTAGTAAAATGTTTTGCACGTAATTCAAACTGACGACGGTGTAATTCATTACCACCACATCACTATTGTAAGATATACGCTTAAACTTTGTCTACGTGTGAATATTTTCTTAGCTTTATAGATTTTAAGCACGCTGTGTCATAATTCAAGCACTAAGCTACATCGAGGATAAAGTTCATCAAATAATCGTTATAGTCATCATGTAGTCATCTGCCTATTTTTTTCCCAACTATGTTGGGGTCGGCTTCCAGTCTAACCGCAGGCAGCTGAATACCAGTATTTTACATGGAGCTACTGTCTATCTGACCACCAACGCCCAGTTAGTACTGGCTAATACGATAATTCTTGGTAAGACTGGTTGACAGACTTTCGAGCCACTGACCTGTAACGACTGTCAAAGATCTACAAATGACAGCTGGAATCAAACGGGTTTTCCTACTCCTCCGCTATTCTTTTCTGATTAGTTTCGTTGCGGGATCCGAGCCAGTTAAATTGTTTCTCTGGGACACCGTCGAGCTTCATTGTCTCGGCGCTTTTCTGGTGGTCGCCACTATTAATTCTGGCTTTCTGTATTTGGGAATAGTGAGGCGGGCTTGTCCCAAAATCTGGTTAAAGACTCAACGTGTTTACCGAGGCACGGAGGAAACTCGGTGTGTAATGGGTGGTCACCCATTCACAGACCAACCTATGCAAGCCCAGCTTGACCTGAAGATTGATCCGAGCGACTGTTATTAATTAGCCACAAGCTCCTCCAAGTTATCGATGTAGTATTTCAGCCAAACCAGCCTAACACTTTTCCTCCATTGTAATTGTTACCCAGAATTCTTTGAGAGAGATATTAGTGAGCCATAATTCACTACGAGGTCTTCTTACTACTTTTAAATCTAAGACGGTGAAGGAAAACATCGTGAGGAAACCACACTACTCCATGGCTTCTCTTGCTTTTGGTGCTCTCTCTCGTTGCTTTAGTTATCGAGGGTTCAAAACTATTCTGTTCTTATTCTTCTACCATTATACCTTTATACACCACTATCTGCTGGTCTCCAGTTACTCATCCTCATCCAAAAAGTATACCTGGAAAGTAACAATTAACTGCCCTAAATCCGTACGTTTTTATTTAAACAAAACGTACTTATACATTGCATGACAGTGACCTGATTAGACCTCCCCTGCTCAACCTGCGCCCGCGCCGCCGACCATCCGTTTAATTGATATTTCCCCGTTAGGAACGCACCTAATTAACTTTCATAAAACATTAGGTTTTTGCGCTGCCATTGGACAATAACACCTATTATTACGAACAGCTAGCGTTCAAGGGAAATTGTTATATTAATTATACTGTGCTAGAAGTAGCGGTCTAGTAACTAGAAAGTCCTGTATTTAAGCAATGGTTGACTTCATACTGTATTCAATGTAATCCCCTATTTTAAAGGGTCCGTACGCACGGCGGCCAATCAAGCTATGCAAAACCAAATTAAGCTGATCTCTCATCGTACGGGAAGCTCATACAAAGTGAAGTCAGGTTATACTGGTAATGTATAGCTTGATGTGCCGCCGTGTGTACCTCAAAAGGAAAAAGGGAACCCTTAAAGGATCACTCGCGTCTGTCTGTCTGTCCGTTTGTCACAGCTAATTTACTCCGAAACTACTGGACCGATTGAGTAGAAATTTGGTACACATATGTAAGTGGGTGACCCAAAGACGGACGTGTAACGCAAATTAATGAATTGTAATTATGGGGGCCACTTTTGGGGGTAAACTAGAAAATGAAAAAAAAAAGTTTTACAACTATATCGTGTTACATATCAAATGAAAGGGTTTATTGTGAGAATTACAAATATATTTTTTTTAATAATTTTAAGATAAATAGTTTTGACGTTTCTTAAAAAAAAAGGCGAAAATTGTAACTTTTTAACGAACTTCGAGGTTATGTATTCCACCAGCATCTTTTTTTTTATGAATTACACCGTGACTACTGAGTCGATTTACGTGATTCTTTGTATAGGAAGCCCGCGTGTTGTTCCCACGTTTTCTTGAGTAGTTATGAGTTGCCCTTTAATACAATTTTTTTCTTCTTGGCTTAAGTTGATGGCATGATGGTCTTTTAGTTTTAGTTATAATGTAAAATTAATTCGTGAAAAGAATTTGTGTGGGATACTATAACTTAAAAGGGTAAAATAAAAAAAATCTTTTAAAAAAAAAACCGACTTCCAAATGAAACACAAAAAAAGTCTAAAATAACTTTACTTTCGGAAGTCGATGGCAAAAAAAGTCAATGAAACAAACAAAGTCACCGACTTTCGAAAGAAAGCTAGTTATTTTTGAAGCCGACGGTTTTTTTTTGTCAAAACTTAAAAAAAACCGTCGACTATTATTATATTAGCTTACCTAAATATTATTGCACTGTTTCAATTTCATCTATCGTGTCGCGACCAGCAAAATGATTAAAACAAGCTAGAAGGTTATACTTAATTACTGCCATGTTCAATAAACACCAAATAAACCGTTTTATGGTCAATATAAAATGACATTTGGATAATGATATAAATTTTCGACACCTTGTGATTAATTTGACGACATTATTTTGTATTATGTCAACCGGTAATTTTAGTTATCTTTTACTGCAGTATCCAGAAACTACAATAGTCTATAATCATCATAAAGCAAACGTACGGGTCTGCTCTTTCCAGCTTCAATCGATAACCTCCCAAAGTGGGCTCGCAACAATAGCATTCAGTCGTGCAGTAAACAAATTGATAGATCCGCACCGATTGAAATATCGTGTTTCATAACCTTTGAACAAATATGGTCAAAAAGCCACACAATGCATCGATCACTAAACTCGTAGATAATTTTCATTTTACAGTCGTTCTGTCAATGTTTAACCTTTTGAGCGGCGGAGTCATGTCTTAACGACAAAACGTAATCACGACGCCAAACTGCGCTTTATACGTCAAAAGTATCACGACATCGACATAGGTTTGAATTTTGCCCTCGAACATTGTTGCTAGGTTGTTCTTGTCTTCTTGTACAGCTATTATAAGCCGATGATCGATTGTAGGACGCATACGCTGACACGCCCGAAGTTTCTCAACAGCGCATTCTCGAAGGGCTCAGAATCACAAGACGGAAAGGTCACGCTCACCAGTCGTAACCTTTCTATTTGATCAGTCTATCGACTCGGAACTTGAACCGCAAACAAATGATACCAACCTAAACGCTCCACCCGCCATTCTCAACTCTGTGCATTAGAAACTTTGATGGAAGCACCAGAACAACTATCTTTGTAATGTTGAGAAGTTAATGTCCGTGACGCGGGCAGGCCCGTTCATTAAACTGACAAACGAACAAACATACGAACACGCAACAACGCTACGTGTGTGTTTATAGCACACTTTTATGCTGTTAGCTTTAGAAAGCTCTATTGTCTGGTCGAAAGGGAAATGCAAACTTCATAAGTTTTGAGCAAATATAAGTGTAGCCAAGCTGCCAAGAATTGATGGCGTACAGTTGAGGGCGATTGCATCAGCGACGACAGGCAACGACCGTGGTGAGAATGCATAAGATCACGCTAAATGGAGAGGTAGTCATTAACGAGTAGTAATTTGGGAACCGGTTGCCTGGATGACCGCAGCACGGTGCACGTGCTACGCGACAATGTCCAAAGGGAGATGATTATCGCGTTCCGCGTGCGAAAAGGAAGTGTGGGGAATCCGTTATTGAGTGAACGGTACGCGAAGAGTTTCCGCTAAATAAATTACAAAAAGTACTACTTACTTGATTACTTGAGAAGCTTCGATTTGTGCACGTGACGGTCGGCGTGCGATGCGTCCGACGCAATTACGGGAAAATGTACTGCTACCGGGCTAATGGATCTAAACTAACTTCTTTTTCTTGGGAAAATTGTCGGATAAGTATGTCGATTAAAGACGTGCCCGAACATGGATGGATGAACTGGCTCCATCGACACGTGGGAACACAGAATCTCCTTGAATTCCATTAGAGACGTATTTTTAAATTTCACACTAGTTTTCTCGTAGATTGCTTTCCCGTTTGAGCAATAAAAGCACTTTCTTTGGCGATAGAATTCAATAAGTGAATACGGGTATTCAAGTAATGTAACGCGATGACCGTGTGAATATCATTTAAATGAAAAGTACGGTTAGTCACACGAGGTATGCAGAAGAGGTGACATCGCTGTAAACATACCTTCACATCTTTATCGTTACCTGATTCTGTAGTACCTACCTATGAACATAGCGATTCCTTCCCACGAACGAAGTAAAGTATCATAGCCACTACTCAGAATTGTGAAGTAAAATAACTTCTCCCTTCTACTTTCAAACCAAGATATTCCATACCAATACCAACATCATAAAAAAACAAAGGTCAACAAAGTTCAAAATAAAAACGGCCGCAACAGAACACAATTCCAGTCAATCATTACTATCAATCTTCACAACGATTTCATAACTGACAATGGCACTACCCGCAAACGTAACAGTTCGAGTCGCGATCGACGCAAGCGCAACTAATCTTCCTAGTGTAGGAGCCAGTCAGAAAGCGACAAATAACTGTGCCAACGGCTATCTGTTCTTAATCGCCGGTCGTAAGGAAGCCGTTCAGGCCATTTAGAATAGTCTGGAGCATTTAGTTCACTTCATAGTTCGCTCGATTTGTGCTACTCCCGGACAATTTAGATCGTTATTCTTGTTTGGAGTTCATAGTAACCGGCCGCACAATTGACGCAGAAAATCTTGCCTTTTTCAATGTCAGCAGCTTCACACAAACGGTGTTTACACAGCTGTCCTCGAATAAATCCTTCATCACGGGACAGTAAACTTCCACTGCCGAACTTAACCCTCGGGTAGATAGACAGACAAGACCTTGATGAATGACAGGACGTAAGATTACTGTCGAAATCATGGGTCAGACAGGCAACTGGACACAGTACGTGAGATTTATCATGCTAATCATTTGATTAGCTATCTGTTATCCTAGCTCATGCGCAAACGAAGTTATCATAAATTGAGCACACGATTCTAAACCCAGCGAAAAAAAATTCTACTGTTTCAGCAATGTCGACCATGAAACTGTTTTTTTTTTTAAACACATCGTAGAAGGGTCTAGAATCACGTTACTAAATTTATGGTAACTGTTATGGCGTAGATTTCCCCTACCCCAGAGCCTGTACTGTTCATAACGTTCACCAAAACATCTACCCAATAATCACATCTAAAAAACAAAACTGCATCGCCCTCCACGTTATCCCGACGACTCAGCAATACTCAGCACACGCGTCTACCCGTCAGTTCCACGACAAATAGCCTCGCCGGCAGCTATCAGCATTTAATCGCAGCCTGTAAGGAAGCTGTCCGAGCCATTTAGAAACGTTTTCCGATGATTGCGAAAGCGACTAGCTAATTATTCTGCAGAGCCGTGATGGATGGCCTGCGTCTAGGATTCGCTTATGCAAATACTTGTAGCATCAGATTGATGTATGCGTTTTGTGCAGCAGCCTTTATTTATTGGTTTAGCTTTTAACGGAAGATTTATTAGCAATTTGTCATTATTGCGATATGAATCTAATGACTACTGTGTGCTTGTGCCTCGAGGAAGTTTAAGTTAATAGACAATTAAATTAAATGTGTCCGTCGGTGATTGGGGCCATGTGTTGACCCTTCGAATGATGTATTCAGTTTGTACAAAAGATAATTATATATGGATTGCCTCGTTGGTCTAGTGTTCGCAATCTCGACTGCTGAGCATGAGGTCCTGGGTTCGATTCTCAGGTCGGGCAAATTGTTATTGGGTTTTTCCATCAGGAATTTCTCGGTAGCACCCATGGAGTCCGGATTTGTGCCCGATTCATGACAATAGGATCACCCTCTAGTCTAATACATGGGACGAACATAACTGGCGAAATGTGGGTGAACTATTAGATAGACTTCTGCCTAATCCTTCTGGAATTACAGGCGTAAAGATAACTGACTATTTAAAAGATTGGCAACTGTAATTGCATTGCGACCACTCACCCTATGCAATTCGGCCAGTGATAAAGTTGCCGCTAGTAATTTTTCTAGCATGACAGGCGTGTGGCCTTCGAAAATTTCAGTTAGTTCAGAAAAGGTTGTCTACAGAGTGATGGACATCGACGCACAAACTGCTTCCATGAATTCAGCACATAATTCCTCCGCATAGATTTCTTTCAAATGTTTCATACGTGTAATTGTCGAAATGTATGGAACCGCCGTTTTCTTAAGGGCATTACATGGCTCAAATCCCAAAAACAGCGTATGTTCAAAGAAATTTGTTGATGAATCCCTTCGTGCGTTTTCCGTGTAAAAAAAGTATGTTACAGTTAAGATCGTCACAAATAAATTGTATTGTTTAAAATTTTAATAAACCTTCTCAATTTTTTTTGGTTAATCTTAGAAAATAGGTCTTTTTTCAACCTTAATTGTAAATTATCTCTGTAACGGCTGAATAGATCGGCATGAATTTTGTAACAACAAATACGTAATGATATGCTTAACAATCTGTATTGTTTTTTTTCTGTTATTTCTTTTAATATTTTTAAATAATAAGTAAAAACCGAAATTTTGCGAAATGTGCGGGGCAAGTCAACAAAAACCAGTACAGGGATCAAATCATCAAGGTCATCGAGCAATGTAATGCCCTTAAATGACCGACTTTAAAATTACGCTTAGTTGGGAGTCTAGAATGAAGAATTCATGCTAACAGTTTGCGCGTCCATGTCACTTACACTCCATCATAATAAAGCAGATGCTAACATCACCTCTTGCACCATCTTGCTAAAACAATTACAAAATGATTTACTCCTTTATTATCTTAAAACATGACAGCACTATGTTAATAAACAGGTTTTGTTCATCGCGTACAATCGGCCATCACTAACGTAACCTATTTGAGAGATAAATAGCCGATGCAATCTACCAATCAATATGCCAATTATCACAAACATCGAATTAGGTGCAGCTTTAAGCTGTTAAATACCAATATGTTTTTGATTTATCTTCCTCTAGTAGTTGGCCATCAGTCACAAACGCAGACCCAGACTAGCTAAATATAATAAAAGTTGTATTTCTATGTGTGTACGTATATATAATAGGACACCAAATAATCTCAAGACGCTAAATATGAGATTATTTAAAAATAAATTGCATGAATGGTTGTGTAGTCACAGTTTTTATAGTGTCAAAGACTTCTTCACTACATAGTATAAAACAAAGTCGCTTTCTCTGTCCCTATGTCCCTTTGTATGCTTAAATCTTTGAAACTACGCAACGGATTTTGATGCGGTTTTTTTAATAGATAGAGTGATTCAAGAGGAAGGTTTATATGTATATATTGCACCTGTGCGAAGCCGGGGCGGGTCGCTAGTTGACAATAAATGTTAAATATTCTCTGATTTGAAAATTTTGCACGCTTATTACAGTTAAGCAAAAACATGTATGCTCTTTCTTTTTTGTATTTTACCATCTTTTTATACCATGTTTTTAAGCAAATAAATATTATTCTATTCTATTCTATTCACTTTTGTTTATTTGCGAAAATACAACATAGCTATCAGAATCTCCTAGTAACATCGCTTTTTGTTGATTAAGTACGTCATCTGCAAAATTATCGATAATTTGGAATTTGGGTATGAAATACACTATGTGATTTGATTAAACTTTCAAGGACACCAGGGATTTTTTTTCTTGAAAACGTTGTCCCACTCTAGAAATTTCTCCTGTATCGTGGATTCGTTTATATACATTTAAATTCTCATACACAAACAGCCAGACCCGGAAGACCTGTAGGTCATACAAATATCTGTTCCGTGCGGGAATCGAACCCGCGACATGCAACGTAGCAGCCAATCGCTTAGAGGCACTGTACCAACCGTGCTGTCAGCCGCTAACGCCGGTTTGAGCTACCAGGATCTATAATTTAAAAGTGCATCTACAACGAAGTTACTTTTTACAAGAAACGTTAGCGTCAGTGGGCGAGAAGTGCGACAACGGGAAACAAAAAGATATAGCAAAACCCGAAAAAGATATAAAAAGTTAGTTGTTATCAAATTGCTAAATTTTGCTTGAGTGTGTATTTTAGGTCTCAGAAAGACGGTCTATTCACATTCACATATAAATTTCTGACGAAAGGCGTACGTATTCCCGACTCCACCTTTACATGTAATTTGATGACAAGCACAATAATCAATAAGTACAGAAAAAAATCCCTATTATATAAATGAAAATAGACTCATGTGAAACTAATGATTTTGTCTTACAACACAGGTACTTCGTCGATCGACTCGAATCGTGATAATGTTATTGATACTATCACAAAATATTACTATTGCGATCTTTGACATGACTAATGCGATAGCTCTCAGATTACTCGCTGCTTGAAAGTAGAAACTGATAACGTACCTCGGGTATACAGACATTCATCAATTGTTTTACAATGTCGTGCCTTCTTGGGTTAGCTGGGGGCTGGATCGCGCAGAGAGGGTAACTGCTTCTAGTGGACTGAATTCTTGATTCGATTCTAAGATATGATTCGGTTTTCGTATAAGCATCGTCGGTCCAAAACTATCATCTACCTCATTATCCAATCAGACACCATCCATACAATTGACCAGTGCTGGTCTTGTGGCACATTGGGGATTACTAAATAAGTGCTAGTTTTTAACGGCACTAGACTAAGGGTCAATTCACACCGAAGTGGCAGCGGCCGGCAGCGCAGTTTCACTGTCAAGCCATTTTATGCTTTAACTCCATCTCAAAAGCGTCACGCGGCCCGAGTCTTTCAAAAGATACTATGCATTTCCTAATGGAGATTATAATATGGCTTGAGAGTGAAACTGCATTGCCGACCGCTGCCACTTCGGTGTGAATTGACCCTAATGTTTACGTCTGGCGTAATGAAATCGGATATCATCACGATACCCGCATGTAAACCCATCACAATGACATTAAAATTATTTGCACACTTCAAAGAGCAAAGAATATTAAGATATTATCTACTCTTGCTACTTTTACGAGTATTTCAATTTCTTCGTCTTCCGTTCAAAACCTTATCATTATACTCCACACATATGCATTTTGTGTAAAAACAACACATTTCAATAGAAATCAATTTACTCTTTCCCATGGAGTATCCATAACGTATTATTATATCCTTTTTTGTTTTAAACAGCTTTCAACACTGCTACTTTTTTCAATCGTTTTCATCGTAGACGCAACCACGTATTACTTCTATAATTACTTGTTTCCAGTTATTTGCACTAAGAATAATATTACGGACCTAGATTCGTTTTGCAGGAGACGGCTTGGGTGGTCTTTACTGCAATATATTGACAAGGCAGCGTGAAAAGTCTCGTTATGAGTGAGTCAATTATTTTGTGGCTGGATTCCAATCTAAGCTAGATGCAGCTGAATACAAGTATTTTATATAGAGTGACTATGACTACGCTTCAGCTACCTACACGACCCAATTACACGATACATGACAGCCAGGACCAACGGTTTAACGTGCTTTCCTAAGCATGTGTGATTCATGATCACCCAACCACGTTTCGACCTCGACAAATGTTATGTAACCTAGAAGATGGACCCGTACGGCGGTTCTTATTTAGCTACGAGTCTCTCATGCATAAGCTTCATCTTAGCATGAATATCCAGCCATTTCCAGTCTCAACTATTTACATCTTCAAAGCAAGCAAAACTCGTTGCAGTTAAAATCTCAACAGATATAATATGTTCATCTGTTGCGACAAGTTATTCATTTGCTTTCGTCTTATAATTTAAGGGGGACGTATCCTAGCCCCAAGTCTTGCGGATAAAACATGGTAATTTGCGACGGCTCCAGGGGACACTGAGCGATCTTCTGGCTAGTTATCACTTATTTTAATTTATGTTTGGATGGACGGCGGTATATCTTTGCGTCTTCGGTATTTTGTGTCTAATTAGAAGTACTGTAGGGATCTGTATAGAGGACTCTGCTTTGAGAAAAATCATAAAAATACTTATATATATTATGTATTTGTCAATTTTTTATTTTTTTAAGATTTACAAAAATTGGCAAAGCTTGCCGAATAAATATAGTGGAAAGGCTAGATCTGTTACTAAATCAGCACCATACTACTACTTTTGGGTAGGAACTCTTTCGTGTATTTTTACGATTGATTATTATTTAAAATATATATATATAGCTGTGCCCTTCATCCGCGTGAAATTAGCGGCGTGAAATATACTTTACGACCTATTCATATACCTACCAAATATGCATAAAAAAATCATAAAAATCGGTCGAGCCGTTTCGGAGGAGTGCGGCCACAAACACTCACGAGATTTTTATATATAAGATTTAGCCAGTAAAAGGCACCTACCTACTTCCTTCTTAAAATCTACTGAACCATCCTTGCGAATATATATAAGAAGCCGGGATTAATTACCTAGCCATACCGGAAAAACCATAAACACACATAAAAAAAAATAAAGGCTGATAGCGAAGATAAACATCTAACTAGCGACGTAGGATAGGGATAAAATAATGCATATTCATGTTGAAATTACACAATAAAGTGTTAACTGGGCAACGTATTAAATCATTCCCATCAACCATTCGCGGCAAAAGTAAATACAGGTAGATTGCTTATATTGCCGGCTTACAGCCGTTAGTCGCAGCTCATTCTGAATTCAAACTACTTCGGACCATAAACGGGTATCTTTCAAAATCTCCTTTGGTAAAATACCTGGTTAATGAAAGCGCATACTTACGTCTTTTCAACACCATTCTGATGGTTTTACGGTACACCTTTTCAAGAAATATTGCCTTCTTGGTCTCTGTGTAGATAGTGGGTTGTTTTTTTTTATTATCCTGCCTATAAACTCGGAAACATGTTAGTGTGGTAATTAATTTAATTAATAATTATATCAGGCACTAGTCTGGCATTTTGTTGAACTGGGCCTATTTGGCGCAGTCGTGAGGCACACATTTTTTTATCTTTTGATGTGCCAAATAAACACATTTTCTTTATTGACTAAACGCCGCACAGCAACTAAACAGTAGAACTTTTCTTACATTCAACTTCGCATTTTTTCACATCAGTATCTTAACAACCCATGATTCCAACCTATCATCAGCCATAGAAATCCACTGCTAGACATAGCCATCTCCAAACACACGCCATACAACACGATCCTCCCTCAGCCACTCTCATCCAGCCACCCTGAGGAGATCGTTGCCCCATCCAGCATAAGATAGTGTCATACCTCACGCTACGTCACAACAACAGAACTATTATTGTCTCTGCTCGATACACTCATATTTATGGCCCAAATGGATGCATCGCTCGATATCCAAACTATTTTTGGGCCTACCAAAATAGAATTCTCGACAATAAAACCAGTGAAATATTAGGAATAGAATAATTTATGGACTGTGAAAATGGACGACCGTAAATAAGACGTAAGAAGTCACTGTAAATTAGTCACAGCGAGCTCTTATAAAAGGTATTTTATGTCCCTTTTATTTTCTCAAGACATGTCGCTGGTTTTTGGAAATAACTCCAGGGTTCAGGTATTATTTGTATATCGTTGATACCCCAGGGAAATGCCATACATAGGATAGACATAGGAATCCATTATCGCAAAAGCTTATTTCGATAGGTGAAACTGTTGTGATTATAACGTCAACTTATTACACATAAACTCCAGATTGGGAGATTAGGTACCTACCTAAGTGGGAAGATAGATATGCAAAATCTTCAAGTGAGAAGACGTATTCAATTTACAAATGGCCCTCTACAAAGGCTAAACTTGAAATAAAGGTCGTACGACAAAATTAGAAGACATTCAATCATGTTGTGTTTTATTCTTCTCTTAACCGAAATGTGACCTGAGCCTGCTTTCAATGCAACTATTCTCTTCTGCATCAATATCTGTAATCATTTAATCAACTAATACGACAAGTTATGCAGATAAAAACTTTCACAGCTCACATCTCATGAGAACGGGAAACCTCGCATCCTTAATCACACCTTTTATGAGGGCATAATGACCCACAACGTATCCTTCTCAAGTCACCGAGCAGTAGTTACTCTCTATCACACTAATTTAATGTTATCACTTCATAGCAAAGCTTACGTTCCACTACTCCGCAATAAATATCCCCCTGACCTTTCAGCCAAGGTATTTATAGCACAACTCTAATCGCATTGAAATATTGATATTGGACAGTAAATTTCATGCTAATGAGGCTGGCAACACCGGCTAGAGGTGCGACCAGCAACTAGTGGGCATTAACAAGATGGCCCGTTTAGAATAATAGCACAGATTATATATTTATTGGAGCATAGAGAATGAATGAGTGCTTCGACGGACTGTTATGTTTAATATATGCATTCGATCAGCGATTACTGAATAATTGAAGAATTTGAGTCTGGAATAGCGGTAAAATGTAGATATACTAGCTATATTGGTATTACGACTTCACAGTTATGGACCAGCATTCATGCAAACATGAAGAAGAAGTTAGTTATAGAAGATATTACACAGGCATGTAATGCTAGCAGAACATTTCCTGGAGCCACATATTAGTCGCAATTCAAATTTAGTTTTGTCAAAAACAGAAAATACTCCGATGCAATTCAAATAACAAAATTACCACCACAACTTTATAATCAAAGACGAGAACTCAACAGTCGACAGTTTATCACCTCTTTGGTCCAATTACACAAACAAGTAAAGTTATTGAAGAATATCAAGCTTTAGCTGTATCTCTCAGCCATTTAAAACGATTTACAGATTCTAGACTTTAAAACAACATTCACACAATAATAATATCGTCTAAAATACACTAATTATTGCATTACAGAACCAAGGTTGGAATGTTAATATAATCGTAAGGGCTCCTACACAGTGATATAATCACTTTACAGATTTTGCCGATAGCCCAAAATGGCCGCCATATTAATTTACCAAACCGTACTATAAACAGCTATCAACAAGGTTTAAATCTACGGACAAAATTCTCGAGCGGCCGACCCTTTGTAAATTGCATTATAATAGAAACCAGAATGGAATATGGTGAGCTTCAAAGATGAAAGGGCAAGATATGAACGTGTTAATAAACACGTATGTTTTACTGGCGTAACCAGGGAATATGATGACAGGATATGGGTACCCATTTCATAAAGTTAAACAAAGGTATAGAAGACGAGTGTCTGAGTTTTGACGGATTCAAGGCCTGGATCTACAATGACGTTTCCGACAATCTAGTAATCAATAACCAACTGCATTTTAAGTGTTTTTTGATATTTTGTCTTTGGTTTTGATATCAAGAGGATGTGGTTTATGCATGTGCATTAGGTTAGCAAGCTGTATTTTTCATGCAGCATTTTCTTGCATAAACACAGGGTCTTCTTCCACCACCGCTATTTAGTCTCAATATTTTAAATTTTGTTGGCTCAAAACTTCGACACTTCTACGGCAACATCAGTAGTCAACTAAGTTTTTTGAAACACAGAGGTCTGGATTGGATGTGGAACATAGCTTGCGACACACACAGCTCCACAGCCACACCCAGCTGCCGTTCCGTCGAGGTGACTCCACTTTAAGAGGTCACATCAGGTAGCTTTAAACCTTCTCATAGTGCAACATCAACACGAATAATTCATTACCAACGATAATATTATAATCGAAGAGATTTACGATACCATTGATCAGAAAAAATGTGAAAGAAAAACTAAAATCTCATGTCTCAATGACCTCAAATAGCATAATGACATACCTAATGCTGGTCTAGTGGTCGCAAGCGCGACTGCTGAGCATGAGGTCCTGGTTTCGATTCCCGGGTTGGGCAAAGTGTTGTTGGGTTTTTCCATCAGGAATTTCTCAGTAGCAGCCATGGAGATTTGTGCTCAATTCTTGGCAATAGGCTCGCCCCCTATTACATGGGACTTAAATATAACTGACCAAAAGTGAATCTACTATTAGGTACACCTCTGCCTAACCCTTCTGGTATTAGAGGCGTGATGTAATGCTATGTAATCTCCAAGTTTGACTCGTATTTTTTTACCAAAGCTTACCAATTGCTTATTGCAAGTAGGTTACGATGGTGTTCGCTTGATGCCATCTATCGTACTTAAGTATAAATGTACTTAATGTACTTTGTGTAATGTAATGTTTCACACGAGTAATCTGCTTAATCAACAGTATAACAAACTCACTCATCAGCCCAAACCCTAACGTCGTATCATACAAATTATAACCGACCCAGTTCTCAAGCCCATCCCACGGACACATTCTACTGCCTCGTTATTGGAGAATAACTATTGCATTTACTATTAATAGCATCGTTTATGTATGATTGATTCTGTGCAGTACAACCTAAATACCGGTTGTTACGTGTAAATCGTTTGGTTATTGTTACTTTGTTACCACTTCGATTCATCATCATCAACTAAAATGCAGCTCAATACCAGTATTTTACATGGAGCGACTGCCTATCTGACCTCCACAGCCCTGTTAGTAGGTACAGGATAATACGAAACCCTTGGTAAGAATGATTTTTAGACTTTCGGGCCACTGTCAAAGATCTACAAATGACAGTCGGTACCAACGGCTTAACGTGCTTTCCGAGGCACGGAGGAAGCTCGATAGGTATTGGATGGTCACTCATCCACGAACTGACCTCGATTCATATGTTTATTAATTGAGATGTCGCACGTCGTTATGTTCTCCAGAAATTGCATAGAAATCAATGTTTTTTAGTTCTTTTGAATGCGCAAATTCAGCATCGTTGGATTCATTTTGTGTTCAGAAAATTAAGGAAAATTGAAGCGTCTGATAAAGGTTTCACTTCCACGCCGTTAGAAGTGGCCTTTTCCTCCAACGTCATGAGTCATGAGCCAAAATGATGATGCGATGCAACCTATAACTAAAATTAATACACCTGTGTTAATAGTTAAAGGATTCGATAACATCAACGCAACATCATAATCATGAAATATTAATGACTATCGGCGTCATTTCGACTGGCGTTCTCTTTATCTTAAATGTTAAATAATTCCAATTATCATCGAAATTGCATGATTAGAATGTTATTTATTGGCACAGACCTTTAATACGTTAATATTAATAAGTGAGAAGGTTTCTGTTAGGCATTTGTGTTGTTTTAAGTAAATATTATAATAGTGTCTACGGAGTCTGGATTCGTGCCCGGTTGATGGCATTAGGCTCGCCCAATATTACATGGGACTTTAACATAAGTGGTAAAATCTGGGTGTACTATTAGGTACACCTCTGCCTAACCCTTCGTGGATTACAGGCGTGATGTTATTATAATGGAAGGATGGTAATAATATGAATAGCCCTGGTATATACAAGAGAGCTTGAACCATTGCTATAGTGCTCTCTTCCACCGGCATAGTACCAAAATCTATAAGCAAAGCCCTACTACTTTACACATGCCTCCCCACACTTAAGTGACTGTTTGTAATATCAAAATAACAGCTTTTTACTGAATGTATATGAACGATACGACACTTATAACAAAAACACTTTTTTTTCTGTTTGTTCCGACTAATCTGCGAAACGGCTGGCTTACCAGAGGGTATCATATTACCCAGTACTAACTGGGTTGTAAACGTCAGATAGGCAGTCGCTCCATGTAAAATATTGGTATTCAACTGCATCTGGATAGACTAGAAGCCTACCGAAACGTAGTTGGGAAACAGCGAGGCCGATGATCTCCTAAATCGAAAGACATGGTCATGAATTAAATGAAAACCATTAAACCAAGCCTTTACTTATTTTATACTGTTAATCAATTGGCTATTTATCAAGTTCCATCACAAGTAATAGCTATAACTACATACCGTTATTTCTGCTCATACCTATGATTTTACGAGTACGATGATGCTATCTGCTGCAGCTAAATACAGTTTATTAATCGATTCCTCTGACCTTTAGTTAAACTAGCACTTAACATTTACTATTGTATTTCAATTAAAACAAAGCAATTAATTGTTGGAAAGTAAATATTTGTTCACTAGTACCTTTCATTGTTATATTATAGGATTAATCCGCTGGTATATGCTTGTTAAAACATGACACACATAACATTCAATTATTTAAAGGAATTAAAAAAAAACCCCAGCGGTATCAGGAACAAGGCCGATGTTCAGGACTTCAGAGAGAGGCATATCCTCACTATGCGTGCCATATCCAGGAGTACTGCTTTCTGAATCAAGCCCTTGACCCAGTCGTAAATTCAATTATTATTCAAATAAAAATAGACACATATACAACATTATTTTTAGTATATGCGAAACCTAAATATAGTTTGTTCAGAATAAGTAACTGAATCGATTCCAATAATTTTTAAAGCATGTTATTTTTTTTCCCAAAAATATTTTAAAAAGTTAAAAGTTGGACACCGAGCGACTTTGAGTACCTATCGCAATAATTTAGGTACCTACTGCCAAATTATTATTATCAATGAGCTCAAGACGACTCTGGAGGCGTGTGCTGCGTGGTGACAACGTTTTTGTGCGGACAACTAGGTAACAGAACAAGCTTATAACTTTGAGATCTTTCATGATACAGTTTTGAAATATTTTACATAGATTCTTTACATAAAACTACTAGACACGTGTATCAGGTTTCGTATGTATTAAAACTAATGTTGTATACTTAGGTAATACCTACTGAATAAAAAGAATAAACAGCCATCACGCGTTATAATTTAAAAGCACTCAAAAACAAAAATGCTATGTAAAAAGCATTTAATTAACTTATAAACTTTTACTTCAATCGCATGCGTAAATAATTGACAAGTACCTTAACTGAATGATTAACTTACAGCCAGGTGTCTCTAATTAGCTTAAGTGAGCTTTTCCTGGACACACTAACAGCATGTAAATTCGACCGTAGCTTTTCACCGAAATGCATCTGATGCATGTGTTGACCCAACCTCAGTCTTTATTTAATTCCATGAAGTTGTCAAATTGAAAATTGCGCCAAATTCTAACCAGCCATTTTCAAAAAGATCCAGAACATACAGACAAACAAACACGGCAGCTTTTAGTGATAGTCTAGAGAAGATCTAAAGGTGCTGGTCGATTTACAATGTCAATACTGTTAATCGATAAATGTATTTTATTTTGAATCGATAAGATCAACAGTTTCGTGTCGAAGGAGTTTTTAAAGCGCACATCGATTAGTCAAACGCCTCTACGCGTCCAGACAAAGAACAAATATGAAATATTTTAAATTATATATTTTGACAGTATCAATTATCGTGAAACAATAAATATTCCATAGTTTTTATTAACGAAGTCATTTCGTTTTAATTTGTTTGCTTTTAATTATAGAATGTTTGTTTAAAGCCGTTTATGGTGCTGTGTAGTCGATCGTCGCATTTTATTTCCTTTTGATAAAATCGGTAATGCGGAGTATTTAAATTGCTGCCCGATTTATTGTACCTGATTATATATCTAGATTTAAATACATGAAGAAGTATTTTATCTATCTACTCGTGTGCAGCAGCACGCCTTGTAATGCAAATAATGAATAAATCGTGGATTTTGTTCTCATTTCTCGTTCGCTACCCATATTTGCATCCATGATTATGACAAAGCTTTTCGAAAAGACTTAATTTGGTAAAACATTATCATTTGGCCGACATATCGGTATAGTGATTCGAGTATAACTGTCACGATTCATGCATAAGCTGAGTACTTAATACCGTATTAGCGTGGTATTACAAAATCTCGACGATATTTAACGGTGGTTCAACACATGGTGGGCAAGGCAGATATTCAATTTATAATCTCATAAATGGAATAAGGTCGATGCGCCTGCGGCGGCGGCAAAGGTTAATCGGAACACGGCTGAACACGTCACACGGTATTGTCGTGGCGCCCTGCTATTGAGAAACTGAAATCTGAACACGATTAGATTTATTGCGATATTTCGCTACGATTGATTGCTATCGATTTTCTGTGCCGTAGGTACTGTGTGTGACTGATCGCTTCATGTACTTCATATATTATTGTTTGTTTCTATTTACTGTGTATTACACAATGACCCTATTATAATTAAAAGAGTAGGTAATGTGCAGGTCGTCATCGTCCGCCTAGTATTTTCGCAATTATGTTGATGTCGGCTTCCAGTCTAACCGGATGCACCTGAATACTAGTATTTTAGACGGAGCGACTGCCTATCTAACCTACACAACCCAGCTAGTTCTGGATAATATGATACCCCTTGGTAACATGCAGGTGCCATCGTCTAAATATAAATGAAATTCTCCCATTCCGCGTAATAATTTTCATGTTTTTACTCGCGCTACCGCATAACTGTCAGCACATTGCCAGCAAAAAGCATGAATTAGATGACAATAAATGCGTCGTAAAAGATGGTACGCACGACCAGTCAAGCTATACAAAACCAGTTTATGAAGATCTCTCATTGTACAGGAAATCTATACAAAGCGAGGCCATGTTATACTGGAATTGTATAACTTGATGTGTCGCCGTGGTACGCTCTTACGCCGAACATTTTTAACATCCGTTCCAGACAGACTCCCCACCGCGCCATGATCGATCATCCGTGGCACTGCGTTGGTGGAAAAAAGACAATTGAACACACTGAAGCACTTTTCTATTGTGTGGAGGCAACATTAAGGTTCCATTAAATCTGCCTTGTTGGTATAGTGGTCGCAAGCGAGACTGCTGTGCATGCGCTCCTGGGTTCGATTCCCACGTCTGGCACCGTGTTTTTGGGTTTTTCTAACAATAATTTCTCAGCAGCAGCAGCCAAAGGGTTTGGTTTGATTAGGTCGATTTGTGCCCGGTTGATGGCAATAAGGTCGCCCCATGTGACGTGGGACTTAAACATACGTAACTGGCGAAATGTGGGTGTATTATTAGGTACTAGGCCTTACCCTCTGGGGTTTACAGGCGTGATTTTATGTAAATAGCTTTAAATAGTTATAGATATAGTTGTCGTTAAGAGTGTTGGTTGTCGGGGGTCGTGCGCGTGGAGAGTCGGTGCGACTTGTATGCGGCGCTCGTCGCGCGGTCGCGCTCGCAGCAACATCGGCATTCTGCCAGTGATCACGCGCGCAACTGAATTATTCAGCACGACTCACGCGCCGCTGTCGCATTATACCGTACGATCCTTAACGCCTCGCCTCCGACTCAACCCGCATATGGAGTACCGGAAAAACTAACAATGTCGTACCTATTACATGACAAATTGCGACTATTAGCGTCTCAGCCTCGACGCACCGGCTTTGGTCTCGCAGCTCTAAGTCGCAGATGATTATGGAAACGTTGTTATGCAGTTCGCGGAAACCTTTTTACTGGATGTGCCGTTTGTCGAAGTTGTGAGTCCGGTAAGGCCTGTCACGAGCGAGTCCGTCTTGTGATGCCATTTGTTAAGATGATACAACGGGAGCTGCGAGCTAGACATTATAGCATCTAATATCTAACAAGGTTCTGATATTTTATCCTTCTAGAGGTTCAAATTGCCAATATTGTTTGCAGTAACAATGCCTACATTATCACAGAAATAGTAGGAATGAACGGCAAATTAACTCTGACATTAGAGACAAATAAACGCTTGTTAATACGACGAGCTATGATATTAGTATGCCATACTTACGTGACATTTAACAATCATTAAAGTAATCGTTATGTGTGTATCGTAGAACAATCAAGTAGAATTTTACCTTGGAAGTTTACTCAAATCGATTGATCTTATGGATCGCCGAGAATCATAAAACCTAGCCGAGGATCACCTTGAGAGGTTTATTTAGCTACTTTTATTTCTGTTCTGCTGTCTGCTCTCATACAGTCAAATTGACCTCACCACTTGGCAAACATGTTCGTGGCAGGGACACGAAAAAGAAGAAGCAAATAAAATTGGTTTAAAGTCGAATTTCATAGAAAATGACACAATGTTCTTGCACCTAGCTCCCGACCTAACAAAGCCCTTTCCGGCACAAAACCAGATACATATTACCAGTGACAAAAACATGACTTTATCTTCTAAACCGATGTTCACCTGTCTATACCAACTTCAGTCTTGCTAATGGCACTAAAGTGTACATTCATTTTCATCAAAACTAACAATGGGCTGCTAAAGTCGCCTAATAGACTATTACAGATAGATTTATGTTGGTAACAACGTCTCAGGATTGAGGCATAGTTGACTAGCATTACCATATAAGAAAGGGGAATAAATAACATCGATTTCTGTTGGAAAATTATTCGTTAGATGTTGAAGCGAGTAATCATGAGCGGTGAGTAGGCTTCATGCGAACACGAGCTTGAATTTAAATGGTTAATTTGTGTCTTACAGGTAGCTGCTTTGTAAGGAATGTGTTTTGTCGTGGATTTATATCTTTCTCTTGTATGTTGGGTAGGTATCGTGTGAATATTGAATTGGGGAATAAGTGGGTGTAGGATTATTTACGTACCTCTCCTGTACCGTAAGCCTACGCGAGGCCTAGGAAACTCTGGTGCGTTGACTTGGAAAACTTCATGAAATGTTCGGGATTTTCGGGATAGGTCAAACAAAACTTAAAACTAAAACTTTGCCTTTGCCAGTAAGGTAGTATTGGTGAACAAAAAAAATGGACTGCCCTAGCCTAGTTAGACCTTTTTACAGTATGCAGGTATGTAAGTATCTAGTTCTATTAAGTTAGATCGGTTTTACAAAGAATGTGACCTACAATATATTCACGCAATAAGATTTATTATTCAAGCTAACCCAATCGAACCATAGCAAGAAACACGAATCGACTGATTCGACACAAAAAATACATGTCAACCCACCCAGTTCCATAGATCAACTAAGAATTTCGAACAAAAACTCTATGGCTTAAAAAACCGTTAGGTTTAAACTTTACAAGCGCGATTAGGAAACGTCAATGCAGTTTGTATTGATACGGATGTTGAGAGTAACAGCAAGTTCTTCGGAGCACGGTTAACTGATTTTCTACTTAGCCATTAATAATTAATTAATCGTTTGAGTCGCATTGGCGACTGTGTAATGAGTGTTGCGTGGCCGTACAAAAAACGTGGTAGGTAGGTAGAAACTTATAAAAATACAGCTCTATGGAATTATTTTGTTACTAGTAGGTACATAGATAGGTTTTCGTGGTATCCCCGTAGTTTTAACTTTATAGTTGTAGGTAATCTATCCTATCTAGTTAGATTCCTATCTCAATCCGCCTACTTGTCAATTAAAATTCATTGAAGATCAGGGTTTTTTTTTACACTAAATAGGATTGCGTTTGGCCGAAGCGATGATGCGGCCTAGGGTGGAGCACACTTGCCTCGAAGAAGGGTGCTTTAATCATACGTATCTGGTCCTAGAGACCCACTTTTGAGGCAATACCTAAAATTAGTTATAGAATCAGGCGTTATTTTGCGGAAATCCATGCAAAATATTTATTTTTAATTCCCCTGAAAAAGATGCAACGAAATTAAACAATGCATTCCTACTAATAAGTCATTGCCAAAACGGATTTACCTACCTAGGTAGAAAAGAATACAGATGGTATCTCCTTCACCAGACCTATGTCCCAAACATGGAAATGCTATTTGCTGATTATACCTATGTGAGTGTGGAGCGTGTGTGGTGTCCTAGGTACCTCCTAATCTCTTGTGTTATCATTGCACTTTAGGATGCGTCAGCTGCCCGATTCAATGGACATATCTAATCCTTGATTCGATTATTGCGGCACGCGCTTTACTGGTACCATGGGAAACGGCACCATATTTTTGAAATTCAGTCCCCATTTGAATTTCTGAATATCGATAATACGCAAGCTTTATAGATAGCTCCTTTATGCCTTTGCTTAGCATATCTAGAAAGCAGCTCTCACGTTTCATATTGAATAACCATAAGAACCATCAAAGATATCCAACGATTTATATTCAGAATTATTTATAACGGCGTCCTTTTCAATTCTGAAAACGTAGTCATCCATTCAATTAGCATTACGATGGTAAGTTGCCACTTTAATCAAAAGTGCAGGTACTTTAATTTTCCCTGTCATAGTACGTATTAAATTTCATCCAAGCCATAACCCCACGCGGCGCATGTAAATTAAACATAAATCACTCCTACACTTGGTATACAGCTATTTATATTAACCTCACTATAGCGGTATTATGCAAAGGTTTAACATGGCTTTGAAGAAAAAAGACCTTTATTTAAATATGTACAAATGAGTGCTTCGGTATTATAAAGCTCTTGAAAGTGCGCCATGTAAATCATGTAAATGAATTTCATGTTGAAATAATTCAATACTTAAATAGGATACCTACATAATACGACCGCATGTTTGCCATTTTGTGGGTGGGAGGTATATACCTAAACGGTAAACTCTGTTTTAAAGACTATAGAATGGTAAATGTACAGTGATAACAGTTACCTGCAGGTACCAAAAAGGTCACCAGTGGACAGCCAAATCCTGAGGCATTGGTCACTCATGAGTAATTTCCAAAACAATAATTATTTTAAATTTTACTAACATAGCTTTAAGTATCTACCATCTTGCGCTGCATGCCCTAACACCTGCGCACTTGACGATCTTATGACTGCTACAGCGAGCGGAGTTCGCATAGCTGAATTTTGGGCCAAACATATTTAACTAAAAATTGCCATCTACCTACTAACATAATATGGACTTCTATAAATTAATGTATGCTTGGTCTGAAATCAATATTTTCAATTCAATTCAATAGGAGTTTTATTCGGGTTTTTTTTAGGGTTAAGTGTTAAGCCCCAGAGTAAAGATTAACTCGTATTATAGGGTTAATGACACAGGGTTCATTTTTGTATATAATATAGAATGCAAGAAAGTTATCCCGCGCTCGGTGCTCTTTCATTCTGGTTATTCAGCAATATTTAAATGGTTAACCCATATATTATAAGGGACAAAGCTTAACCTTTTAACCCAAATAATCGGAACCTGGTTATCTGTAAAAGGCAAGCCCAGAGAAAATAGATTATAGCGCCTAGCCTTCTCTTCGGAGCAATTTACAACCACTGCGAGCCTAAGAGGATTAGCTTGTGGTCAATTTGCAGACTTCAGTCAGACTAGTTTATCTATTGTTCTAGTGAAGACAATTGAAGGCCAGACGTAGGTTTAAGAAATGTACTGACACGGAATAAGTTTTCCATAAAGTGGTCAGACCCGCCAATTCAAGAGTCCAACAAAGGTTTCGCAAAATTATCGCCGACTACTAGATCCTAAGACTCTGGTAAGGTAGATGGAGAAACTCGCCCATTATCACTAATATTAAGGAGCACCTAAAAGAATGAATAAATAATATTATTACTCTGTTGGAACTTGGAATTGCTACTCTACGCGAAAATATTTCAGTGTAGGTACTTGTATTAAGTTTATGTACTTTTTTTAATGTTAGTGAAAACGAGCCTACATGTCTGACATAACCCTCAGTGTTGCCAAGGCAATGAGATCCAAAAAGGGCAAATTAGATTACGCCATCAAATCGTACACATGGTACCTACGCACATCAACAAACGTTTCGCAATTGATAAATGAGTACGATAAACCCACGTATGTTATTTGACGCAGAGAATAGAAAAAACGACCTTGCTGACTTAAATCACATCGCTGACCTACTGATCCATAAGTCGACCTTTGATATTAGTGCCAGCAGAGGTCAGGAACCTTCAATCATGTTTCTTATATCGGTGAATGTCCATAATATCGTATTTTTCTTTAATTATGAGTGAAGTGCGTTAATCGTTACTTGTCACTCAAGACGTAACGCTCCGTTCTCGACCTCAGAATATGCGGCTTATGAAGGGACTTGTGTCAAGTGATATGCGTTTGTCACTTGTCGCATATTGCGTCCTTTCTTGTCGCAGTGACTTGAGGTCAACGCACATTTATCAGAGTAGAAGGAACTGAAGGAGGCGAAATTTAGAATTATTTGTATGAAATCTTATGAAATCTCGCACACTTATCCGCACCGAATCGGACGAATAGATAACGTTATACATATGATAGAAGGTTTCGCTCGCAAGCGTTTACCTTTATGCCGTGCTCTAAGAAATTTCTTTCAGTCTCGTTTGTAGCGGCAATTATATAATGCTTTTTAACTCGAGGAGGGCGGCAGAGTAAAAAACATAAGTAAAAAGTCTTTTGGCCAACAGGTCAAGACTTTTTTTTGGAGTTGATGTAACAACATTAACTCCACAACAACAAAAAAAAAAATCAATTCCACTTATTTGGGGTCAACGCAGTACTCGCCCTCTTTTATACAACATCGTCTTTAGCACTCATTGTTCTTTGGTCTTCCCCTACAACTATCCACATTCATTCTCAAATCAATTTTCACATCATTTTCCGCAATCCTCATTTTCATCCTAGAGATAGCAGGCTGGATGCAATTCAAATTAATTTTGGGAATGGTTTTATGTTATGTGAGACTACTAAATGATATTGTTAGTTTTGATTATTGTGTATCAATGAATTAGTGACATTATTATTTTTATTTTTGTATTTTTTGTTTCTTTTCACTTTATTTTATTTGACATTTTATCAATATTTTTGATGTGATTTATATTTATTGTGGTAGTACAGCCTGCCACTGATTGTAAAAACGTAAGAACATTTTGTATTTCGCGGGCTACCAAGGCGCTTCCACCGTAACTAATTTTCATAAATAAACTAAAAACTCACAACACAACTCATATCCAAAAACTGCATTCCTAACAAATAAAACAACAAATCAAATAGACGTCCGTATATTAATTATAAAATATAATAAATTCATAAATAACGCGCTAGTCTCGTACTAGGTTGATGTCGATATTGAACTGTCCCTTCTCAAGGTCGCAGGCTGCTTGATACCGCCATTTGAAGGTGCTACTTGCGTTGTGTGATTTTTTCTGTAGAGGAAAATAATTTTTAATTAATTTTATGTTTGTAGGTAATTTGGGTGTAGGTGATAAAAGAAATAGGTAGCATATGGATACCATGATCAGCCTATAATTTTCCCAATACTGGGACACAGGCCTCCTATCTGTCAGAAGTCGCAATGTCCACCACGAGGGCCTCGAGTTGGTGTGTGTCAAATGTCTTCGATTTTTTGGTTCTAGGGCTTATCAGTTTCCTGACGATGTTTTTGTTCACCCTTTTGAGAGCAGAGGTGATGAAACAAAGACAAAGTATTTTTCGTCTCGATCATTTATTCAATAAGTTTTATTTAAGGTTACCTACATTATTGGTTTAATGCTTTTTAATGTGAATCTCAAACCCATTTTGGATGACTGTACCTGCATTGTAGTACACACAATAACAATAAAGTGTCTATTATTATGTGTACTGCATATAAAACTGATTGTCTAATAAAATACACAATCAGTTTTATTACTTGGCAACAGGGAAGTAGGCTGAAGTAATTACTATGCCGGCTAGATTGCTAGTCTAATTAACGTAGGTTATAATGATTGTTTTTATTATACTTGTTGCTGACTGGGTTTTTGCTATGATCTTTATACGACTGTAAGGCCATCTCATATATGGTGTATGCCAGTGTAAATGGTATTTTTATATTATAATAAATCACTCATAAAAGATTGTTTTTCAAGGCTTTATTGTAATTGGACTATTTTATTTCTACTAATTTTTTTTTATTGTTTATTGCGAAGTAATTCTAATGCACGTTAATATGAAATTATAATAACACATTTTCCGCTAATAAACTGTCCGTATGTCTGTGGCATGGTGGTTCTCAAACGGATGGCCCCATTGCACTACGACTTTAGTTTTCAAATAATTTTAAATAGGCTTGTGTCCGCTACAAAAAATCAAATGGAGTGTAGTTTTTAATCATGGATCATGATATGGAAATAACGAAAACCCACATGATTTATTATAAAAACTAAAGATGAATATAATTTCAGAAAATAAAACGCAATTTAGGTATTCAGTCACGTGACTGTAAACACCAATCAGAAAGCATTATGACACACCGCCGTCGCACCGTGGCAAACGCCATTCGAAGATCCCGACTTAGGGCTCATACAGACGAGCGGCACTTTGCCACTGGCTCTATATTTTAAATTCAAATATCAAATAAAATACATGACCAATGTTACAAAACATAAAGTATACTTATTTTTAGGGGGATTTCCTTAGGGGATTTAACTTTAGAGTTAATATTTTTGGGAGTTGGTAACCGTGACGCCATTGCTAATTGTTGTTAAAACTTGCAGTCAAGAGAGCTTTAATTTCCGTTTTTAGCAATGTTGATAAGTTATATTGCTATGGAGTTAGGATTTAGCAAAGCCGACAGTATTAAAAGTAACAAATGTGGCACAGACGATTGTGTGGTTTTTATTTGCCGACGTCACTGCAGTCGCCATGACAGTGTCAAACGTGTTTCGCGGTAAATTTAAATTGGGTTTTCAAAACGAAAAATACATGACGTTAACGTTCGATTTTTTGAAAAATAATATTTATGTACCCCTAAACCTATGGACTCCGGTCTGACATAAAAACTTTCTATTCTATTTATTCTAGTTGAATACATTCGAAGGTAGCAATTTTTTAAAAATTAGTCTACTAGCCTATTATTTGTTATGTAAGTATCTACCTAAATACAAAAATTAACCAGTCTTGCTCCAATGACACCATAAACCAATTAAAAGGATAATTATTAGCTAATCTGCAGTTTAACTTTTGTAATTGAAAGCTTTGCTCGGGGCTATGGTTTTAATCCATTAATCTTTAGCTAAGTGTAGTTTATAGGCTTAACAGTATTAAGGAAGCTATTCGTCACGGTTTTATTACATTCATCAATATTTTAAATCATTATGCAAACATTGTTATTAAATATTCCGTTGATCTGACTACATTACTGTTACTGCATATAATAATCATTTAAAAGTTGCGGTTTTAGAGCCAATTTTAGCAAAAAATGTATGTTTTCATATGTTTATGATTAATTTTGAGATATCAAATAACAGAAGGTCAATTTCCTTGTTTAAAAAGGTTCAAAATCTAGTCCCAATCCCATCCCAGCGACAACGATGTTTCGATTGCGATGATGAAATACTGATACTGTTAGCCTGCATTAATCCACTTCTGGGCCTCTCCACTATCAATTCTTTCGATCTAGGCCCAATGTGGACCACTGGTCGTTGGTTTTATCCAGATCGTCCCGCCATCTTCTACGGATTCTGCCACGACGCCAGCAGGACTAATATTAGAATTCGATATTTTTTTAATGAGGGAAATGGCCCTCAGGAATGTATAATATTATATTTACGAATCATAGGAATTTCGTTCTACACATTATGTTCTAACTTTTTAGCTTCACAAGTTTGTAGTACTTACAAGTATCTTGACCGCCTGTCTAGTGTGAGGGTCCCACTCCACTCTCTGTCCCACGACTGGTGGTTGTGTGGGCCCCGAACTCTGCTGGCTCCCGATCTTCCACACCGACCACAGTGCGAACCCGTTTACTAGTGCAGTCTCTTCTACTTGGGGTTTACTAGAAAAGTTAAATAAAAATGGTAGTTTTTAGATTGTTTAACTTTTATAAGTTTGTGCTAAATAAATGATTTATAACACTAGGAATTGGCGAAAGGCGGGCGTATGAAGAACTGTCTTATGTAATTTTTGGCAGTCTAAAAGTGCGGATTTTCGGCCTATTTTTATTTTCTAAAACATTTGTGATTTAACTGCAAAAATTGTAGCCTGAGAACTGACGGAGATTTGAGCTGGCCGCGCCCACAGTGATTCAACTCGAGTGTTACTATACACAGACTTACAGTACTTCGAGCACGCCGTCGACCGCGTACGTCGGCTCCAGCCGATTGTAAATGACCGTCAACAGTCTGACCGGCTCCCCGCGACACTTACAAGGGTACTCCCACAACGGCTGTGCTTCTATCTCGGCGTCGCTGATTGTGCTCGAACTCTGGAAGTAAACCACATTATTCTTGATTATTGTTGTCTTAAATGATTCATGCATTCGCCTGTAATGTAACAGTCAGATTAGAGCATTACATCAGTGAATGAGGAGACTCAACATTACTGTGTGCAACCTGTAACGATACAGTTTGTAACAATCACTGGTTTCTGTACAAAATCGAATTTTGGATTGATACATTACAGGCGAATGCTCCAGGAGCGCCTCGTGAACTTCAACTTAATTCTTTTGCAAAAAGAAACAGTGCTATTTGTCCTCTACAGATCCATCTCTTTCTCGCCCTTTCAAGTAGGTGTTAAATCAATTCTAATTTTCTTCTGTTTAAAAGGTTTCAAAGTGCCTTTTAATGGCCTAATTGAAATAAATGGTTTAACTTTGACTTCGCACTGGATAACTGGATCAATGATGATGCCACGAGCCGCCAAATCTAAACGTTGTTCATGCAAGTAACGTGACCTTTGACATTTATTTTTTGCAATTTCAGGATGGCTTTGGTCGTTCAATACATTTGACAACAGTGTGTCAAATTCAGGATATTCATATGTACTACTAAGATTCTGCCATACTATTAGTATGCTTATTTTGGTGACAACGCGACTGTGTTACTAGCTTTTCATAAAAGGGTCCAGTCTGGTGAACCTTTATGTCGAGGTTCGTAGACTAGTAAAGGGATTGAAATAGGTCACTCTTGAAGTCAAGTCTTGAAGACTTCCCTATACAGTAAAAACCTTGCCAATTGGAAGATTGCACAAACATTCTGGCAGATGCTAAGCACAAAGGTAAAGTAATTTGTAGTAGTTGTAGTTTTCGGCAAAGGCCAAAAAAATGGGACCCGAATCCTGAATAAATGGCCAGCTGTGTATTTCTGACGAGATTTTTGTCAGACACAAGTCTGCATCCAGAAACCAGGAAGTAACCATAATTTAACTTAGAATTTTGGTCTAGCGGACAAATTCGTCAAATCTACATCATGAAATAAAGTCGCTTTTCGTCTCTGTCTGTCTGTGACGCGACTGATTTAGACGCGGTTTCACCATAAATTAGGGAATTACTATAGACTTATACATGTAATAAACGAGTCCCGATTATTTGTCAAGTCGTATGAACCTTGCGCTAGTACTTATATTACATAATATTAATAAATAAATATACGTACACTCACCTCAACTAATTTGTCAAACACTGCCATATCGATTCCTTCACACTTTCCCAGCGGTGTCGCGATCTTATGCAAGTCTTGGAACTCCACCGGCATAGCCCAAATCTCACAGCAATCCGGTAGGACCGTCGTACAGTTGTACAAATTAGTCTTATGTTGAAACAAAAGATACGCCATCTTTAAATTCTCCCACGGCAGTATAGCACTCGTATAGTTAGGATCACCTATCATGGCTGTCACTTCACCTATTATTTCATCTGTAACTTCAGATATAATGTGTACATTTTGAAGACAATTTGTATCAATATAGTCTTGTAGAATACCGATATTTAAGTTAAAACTTTCAAGTATGTAAACTTTTTTGGCGCCAAATGTCGATGCAGCTAACCCCATGAGACTGCCTCCATTCACGTCGAGAACAACTGAATTCTTGTTTATTTTCTCTTGCAATTGTACTAGAAACTTCTTACTTCGTTTCCCATCATTCAGGTACGATACGTGAGTTCTAGATAAGGCCATATGGACTCCACAATCGCAGTTAGGTCTCTTGTAGTTCAGTCTTTTATTGCTTTCGGTTTCTAGGTAGAACCAGAGTGAGTATTCGTCTTGGCATGAGATGAGGGTTGCTTCCGAGTCTTTCTCTAGCGTGATGTCCTGTGGTAGGTAGTAGACTGCTTGCATCCAGTGGTCGCGCCAGGGTATGGTGTCTTGTGGTCGATCAGATGATGTGTCTGCGTCAGGGTGGCACCACCAAGGGGCACAGCTGAGGCAGATCCGGCCTATAATCGAAGATTTTTAAAGTATTCTATTACAATGTCCCTTATCAATATTCAGTATTTTGTGCATGCTTTTCTTAATCTGATTTGTTCGCCTGTGGCAACTACGTCCCAAACGAAAAGTTAAAAAGAGTTGAGGCGTCGCGGCACGGGCGAACACAGCGTCCCCACCACGCCTTAACTACTTATATGAGCACACTCTGATATAATCCTTAAAGAAACCTAGGTGAGACGCCGACTCGACTTAAATGTGTGGGCGCACTCCCTTTCAAGCACGACTAAAGAAAACCTCCATGGAACTAACCTTCAGGATCCATATTTAGTTCCCACCACATGAACACAACCTGTGCACTGCCCGTAGCACTGACAGTGAAGTCTTGTTTCACTGTCCGCTTCATAATGATTGGTGAACGGCCTGACCAGTCGTAGTAGAACACTGGGATCTGGTCCGATAGCTCACGGAATGTGTGACGAGGTAACTGGGAGAGTTGTAAGTCATGGACAGCTGCGGATCCGGGGCAGTCGACCATCTGATAGCAGAAATGTTAACCTTATTGAGTTATCAGTATATCTAATGTCATATCACATGATAGTTGTTGTAATGGATTGGGACGACTATAAGTCAAACTTCAACAAATCAAATTGAATATACTTTTACAAGAATAGATTTAACAATGTATTATTAACTAGTTTTTTCATAGAAATAGAAATCCTGCATACAGAGATGTGATTCTGGGTACTCATTGGTGGTTTGAGTTTGTAACTGGCAACTTTTGAGTAGAGTCAAGGATGACAGGCCTTAGTTTTCTAGGAGTGAAATTCAACAACTAGAGAGTTCTAATTTCAATAAACCAATTTCATTTAAATTAATAATAATAAAAAAGATTCTAACCTTTTGTGGTGTCCTCAGCACAATATCCAGTTCAGCATCAGCAAGATCATTGAGTTTGTTCCACTTCCACAAAGTCGGACACTCAACCACTTGTGCATATATGACTGCAGAGTCTGGCACCACTATGCAGTCTGCCTCTAATAGGCACTTGTGTGCATGGGCAAATGTTGACAGAGCCCCTAAAAAGAATTGAAAAAAAAAAATTAAAAGTCTTTTAATTGTAAGAAAGAATTTCTTTCTTAAAATTCTTTTTTTTTGTTCCGTTTGGCTGAATTTTGAACTGACAACACTTGCAAGAATATGAAAGATAACCTCTTTTATGATGGTTCTATTGTGTATAATAAGAACACAGTGCATTAATTCAAACAAACTAAGCAAGTATTACACCAAAGTATCCAATAGCTAGAATTTATTTCAAACTTACTACTTTAATATTTGTGAGGTTGAGCAAATGGATTAAATAACAAATTTGTATCTCTTGTAGAAGTCTGAAAGTGCTGCTGGTGACTGAAAAGTGCGGCATGTGATGCACAGGAATGCAACTCCAAAAAAAATGATGATGAAAAAATATTCTTATAGAAATCCCTTACAAACTCCTTACCTTCACCAATCAACTCAGTGTCAAACACCTCCGTAACTAAGATGTTAGCTCTCTCCTTCATATCACCATCTTCACCCACAGTGATCTCTGTGGATCTCTTCGGTATCAGTTTTATCTTGTCTTCAACACCATTTATTTGGAGGATCTTTGCACAGCACTCTGCCATTGGTGTGAAAGCTTCACAAGCGACTACAGAATCAGCACCAGCACGAGCGGCCATTATTGATAGAAGACCTGTTCCGGTGCCTGAAATTATATTACAAACTCCATTTAGTAACAATTTCAACAATCATATTATGTCTAAGTATGCACGGCCTCCAACTCAGCTATACAAAACTAGTTTATGCGGATCTCTCACTGTATTAGACCGAAAGATAGTGACACATAATTCCCGGTTATTTGTACCAAGTATAAATGCTTTGATTTTGATTTTGAAGGGGCGACCCTTCAAAATCAAAGCATTTATTTCAAGTAGGCCAGTCACAGGCATTTTTGAATTGTCGAAACAAAGACAAAAATGAACTGTAGCTACAGTCCCAGTCAAAAGGCATAAAAACTGTGAAAGTACTGTAGTTGCCCATTCCCTAACGTAGATCTCTATGGAGAAGAACGGGCAAGAAACTCCATGGACACTCTTTTAAATCAGAATACTTTTACAAAACCTTGGTTACATCATTCATGTTGAGATGGTACATTATGTAAGAACGATGTAGCAAGATGTGTATATTAAAAGAGTAAATAGTTAATAGTTAGTTAGTTAGTCCCCCCTTCTTGGGGGAGGCCTATGTCTAGCAGTGGACTTTTCGGCTGAAATGATGATGATGAATGATGAAATAGTTAAAACAATTCAAAAATAAAATAAATAATTCAAATAAGCCATGGCAACCAAGAGATGACCAGTCATAAGCCATTTTGAAGGGAACTAAATGATCCCACACACGCGCCACCATCAGGGAGACATTGCGAGTGAGCATGACATACTCTTAACTGCCAGGGCACATTCAAGTCAAGAAAAGATGTAGGTTTCCAGCGAATAACAGCTTTCTAGTACACATTACTCACACAGTACTCATATAATACTAAAGAGATTGAATTAATACAATGCAAAAATAGTTGTACAATCTTCAGCAGCTCCAACATACTATTTAATGCTATCCATTTATGCGCCCCTGTCCTTGTGGAGCAGGACCGGCATTGAGCCAAGCATTTTAATCAGCTATATAATCGTCAAACTTGTAATATGCTTGCTTAAATAGTGTGCGTTTAATGCATGTTTTAAATTTCGTTTCATTCAGTTCAAGGACACTTTGTGGAATTTTATTATAGCATCTCAAACAGTACCCCATGAAAGATTAGTCTACTTTAGGGAGTCTGAAGCCTGGCTGAACTAATTGGTTTCTATTTCTAGTACTATAATTGTGTCTGTCACCTCTTTTACTAAAATATATGTAGATTTTTTCTTGCATACCTTGTTTTTGTAGATGTATTGACAATGTACCATCATGATGTTAATTTCCTTAAACCCCTACCCCCTTTCCCTTAGAGAATCACCCCTACGAAGATTATATATAGCTCTGATGGCTCTTTTTTACAGAATAAATATAGACTCAATGTCTGCAGCCCGTCCCCATAGCAAAATCTCATAAGACATTATACTATGAAAGTAACTAAAATAGACCAGTCTAGCGGTATGTACATCAGTATATTGATGGATTTTTCTAATAGCATATTCTACTGAACTTAGCCGCCCCGCAAGAGATGTTAAATGAGAACCCCATTGTACCCTTGAATCAAGCATAATCCTCAGGAAAACTATTTATCTACAAATTCAAGCTTCTTTTTATTCAATACTATATCACAATCATTACTTTTTACTTCTCTTTACTTTTATTCCTGTAAGTGCCACCACACCCACACGATTATTATTTTCGTTTTCGTCATTACGTAATTAGACCCCTAGAGAGTCGCCATACTTAATACAAATGACCGGAAATTTTGTGTCACTAACTCCCGGTCTGTATGGGAAATCTATACAAAGCGAGGTTATACTGGAAATGTATAGCTTGATGTGTCGCCGTGTGTGAATTAATTACCTAAAGCAATGTGAGATCAGAGGGTCGTCTTAGTATTTTAACCCGCCCCCAAGATGATTTTCACACTGGTATATAACAAATGTACTCTTTAAAAGTTTTTAAAAATCATAATAACTACAAACCTATATCCAAAACATTTGCTTTCTTTCCACTACTATGCATTTTTTCTATGGCAAGCTGGAGAGCTATATGATACTTTTTGTTCCTTTCAGTATCGTGCAGCATATCGGCAAATCCAGATCGCGCTATTTCCTGGTGAAAATCATAGTTTTCGTCCTGAACATCCCACTCCGTACTGCCAGTAATAGGGTTCCTCTTCTGGGTAAAAACTTTCATCTTCGTGGAGACGGCGCTTTTGAACCTGAAACACAGAAACTTTCAGTATAAAGCCCAGGGTCCCAACGGTCACAAAAGTTGTTATCAAACAAACCTCTTCGTTAAAAAAAAATTACTGAATCCGACTAAATGTGTTATTCTCATTTAGAATAACATTATTTCAAATTTTCAATTATAATCTCTATGAAGTAATCAATAAGCACCGAACAAAATGTACTTTTTTATAACCTAAAAATGGCTTCAGAGCTCTTCTTTTGTTATTTTTGTGTGACTGACAGTAACATGACATTAAATTTTCAGTCCGGAAATAATTGTATCATTCACGAGATTTCTAGATGATATTCTCTTTATCGACTTATTTTTTTGTGCCAATGTAGCCAGCAGTTCTATTTACACTACCAATGCACCATGAATCTTAAAATATAATTTATGTAGGTATTTGGTGATACTCGGATGAAGTCGCTTACGTATATATTCTATCATTAAAAAATTATTTGTGGCCACTGGCCAGTAGTTTGAGGGCTGATGTCAATGTTCTGTCCACTATGTCGTTTTTTAGTAAGTTGTCATACAATAGTAAACAAGTAAATAAACGAATGTTTTTTTACGACAAATCTCGAATAGAATATAAATCTATACTAGTTTTTGTCCCTTTAAAATATAAAAAATATTAGGATTATTGGGTATTATTTTCGAACGGCAGCTTGACTCTTTAGTTGTCACTTGTCAGCGTCGTCGACTTTCATTAGACGTTTTTCTATCATGGCGGCCGCCGTGGGTAGGATTTGTGGGGCACGTCTTTTAAGAAATAATGCCATAGTTGTTCCCCAGGTACTGAAAATAGTTCTAAACATTTTGTTATATAGTTAAAAAATTTAGTAGGTACCCTTACCATGTTCAATATGTTACCAATGACTGAGAAGTTCAAGTTCGAAGTGTCACGGAAAATTGCTGTATTTTATGAATTTGTGTTATACCATGAGCCTCGTAACGTGATAAATGCGATGACGTACTGTTGGGGGACCCACTGGAGTGAAAATTAGCACGAGTGTTTAAAATAAATTTTCATGGGCAAGTGATAACCTATTCTGCATTATGTAACAAGTACATTGGAAATCTAATGGAAGCTGTCCGTTGCAGGTATGTCAGCTGTCGACCGGAGCCAAAGCATGGACGAGGAACAGAAAAATGGTAAGTGTTATTCAATTTGTTTTTAGCAAAACGAAATATTTTGAGAATGTGCACACGTAATCTTCGAAAATACTCATTCGAAGTTATCAGTATCGATTTTACGCTGTGATATATCCAAGAACAGCAGTAAGTTTTAGACTAACTTATATTTTTTCTAAAAAAAATATATTTATAGGGAAGCTGTTTTGTAGATTAATGATGGGAGCACAAACTAAATTACCCTAATGATAACCAGAACATGTATTGTATAATAATAACAGTATCTTAGAACAATAGTTGGACTGCCACATAACTTAATTTCATGTGTGATTCTGTTAAAATAGTATTATTGCATGCCATACACATAGCATAACATGCATGATATTTAATGTTTTAATACATTTTTGTAGCTAATTTCTTTTCCTAAACAGTGGCTGTCATCACTGGGAGTGGTAGGCGGTGGTGTAGGAGCACTCCTGATCGCTCTTGAGCAGTCAGTCAAGGCTGCAGGTTCAAGCAATGAAGCACATCCACCACACCAGCCTTGGAGTCACGACGGCTGGTTCAAATCATTGGACCATGCCAGGTAAGTTCAGAACATGAGTGAAGTAGTTGATAATAAAAAGTTTGACAAATAAAATTACCACATGACAAGTTAAAGGTAGATTCATTAAGATCAATTTTCTTAGTTGTAATCTCATTTCAGTAACAATCAATGTTGAATCATTTCAAAATATAGGTTAATTGGTTGTATTTATTTAGTTTCCAAAGAAATTAGTATGTGATCAATTTTAGAAATATAGAACCGGTATATTGGTCCTGTCTCAATGAAAACCCATCTACCAGATAATTACAGAAAAAGGTAAAGTACTTGTATGGAATTTTTTGGGCTGGCTCTTCGATAATACAATTACCACATTCACATACAAAAGTGGAAGTATGTTTATGATTTCACCATAACTTTAAGCCACATCTTGAGTTGAAAATGGGAATTTGAATTTGTTAAGGCCCTAGTCCTCATCATCACTCCACATCAGGTGAATTGTGACAAAACTCAAGCTTATTGAGTACAAAAAAAAAACAAACTAAATGTTATGAAAAATTTGAATGAAGTTGAAACAATGAATGTGAATGAAATAACCTAAAATATTGATACAATGTTACAAAAATAAAGATGTTCTGATGACAGGCCTATGGTCAGGACTCAACTGTGACTGATGAATGGTTTTTGACTTTCTGACTGCATGGTGATAACATACAATACTATCACAATATCATCAAGGTGAATTATCTGTTATCTATTCAGCAATTTAAATAGATTGTAAATATTTGAATTTCATTTTTTCAATTTGAATTCAACCATAATTTTGTGTACATACTAAAATCACTCAAATATGGCATTAATCTAATGTAAATATTTATTTTATCAGGAAAAGATAACAGGACTTCAATTTACAGGCTAATGCACATTCATACACATTTTATAAAATATCATCATTACATTCATCATCCTACCTCCAACTACAGTCCTCTCAATTTATTCAGGGTTGTGACAGCATATCTTTTCCAGAGATCTTTTATCAGCCATCATCTATGTTAGGTGTCATGATTTGTCTAGCCTTTTCCCAACTATGTTGGTAGCTACTTCCGGTCTAACTAGGTACTGGAAAAATAGATAATAAAATGCTTCTATTGCTTTCCTAACAGTGTACGTCGTGGCTACGAGGTATACAAGCAAGTGTGCAAGGCCTGCCATTCGCTGCAATACATCGCCTTCCGAAACCTCGTCAATGTGACCCACACCGAAGAAGATGCGAAGGCTGAGGCTGCTGACGTGAGTATCACATGCTCAGAAAACCATGACCCTGATTAGATCCAAGGGCCTAGGCAAACTGACATTCTATCAGCATTAATGATGATGGAAATATCAATAATATTTTAGTTTAAAAAACACTCATTTTATTTCTCGTATTCTTCTCAGTAAACTCTTTCATTTGATGTACTGCACACAGGGTGGAAGGGAAACCGACGCGAAAACGGTTACCACTTATTCAGTACATTATTTTGAGCCCCCCCACATAGAAATTTTTATTCGGTTATTAAAAAAGTAATCAGCTGTTTCCTACAAACACTGTCAAAATGTATGGTACAGATGTTTTTTTGTTTTTTTTTAACTGACGAAAAATTTCTATGTAATAACCGTTTCCGCGTCGGTGTCCGGCCGTTTCCGTTCCACCCGTCCGTATACCCATGTGTATGCATAAAAAATAACTAGTCCGCCATATTGGATTTAGAATGACGTCAAAAAACGACGACATCGACGTCGTGAATGGCATAAGGATACGTCATTATCATCTAAAATAAACATAATTATATGGAAAATTTCAGCTCAATTTAAAACCGGGAAGTGGGTTAAATTCTCAAAAACTTCTAAGGTTTTTTGATATAATTACAGGTGAAGCCAATAAGAGCGTTTTAAAAATGTAATCGATTGACATAAGTTATCAAAAATTTTATGGCAAGCGTCTTGATTGAAAGTGGTTGTAGAAATACAAAACACTTTAAAACCGATGACCACTTTTCTAGGTTCTCTATTCATATTTTACAATGTAACAAGCAAAGTCAGAATGATGCATCATAACAAAAGCAATACTTAATTATGAGGCAGTCAGGTTTTGGTAAAGTTTACACAGGATGAATGGACGACTGCACTCCCGTTTTCTACTCATTAATCAAAGTTTTAATGTACGGTGGAAATGTATCTTATCGACCTCATGGAATTACATACAGAAAATCACACGCGCGGTTTGCGTTGACAAGTGTAGTTTTCATTCTAAAGAAAATTGTTTACCATCTTTGCAAAGCAAGAAGTCCAAATCTCAATTTTAAAGCATTGTTGATGATATAACCCTATCCCTCTCCACGAAAACTTATGTAACAATTATGGCGAATTTTCGCGAGACCATGTGCCTGTACTAACCTGCCCTAATGGAAAGTCTTCTGAACCAAATAAATGGCAAGAAGCCAGAATAGCAATAAACTTATTATGTACAATCATGTGACACTGTTGTGGTGGAAACATGACTTGACAACTAGCATCAGCATTATATCACACTGCAGACGATTTGATAATTGGATTGCCAAAAAGTTTCTGAGCATTGACCCCTAGCTCAGAATAAGGATTCATTTGGAACGACGCCCTAAGGAAGACCTAATTTCTATACAATCGCCGATATTTGATGCAAATATCGACTCTATTTATCAATCCTATGATAAACTTCCTGTATATACTAACGTTTGCTTCATTCCGAAGCTAAAGTATTCGAACAATAATATTGTGAAATAGATCACTAATAATAATAAACTGATGCTGGAAAAAAACAATTAACAAAAATGAGAAAAGAAATAAATACAAATCTTGAGTACCTAATTACTAAATTAGTGACAAACTTAATGTGTTGAATCACACTGAATACAATGACTCATTTTGATAGAAATTATTGATTACTAGAACTTGAACTTTTAAGAATCTCTTTCACTCACTTTTTAGAAATCCTTTAAGAATGCACCCTCATTCTGAAAGATGGCCATGTCGTAATAGCTCTTAAATATTTTGCTGTTAGAATTATTGTATTAATATTATGATATTTTAATATTTCATTGATAAATTCATAAAACAGGGAACTATTTAACAGCTATTCCGATATTGTCACATGCACAAACAAAAAAAAATGGACCCTCAGTCCTCAGTTTTTTTTTTACCAAAGAAAACCTCTAAGCCCGCCTGTATTTTAGTACCTCGTTAAAACTTATACAGTACCTACGTAATACAGTAGTTTATGAGAACAATCCTTTTCTTGTACACAGGTGATGATTAAAGACGGCCCTGATGAGGAGGGTAACTTCTTCGAGCGACCGGGCAAACTTTCGGATTATCTGCCATCTCCATACCCGAACGAAAACGCTGCGAGAGCAGCTAACAACGGTAAAAATTTAATATTGATCATTATCATCTTCCTACCCTTGTCCCATGTGTGTTGGGGTCGGCGCTACACGTTTAATTAATTGAGTATTGATATTGAAAGATAATCATTATAATATATTTTTCAACACTTGAGAATTAGAAATCCAATGTGGGATAAAGAATAAAGTGCATTAAAAAGGGACCTGTGCTAACGTGGCCTTAACAATGATTAATGGAGCAAACATACCTACCTAGAGGTAAACTATTATCAGCTCAATATGAAGACACTGAGATAGTGTAGATTAAATCTAATGTTTTATGAATTGAACAATTCTTAACATCATTCCTGCTTTAACGAAGTTGAGATTCCTGAAAGATGTCATCAAACCATGTGTCATATAAATACGGAGAATCCATCGGGCTAATTAGTTTTGACCTAACTACTAAGTTTTCATTGAATAGTGAATAATCAGAAAAGAATTGATTTTTCGTCGCGAATTTTTTTAAGAAGCTTCACATTAATAAAAAAACTTAATTATATAATATATCTTGACCTACCTGTTTTAAAAATGATTTACTTGATCAGTAAAATCACAAACTAATACAAGTCAAAATATTATATGTACTTAGTTCTTTGAAATTTGAAAATTGTTGAATATTCAGTAGGGGGATTCAGATTGAATGACCTGCATCTACTTACTCGAATGCTCTAGTTTCTTATTTAACAGCTTACATCTAAAATACCTAAATGTCTGGCATAGTGCCAGAAAAATAAATACTAAGCCGTGGGCGAAGATAAGTAAAAAAAATCTAAGAATGTAGTTAAATGCAAAAAAGTTCTTTAATGTATCCATTTACTTTGAGATATCCTACACAAATTCTTGTCATTTATAAGTTTTACATTGTAACTAGAAGTTATGATATGATCATTTTTCATCAACATAGGCAAACTAGACTAATCGGTGTAGTGTAGACGAATGATAAAAAGATGGCTGCCGAAAAATTACCTCCTTTTTTAGAAGTTGTTTAAAAAATATTGGCTTCCGAATATGTTTTGTTGGAGTCATTGTCATAATGTTTGGAATTTAATAATAATGCTCAAGGGTTTTTGTAAAACAGTTTATAATATTGTTTATTTGGATAAGTAAACTAGAATACCGGTACATCCTCATGCACAAATAACTTTCTTACTTTGAAATTGTTAGTTCTACTACTATTCCTAAAAGTTATGATATGTTAACGTAAGACGTAACTAAACTATAATACATAAAGTCGAGTTTCAAATGTAGTATTATAATAAGGAAAACGCTTGGTTACAAAGGTCAGATTAGATTAGATTTATTTATTTCTGAGTATATGGTATAATATGTTAAGATCAACACCAATAATAATAGGCAACACCTCCAATATGAAAAAAAGCCTTGCCACATAAAACTCAGTTTTACTAAATCCCTAAATTATATTTCAATATGCACAAAGACATATTTTTGTATGAGCTCATCTTGGATGTGACCATCAAAATCAATAGACAATAATATTTGTCCATATTTCAGCGTTTGTCTTGCGGCAAAAGTTGTTTATCCACTCATGAATACTATAAAAACTCTAAAAATGTTTCACACCATAATTGCCGGAGGTAATATTAAAATAAAAACTTTGTACTGGTCCAGGTGCCTACCCGCCTGATCTATCATTGATCAGCTTGGGTCGCAAAGGCGGCGAGGACTACGTCTTCGCCCTGCTCACCGGCTACATGGAACCCCCTGCCGGAGTGATACTGCGAGAAGGACAAGCCTACAACCCGTACTTCCCTGGCGGCGCCATCTCCATGTCCCAAGTACTTTTCGACGAGGTATGTAGACGGAAAAGCCTATTTGAGACTGGAATCTTTATAGCAACAATCAGTGCCCATGCCATAATCACACACAACGCAGTTTCAAGTGCAGGGCAAGACTAGTTGTCAGTAATCAATATTTGCACAGCACTTGGTTTGGAGTAGCTTGACTCTTAAAATATTAAAAATTTAAACTACTAACTAAATTTGAACTATTTTGTGAGATCCCTTTGTCAAGCATGAACTGAAGATGTTAACCACGAATAAATCGTTCTAGGCGGCTGAATACTCTGACGGCACGCCTGCGACGGCCTCGCAGCTCGCCAAGGACGTGGCTACGTTCCTGGCCTGGTGCTCGGAGCCTGAGCTCGACGACCGCCGGCTTATGACCATCAAGTCCATAGGCATGTTTTCTTTGCTCGCTGCTGTTGCCTACTATTTTAAACGACACAAGTGGTCTACACTCAAGTCTAGAAAACTAGCCTACAAACCCGTCTGTAAGAAATAAACAGCATAAACATAAAAACAGTTGTAGATTAAACAAACGTTTTAGACAATTTTTTTTTTTTTTCTATAGGCACAGTAACATGTTATTTGTTTATAATATTAAATTAATTTATTTTGTATTTCATCGCGTTTATTTCTTCGTCGTTTCTCTCAAGTTTCACGATCATGTTGCTTCGCTGTGACCGCTGTTACCATACGTATAAGGTTTACGCGCCTCCTAAGGCGGAGGGAGAAAGCCAGGTGCGATACTAATGTAATAAAATAATATTGATTGATAGAGCATTTTGTCATTGCATATGTTGGATGATTTAGCACAGTTAAATTACTTATTAATCTTAGGTTTCAGGTATTCATTATAACTGTGCTTGTGATTTTCCATTGAAGTTGTAACTGTGAATCAGTGTACAGTTGAATAAATGAGTTATTGAAAATCGAAATTCTTTGCCTTTTTTTAATTTGTATTTTTTTACATTGTCTTTTAATCCCAAATTCAACTTCCCCGATTTCGTACAAAAAGATTTTAAATAGATCGACGTGTAACTGTTGATACATTATAGGATATTTTCAACTGCGAAAGTAACAAAGGGCCTAGTAGGTGTAAAGAAAGAATTTTAGGATTTGATAAGCACAGCACACTTTTAGGGAATGGTCACTAGGAAATAGTCTGGCGTTGTGCCCGATTTATATCGGATAGGCTAGGATAGTAACCCACTGACTGTTGGATGCAATCGTACAGTATTTGGCTTGTCTCTCCTATTGCCTGTCATTAGCATTCTCATAAAACTAGTCTGACTACACGACTAACATCGCAGCTTCACCTCTATACAATGCTAAAATAAGCCTAAGTGGAGTGTAGTCCCAAATCAAAAACATTGCCCTCGTATACACGTCCCCCAAAAGCCATTGGCACATTTTTCACATCGATTACCAGCGATTAGTCGCTAGCTCGATTCAACCAAACGGAGAGTCATCAAATCTATACTAAAAGTATCGCATCTGATAATGATGCTGACCCTAACTTATTTTACAAAGAACAGAGCTCACGTCTTGCTTTTTACGTGATGTGGTGTTCTGGTTATAGACCACATCCAAATCTGGGACCCGGATTTTTCTATTTCATAAAACCAAATTAATATTCACGGATACACAAGGTTTCAATAAGCAGTGTTGTTTAGATGACGAAGGCGTGATGTACGCTATTCATCATCATCATTTCAGCCGAAAGACGTCCACTGCTGGACATAGGCCTCCCCAAGGGGGGTTTTGCCATAATCGCCACGCTTGACAGGCGGGTTGGCGATCGCAGTATGTTTGTTATAAAAATCACAGAGAACGCTGCTGCCCATTCTCTGGTAAGTCCCTTAGTCGCCTCTTACGACACCCACGGGAAGATATGGGATGGTGCTATTCTTTACGTCCGGACACCATACAGAACGCTTTATGTACGCTATTATTAATGGCCAAAGCCTTACTTACTACTAAGCAAACAAGAAATAACTGGTAAGTAGGTATATTATCTATGGAAAAGGCTGAGCCATTCAACCAATTTAAATCCTCAAATGGTAACCATTTCGAATAACAAAACGTGTGCCTATAACTGGTAACACCTGAATCAAAGTAAGTTGACAACTTGACGCTGTTAAATTGTTATAATTTTTATTTGATAAAAACTACTATTTCGCGAGTAATTGATTGCCGCGTTCTGTTATTATCATATAAAATATTGTAAGTGGCAATAAGCGCGAATAGTGCAACGTCAAAATAAAAAAAATAAAACTTGACGTTGTCATTGACAAAAAATGTTGTCATTCAAATGTAATTTATCGAACAGCTGATGCTGTTGTTGCTTGCGATCTTTTATAAATTAAAACAAGTCACTTCCAAATCGCAATGCAATGAACGCAATAGTTGGTTTGTGCCATTTCTGCGAGGCTCACGGACCACGGCCTTTATTTTGCACCTTCACGACTGACAATGATAAAAATACGACGGAATCTTCAAGAGCCAGTGTTCAGTGCAGTGGTTGCACTTCCCTGGGCCCAGAAACGGTGTTTGTGTCACGGGAGGATAATGGTACAATATACTGCAGCAGGGAATCAGTGCCCAATGCTGACGTAACGTCGTTTTTGAGGCAAGCCGCCATCAGAAGCATAACTTGTGAGGTAAGACATAACAGGCTTGGTTTCTGCGATCATTTTTATTCAACTAGCTTCTGCCCATGGCTTCTTCCGCGTGGATTTCGGAAATTATCTCGCGGGATAGCACCAAGGGGAAATCCTATATTTTAGGTCATGGTCTATCCATTTAGCCATTAAGACATTGAAAAGGAACAAACAGAAAGAGTTAGTCGCTTGTTTAATATTAGCATGGATTGCAATGTGGTGAGTGGAAATAATCATTGCTTGTTTTTGCCATAAACTGTAACATTTCCTTTCTTTTCTATGAGAGGATACTATTCAGAGTATTATTCCTAGTGTGGGGCACCATTTTAATATAGAAAAAAAATGATCACTGTGTTTCAGGTAAATTGGAATAAAGAAGGTGGAGTGGTATACTTCAATGACACACACGGCCATGTCTTGAGCCTTACGTTCCAGGTTAAAGACACCTGGGCCAGGGGCTTGAAGAGGTGGTTCTCAATAGTTGTGCTGATGAAGGACAAAATGCTGTTGTTGAATATAACACCGTTGCTGTCTGAACATATGCAGGTACTTACAATATTACTTTATTTTAAATGTTATGACAAGTTCATCAGGATCACTTACTAATGCTCATTTTCGCTACAAAAACAACAGCATTATTCTAAACAAAACTTGTGTGTGTACTTTTTAATTTTAAGCTTGGTTGAGCACAAGACGAAGAAGAGAAGAAAATGTGTGTAAATATTCTTAATCTGCTGCCTACCCAATGGCTGGTATTTGGCCCATGATTATAAAACTTCATTCTTAATATATAGTTCATCATTCTCTTGCCCTTATCCCAATTCATCTGGAGTTGGCGCAGCATGTCTTCTTCCATACTTCTGTATAACTCGTCATCTCATCAGACACCTTCTTTCTTGCCATATCATCCATTCTTGATAGAAAACAAATGATGTGTACACTTTCATACAGTGGCAGTGTTAATAATTAACTATCAATTGGCAGCTTTAAAGTTTATTGTCTTTCATATATAATACTGTGTCAATTGTTGTATGACTAAATGTTTTTTTTTTTTTAGAAAATATCAAAAGAACTGCAAGAGTTGGCTGAAATTGTGTTTGATGCTGAACAAAAGGTCTGTTCCCAGAGAGCCCTCAGACTGAAAACTGGTAGAAATGACTTTGTTCAGTCCAGATCACTGATGCACTTGACTGGTGAGAACTGATAGGCTGTTCAATTTCAGTATAAAAATAAAATAGAGCAACCCACTTCAAGGAAAGCTTTGTTCCACAAACACCTTCAATACATTTACAATATTCAGGCCTCCTGGAGAAGGCTGAGGTGCTAATAAACTATTAGCTGGGGCCATCCAGACTTGGGGCTGTTACTGTGAATTCTTCAATTGAATAAAAATAACTTGATCAAACTGATTGTCCATTGAATCAAACCTGGGACCCCATAGAGGTAATATCTAGCCAACAAAAGTTTCTCAATAATTTATCATCTTCTTTACAGGAGATGAAAATGTTTTCAAAAGGCTACACTCTCACTTTACGTGGATGCTCAAAGCAGGTGCTCACACATACTCAGAAACTTTGTACACAAGTCAAGATTTACTCAAGAAATTACAACCACATGCTGTTAAAAAGTCTATATTTGAACCAGGCACTTGCTCAGTGACTGATGACAAAGGTTGTGTATCCCTTAGGCTGCTGGAGAAGTTGCTATCAAAAGCAGTGTTCAGGATATTGATGTACTGTACCTTGACTGGAGTTTATGTAAGTTCTTGAATCAGCAGTCCTCTAATCTATTGCAGTTCTTTTTATTTGTAAGTCGAAATAAAAATGAGATTAAATTCTTCTATTGAGAATACACTGGCACTTCTGTAATTACATCAAAAAACCGGCCAAGTGCGAGTGGTACTCTCACGCACAGAGGGTTCTGTAGCACCAAACAATGTATTAAAAAATGGTTTTAGAAACCTCAATGTCATTTTTAAAGATCTATCTATAGACACCCCGCTAGTATAGGTTTGATGAAAAAATAAATTTTTAGTTTCAGTTCCATGTATGGGGATCCCCTTTAAGTAATCTGTTATTTTTGTATACAAATCGTAAAGCAGTTCACAGAATACATCTACTTACCAAGTGTCAACTGTGTAGTCATAATAGTTTCGGAATAAAGTGGCAGTGACATACGGACGGACAGACAGACATGACGAATCTATAAGGCTTCCGTTTTTTGCCATTCGGCTAGGGAACCCTAAAAACACTAATGTAAGAAACTCTTGATATTGAGTTATTTTACTATGGTTTCATACAAGAAATGAGAATCCTAACAATGCTTTAAGAATAATATGAAGCTGTTTTCCTAAATTGGATAAAGGTAATATTCAGAATTTACATTCTACTTGGCTTGATTATAGATATTATATCATTGAAGTAAATCAAAAAACTTTTACTATAATAATCTTTCTTTTGTTTCAGATAGTTATAAAATCAAGCAATATGGATGCAACAACCATTATCAATGGCTTATCAAGACTGCTACCACTAAATGTAACTGATAATCCTAGAATAAGGAACAGCAGAACTGAAGAGCAGTTACCAGCAACTGTGTGCTTTTTGGAAGAAACAGAAAATAGTAATTTTTGCTTCAAGTGGGCAGGATCATTGCCTGTTAAATGTGAGTTTGTGTTAAAAAAAAATGAGTGTTTTCATGAAACAGAAAAACATAATCTATGAGAATATTTTCGTTTCAGGTCCAACATTGATGAATAGAATAGAAACTTCAATGAATAATGATAAGTTCAATGATGATGTGCTACATCAGCATGTCAAATCTCTACAGCTGGAATGGTTTGGGTAAGTTATAAACATAGCAAACCATTGAAAGATGCATTCTGCCTGCATCCGCTCCGTGCACTCGCGCGAGTTTTTCCCCTAAGGGCCTAACGCTTCAGGGATTACTGATGTGCCGTTTTATGTTCTATTTCTTTGTTGCAGAATATCTAAAGCAGTGAAAGCAGCAATAGATTCCTCAGGATTCAGGTCTGATGCTGTGGCTAAGCTGAAACAAGTATTTGGAGTGGCACAGCATGATGAGCCACTGTTGAATTACTGGATGAGCACCTTTTGCAGCTAGATGTAGATAGTGTAAATTAGTATTAATTGATGATAGCAATAAATCTGTGATATTGAAAATGTTCTTTATAATGATTAGGTATCAGTAGCAGTAACTTGTACTGATGTTTGTAATGGGAATTATTATAATTCCTGCATCTTTTGTGTTATGTTCTAAAATATTTTAGACAAAATCTTGTCGGGATTCGCAGTTGGCGACAATAAGAGCGTAACTGCAGTTGTGGTTTCTTAAAATCTAGAAATAACACCACAGTATTAGATTTGTAGTCCTTATATTTAAAGATTACACGTTAGAACGACGGCTAGGCCGCGCGCGCTCGTGTCCCTTTGTGCGCACGTAGGGCTTCGTGTGCGAGCGTGGAGCTCCAGGCGCGGGTCCGAAGTGACGGACTGCCTCACGCGCGTTGCGGCGACCCTGCAGAAGTACGGTCTTGGCGCCAGTGGGGGCACGCAGAGCCAATTGATCAAATGTTAGGATCTCTCCTGGAAATGATAAAATTAATGTTAATTTTTTTATTGGAGTTATGCACTTGTGAGCAGTTGAAGTAAGATAAACAATTGATGTAGCATTTTGTAAAAAGATGAAATATGTGAGAAACAAGGACTGGATATCCATCAGTGGATGTCTTTCGGCTGTTACGATGATGATGGATTTTTATACACATCATAACTACCCACAGATTCAAATGTCTCTGATGACTGTAACATCAACATCATAGATATAACTTTTACTTTTGACAAGCCAATATGCAACTCATGACTAGTTACTCCACAGCTTGTTTCAGATTTGTGGTGTCTACAATTATTACTATGGTAGTTTAGTTCTGGAAGCTCACAAATAAGCTTAGGCGTCCACAAGTACAAAATTATGAGCTACAATTAATTATTGGAGAAAAGATACATCAATCATTACTGGGATACATCTCTTATCAGGTTAAATTAGACCTTAATCTTGAAATAGGATGAGTTAAGATTCGGCATTCTTGGTGATACATAGACCCTCAGTATTATTTATTGGGGTGGTATCCATAACTTAAATGTTCAAAGTGCATATTTGGCATAATGTTATTTACAGTTAGACCCTCAGTAATGGTAAGTGAAGTTGAATCATCCCACAATTTAGGAAAAATGGACATTACTTTTAAGAAATAAATGTTGATTTATCACACAGAGAAGTAGAATTTTTAGGCAAAACAAACAATCAAAAATTGGTGCAGCATTTTGCTCACACACAGAGACTTTCTGACCTTGCTAGGTGAAGCTAAAGAGGTTATTGACTTAAGCAAGAAACAGAATTTGCTTCATTCATCATTGGACCAAGAGTGTAAGAGCAATTTATGGTACAATAGAAATAACACTTCTGTATTAAATAAATGAGATTATGCAAGCATTTAGTTTAAAATTAAGTATCTGAATGCTGTCGAAAGAATTCACAATAGAGAATAATGTTCCTTTATGTTAAATTCCTTGTATTGTTACTGCTATATTTTATTTACTTGCATGCTTCCTAACCTCACTCAATAAATAATAACAACAGAACATACCTCCAGCAGCTAAGATGCGAGCACGGGCCTTCTCAGTGACGTGCAGAGCGGCCACTGACAACTTAGGCACCTTGTACAGTCGCACATCGTTGGTGATGCTACCCACCACAACGGCAATCATGCCCTCGCGAGTAGGCTTCTTCATGTGACGAGCCAACCGCGACAGCGATAGCGGAGGGCGGTTGATGCGGCTCATGAACAGCCTACGAAGAATAATTGTATTGAACTTGGCATTTGTACGCCTAGCCAAGTACCTGTATAGCTGGAAACAACAACAAGTTTAGGTTAGAAAGTGAAGTTCCTCGAAAAACATGAATTTCACAAATATTTATAGGTACGGAATAGAGCTCAGAGATGTTGTGGTAATAAAGTTCTACTTACTTTCACAAGTAATCTCAGGTACACATCCTGAGACTTGACTTCGGTGCGCCTAACTTTCCTGTCGTGTTTATGGTTGATGTCGATACCCTGAAATATGTAAAGGAACACATATTGATAACACTGCTCTAAGTAAAAACCACCATGAACTCACAGAACACTTCGAATTTATCACGATTTTCAAAGATTTATTTTATTTTCACGGTAACGAAACTCACCATCTTGACAACCGGAAGAAAAAGAGACTATAGACAAAAATTATTGTTGACAGCTGAGTAGAATGCTGCCAGAACTATTAAAAAAACATTGAAATCTTTTTTAAGTCTGGTATGTATTAGACCATAGACTAAGAATGAGGCACACACAGTATAAGGGCACACGACATAGCAAAGGAAGAAGACGATATGTCGCAAAAGTTCCCACTTGAAAATTACAATAATCATTTCCAATGGATTTATATTAATTCGGTTCCTTTGTGGATTGCTTATTCAATGACAACGTAAGATCAGTAACGCAACTGCCTTGTTGGGCTGCTGAGCGTAGAGTCCTGTGTTCGATCCCCGGATCAGTCCAGAAGTGGTATTGGGTTTTCCATTTCGAATTCCTCAACAGCAGCTCGAAGTTTGGATGTTGAGGGTCATATTTGCGGATATTCCCGTGCCTCGGAAAGCACGTTAAGCACTATTTTACGACTATTGGGAATAAAAATAGTCTACTTGCACTGACCTTTGTATCATATCCGTGCCTCCCAAACTAGTACTGACTGATTGTTGACCGCAATCTATGACAGCAACACAGGCTGCAGTCTGCAATATAGGAATTTCCGGGGTCATTGTGTGAAATATGTCAGGCAGCAATAAAATAGTATAGAAGGAGGTAGAAGCTGAAATTTGAATTTGCATGCCATAGGGAATTTAACAAATGAATCACAACTGTCTCCAAGCCTGTCACCGCGACAGATCAAGTTTCGACCGCCGTTTTTTCGAAAGGAATGGAATTTAATTCGAAACATCGAAAATTATCAAAAAATAAAAATTCTGTTCGTACTCCATCATCCTCGAAACCAAGATTAAGTAAAAAAAAAATTGTGACACGAAAACGAAAATGCGTGTGCCTCCCTGAAAATTATTCAGTTGTAGAGTTCCCTACAATATGGAATGAACTGAGACAGAACGGCCAGCTGTGCGATGGCACTATCGTCTGCAGGGATGTGAAAACAATCCGAGTACATCGGGCAATAATCTCTGCCGTTAGTCCATATTTCAAAGCTATATTTATCAATTCGTTGAAGAAAGGAGAGCCAGAGGAAACGGAGATTTTTGTCGATGTCCCTAGCTATTACATGACCTTGATTCTCGATTATGCTTACACAGGAACATGCACAGTTACTGCAGAAAATGTTGAACATCTATTGCCATATGCGGATCAATTTGATGTCGTTGGTGTTATTCAGCTATGCTGTCAGTTCCTTTTACACGAGCTGAGGCCGCACAACTGTCTCGGAATATTTAAATTCGCGAGATATTATTTTTGTAGTGAGCTAGAAAAAAAAGGGAAATTGTATATAAGACAAAATTTTAGCAGAATACTTAAGGAATGTATTGAATTCAAAACACTTTCATATGATGAATTAGAAGATATTTTGAGAGATGATGAACTGAATGTTCGAAATGAAGAAATAGTATTCCAGGCAGTTAAAACATGGGTGGAACATGACATGGAAAATAGAAGAAAATGTATTCCACCGTTACTTTTGTGTGTTCGGTTCGGTCACATCAGCTATAAATATTTTAAATCGAAAATATTACAATGGCAGCCGGTTGCCGACGACGAGGTAAGAAAACAAGACAGTCATTACGCAAGTCGGTAGCTTGTGAATGAATTCAAGACTATTTTTTTGTTACACAGAAATGTCAAGAAGCTTTATATCCCGCCGTGGTATTTCTCACATTGTTGGATTCGAGGCCGGGCACAGAAGCAGATCTTAACGATCCATTAGCAAGGCCTCGAATACCTTTTGAGATACTTTTTGCAGTTGGTGGCTGGAGCGCTGGAAGCCCCACTAGTTTTGTCGAGACATATGATACAAGGTATATCAACATTCCTTATACTTTTGATTCCTAAGAAACCGATCTTCTGGCAGCTACATGATTATGAATTTATTTCATGTTGTCCCAAAGATTATTATCGATGTATGTTTGAGCCCCACTAAAATTGTCTATCATCTATGCCATTTGTCGCGCGAAATTTCAAACAGTTTAGTCAGCCATATTTCGAGATTCCTTTATTGACGATCCAGCTTGAGTTGAATAAAGCCTTTATTGTCATGAACAGGGCGGACCGATGGTTTCTTTCGATCCACATGGACCTAACGCCTCGCGCGTACCACGGTCTTTGCACGTTGAATAATTTGATCTACATGATCGGTGGCTTCGACGGCAGTGACCATTTCAACACAGTCCGGTGCTACGACCCCGTGGCGAATACTTGGCATGAACGCGCCTGTATGTACCAGGCGAGATGCTACGTCAGCGTTGTGGCTCACGGTTAGTTATTTTTTTCTGCTTGATTTTTTCTAATGGGTTACGAATAGTATTTATGATCGTGAGTTTAAACTTTTGGCGCTTGGCGGACGAAGCCAGAAAGGGTGCTGTTAGTAAGCTGTGGAAATTGTATTGAAAAAACAAGATAGTATCAACTCCTTCTGTCGCTACACACCATAAGTTCCATGCAGCACTTTACGGAGAACCGCCTTTTGAAAAAGTGTAGCTTATCTATTTCAATTCAATTGTTTGTTTAGATGGTCTTATTTATGCATTGGGCGGGTATAATGGTCGCACACGCATGTCTTCGGTTGAGCGTTACTACCCCGACAAGAATCAATGGGAGATGACCACACCGATGAACAAGCAACGTTCAGATGCCAGTGCCGCGTCCCTAACCGGAAAGGTAATGAGAAAATTGAAGTACTTTCGTAGTAAGTTTTGACGTCCAGTTGTGATCAGGGGCTATGAAATTAATATGGATGAGCTGACTGAACTCATTTTTAAAGGATTTGCTTACTAGCTATTTCTGTAAACGACGCACTAAAATAAGAATAATAAATTTCAAAAATATTTCCGAGAAAAGAGTGATTTAAAAGAATCACTCTGTACATGATGTGGGGAAACAGGGGGAAATCCGAATCCTTAAGAGATACCGGGAAACTTTCTTTGGAAACTTAAGCTGTTTTTATGTAAACAATTTTGGCATACTTAATTTTTGCTTGCTGCGCTCATCCCAAAGACTATGATTATCACCATTCAGCGAGACCTACCGCTTACTACACTTCTTCCAATTTATCCAGATATACATCGTTGGTGGATTCAACGGGCAGGAAGTGCTAAGTTCTGCCGAAGTGTTCGACCCGGACACGAAACAGTGGAGCTTCATCCGATCGATGCTCAGTCCCCGCTCCGGTGTCAGTCTCATCGCTTACAGGGACTGCCTGTATGCGCTTGGGGGGTTCAACGGATATAGTCGGCTGAATACCGGTAGGTATTCCTATGTTTTACTAATTTATTGGGAGCAGTGGAGCAGGGAGCATCAGGACTTGTAACGACAATTGTCATTTGTACGGACGCCAGCACATCAAGCTACTCGATATTGTCATATTTTCGCCATCAACCTAAAGGTTCACCTAACGCTTTGGCGATAAAGTTGAAAATCTATTACAGAAATTTGACAGATTGTAGTAGCTTGATATGCTGGCGTCTGTACAATACAGCGTTTGCGCGACTGAAAGGAGAGGAGGGGTTGTTTTATTATTTGTTGGCGTATAAAGGGTGTAAATAGACCCTTAACATAGCCGAAAGGCATTTGTTCTCCCCGTCTTTTCGATATTTTTTTTTTGTTCTAGACCGTACCTGGGAACCTTCTAGTTACGGAGATATTGGGGGTCAAAGTTCCAAAATTTTCCCAAGTTTTTTTTTTAAATACATATTTTTAATGTAAGATTTTTACTTTACACTCATCCACGACCCCCATACTATTCAATCCATCCATCAGCACAATGCTTTGAGTGCTTTCCATCGAGTCCTACCGTAAAACGTGATTTTTCACCCCAAAAAAAAAAGTCGATTCCCAGCAATAATTTTTGCGTTTATTTTCCCAAAGGCGAGAGGTTCAACCCTCAGCGCGGCGGGGACTGGCAGGAGGTGACGGAGATGTTCAGCGCACGAAGTAACTTCGCCACAGTGTTACTTGATGATATGATCTTTGTTATTGGAGGATTTAACGGTAATACTCTACGTTATTATGATAAGGCACAAAACTGACCATTAAGTCTGTAACCCCAGAAGGGTGAGGCAGAGCCTACCCGTATAGAAAACCACAATTATTTTGCCATTTTTGTTTAAATCATATGTAATAAGGGGCAAGCAAGCCTTTTGCCGTTAACCGGGCGCTAATAAAGACTCCGAGCTGCTACTGAAAAATTCCTGGTGGCACACCCAATCGTATTTTGACGGACCCGGGATCAAATATTTTCATTACCCTCCCGGGAATTGTTGAAACGAAGCCGGGAAACTGTTCACTTTAAGAAACTCCCCGATAACTTTAGATTCACCATAGCTTGATTATTATTTTGGCAGGATCAACTACGATACCCCACGTGGAGTGCTACGACGGTGACACAATGGAGTGGTACGACGCTGCACCCATGAACCTCAACCGCTCAGCGCTCAGTGCCTGTGTTTTAGCTGGCCTGCCCAACGCTCGCTCCTTCTCATATCTCGCCAAAGCCGTGCCCGCTGCCGGCGCAGACCAGGCTCACCACTCCTAACAACCCTCAATACCACAGAAATATTCTTTACAAAAGATGCAGCTGCTCCCCATCAATCCTTCGCTTCAATAATAACAAATGAAACACCAACGATCATCAAGATATTTTCAGATACATTTTGAAATAACCAAATTGACCGATTATTTCACCTATAACGGCGGGCATTGCGTGCTTTTATGATGGATACTTTGATAGTATGCACTGTGAATATTAATTGTACATAGTTTTGTGAATCTATTTTATGTATCGTAAATCATGGTAGTAAGGCCTTATTTTATTGTAGGTACAAATCATGTCCGATCATAATATATTGTATTTTATTATTGTTTTATGTAAGTAAGAAAGTAGACAGAGGCCTTGCATAAACTTGCGTTAATAATAAAAGGGAATGCTAGTCCCTAAAAATAATATTGGTATTTTAGAAATTGTTTTAAAGCGAGGGATTTGTTGTAAATTTTCCAGTTTTTATAGTGTAGTTTGTGAAAAATTTTATTTTCGTATATTTGTGTACAGTACGCGTCCGTGGGAAATCAGAGTGGTCGCGTTTTGGATGATGTGTGTACGATATTGCGGTGGGCGGAACCTTCGTGATATTGTTGTATCTGTGATATTTTTCACTTATTACTTACTTGAGAAAATTCAAAAAAATGAAAAATTATTAATTTTATTTAATTTACTGAAAAATTTACTGTACCTGAACGAAACTTAATAAATTGACAAATAAAGAAAAAACTATCTATTTTTGAGTTTATTTTCTTACAAAACTAATCAACTTTCCGTACACAGGACAAATGGTACATTTGGCACAGCTGTATCTTAGCCTAAACTGCCATACCCACCCACATGACCGTGCAGTAGAGTAGCCGGCAGCCATACATCCGTATACAAGCCTGAATCAACGGGCAGGCGAGAGTGGAGTGCAATCGTGCGTATATTTACTACCGAAGGGGGAATTGGGGAGAAAACGGGAGACCGCCCCCTCCCACCGCGCGGAGTTCCCGTCGCGATCGAACCACAACGGAGGCGGTAGTGAACGCGGTCGCTTCGGGGCGCGGTGCTAAACTCGGCAGGAAATATCAGACATCTGACATGGAGCTCAAGGGGAAGGTAGCCCTCATCACCGGCGCAGCGGCCGGCATTGGCCTCGCTTACAGCCAGGAATTGCTCAAACAAGGAGCAAAGGTGAGTTGTCTAAAGCACACTTCCTCCCAAGACTTCCTCTGCGCATGGCGTATTTCCTAAAGTAATTTTTAGTTCAAGGTAGGTAAATATCTGTTGAATGAAATGTACTGGATATTCGCCAATATTGTCCAACTGTCGTACTTTTGTGTGTAACAAATTTGGATAATGGATGGTAGGTGGATCACCCGAGATCCGGCACTCATTTCATTTGTATTGATTTTTGCCGGCGCCCCGTCATTGGCGTGATTGTTTTTCTTTGAAGTTTCTTTGTGCCATTCTAGATGCTATACATAGATATTTACTTATTTGTTCAATGCGGTAGTTAATGATAGTACGTTAATGTCTTTCTTTTGTTTATCTTAAGCACATACCTACATCTTTCAGCTTAAGTAAGTAGGTATAAGGTAAACATGTTTTTATTTATAGGAGAATGACACGCCTCCAAGACGCATGAAAATATTTTTTCTTTTTGCGGCCTTGAGATTTATTTGTAAACTAATTGAATAATATTATATTATACATATAGGTATATGATATATGATATCTATTGATCATCTCTTACAAAAAATATCAAGCAAGTAATCCATCTCAATTATTACCAACTGCTAGTTCTGCGCAATTAACTACGTGCTCCGATCTAAACATACTGAAGGAAAAACAATGCGAGCATGAATCACACTATCGATAAGACTTTACGTCTCACCTACGATTTAAATGTACACAATGTAAGTATAGTAACATAATAGGATAGTTTACGAGTTCATAGTAATCGTGCAGACAGAATTATTGATTATCCAGTCCAGAGGTACACGAGTACCTATAGTACCCAATAATGGAGTGTAGTCCGTACGCAGGCCACGTACGTACACGTACCTAGTTAAAGTTGAAATGTTTCGAAACGTAGATCAACATCCGATTTGTCTTTCTTGATGCAGGTGAATAAGCGTTACTACCGCGAGGCAATTTTAACTCTCGATTTATATTTTCGCCATTGCAACCTCTTGACTTTCTACAGGTTGCGATATGCGATATCGACTCGGAGATCGGCGAGCAGGTGGTCGACGATCTGGGCTCCAAGTATGGCCGCAAGAACGTGCTGTTCTGTAGGTGTGATGTCACCGACTACCCCCAGTACGAGGGTAAGTTTAACCCATCGCGTGCGAATTTTAACCCTTCACCCCGCTGTTAGAAGAAAGTTATTTTTAGACACACATCGGTCGTTTAAAAGGGGAAGACTGCTAAGGTAACGTTTAATTGTGCGTTTAATGTATTCTAAATTTTTGTAGTAAAGGCGTCGTTTGAATACTAGACGCGTTCGCGTATGGATCTATCTCATCACCGCCTACGTACCTTCACACTTGGTAAAACTATGAAGACAGTTTCTAAATAGTTTCACGGATATTTTTTATGTTTAGGGACAGAAAAATACTTGAACCAGAATATTTATTTTATGAGAGCTTAGCAACGATAACTTACTACGACCCGAGCCGACCCCAAATATATGGGAAAGGACTAAGCAAGTTGTACTGATCTAATAATCTAAATATATCGTAAAATTACAGAGGCATTCGAGATGACAATGGAAGTGTTCAATCGCCTGGACATAGTGATCAACAACGCGGGTGTAATGAACGACAGATTCTGGGAACTCGAGGTGGACGTTAATTTAGTAAGTTTTATCTAATTATAGTCGCTACTTTATATAGCTTCCCAGAGATATTTGTGAGCGGCGGAAGTCGCTTCTCTGTTTCTTCCTACAAAACTATTATTTAGTCGTTTAATTTATGGATTTATTTAAAGAAATAAGGAACGTTTACCAATTATTAAATTTACCGTTACCGATTTTGTCTAACTCAATTATTACCATTTCTAACAGTGGACAACACTAATCAAAATAATGAACCATCTTCATCGAATAACATCGAAAATCACATTCATATTACCGCAATTGGCTATAGAATGGCCAAAATGGCTTATGGCGGTAATGTTCAAGAAACGTCAAGTCAAAACCCTAAGTAAAAACCCACTTCCTTTTCTAGAACGGCGTCATACGCGGCACACTGCTGGCGTACCGGTTCATGAGCAAGGACCGCGGCGGCCAGGGCGGCACCATCGTCAACACGGCATCCACTGCCTTCATCAGGCCCCAGGTGTCCACGCCTATCTATACGGCCACTAACTACGCCATCGTGGGACTCACCAGGGCTTATGGGGTAAGTTTGTACCAATTTCCAGTTTGCAAAAAAGTAGTCCTTTTTTGTATCCCCCCCTCCCCCATGAGCATGAGTTCGAAACTCTAACTTAGCTGCACCATAATTACTGACGATATCTGACGAACAGAGCCGTCATCTATACGGGTCAACGAGATTATGCAGGGCTTCCACAGGGATCGGTTCTGGGACCACTTCTGTGGAACATAGGGTTGCGCCTCATCTGGCAGCACGGTATCACATTTTTCCATGCTCCTATCCTTTTCTGCCGCTCAGATCTGCATCTGCTAGAGCGAGAAACAGCTGGAGTGCTAACGGGCAGCATCGACGATGCGCTCGGACCCAACCCTGTCGTACGCGTTGGTCTATGTTAGGTGTCTGACAAATCTTTACACACTGTTGCTCATATGTACATTATCTAAAATCTAGCTTCATTTCTCAGGACCAGTACCACGTGAATCTGACTGGGGTCCGAAGTATGGTGATTTGCCCAGGCCTGACCGACACTGGCCTCGTCAAGGAGATCCGTAAGCAGCTTATGTCCTCGGATTACGAAGCGGCTTGGCAGAGGGACAATGCTAGCTGCAAAATGCAGAGGTAAGCAAGAAATAATGTAGAATAGTACATATCAAAACACGATCTTTTAAGACAACGCACAAGTTTTGAAAAGGATTTTTGATAACTGATGAGATGACTTGATGAGTTATCAAAAATCCTTCGCAAAACGGGTTAATTATAGAGGACTAAAGTTTGTGTTATAGCTCGTCATTGCCGATCGGAAAATATGATTAAATTTTTATTCTATTTGAGACTCTATGGTCTAGAGGTCTAGAGATCTGTATGGTGACCGGACGTAAAGAATAGCACCATCCCATATCTTCCCGTGGGTGTCGTAAGAGGCGACTAAGGGACTTACCAGTGAATGGGCAGCAGCGTTCTCTGTGATTTTTTATAACAAACATACTGCGATCGCCAACCCGCCTGCCAAGCGTGGCGATTATGGCAAAACCCCCCCTGGGGGAGGCCTATGTCCAGCAGTGGACGTCTTTCGGCTGAAATGATGATGATTTGAGACTACAGCTACTATTTTTTTCGGTGGGCTACTATTTTTTAAATTTTTTGTAAATAGAATATAATATATATTTTTGTTTTTTGTATTAGAATATTTAAAAATGTAATTTATATGTGTTAAAACGAATTAAGGAGATAATAATAAAATAGGGTATCCTGTAAAATTCCAAAAAAATGGTGATGCATAATTTATGAAGCTCGATTGTGCTCATGTGCCGCTTAATAATGCAGTCGGTGTAAGGACACTTGTTTATGTAAATTAGTTAAGCCGACACTCGACTGCCTCGTACCGTCGCAACTCCCTGCAGTCTGACTCCTAATCGGAAGTTTATGAAATGCCTAACTAATATTGAAAAAACTAAAAGTTAAGATCGTTCATCCAAAAGATATATTACTGTATGGAAATAAGAAATATGACTAACTGAGTTGAGTATATTGATAATAATGAAAAAAACACAGAATTTGTTGTTGTAACCGCATTTGGAAATTTTCCAAATACTTTTTTTACATCTAGAACTAAATATTCGGTGTTATGATATAAATTATTGCATTTCATAATCAATATTTTAGTTCACCAGTTAGCCATATTTCTTATTTCCATACAGGAATATTGCCAAATTAATAAAAAAAGCAGTAGACGTCTTTCGGCTGAAATGATGATGAATAAAAAAAGCGAAATATTTGACAGCTATTTGCGATGTTGCCCTCTTTCTGTATAAACGCTCTTAAATAACTTCCGCTTGTTTTACTGGGGAACTTGTTGGACAACTTCCATAAAGTTAAAACATAAGGCTGTCTTTTGCAACATTATCCAACACCGTCAACGTCGTAACATTTGAATGAATATAAAAATATACTGGTACTTCTTACATATACCTACCTACCTACCTACGCCTTTTTCCCGCGAGGGTTGGCCTCGTGGGAAAAAGACGGGAAAAAGCTCCAGAGCGACAGCTGCCAAACTAAATGGTGGGTTACAAATGCAAATTTATGCAGTCAGTATTTTACGCTATGTAAATATGGGTACAGGTATGGGTATAAGGGCCACTTAAATTTAACTATAGAAAAATACAATTATCGGCAAAATTATGTAATTACATCATGACAGTTGTCATTTTAATATTATTTCTTATGTTTCAGCCCGGATCACCTGGGCCGCTCGTTAGTAGAGATCCTGGCAAAGGGTCAGAGCGGCTCCGTATGGATCGTGGACAACGGCACACCTGCGCGGGAGTGGCGCGGTTAAACTCGTCTACAAACCCCTTATTTTATCACACTATGCGCAATTCGCGCATTTTCCATTGTCGGTCGAGACGTTCGGTAGCTCGTGAAATGATTGTTGGTTACTGTAGGTTGTTCAAGTAATGAGAAGAGAGAAACCAGGGAGAAATGGCCGGGTCAAAGAACCCTTGCTTGGTATTGATTAGTATTAAATGTATTTGACCTATCTTTCCACTTCCCCAATTTTCGATCACAATGGAAAACAGATAATAATGGTACTAAGGACACATTCAATAATATAAAATCTTACTCATATAAAAGATCGTAATTTTCATACTGTGAATGCGCCTAGTATATTTTCTTTTGTAAAATGTAAAACTCTTAGAAGCATATAAGCTCAAGGAATACGATAGACTAGGACTATGCTTCGGATATACTTATAAGTAAATTCCCTGTAACTCTTCATGTATATGATTGAAAGTGGAACATAACACGTAATAGAGGATTGGTCATGATCGTGTAAATATTTCGTTCTCCTAGTCGTAAAGCCTACTCGTACTCGCGTAAGGCATTATATTTTTTAAGATATACTTTTTAAAACAAAAAATATTGTGTAATATGTATGTATAATGTGTCGTAAGTCGTGACATATATCGTGTACTTTAATCTACTTATATTGTATACAAGCAAGTATGTTTAGTAATAAGCGCATACTTTGTATTTTACCTGCTTTGAAGTGCAAGTTACGGATGTCAAACATTTTGTTTATGTAAAGATATCTGCATTGAAGGGGGTCATTCGTTCTTTTAGGTTTTTAAGTGTGCCGGGGATACGCAATTAATGCAGTTATCTCTACTCGTCCTCCAAAGATTATTGTGTGAATGATTTATTTAATGTTTTCTAACATTTTGTATGACATATTTGTTGATTTATTTGGTGACTTAGAAAAGCCGTGCTATTTTGCTTATTTGCAATAAAATTGGAAGTTTCAATATGGTTGTTTAAATAAAATTACCTTTTGGAAGATTTGTAGTAAAGTTATATTTTATATTGATACAATCACCAGGTACAGCTTTTGAGTTACAGGTTTTTACAAATATCATGTTCTTTGTCAAAGTATATTTCAGAATTTTGCATGAAAAGGACTCGCCAATATGAACACATCATGTAGGTACACAATTATTGATTCCAAATTAACTACAAGAAAATACAATAGTCCTTTCCGAGAACTAATTATTACGAGAATTTTATTGAATTGAATAAACATACACTTTACTAGTGTTGCCACTGTGTTCTCATCCAGTAGGCGTGATCCGCGGCCGGGCCCAACACATCTCCTACATTACAATGTGGCAGCAGTCCTTCTATCACATTTATTTAGTACTAACTACAAATGAACGACAGTCAATAAACAATTTACATTTAATAACATGTCGAGGTAGCCTCTAACCCACAATGATTTATATAATTACACATGAAAACATCTGGCCAGCAGGAATTAGAAACTAATTTATCCTCGTATTATTAATTTACTAACACTTTAGCAGGACTGCTGCGTAGACTGTCGCGCGTCATCGCAAGTAAATAAATAAAATGGAGGCGCAATGACCGTTCGAGTGATAGCAGACCATTTTAGTACTTTAAATATTATATGGTTAAAACTAAATAGGCACAAATAATCATAACAGGTGAGGAGGTAAGCTTTATGAAAATATTTAATATTCATTGCATAAATTAAATGTCTCCTATGCAATTTTCATTACATAGCCCCCCTGAAATTTACAAGTGGCCTCTATCTCACTCACCGATAACATTGGCATCTCTGAATCACATAAATGAGCCTAATATCATCCAACTATTGGTCGACTTGTGACATTATACAATTCAATTTAGCTGATGCCAACGCCCTGCCCTGCCTAACTGCGTTATCGCTCACGACACTCCTATACTTACATTATACTAACTGTGAGCCTTCTCAATGTACCGACATTTTGTTCTGCCGCGCTCTTACGGGAAATTCCATCTTTATCCTTCCATTATATTGGATACAACACTATCACACCAGAACAATGTCCATCAACTGTAATCTGCTTAACATTTAAACTTCCCGCAAAGACATTTACTTTTCGAATCAATACAAGACACTCATCACCAAACTAACACTTTTCCGTCACTTATCCATTTTTGAATAGTCCCTGCTGCGATAAAAAATTCTTTCAGTGTAGCGGACGCTCTCCAACCAATCCTACTTAGCTGTAAACAAAAAGAAAACACCGAATTAGACCAAGTTTTATAAGTAAAAGTAAACATAGGGCCGAGGAGAATGCACAGGAGGTAGAACAAAGACGAAGGTTTGAACAATTACGCAATGGCCGAAACCTTACTGGATATGGCTGGAAAGTATTCACAGGGTACGAATGAAACTGTTGGGGGCAAAACGTGATCAACCCTTTGACATAGTAAACAGTAAAAAGAATTTTACAAAATATGACTGCATGTATTTTTCGATAGTAGCAATTTTGATTGTGGTGTAACAGAATAAATTAAGTGCTCTTGAGTTGAACATATTAAAAAAATAGATGATTTAATAGTTGCTGCAACATACCTGCAGTGGGCGCTGGCTGCGGCTGCACGGGCGCTGGCTGCGTGCTGGGCGCGGGCCCCACGCGTGGGCCCCGGGGCCCGCCACGGGGTCCTCCTCGCGGGCCCCCGCGCATCGCTCGCCACCTCCCGTCGTCCGAGAAATTGTGCACGTAGTTGCTGCATAAAATATACACATGTTAACGTCAGACCTTGTACAAGTGATTAAATCGAAAAAATAAAAGAAGAGAAGCTTTCTCACAGAACTACACTCGGGTTCCTAAACAGTCGCATAAACTGATATTTTGATGCAACTGAGTGATGAATAATATAGTAGATGATTGCAACAACCAGTTAATTTCATGATCAGGAAAACCATCACGACGAAAGTCGATTGGCATTCTCTTCGTTTTGATGGTAGTTTAGATACAAGCACACACAGTTATAAAAGTAGAGACAAGACATTCAACGTCCTGAGGTAAGTGGTGCGGCGATCTTCACAAGGAGGCTAGTGGCAGCGGATGACAGTTGCCGAGAATAGAGTTGAATAGCGTGCGATTAGAGAAGCCCATGACCAGCAGTAGGCTGCTTTAGGAAAAAAAAGATAAATCGCTTTCCCTAAGTCAAAAGGATGGTTAGTAGACTCACGTGTACTGCTGGTGCTGCGGGTTGTGATGGCGCCAGCCGCCGCGGCCGCGCCAGGCGCCACGCCGCGCCGACGCCACTCCAAACGTCTCCGAGTTCAGCTTGCGCTCCGTCCGCCAGTCTGTCCTCTGGCTCCTGCCCTTGGACCTGCAAATGTTTTCCAGTTACAAACATGCTCTATAGAACATCTTTATTTGGATAATATGTATAGATGGCTGAGCTTCGTCCAGACCAGAACGCTGCCACCTCGACAGCATTAGCAGTGGATTTTTACAGGTCCCCAGATGGAATTGCAACATGAGCATACTTTTAGCATTGCTATCGACGATTTGGTGATGGATCCTTGTTGCACCGCGTTTTGGCGATTCTCCAGGCTACCCAAAATAAAAACATTACTTCAAAGTTATATCTCACCTTTCAACAGCCTCACAGGAGATGTTGTCAAAGAAACTCTTGGTCTTGTCATACCCTGTGTAACCATTCTGGTCTTCGTCTACTTCCGGTTCGCCCGCGCCTGTCTCATTTCCTGAGTCATCCTTCTTGTCAACTTCAACAACACCCTGCGGTATAATAATTACTTCAGACTCCTGCGATGGCCGGAAAGTAAAAAAAAAATATAATTAAATTTTTTGATAAATACATACATTCAAAACAAAATATAAAGTACTAACACAGGAAGCTTTTCTATTACTAAGCTTCCTCGAAATAACATCAAAAGGTGAATACCTAAAAGGTTCTTATTAAACTTTTTCAAAGCCCATTATTTCTCAATCTTGTACAACCATAAAAATGCTGAAAGTATTTTGAGTGGAGACCGTGGCTTAGGCATACGATCCGAGATGAAAAACGAGGCGAGGCACGTGAAAAGAACTCTTTTGCAATGTCGCAAGAGTGTTTTGACCAGTTTTGGAATATATTTAATGCAATATGGTTTTTTTTGGTAAGTTTTGTCTTGCTAGCTTATCTATGCAGGTAAATACGAATGTTTTACTTAGAAATGGCGAATAGCCCGTGAGAACATGGAACAACAAAGGAAAATCCGCTTCAGCTACGTCAGTCAACACAGTATAGAAATGTTTGCAGTTGGTTTCAGTAATCAAGTGGCCTATGTTTACCAAAACTAGGTGTTTACAAGCTGACACGACGGTGATGAATATTTAGCGACATTTAACCCTATTTCTCAAACAGAAAATCACAGCAGGTCTTTCAAAAGCTGTTTCGGTAGAATTCTTTCTACATATCGTCGACGTCAGTAGGTAAGTCTCTCTACTATCTACTACTCTCCTTACTGTTTAGATTTTTTGGCGAAATACATTTTTTCATCAAAATGTATACATAATAAATTAAGTAGCCTGCCTTAAATCGAAGACGAAGAAGGCAGATTCCATTGGTTTTTTAGACATGGGGATGTGTTCATCTTAGACCGTGGGTTACGCGACGTAATCGACGACTCACATGCCTGTGGATATTAAGCGCACTTGCCAAAAACCAAAAACCTCAGCGAAGATCAATTAACTACAGAGCAAGCTAATAAGTCCAGGTTGGTTACCATATGCCGCTTGGTTGTGGAAGTCATAATTGGTTGGTTCAAACGCGATTTCAAACCATTCCAGCAAGATTTTTTGAATCGTCCTTTGGCTCACAGTCATGAGGAAGGATTTTCAAATAGCCGCTGCATTTTTGAACGTATGCAGAGATCCATCACATGATAGTTACACGCAGAAACATTTATAACTGTAGTAAACCATCGATTGAACCAACCAAATAACCTAGCAGAGTAGGTCCTAGGCACCAACCTAAATCGTTGACGGTCTAGTTTTGATGGCATTACAGCGATTTTCCGTAGCTTACCGGGGACGATTAAATTATTTTTGCACTTGGCACACATCAAGTTAAGTTAGCTCGCAGCTATTTTGGGGAGCATGTGCCACAAGACCTATATACGGGGTAGAAGGGACATCGACTCGAAAACGCTTAGCACGTATTCAGTACATCATTCTGAGCCTCCCCCCACATAGAAATATTTAATCGGTTATTTTTTTTAAATCTGCTGTTTCCTACAAAACTCCAATACCTACACGGTCAAAATGTATCGATTGAGAAGACGTGCAGTATTTGAAAGTGAAGACCAACTGGATTCTGAGGGTCGAAAGGTTGGAATCGTCATTCGTGGTAAGAGTTCCAACCCACCATCTACAGACCTGCTTGAAAGAGGACTTTTGGCCGAAAGGTGTCTTATTATCGACGTTTCCGAGGACGGTTATGCGACACCACGCAGCGAAACACGACGCCGACAATATAGGTCTAGGTATAGCTATAGTTTCATAAGGTTTAAAATATGCATTAGTTTATTATTGCTGTAAAATGTTTTTGTGTATTTTATCTATGGACCTTAGTTGCCTGATAATAAAATGATTATTATTTCCTTTGTTTTCACACATTTAATTTTTTAATTATTCTCATATAAAACAGTATGAAAAAACATTTTAAATAAAATATAAAAAATAGTAGCCCACCAGCATCGGGAATGGAGTCCGAGCGACCGGTGATCAGGGGTCTTGAGAGAGGAACCGCTTGATAATGTTGTCCTTTAAAAGCAATAAGAGCAAACCGGATATTTTGCAAATCGGACATTCTACGAGTCAAGACCCTATTAACTCAATACAAATGACAAAAAATGTCCGCACTTAAAAAAGTTAATTTAGCGTGACGAGAACTCGCGGAAGTATCAGGAGAATTGAATAACAAGAACAGGAAATCAGATTGTCTTAAGACCTGAAATGCTCGAAATCAGATTGTTTTAACATCTAATAAATGATCAGTTTTCGTACACTGGGGGGTAAGCAGATACTAGTCACCTGCTACAATCCTTACAATCTCAATTTGCTTTGTCCGCGTTTTAGATAAATGCGCGCGTCGTTCGCGAGTAGTTACTACGCACCTGAATTTCTTTAATGTTATTTCGAGGGTAGTAAGCAATTTCAAAAACATCTTACGTTACTCGACATTTAGAAGTTTTACAAAAAAAAACTGTTGTGTAACAATAAGGTTCATTTTGCTTCTCTATTAACCTACTGCAAAAAAAAGGAGGAGGTTCTCAATTCGGTGTTTTTTTTTAATCGTAGCAAATTGTAATTGCGTTTCAGGCAATAATTTCCCATTGAGCATCATCAAACGATTGTGTAATTGCGTCAATTCGCGTTCAAACGTAAGCTCAAATCAATTAAGAGATTGTAATTGGCATGTAACACAATATACCGCCTATGACATAATTGTAACGCCGCGTAATTACTGATTATGCATGGGACCCCACTGGTTTACATTGGTTTCATTTCAGTTAGAATGTAGCATTTTTGTAGTGAAAATATCTTAATTTTGCTGTCGAAAAAGTTGGAATCTGTATTTCGTATTGGATAGGCTCGCATTTTGTCTTTTTATCATCACCATCTAATTTCTATACTGCATTGACATTTATCCTAAAGCAAGTCTTAAAGGTGGACGAAATCGTTTTTTTGGACACCCTCGGTAGGGCCGCAGTCACGACCGATGTTCTACGCAACGTGACACGAAAACGGTACATATTATAGTTAGAAAGGTATTGTAAACCTCACCTCAACTTTCACCTCGCCATCAGAAATCTTGGCCTTAGCCAGTTGGCTGCGCAGCTCTTCAAACTCAGTGTTGGCTTGTTCAAAGTCGTAGTCCTTGTCGAACTTGAGGGTGTTCTTGTTGCGGGGCACGAAGCCACGTCCGCGGCCACGGGGCCGGCCTCTCCAGCCTCCGCGGTTGTAGCCCTGGCCCGCGCCGGAGAAGTTACCTTGGTGACAATAACATTTTATTAGTATAGTCAGCCTGTAATGTCCCACTGCTAAGCTCTGAGACACTTCTTGCCAATTTCTAAGCAAAACTTCCAAGAAGTCTTCGCCATGGAAACAATCCGCGACGGGTAAAACCGTCGCGGATTCATAAATGCCAAGCCAAATGAAGAAGACACGATTTTGCAAACTAGTTGAGATTAGATGAAAATCCAACGAAGAGTCGGGTAATCTGTTTGTTAGCAGTATCACAGCGATCACAGGACACTCCAATAAATTGGAATTAGGGAGGACAATATTAATCGGGGAGGATAATAAACTTACGTGTCTCAAGACGAAAGTCTATGACCAGTGTGTGTTGCCAGTAATTCCATACGGGACCAAAACGAGGTTGCTCACAATTAATCACAATGGGCCTCATCAGAAAACTTACGTCACCCTAAGGGCAATGGAGAGAGCTATGCTCGGAGTTTCCTTGAGTGACCGTATCAGAAATGAAGACATCCGAAAGAGAACCGAGGTTACCGATGTAGCTCGAAGAATTGACTAACTTAAGTGGCAGTCGGCAGGGCCCATTGCTTGCAGAACGGATGGCCGATGGGGCCGAAAAGTTTTGGTTCCTGGAGTGGCGAACCAAAAGACGTTGCGTTGGAAGGCCTCCCACTAGGTGGACCGATGACCTGGTGAAGGTTGCCGGGATACGCTGGATGCGAAACGCACGGGACCGCTCAATGTGGCGACACTTGGGGGAGGCCAGCAGTGAACGTCTTTCGGCTGAAATGATGAATAAACTTACCAGATTGGTGATGATGGGGATGTTGGTTCGTAAGTGCCTGGTTGTGCTGATTATGTTGGTTATGTTGCTGATGCTGGGAGTGCTGCGAGTGCTGAGAGTGCTGCGAATGCTGCTGCTGCGGCTGATGGTGCATGGGTTGTTGCGGTTGGTGCTGCTGGTGCGGTTGGTGCGGCACGGGCGCGCCGCCGCTGGGGTAGCGCTGGCGGTTGCGCGAGTTGGTGCGGTTGCGGTTCGCCGGCCCCTTCTGAGCTTGCCCGTTGCTGCCACGTCGGCTGTCCCGTTGCTGGCTAGACCCACTAGCCACAGAGCCGACCTATACATATGTGTGTGTTAATGAAGATTCTTATAGACGTAGTGTCGCCACAAGATTATGCAGTGATGTTACATGTATGGTTTGTTTAAATATAGTAAAAGCTGCAACAGAAAGGAGTGGAGAATGTTTCATATAATTTACAAAAAAATAATTTTGAAGAATGGGCCATATTTTTATTGCAATAATTTTTTTTGAGTGAACAGTAAGTAATTTAGTTTTTATTTGTGTATTGTTGTTATTACTCCTATCTCAAAATAACTCAGTAAGCAGTAATTAGTATTCTTATAAATAGAAACAATAACAAAATTAAAGTAATTCAGGAATGCCAACTTGCCTTAAAACATTGATTAACATTCACACCACTGATGAATATACAAACAATATTTAAATGCGGGTCAAATCATAAAACTAACTTTTAAACAGATTCTCCAGTTTATCCTTTCCAATAAAATAATATCAGAAATGGAAGATTTCTACTCTAACTGGGATATAATAAATAAATAAGCAACAATCAATTCACTTGCCGCATATACTGATTGCGAGAATATCCCTCCAGAATCTGCTGTTGTGGTCTATGGCAAAGCCGCATCCAGAAAAACATTTATTATGTATTTACTAAGTCTTAATTATTACTGCTTAATACAACTAATTATGCTAACTTATTGGGACTATTAAGACCCTGGATCCTAAGTTTATTTTGGCAGTTTTATGGTATTTAAGTGGTCATATTTCAATATGATTAGGTAGTTTCTAGTTTATGGGTATACCTGCGTGCCCTGGTCAGCAGTTGGGCTCTTCCTGTGCGCGCCGACAGCGGGGGTTCCCGACCGCGATGCACTTTGCTGAGATCCTCCTCCAATGAGGTCAAGCATCGAGCCTACAACACATTTCCTTGTACACACATAGTAGAAAAAAAAAGTAATAACACTTTCACTATGCTAAGCATAAGCTTTGATGAATCACAAATTGCTTTTCAATGATCTTTTTTTTCAATTTTCATACAAGCAACAGACCAAGGAGAAATGATAATGCATGTTGCGATTTTTTTTCGTTATTTTTGTAAATGCATGCTGTTGTTATTTTTTTGTTAATTTTGTTGCATTCTAATTGTGTAATTCTTAAGAGTCTATGTATGTTTCCCAACACCATATGGTAAATATGTAGGAAGAATCCTTCTTCCATCTAGTAATATAAAAATTAGTAATTTACGTAATGAGTATACACCAAACTGGTATCATTTACTGGTGTTAGGAAATATTACTTATTTATGAATAATGTAATAATATTTAAAAAATAAAATGAAATTGGGACACAATATCCTAATTCTGATGATTAGATGGTGTCTAATAAGAGTGTTACTCATGTTAGAATAATATTCAGAGTTGTTATTTTCAAGTTAGAAATAAAAATCAATTGTGTGAAAATGTAAACAAATACATTGATATATGCAAACATAAATATGTAAGTTCTTTGAACTGTCATACAGTAAATCTATATGAGATTAGTCTGCATGCAAGTTTGGTGAAAGCACAGAAAATAGATCATAACTAGATACTTTATTAGTTAAACCAAAACCAAAAGTTTTACAACTGGAGAGGTAAGGGTGAAAGGTTAGCAAAGTATCTTTTTACGACACTGCAAAAATCGCAAAGTAGCACGTATTGAAGCAGAAGCTAAAATTATCCAAGAGCAAAAACCTTGGTCTTTCACTTGATTGGCGTGATGCGCCACTCCTGAGCCAATCGGACCCGTGACGGGCGGGGGCTGGGGTGCCAACTCCACCGAGGTTTGCGGAGACAACTCACTGGTCTTGTTGAGCTGGGGATGGACACCTCCGGGGAAGCCAGCCATCGGGTGGTACTGTTGGTATGGTGTCTGGCCAACAATGGGGTGGTTGTATTGCCCCGTGAACTGGCCCGGCGCACTGCCCGCGCCGAGCGTCGGTGGCACAGACATCTGCATGATGGCCGGATCATTGGGTAGAGAGGGAACATTGTTCAGCACTCGGATATCCTTGATGTCAGAACCACGAAACAAGATGTAATCATACACCTGGCTCTGAGGCGCAACAGGGTATTGCGTCTCTCGATCCTCCGTACCAAACGAACGCACTGTAGAGAGAAACAGTTCATTAACCTCATGTGATATAATTTGAAGGTAGAAGAAGATTTGTTGAGAAAAAATAGTTTTTTTTTTACAAAGTAACATGCTCATGAATCTTTTACTTTAAGGGTAGTCTAAATACTGTTTGCAGTCATGATTTTTGCCATTTCACAGTGGCATCATGAACACAACAAAAGAAAAAGTAGGTGGGTAGATTGAGCTAACTGTTAACCACATACTCATCCGAGAATAGTTAAAGTAAAGATTATTTTTTAGGACAAAAACCTACAGTCAGTTTATCGCCTGCTGAAGAAAACAAAATTGTAGCATTCATAGGACAGTATCAACGTCATCAATGTGAAACCGCGGTCATAGGCGGGACCAACAACTTCTCTTTGAGGGTAGAAGAAAAACAATGTGATACATTTTACTAAAAATCATGGAAAATTACAGGGAAAATGACCAACAATAAACATATTGGACGCTTTCCCAAACAATAAACAAAGATGGGCATAAATCGGGAGGGAAAAAGAGAACGGCTTTCTAGAGACGTCGATCGATGTTCCTATAAGAAAAAATAATTAACGCCAGGAAATACAAGAAGAAAACACTAAATTGATGACGATTAATACGAAAAAGAATCTTGTAATAAGATAACAGTATCCATTTGTCAACTTACCGCTAGCCAAAGCGATGGTACATTCCTGAGGATCGACGGTGAAAAGCCGGCCTTCGTAGCGAATGTCAGCTTTAGATATTAGGCTTATCTTGGAGCCCAATTCAGGCATTCCAGAACTCATAATGTCACTTTGGAAATTACTCGCCGATGTTAAAGATTTTTAACGATATCGTCGACCATAGAAATCAGCCACCGAACAAAATGACTGACGGGAAGTTGGCAACAAGCGATGCGTTTACAAACAGCTGTAATGAGTGGGGGAACATTGAAAACATACTATTTGGCCATTTAAAAAAAAATAAAGTACATTAATTTAATGGAAAATGTATTTCGTTGAATAAAACATCACGAAATTGGATTTTATTTCGAACCTATCATGTCATTGTAAAAAGTTATACAATAAATGCTCTTATCAATCATTTTCTATCAAACTCAATGAGTCATCAATAATCCATCAGATTAACATTATTGATATTAATCTGTATCTATGTTGTTGGATTTGAATTACAATGTATCATTAATTTACTAATAAACCCATAATAAATAAATGAATATTTCGGGAATCATTTTTGTCTCTTTACTTCTTATTGCTTTATTTAGTCGATTTCATTTTTCACCATACATAAAATAATAAGCTATGAAGGAAGCAAAGAGAGAAACGCCGAACAAAATTTTTTGTTACTTTTTGCGGGAGGTGAAGTAAATACGTACAGCCATCGTACAGCGCACTACGGGAATTGACGATCATACACAGAGACATGCATCCTATTGCTAATAACGAACACTAAGAAAAAGCATCCAGTCAACAAAAAAATACATACAATTATTATTATCTTGCGACAACAAACAAAAAGTGCTATGTGGTATTTTATTCGTCATCCATGAATGAATGAACAAAATTATTTATTTTTAACCGACTTCAAAAAAGGAGGAGGTTTTCAATTCAGTTGTACTTTTTATGTTTTTTCCTTATAACTCTGTATTTTATGAACCGACTTGAAAAAATCTTTTTTTTATGTAAAAGGATATACTTTCCGATTTTTCTCATAGAAATTTCATAAAAATCTGTCAGTAGTTTGAAATTTCACAAAAATCTGTCAGTGGCTTTATTATGGGTTTGAAAGCTTTATTTGACTAAAGCGTTAAATAAAAACTGTTTGCAAATTAAAAACCAACTTCCAAAAAAAAAGTCTAAAATAACTGACTTTTTCGTGTTTTGTTTTAGAAGTCGGTTTATTTTTACCCACTATTTTTTTTTGTTGAAACACGCTTCTACCGATCTTCTCCGACTTCCGGTACACCAAGTCGCTTGTTCAAGGGGATGGCTAAGTAGACCCGGACGTAACGCACCGGACCAACGCAGGATGGATGAAATGGCAACAGGTCACTAGAACAACTTGCGATCCACGGATGCCCCTCAATTTAAAGGGGAAAATATACAAGTCCGTTATTAGACCTGTCGTACTGTATGAGGAATCAAGTGTCAAGTCCCCATCGATCCCATGTTCACTAAAAAAGTTATTCAAGGTAAAATGTAAAAATTTTCTGTTTTTTTGGATTTTTCTCGAAAACGGTAAGTTTTATCAAAAATATAGCCCAGACAAAAATTGTAGATCATAAAATTATCTATTAATTATATTTCTTCTTCTTCCTCCTCTTCTTCTCGCTAGATGTTCATTAATTGTTCACACATGGGATCGATGGGGATTTTTGGTACTTTATTTCTACTGGTGTACCAAAGGTCTCTACCAAAATTCAGCTTTGACGGAGTTTTTGTTATTTGAAATGTCTATTTTGATCGGACTAGTAGCGGAGATGAGAATGAGCATGTTGAGATGGATGTGTGGAGTGACAAGAATGGTTAAAATAAGGAATGAGTATATTAGAGGAAGTTTTAAAGTGGCGACTGCTACAGAAAAATTGAAATGAAGTCGTTTGTCTTGGTATGGACATATAAAGAGGAGGGATGAAACGCAAGTGACTAAAAGAGTGATGATCATGAATGTTAATGGATGGACAGAGAGAGGAAGGCCAAAGAAAAGATGGATGGATTGTGTGAGGAATGATATGAAAGAGAAATGAATAGAAGACTTTTAGGATTTGTCTTTCCTTGTAATTTGTATATATTTTCTTGTAAATAAACATTTTTGATTTGATTTGATTTAATGAATGATGCCGTGACGTCTGACAGGGAAGAATGGAAGAAAATAATGTGTTGCGCCGACCCCTAATAGAATGGGACATGGGCAGGAAGATGATGATATACACAAGAAGACTATTTTACCTGCTGAAAATACAAATAAGTAACTGATAACCGAACTGAAAACATTTATTTTCTCATTCATTCCCATTGCCCCAACCCTAGGCGAAATCACCTACTTGTTAGACCATGTACTGAGTTTGAACTACCAACGTAAGTACCACGACATTTTTATATCGTTACGGTGGAAACATTATTTCAACATTGCGCTTAAATAATAACATGCTATTGCATAATTATTACTAACATGTAATAAGAAACAGCATGAATTTGCGGATTAGAAGTGGCATATCGTATTTTACGACAGGAAACATCACAATTAACCATTTTAGAGAGTACCTTTTTTGCGCCACAAAACGATACACTATAGTGGCGATCGGCAAATGAACTAGTTTTTTAATACGATGGCCCAAGTCGTGCTATGGCGTTTCTATAGCTTATTCCTCTATGTCAATTAAGTCAAGTAAATAGAATCATCTTATCGATATTTTGCATTTAGAAAGTTATCCTCATGGTGACATCTCTACAAGCGTCCGTTGAGTTTTGATTTGACGCTTGACGAAAAATATTTATTTCGTAAATAAAAATCAGATATTAATTAATTTTAAAGTGCGGTGTTATTATTTAGGTGTTCTAAAACTTGTGTGCAAATTGGTATATGCTACGTACGCATAATGATGATAGAAACTCCGATAAGTTCGACGCCTGGGCTAGCTAGGATAAGTGTTGGCGGGAGCAGCAATAGTTCTATTAGAAGACGAAGTCTTATTCCGCAGAAAAGACCTGGAAATGAGGTTTGTGTTTTACATTTCAAATATACGTTTGTATATTTGAACACATTTCTCCAACATTGATTACCAACAGAACTATTTCCTGAGCCTCAGGCTTGTATCGACTTGTTTTGAACGCATTGCGGAATTTTTTGTCAGCTTGATAACAAAAGTAAAAGAAATTAGCAAGCTAACTATACATATTCTATTGAATTGATGCACATTAAGTTGCTAAAGTTTCCTTTCCATAGAATATAAAATCTACTTTCCTGTCATAAACAAGAGAGAAAGGCCAATGTGGAAAGCAGTTAATTCACTGCCAAACCTGTATTTTCCTGTCTGTAACACAGAATTATTACAAAAGAACATAATTTGGGCACAATTATTTTTAAAATCAATACATACATAAAAAATATAACATACAAATTATTTTAACCTTTTTTACAGGAGCGCAACGATGATGATGCTGAAAGATCTTCGTTGGTGGCATCCGAGCGTGCTCTGGCCACGTCGACACCACAAACAGCATCACCCAGAAGAGGCAGGGATACTATGTCTTCATCGCCACAGAAAGAGCACTTTCAAGGATGTCTCAAGCTTTATGCTGAAAATGTAAGCAGATTATTTTAAATAATTGTAGATAGCTTTTGTTTTCACTACCTTGCTTAATTATCAGCTAGCTGTGTTAATACAATTCAATGAACAAACCTCTGAGAACATAGTGTGCACATGCACTAATGTTATAAGTATGGTTTGGATATTCGGATGCATATTTATATTTTTCCCAGCAAAGGGTTTTTAGAGCAAAGGGCTTTAAAAGCCAATTTTTATCCCCGGATTGCGGAATTTCATAATTCTTCATTGTGTATAGAATGAAATACTCAAAGCCATGATGAATATATTTAAAACCTGGCATGGAATTTGTTGAAAATAACAATTTAAAAAAATACTACAAACTATATGAATTTATATTTTGCTGTTGAAATATCAAACAGGACAAAATTATAAAATATGACTGGGTACAATTTATTTGGAATTAAACAATAAAATGAAAAAATGATTACTATTTATTTAAATAAATCAGGATTTTTCACATACTGATGTGCGGTCCATACTTGTCAAAACTCAAACTTTAGGTAAATATGAATCTGAATATCTAATCTCTAGTTATAAGTGCACACACAAAACATAATGCAACAATTTTTTTATTTCATGACTATTTTTTTTTTGTTATGCCCCTGTCCACACATTTGATCGTAGTCAAGGTTGAATGCTAGCAGAAGAGAACACAGAAAATAAAATCTATTTGTTCAATCTGTTCTCAAATTAAAATTTATTTATATTGATGATCTTTAGCCATTGTGTCATTAATAAGTTTCTAACTCTTATTTGTTTTATTACAGAAAATAACAAAAGACAATGCATGGAACCTGCAGCTGATAGACTTCATGACGTCAATGTTGAGAAGACATGACTCTCGCATGGATAACTTGCAGACTGCCTCTACAGTAGTGGATGCGTCTGCTAGGATATACTCGTTCAGGGTGGATGCGGTGCATTATGATGTGTTAAAAATGGCTGGAGGACTTAGTAAAGCTGCTCAGGTATGTGTGTTGATGTTTATAAACTTATTAATCTCTAAATCTAATTTAATTTATTAAATTCTACTAGTAATCAGCTCTGTTGAAAAGTCTAAATAGATTATGTATTTCCATTTTCTCATTTAATTATTATTCTCATTTTAACTTCACCATTCAGACGGATATATTCTTGATTGCTGCAGGGCGCTTACCATGCACACATATAATATGACATGTTAATATTAATTCATCATGATTCTGCTGTGAAAAGAGATAGTGCTATATGTCTCTATCTTGCACATACACTGAAACAATGGCTTTAACTAACATGTCACATGAACTTCTCCTTGAATTTGCATTCATTTGAAACTAGTGAAATACCTACTTGTAATCCAAAATAACCTCTCATCGGTAACATTCTTTTAGACCAAAAGAGGAAAGAAAGACGATGATAACGTGCAAGATGAAGGTGCCGCAGACGGCGAAGCCACAGCCCCCACCAAGAAGAAAAAAAAGAAGGCCAAAGGCGCCATCGCTTCTAACCCTACAGTGTTCAACGGGGATTTTGATACTAACGATTGTATAGGTAAGTCGTATATACGGTCATAGAAAAGTTCCGTCGACAGTACAAGCTGGGCGTATTATACGGCTTAAAATCGTGGGTGAATAATAAAGCGACTAAGAACTCGTTTGGAGCAGTCAAAGTTGGTCAGAGTTATTATTATATACAGGGTGTAAGGGACAGCCCTCCACAAACTGATGGGGTGAGTTCAGTATATCATACGAAGATGACCGGTACAAGAAATTATTTTAGGAATGTTATGGGTATCCAATAAATTTGATTCCGCACGCAAAATACGCGCTTTGACGTGGAGTTGCGGACACTAGCCCGTTATACAATACAATTGTTTTATTTCCTCATACGCAATGTATCGTTATCGTGGTAAAACGCGCGTAGCGAAGGGTAAGCGCGACGAGGAGTTCTATGAACTCTGTATCTAGGTAGGAAGTGAACAGCTGATTTCACGAGTTGTTTGTTAGAATATTCCAACATCCATTATTGGATTTTTGATTTTAGCCGTATTATTTACATAAATGGAGTGCTGCGTATGTACTTTTACATTGAAATAAAGGAATAGTAACTGAAAAAAAAAATTAAAAATAAAAAAATTCTGGAGAAAAATTCCGGTGGAATATGATTCATAGTAGTAACTGTCAGTTTGTGGAGGGCTGTCCCTTACAAGCTAAGTCACCGCAACCAAATGGGTTAGGTTAGAACTGAGACCAACTACATGCAATCCGAGTAACAGATTTTGCGGCAGCGAGCGCCCAAGTTGGTTGCCATTGCTAGGCTACGGCACATCACGTATAGGGAATTATTTTGGCGATATACATGCCTTGTTAAACTCAACTTGAAATCAGCTTGTTTCATGAACTTGTTTTTAACATTTCACTTCTTTTCTATAACAGATCCATTTTTTGAGAGGCTGACGGCGACGATTGGCGATGTGACGTCGTCAAACAGAGCATTTAACGCGACTCTGCCCATACACGACAAAACACTGGCTTTGATATTAAGGTACTGTTTGAAATAATTGAAAATCTAAAATTTATGAAAACATTTTTGAGGAACCTCACATATTATTATAATCCATTGGATCAGGCCAGGAACATAGAATGCCACACCATTAAATAACTAGCAGCAACCTACGCACTGATTCTCGCCCTAATCATATGCCGATTTTTACATTTTCATTTAAAGTTCATGCTTCTAATATTGCCCGTTTTTACCCTCTAATCTGCAGCTCGAACTTGACCAGTTTTATGAAACAATTAAAAAAAAACTTTATTGTTTTCTTTCAGAACCGACGATCGATTCTTAGAAGAAATAAAGGAGAACATTCCAGAAGAACAAAACATAGACTTGTCGGAACGCATCACTCTAGCTGCGAAGCTACTGCCTGCGTTTACGAACAGCGACCATATTTGTGAGCCATTTACCGGGTTCTCTATCGCCAACTGGGATCCAGATACTGAGGACACGTGGGTTATATTATTTGTAAAAATTTAAGCAAAATAAAAACTAAAAAGTTTTTAGTGTACTACGCGTATTTATGAGAAAAAAATAATATCTGCGAAATACTCTTTTTTTTTTTTTGGAAAAGTAACTGGACGACAAATAGGTAAGGCTGACAATCATATCGACGCGACGGCCAATCTGGTAAAACTTGCGAGTTTAGATATTAGTGAGTAACTCCACTTAATTAGGTCAATTCAGCTTGTCTCCATACAAAACACTAGTTTTGTATAGACTTCTGTCTGCGTCCGTTCAACTTTCTGCAGAATACTTGTATAGTTAGTCCCTTATTCTATCACAATATAAAGAGCTATGGAACGCAAGTCAGACCAAGTTTTTACAGAAGTAGTTCTGTTGAAGTCATATCAAATCATACAGCTGCTATTTTTAGCATAAAATGTGGAAACATGATTCTATCAGTAGTATTGATAATGTATCTTTTACCAGTGACAATCGTGTAAATAACTGGGTGGAAGAGAACCGGCTGAACTTGTCGCAGCAAGCGCTCGCGTTTGACGTGAACGCGGACGTCGAGCCGATACCGCAGGATGAACAGCATAACGACTTGTATGGTATGTGTTTGTTTTTTTATAAGAAAGGTGTATTAGCATTTGTTGACTGGCCTGTTGGTCTAGTGGTCAGTGACTCTGACTGCTATGCCGGAGGTCGTGGGTTCGATTCCCACCCAGGACAAATGTTTGTGTGATGAGCATGATCATTTGTTCTGTGTCTGGGTGTAATTTATCTATATATGTATGTATTTAGAAATATATAAGTATGTTTATCAGTTGTCTAGTACTCATAACACAAGCTCTGCTTAGCTTGAGACTAGACGGCGTTGTGTGATAGTTGTGGAATATTATATTATTATTATAGACGCTACAGACACTTGCATAATATTGTTTTACAATACGGCAAACCTTAATTGCATTGCAATTGCTCAAGAATTACCCTTTATCAAGAAGCAAACTGTTCCTTAAACATATTTTTGAACATTATTATTTCCTCTTTTTAATTTTTTAACAAATTCAATTCATTTTTAAATATTATAAATAAATTTAAAAAAATATAAAAAATTGTAGCCCACCGGTATCGGGAACAGGGTAAATTATTATTATTTTTTCTATTTTGCTGTCACCGTCCCACCGCTGAGCAAATGCCATAAATATTTAAGGGCACACCACGTTTTTTAAACGCGCCGTCGACGCGCGTGTGTAGCGATACAGACGCGATGCAAACGCGCGTGTGTAGCGATACAGACGCGATACAGACGCGCGTGTGTAGCGATACAGACGAGATGCAAACGCGCGTGTGTAGCGATACAAACGCGCTGGCATTTTGCGTTTTTAAGCAGAACCTCGTCAACAGTAGCAAGATGACAGCATTGATTACATGCGCTTTGTTATTAATTTTTAAAAAAAAGAAGAAGAAAAATTACCGACGTTTTTGGGTACACTCATTTACAAGCGAGAGAAGATTGTGTGGACATTATACAACAACGTACAACAACGAAGATTCACACTTCCCTTTCCCTCGTTGCGGGGGAAACCCCGTCCGTAGGGAAGGCGCGCGCGCTAGCGCTCGTTTCGGTGCCGCGCGTTTGTATCGATACAGACGCGCGTTTGCATCGCGTTTTGGGAACGCGCGTCGCCGGCGCGTTTAAAAAACGTGGTGTGCGCAGGCCCTAAGTCTCTCTAATATTTAGAAGAGAGGATCGGCTAGCTATTAATATAGTACCAGCAGTTTCTTTGACTTGTAATCTTTTATTTAAAATCAAAGTGTAACCTATCCTCCTATTGCCTGCAGACGACGAGCCCCTGGGCGGCATAGAGAGCGAGGAGGAAGCGGACGTAGCCGTGGCGGCGTGCGTGGCGCGCGCCGGGCTGGCGCCGCTGGCGCGGCTCACGGACATGCGGCCCGGCGCGCCCGCCGACACGCGCCTGGAGTACTCCTACTGCGGCGCCATCGTGGCGGCCTGGGCCGGGCCCTCGCACTGGAGGCTGAAGAACAATAGAGGTGAGCGCACGACAGGATCAGAGAACTAGCACTCCTGTAACCCCTGGTGCCTTGAAACGGCGCTGGGAAGACGGCGGCGCCGGTTCGAGGCCGCGGCGGCAACGCAGCACAGCGCAATATCGTTCTCAATACACTTTCTCGAAAAATGGTTTTTATCGCTCTACGATTAGGTTCAACATGCAATGTATTTCACACGCGTAAATTTCTAATATTTTTCCACACACGTGCGGAAATAAAAAATCCACAGAAAACTATACTTAAACTAAGTCCAAATGGGTTCAATGACCTTAATCGGCGGTGATTGTTTTTTTCTTTTAATTTCGGCAAAGATATATGCGTCTTAACGGCGTAAATATATTTGAGTATTTAAATTGTGTTTATAAGTAGAATATGATAGATAAACATGATTATTTAAAACAAATATTTACTTTTATGAACAAATTAACATTTTTTGTGTCCTAAATTTAAAAATAATTGAATTTTCAATTTTTCATATTAGGCTGTTTAGCGGCTCATGCCTTTGCTTCTTCTTCACCCTGACGAAAGCAAAGCGCGGAAAAAAAGCAAATTAAATCATAGTTCCCTAATAATACCTGGCAAAAATACTTTCCGTTCTAATATTTTATTTCTTCGAAAGTTTATTGAAAAATGTTGTTTGATACGCGTGGGCATTTGTTACTGCAGTTCTCAACACCCTCGCCTGCAGCTCGGGTATTATTCCGCCTCGAAAGCAATAACAAAATATCCCCACTTATATCAAAATGTACTATTATAATGTCGAAAACCTTTTAACGCTGAAGTACTAGGTTATAGCGACGTCATAACTTTGCGACACTATACAATCACTAGCAGAAAATCCCTTACATAAAGCGTAACAAAAAAATTATGTCCAGATCAACGAACTTCGAGTTTAACGAGATAGATATCGCATTTCGAATTCAATATTTTACAATAATCCTTTCGATTTCCACAGCCTCAAAAATGACCGAACGCACCCAATCCGTGGCCGGTCGTCTCACCGTGGAAGGCAAGAAGCCTCCCCGAACGAAACGTCAGCTAGCCTTCCTCGACGCCGGCCTAGCGTTCGACTGCCGGACGGACCCGGTGGGAGAGTACGAACCGACCCAGCCGGCCAAGATCATGATCAGCAGGAAGACGCTAGCCACTGGACATACGTGGAACGAGGCTAACTTTAAAACTCCTATTGATAGGTAAGTTTGTATACTTGATTACTTAGGTTCACAAAATTACGTAGGAATGAAAGTTACTACTCCTTTCATTTAGTTCGTCGATCTTAAGGGTATTAGAGGACCGGCACTTCAGTGGCTGTCGTCCTATTTAAGCAACAGAAAACAATGTGTCATCATCAATAAAAAAAATGAAAATAATGTCATTATATCCTATTCTTCGGAATATAAACATAATAAATATGGCGTTCCACAGGGAAGTGTGCTAGGCCCAATATTATTCCTCATTTACATAAATGACATCATAAAAATAACTAATCATAAATGCGTATTATTTGCTGACAATATTTCTATTATAGTGACATCTAATAAAAAACTAAATACGATTTCAGAACATGAACTTGAAATTAATAATACAATTGACAAATTATTGCATTGGCTTGACATTAACCATTTAATGATAAATTTAGACAAATCTGTTTACATCCAATTTAATCGATCAAATAATTCCAAAAATGACATTAAACTCAATATTAATAAAATCAATGAAGTAACGCGTACCAGATTTTTAGGTGTAATAATAGATAAAGACATTAACTGGAAAGAGCACGTAGACAATGTTAGCACTAAAATTAATAAATTTGTTTATGCATTAAAACAAGTTAAAAATGTAGTTAATATAAAAACTGCTGTAATGTCATACCACGCGTACGTCGAATCGTTGTTACGGTATGGACTAATAATGTGGGGTAACAGCACTGACTTCCAAAGAGCATTCATCGCCCAAAAAAAGTGCATGAGAGCAATTTGTGGACTTAAGCCCGACGACACATGTCAACCAATATTTAAAAAACTTGATTTGTTACCGTTACCGTCGCTTTACATTTATGAAATATGTGTGTTTGTTATGAATAATAAGCAACTATTTAAGACTGCCAATGCTGTCAATCCTCGGAACCGACGAGATCCATATAAACTGGTGTTAAATGATTTGCCTAGACTATCTAAATACAACAGTAACTGCTTGGCAATGTGTGTGCGCATTTATAATAAAATACCTAGGCATATGTTCTGTATGGTGTCCGGACGTAAAGAATAGCACCATCCCATATCTTCCCGTGGGTGTCGTAAGAGGCGACTAAGGGACTTACCAGAGAATGGGCAGCAGCGTTCTCTGTGATTTTTATAACAAACATACTGCGATCGCCAACCCGCCTGCCAAGCGTGGCGATTATGGCAAAACCCCCCTTGGGGAGGCCTATGTCCAGCAGTGGACGTCTTTCGGCTGAAATGATGAATGATGACCTAGGCATTTCAAAGCGTTAAATGTAAAATTATTTAAAATTAAATTTCATAAGTGGTTACTCGAGTGTAGTTTTTATAGTTTAAAAGAATTTGAAGAAAAAATTTTTTGATGTTTTTAAAAATACGATTGCCTTAACTTGTCTTTAAAATTTTGCATGCTGTTTTATCCTAGCTAAACATGCTTGTGCCTCAATTTGTATTTAACACCCTATATACCATGTTTTACGCAAATAAATATTCTATTCTAAGTTTTTTTTAATGAAATAAAAGAATAAGGAGTAAATGATACTGTGACGGTTGACAGAGGAGAAGGGAAGAAAAAAACGTGTTGCGCCGACCCCAAGTAACATGGGACAAGGGCAGGAAGATGATGATCTTGAGTTTTTTGAAATACAACATTGTTGGATCATTTCACTAATGAATTAATTTTTCACTTTTGATCCATTTTGAACGATAGAATTATATGTACTGATTAATTTCGGGTAAAAGGTGAAAATTAACAAAAAATGAAGGTTTTAGTGTTGAGTGTCTGGCAAATTACCCATCACCTTATTCAAGCAGAGTTGACACGTGAGTGAATCTATAAACATTATAATAAAACTTGTAACCGAAAAAGTCACAATACTGGTATAAATTATTACAAAAAATAACAACGAATGCAGTAACTACATGCAGCTGTAAGACGTGTAATTTTGGTGCCACCAATTAGAATCATAGAAAGATACCTTAAAAACACCTCAGAAATTCTTTTAACAGAACCCCTTCTAAAACACGTCTTTCTCTATTTCAGAGGTCTAGACGAGTCCCATTTCCGCAAACTATTCCTGCGTCAAAACGTGATGATGATGCGCAAGCGTGACCTCGAGCAGAGCAAGCAACCGGAACCGGAGCCCGTCACCGTGGAAGAGGCCAGAGATTACGACTATAACAACGAGAACGATGCGTCGTACTGTCCTAATAATATTCCAGTGAGTATCCTATACATATAGTTGAAATAGCCAATAGACTGGGCAGAAACTTCTTATTTGTCAATGAATTAATTTGTCTTTCTTGTATAGCATAGTTCTTCGGTACGGCAGTGTTCTGTTTGTATCGCACTGCAGTAGAAGAACAGACGCATTGCTGTCAGCTCTTGTTCTAAACCTCATACTTGCTACACTATCACAAACTGCTAAGTATGGCAAACGGAAGTCTTCGTGTTTCTGGTTACACGAAACACCTCTCCCCATGACTCTAGGAGTCTTTCAAGCAAATAACTGGAAGGCTGCAACAAAAAATATATATTTTTCAGCTTTGACATCCAGCTTTATTGAACTCCGTAGACAGTATGATTTATCGGAACTAAAGTTTCGTTCACGCAGTGTAAACGCTCAATAAATTGTAACAATGAACTCGTTCTAGGACGGAGACGACTGGTGTAATGAAGACGCTACTGCGGCGGGCGATTTACACGACCAGGTGAAAGCGGCCGAACCTGAAGAGATTACCGACATGTTGGAACCACCCACTAAGGTACACAACTATACAATACTCCTTTGTAAGACTATTTTGTTTTTACCTACACTTTTAATAAGTACGCTCGGCTCTGCGCTGAGAATTTAAATTCCAATGGTGCGATAAAATTTAGGAATGTGACTTCAACATAACTGGCAACTTGTGGCTGTACTCCATCTCTGTTTACCCATTCGAGCCTCAGAGATAAATTCTTTTACTAACTTTTTCTTTGACTGTCTAGTGGTCTCAAGCGAGAATACTGTGCAAGAGGTCTTGGGTTCGATTCCCAGGTCAGGCAAAGTGTTATTGGGTTATTTCCATTAGAAATTTCTCAGTAGCAGCCATGGAGTCTGGTTTTGTTGCCCGAGCCTATTGCCGTCGCAATAGGCTCGCCCCCTATTACATGGGACTTAAAAATAACTGTTGAAATGTAGGTTTACTATAAGGTACACCTCTACCTAACCCTTCGGGGATTACAGGCGTGATGTTATGTTATGTTTGACTAACTTAACCTCTACCCCCGCAGGTCGCAAAAATCTTCATTCCGTACGCCATGCGAGCGAAGAAAGTGGACATGAAACAACTGAAACAATGCACATGGAAAATGTTAACAGAGAACACGCCAGAAGGAGAAAAAGAGGACGTTACAGAAACATCTTTCTTTTCAATATACCAGCAGTTACCAAACAAACTTACGCCGAATATGAGAGAATGCCTCAGCATACCCTTAGCCTTACTCTCAGTACTCCATCTAGCGAATGAGAAAGGTCTCATTCTGGAAAAATGCGAAGAAGATATGAACGATTTTAGAATACTAGGTTTAATAAAATAGTTTGTAGTACTTTTTTTTAGGTTGCTTTGTATAAATGTAGCGTAATTTTTGTAATAGCAGTATTCACGAGGATTTTTTATTGTAAAACCTGTGCTCCCATGCATTATTTTTCTGAAAATATGTTATCCAAGTAAATTTTACTCTACACTTATACTTCCTCTTTAACGCATCAGATTCTGCCTCAAAATATTCATCCATTCCTATAGATAGTGTACAGAGCGGCACCATAAAACCGGTACGGACAGATTGCGGACTGAATGTGGACACCAGACACTGACAGATAGTTCAGTAGGAACATAATCTGTCACGTCCAGTGTCTTGACCGCATCCGGAATTATATAGGGAGATCATGTGACCTCCAGACCTACGTCATTTTTCTTACGGATCTACGTCTTTTTATAAAAGCTGAAACTTTTTCATATTACGAAAAGTCGGTTGTGGTGGCTTTGGATCTACCAAAACCACCACAACCGACTTTTCGTAATATGAAAAAGTTTCATCAGGTAACAGAGACTTGGTTGTGGGATACCTCCGCCCGACACCTTGAAAGTATGTTAAATTTGAAGTGAACTATATAGCACATCTTTGTTACCCGATATTTGCCAAAACCACCACAACCAACTTTTACTAATATCCAATTTTATTGTACAAATTGATTGTTGATTTTTATTGTACAAATTGATTTTAATTTTATGTAATGTGTCTGTGTTATAAATGTGCAAATTAATTTTAATTGCATTTTATGGATGCTAATGATCTGAAATAAATAAATGAATTAATTGTTCTTATCTAAAGTACTTCCACAGAAAAAGTTTAAGATTTTATAAAATGACGTAGGTCTGGCGTTCATAGGATTTGATCCACTAGTCCGTACAAATTTGACCGAACCTTTATTTTACATTTTTCTCAACGGAAGACTGTGTACAATGCATGAAAACATCGCATGTTATTGCTAATTAAATTACACGACATCGACAAGCTTACATACTCGATTTCACTAAGTAATTATTTGACCTCATTTTTATTCGTGTGCCATTAATGCTCGCCAATGCAGGACATTGTAAATATTAATTGATTTTCATAATATTTTGTAGCTTTTTTTTTTTCCTGTATGAACAATGCTGCCATAGTAACATTGTATAGATGTTTTGTAATAATCTCTTTATTTTTCTACGTAATATTTTAAATGTAGAATAAAACTTGTTCAAGAAACATCCTTAGTATCTTTTTAACTAAAATAACCCCTGAATTCCCCGAAGGATTAGGCAGAGGTGTGTTCGGAGGCCTTAGGGCCGGAATCCACGAAACCTTAGCTTGAGCAGAAAGGAGAGGAGAGATGTTTCGTAATTGTTTAGGCCAGCGGAAACGAGAAGAGACGTGAGCAGCGTGCGGCGTGCCGTGAATGGTATGCTATATGCGGCGTGCCGAGAGCTGTGAGCGGCGGCATGCCGCTTTGGACGTCTTGTCTCCGCTTCGGTGGAGTCCGGCCCTAACACCTCTTAGCTCTTGTGGTAATTGTTAGCTTGCAGATCTCTAGACGGTGGTGGAAAGGTATCTCAACTTACGTTTGGTGGAAAATGTGGGATCCTAAGTCCAGGAATTCGGATTTTCCAGTAGGAATTTCTCGGCTCGCATTCTAGAATAGTGCTACCTGCTCTATAATTCCTTTGTGGGTCTTAGTAGGGACGTGATACCGAAACAAAGTGCAGGTTAAGCAGTGAGTAGGTCATCCGAATGCGGCTCGACGGTCAGACGCGCACAGAAAGTAAACAGTTCCAGTAATGTTTCAGCGATAATGCACTATAGAGATATAGGCAGACTTATTCGTTGGTGACAGTCCATGGCCCTAGTGGGTGAAGAGGACATAACATCACGGCTGTGATCCGCGAAGGGTTAGGCAAAGGTTTACCTAATAGTACACCCACATTTCGCCATAAGTCCCAACAAACCAAACACCGTGGCTGCTACTCAGAAATTCCTTATGGAAAACCCAATTAAAACAATTTTGCCCGACCCAGGAATCGAACCCGAGACCTCATGCTCGGCAGTCGCGCTTGCGAATACTGGACCAACGAGGAAGTCAGGGTGGGTGTAGGTAACTGCGGTTAAAATAAATTATAGTTTAAATATCCATACATTACTAAAAATGGAGCTGAATGTAGCGTGCACTTGGAACTAATAAATACTTAGTACAACAGCGTGTATCTTTAATTCCGTATAGAGCATGTATTTCTAATAGATAAAAAGCTTGACTGCACGGAAAATGTACGAGCACTGTCATGCTGCTCAGTATGCGATCACTGTTAGCTAAGCTGCCAGGTTCGTAAAAGGATAATGTAATAAAAACACGATTCGCTTTTTACATAGCTTTAATAAAAAAAAAACGAAACATCTTCCATTTCGAAGGGCATCAGCCCTAAATCTTACAATTTGATTACAAAACAAACAAAAAAATAACGAAAATCAACCCTTCGGTACCATGGTCATGGTGACTTGTGAAACTAATGTTAAATGAAGGGAATGTGTTTAATTACAATAAATTACGTCACTTATTTACATTATTAAAGGCCACATACTGTTATGAATGAACTAATATCTTAGTAATGAATGTTCGTGCTTTACCCAATGATACCGACAACATAAAAAAACCTAAAAGTACTAAATGAGTATTTATAGTAATAATTGGAAATACTTTAGTAGCTCTGTTTCCTTTAAATCACTTTAAGCACTCAAAACATAACGATAAAAAATGTCTTGAGAAATGTTCAACATGTCCAATATAAATCAGCTATTCAAGAAGCGAATAATTCAACTATATAAAAAGAAACAACACGTAAAACTAGATACGTCACACCTTAACGTTAACACTTTATTCTTTATGTACTTCGTACATATATTTATAAAAATAAGCTGCTTGTTAATACAAATATAGTATTAGCATTTGGTCTGACCAAAACACGATGCAAACTATAATTTTCAGCAGGTTTCTAACAGTTCTAAGACACATTATATTGGTTTAAATCTAAAGAGATTACTATTTTACAATGTGTTTTTTTTTCGTATTGCGTTACTAAAAGTACTTTTTATATTTATTTACAACCTTCTAGCTTGAATTCATGGTCTCTGTTTTAACTTCACTGGGTTCTGTAATTTTGTCTGCAGAATTTTCTTTTTTCTCTGGTACTGTGTCTGCAGAGTTTTCTGTGTCAGTTTCCTTGACTGCAGGTTTTTCAGTCTCTGGCTTAATTTCTGTTGACTCTACTGTTTTTTCTGGAAGACTGACTGCTTCTTTTACTGCAGGTTTTTCGGCCTCTGGCTTAACTTCTGTTGACTCTACTGCTTTTTCTGGAAGACTGTCTGCTTCTTTGACTGCAGGTTTTTCGGCCTCTGGCTTAACTTCTATTGATTCTATTACTTTTTCTGGAAGACTTGCTGCTTCGTACACTGCAGATTTTTCCGATTCTGTATTGTCAGGAGTTACGGCCACGTTGTCCACTGGGCTTGGTTTTTCTTCTGCTGCAGGTTTAACTATTTCTTCAGATTTTTCTATTACAGGCTCTGTAATTTTTTCTGTTTCTACCAATTTCTGCTCAGATTTGTCAGTGTCAGATACTGTTTTCGTTTCAGGTAGGGCTTCTACAGGTTTCTCTGTTTCTGATATTTTTTCTGTAGATTCAGATTTTTCTATTGCGTCTTGAATCTTTCCAGAATCCACGCTAGTATCTAATGACTTATTAGACGGTGAAACACAATCGCTAAACTCGTCTTCTTCGACCGTCTTTACAGTGCCTTGTGAGTCCTCTAGAGTTTCTGTCGATATATCTTTCTCAGGACTACTTGTGGAGTCTTCTTTGGCTTCAATAGCGCTAATTTCTTCTATCAAACTATCACTTTTAGCCTCAAAGGATTTGTTCTCAATTACAGTGTGGTTGCTCTCCATACTTTCGTCAAGATCAGCTTGTGATGTATTCTGTTCAGACTGTTCGTTTGTTGCTTCCTCTACCTCTTTAGCTGCTCCTTCTGAAACTTCAGTAGCTGCTTTCTCTGTTACCTCTTTTTCGGACGTCGCTGGTTCTTCTATCTTGTCTGTTGAGATCTGATCAGCAGGTTTAATGTCAGAATAAAAATCTTTACCATCGGATGTCAATTTAACTAGAGCCGGGTGAGTTGTGCTATCCAAAAATTCTATACTAATTGTAGCGTCATCTAAAGTAAGTTCGTCCAGTTTAGTTTTCCCACTTTCCATTAAAGCAGGATCGTCATTAGGCACAATTAGACGACAGCATCTTGCTAAAGGTTCTATTGCGGCAAGATCTTCAGGCAGTTGCCTGAATTCTTCGCATTTAGCTTTATTTCCATAGTCAATAAAATGCACATGGTAACCGACGTCACAAAACTCTAATATTTTCACTCTGTACCATTGTTCGTCTTCAGCCCAAAACGCAGCACATACCGATCCTACTTTTAGTTCCGTGGCAGGCTCAAAATCGGGGCTTTCATTCATCTTTACCGTAACTTTATCAAGATTGGCAATAACATCATCGAGGTGAACGTAGAATTCGTCCACACCCATAACGTAGCAGATTTTTCCCGTGCCGTATGTTTCTTGCCCGACAGGAGCGACTCTCACCGCCTCGACTGTGTCACACAGTCCCACGAGCTCTTCAGTCACAGATTTACCTTCAAGGAACAATTCCACGATGGATATGTCACCAGACGCGATGAACTGCACATTAAATATGGTGGCTCCTTCAGCGGCTAATTCGTTGAATTTAGTCTCAGACTGTCGCGACCACTTGATGTCGCGAGGTTTCTGCAACGCACATTTTCTCGAAAGCGCGGGTTTTACTTTAAGTTCATCTGGCAGACTTCTCAGCTCGTTAGCAATGGATGCGTTGCCGTAATCCATAAAGAGAACTTCAGTTCCCTCTGAGCCGTCTACGATTACTTGTGCTCTGTACCACGCACCGTCTTCAGGGTACTTGGCTGCGCAGATAACGCCTTCTTCCTTATCTGTAAGTCCTGGGAAATTTTCTGCGTCAACCATTGCAGCTTCCATTGCTTGTAACTCCGTGGTTGCTGTTTCTAATTGAATCCAAAACTCTGAGGGCGAGTTTACATGGCTGGCGAAGCACGACGGCAAATCGCCGCATTCAGTCTCTTCAGATCTACTCGCATAACCTTCAGATACTAATTTATCAGTCAGGTTCTGGCCATTTACAAAGATATCGACATACGTTGTGACATCTTTAAGAACGATTAGAGCATCTACTGGATTTGCCAAATCACCGACCAGTTGCGTGAAGTAGTCGGAGGAGGACTCTGACCACTGGCCCGTACCGGTCGGGATGGCGTTAACGCTCGACTTGACGGCGTAACGTTCCATTGCCTTGAACTTCTCTGGCATCTCCTTTATCAATCCGGGCTGGTTGTCCAGCACATCTGTGTTGCCATAGTCAATGAAACGAATCGTGGTGATATCAGAATCCGAGTCGAGTATTTCGGCACGGTACCACTGGTCGTCGGCCAAATACTTGGCAACACACCACGTGCCCAAGTCAGTGGTTTCAATATTGGTGTATGTGCTCGCATCGCTTTGGAGCTCAGCTTGGATACTTTCGATTGTGTCCACTTTATCGGCCATTTGTAACCAGAAGTGTCCAGGTGTGTCAATATGACTGATGTACACTTGAGTACAACCTTCAGGCAATGAGATGGGCTCGGCAAGTATGGGAGCCGGTGCCTCTTCTTCAACTTTCTCTTCTTCTTCAACGGAACTTACTTGTGGCGTGGCCAGCTTCTCGTTCACCAGTTTCATGGACAAGTCTACGCCATCTAAGTGCAAGCTCGCGAGCCACCCGTCTGCGCCTACAGCCAGTGTGACTTGGACCTCCTTTTCATTGGTCCATTCCTTGAGCTTTGGAAGTGCATCTTCTTGGAGGGCTACAAGACCTAGACTGGCGACTAACGCGAGTGCGCAAGGTTCATAGAACTTGGGGTCGAGTACTTTGAGAGATTCCTTGGGGAGAGTTTCTGTGTTGCCATAGTCAGGATACTGTACTTTGATTTCCGTATCTTCGACGCTGATGATTGTGGCACGGTACCAGTTGCCGTCGGCTGAGTGGGCCACACAGATCGCGTCAACTTCGAAGGTTGATAGGGCCTCGGGAGTTCCTGTTGGGAAGACAACATATCCTTGAGACTGGATCAAATCAAACAGGAATGGCAGTGGTAGTAAATGATAAAGCCTATGTTCAACAGTAGTAGTAGTCACGACATTATGGGCTTCCAGACTGAATGTCATATAATAAAGCGATAACTTACCTTCTTCATAGAACTTATAAAGATCATCAAGCAACAGGGCGATCCTATCGCCATCACTAGCCTTCTGCAGATAGAACTCGTTCAAGTTCTCCATATGGACGATGTAGGCCATTCCGAAGTTGTAGTTAAAGACTGATCTCATGCACAACTGGATTACTTCGTCGTACGCGCCTTCGTCAGGCTCGAATACGGCTATTTTGTGACCGGTTATACAATCGTATAGTGTTGTGACCAAGCTGGAACAAGAATACACTCTATTAAATTTCGATTCAAGTCTCATTTTTGGTCTAAACTCAATGTACAACAAAGTTCAAACTCTGTTGCAACCAAAACTTATTTAGGTTTCATAATGCTAAAGTAGATACTTGTAATGAAAATGATCTACAATTCAGATAAAACAAACACTTACGTGATCCCTTCCACATGGTTGATGTACACAATAATATTGTTGCCAGTGAGCTTGGTCTTCAACTCTTCAATAGTCATCAGCTTGTTGGACTCAGCCGTGTAGTTGTTCAGACAACACTCCAGTGACTGGTAGTAGTACACACTCAGTTCCGTTGGCAAGATCATGAGCTGAAATTAATAATATGAAATTGTTTTTGTTTTGTCTCCTTGCTTACAATCTGTCACTATTCATTGGGTCTAAGGACATGCGTCCTATGACACAACCTCTTACTTTAAAAGCTTACTGCTAAGTTTGTCCGAAATAATCTTTTGGAATCTTGTGTTTGAAAATTGGTAATGAATTTGCAAATATCTATTCGTATTTGTATAGATGCTTCTAACTTGTTATCCAACTGATAGTCCTTTGAACTTAAGCTTCTTCACGTGAACATAATTAGGGGAAAAAAATTGAGAGATAATCGGATAACTATTTTTCAAATGACTGTAGTATGTTAATGGGCTTTTAAGTAATATTGTTATTTAAATGACGTTAGCTAAGATAACAACGCTACCAGCGGTTCATTACTCTATATGCTGGCTGAGTTTACACCTGATTTGGAATTGTTCTAACTTGCAGGATCGAGAGCAAGAGAAAAGGGAGGCTTAGGCCCTGTAGCGATGACACTGTATAGAGTTAAATATTTGGTAGTTACTTACATTTTCCAAAGCAGTAGAGACGGATTTGCCATAGTCTGGCATCACAGCCTTGATATTAGCTGGGTCGGAGACATCTTCTAAGATGGCGCGATATATTTTACCATCGTGTTTCAACGTGCAATGAATACCGTCCGCGAGGCTGTCTGCGGTCAATGGTGTTAGCTGTGTAAAAGAAAACAAACACCTTAATATTTGTATCATCTTTTAAATAGGCAAATTACTATTTAATGGTAAAGCTAAACTTATGACTTTGAATGGTTACGGTACCCGCCACAAATATCATCGAGCTTTAGAAAGAGAGAGAGAGTCAGTCTTCTCTACCTTTGGAGTGAGTGACAAATACCACGCTCTACAAAGCATGTTTTTTTCTTAAACTTGTATCTGTCCTATTACAAAACATCTATTGCAACACACACAGGGAGTGGGCGCGGAACGGGTCGAGAGTACGGCGGGTGTAATCTCATGTATTTATATGGACGACAACACAGGGAGCCTGCGCGGGACGGGTGACGCAAGGGAACCGCGCCCGTCGCCACAGATAGCGAGCGGGCGAGCGGGTCGGGAGCGAGTGTACAATTGTTGCATTGCTTCGTGATACCCCGATAGGCTGTCACACTAATTTTGATTTTGCCAATATTTAAAAAAAAAAATGTGAGTTTCGCCATAGGTTTTCTCGCTTTTGGGGGTTTCGACCGCGAGTTTGAAACATTCAGCCTTTTTTAAATTTCGAACTTTATTACTACGAAGTTACAAGTTCTTATTGCAAAAACTGTCAAAAACCCTATTCTGTTTTCAGTTTTGAATTAAAACAATAAGTTGGTCTAAATAAAGTTCGGTATACAATAACTGACTCGAAGGTTCGAACTTGGACTAACTTACTTACGACTACTACTACTACTAATGAGCCGGGATGTTTATCTTATTAACTTCGGGCTGCTTTAGTCAGTACGCCATAACGACACTTACTTTGCTAGTATCAAAGTTGGCGATGGCCTCCTCAACCAACGCCGCCTTGTCCATGTCGAGTTGTACGTAGAACTTCTCGAAGGACTCCACGTGGGTCACTCGGCACAGTATCTGCTGTGCTACTATGATGGTCAGGTCGATGGCTTCGTCTAAAACAAACATGTTAAATATGAAATACTGTAGAAATGAAAGAGGGGTTTAGGGCTACTTACGTTTTGCTTATTGAAAAAAGGAGAGGCGTTTGCGGACTTCCAAAACGTGTAACAAAAAAAAATATTGTGGTATTAAGGTGAGCCCATGATAGCTTTTAGCAGAGAGAACCGATGCTGCCATAGGTTGCAGAAAGCAGAGCAGTGTAAAGCTATCAATCAATTTCTTATTCCCAGAGACCTCTTCTCTCCTCTTAATAGGTGAAAAAAATCATCGTGAGGAAAACGAACGCGAGAACCAAAAATTCGAAGACATGTGACTTCATGTGAGAACCAACAACCCGCAATGGGCCCGCTCCCACCAACTTCGTCTGCGTCTGCGTGCGTGTCTCCGTCGCCGTCTGTTAGTGAGAGCGGGTGGGAAAGTAACGAAATGCATCATTAATGTTAGTCTTACCTTTCAAAGTAACAGACGACTGGTGCTCAGATAGTTTAGCGAGCTCCTTCTCCACCAACATATCGGCGACACTTACACCATTGTTCCACAGCGAAACCTTATAGATATCATCAACAAGCTCTTGGAACACGCACTGGTACCGCGGCGCGTTGAAACACAAGTCTACCGAGTTATTAGGCTTCCATTCCCCATCTACAGGAACTACGCCAGATAGAGAACAGCATACTGCCATTTTTGGTAACTCCAGCATTTGTCTATCCATCTGCCAAATGTCTTTAGCATCGACTAACTGCTTGTTGCCGAAGTCCACATATCGCACGATGAACTTGGAAAATGGCTGCACGGATTCTATTGTAGCCCGATACAAAACTCCATCGACCGGGTAACGAGCTAAAACAGACCCTCCAACTGGTACCTCACCAGTAAATGACTTTACTCCTTTGTAAATCTCTGGGATTTTGTGCATCATTTCGAGGAATTTGGGTTGTAAAGACATGATTTGGGCGTAGAAACATTCGGGGGATATGATCCATGTGACTGAAACTTCCTGTTGCGAGCCGGGTTCTACGGGATCGGAGGCGGGGAAAGGTGTATCAAGGGGTACCGGTTCCGCCAACTCCTTGTACTGAACCTGCGTGAACTTGCTGCGGCTCTTGTATGGAGGGGCCCGCCCACTGTCTTGAGACCTGAAGCTCTTGTCAGACTTCTTGTCGTCGGAGCCGTACGAGCGATCAGCACGGTCTCTAGGGGAGAAGTTGCTGCGCGGCGGTCTGTCAGAGTTCGGTCGGAATTCTCTTTTTTGATTCCAGTTTTCTTTCTTGTCTCCCCAGTTGTCGCGTCTGTCACCGCGGTTATCTCTGTTTTCACGATTATCCCGATTATCGCGGTTATCCCAGTTGTCACGATTATCCCTGTTCTCGCGATTATCCCTATTGTCGCGATTATCCCTGTTGTCGCGATTATCCCTGTTGTCGCGATTATCCCTGTTGTCGCGATTATCGCGGTTATCCCGCCGGTCAGGGCGATCCGGGCGATCATTCCGGTCGAAACGGTTCTCCCTCTTGGGCCTGTTACCCCAGTCATCAGATCCTTTCTCTGTACGGTCATCGTGTTGACTGTATTTGTTTTCCCTGCAAACAGGAATAATATTGTAGGAAAAGGATTGATTGTTTTGAAATGTTATTGCATGTTAAATATTATAAAAACAAGCATTAAAATTAGTCAATTAATTGTAAAAGTAAAACACTAATATTATTTTTTTACATGATTTATCTAAAATTACCGTGCTGACCACACCAAGCATCTATACTAATCTATAGTGTAACAACAATCAGAAGAATGAGTCGTGAAACTGTACAATCATTTCAATGAGATGACAAGATGTGCTGAAATAAAAACTTACAACACTGCATGGCATCACTGTGCAATGGAATGTTATAAACAAGAGCCGACAGATATGCAACGTATTGAGAACGCTCGATACGAATGTGCGGCGCAAACCAAGCGTGACAAGCAAATAGGGCGAGACAACGAGGACGACGCTGATTCAACTATTAATGCTTTACTTCATAATTGTTCGGTATCGCGCAATCTAACGTGCTGCAATGATCGTCTGTGTTAACAATAAATTATTGACTCAGCTCCATTTTATCAAAGCGAGAACGCAGATCCAGCAGCCATATTACGTTAATAAAATCCAATATTCGTTACGCAATCGCAAACAAAAATGAACACTGGTAAATAGGAAATGCGGACATAAACAATGACACACAATGATCAAACAATAAAGCATTAATGTTGATGGACAGGTAAGCGCAACAGCCGTTGTCAACAGGTGTGTGATGTGTCGTGTTACATACACCTGATACACCACAGTACCGTTTGAGTCGATCCTGTATCGAGGCACCCTTGGGTTGGGCGTTTTGTGCGTCGAGGGAAGCTGCCTCAGCGGCCTGCCTTAGCCTTTTCCCAACCCCACTCGAGTCTTTCTTCCAACCAGGCTTTTGCCCAGGCTTATCCTGCTGATGTTCCGACCTAGGCTTTCTTCTGTCGAATCATTGCAACTGTTTTATCAAACAGCCTAATTCCAAGTTAACGCATTGCATCGGGGAAAGTTGCGAGTTGATTTTTTAACTTGTTATGCGTTCAATTTTTTTGTTTGAAAATTACGTGTGTATTGTAAATTGGCAATTTATGCTATCGGAAATAAGTCTACACTTTCGGAACGTATTTCAATTGTTTGGTAAATAATATTTGCAAATAAATTAAACTGAGTAAAGTTACTGTTTGGTGTTACATACCTCTCTCTTGGGTTATTCTCTCTGTCTCTTGGGGTGTATTCTCTTTCCCTAGGGTTGTTTTCCCTGTCTCTGTTTTGCCTGTGGGGAGGCTGGAATGTCGGTTGCACAGGCGAATCCCACTCATCTTCTCCTACTGAAGTCGGGGCCGGGTTCTCACGAGGTTTTGGTGGACCTCCACGTCTTTCATTGAACGGAGGACTGTGGAATGACAATGTTGTTAATTTACGTTACTGTTAGCACTTGTAAATAAGAAAGTTACCTACCGAAAATTGAAATACATTTCTGTGTAGGAATCTGTGGTGATAGAGATAGACCAAATAGCTTGTTTTTCTTATCTAAAATATCGCGAATATCATTAAATTTAGAGTTGAATTGACTAACAATTACAAGAACTTCTAATGAACACCACGTTTAAATGAGCATACAGAGCCGTTTAGCACGACTGATCACTTTTTCTACTGACAATTTCTCTTGAAACATACATAGTTATTAATGTCTGGTCATTTGTGCGCTGTTCGTTGGTAACTTGATATTATGCATACTTTGAATTTTTGCAGCGTCCATTACGAGTCGAATTTCTATTATCAAAGTATATGATACTGCCAACTTGTGTTCGTGGTCCCGTGAAGAAATAAAGAATTTGACTATATGATTGGAACCAAAATTATAACGGGGCTCGCGTAGACGCGTTTAGATTGAACTAATACTAAGTTTAATCCTCATCAAACCTTCAAGGACAATGTACAAACTAATGAAGACAATGCATAATTATTCAAATTAAATGTACCAATTAGTATTACTAAATAGATGGCGCAGGTGTGGCAAACGTTCTATCGATCGATTTTCCGCCATTTTTTTCAAGAGTTCATTATAAAATTAGAACTGGGATCAAGTCAACATTCAACAAGATAAATTAAGTAGTTATTTTATGTAGAAAAATATAAACAGTATGTAGAGCTCACCGTTCGCCTCTCTCCGGTCGGCCGCCAAACTTTTCGCTATGTCTGCCCGGTCCAGACCTATCAAAACCTTCTCGGCCTTCCCGGTTATCTCTGCACAGAAAAAATACAACGACACGTTAGAAAACACACTTCTCACACATTAAAACATTCCTTAAGCGTACACGGACTAATAAATCATTTATTTAATCACTAAATAACAGATTACCTATACATTTCTGTACTTCTGTAGCTAGACACGGCGCAACTAAACTCATGGGTTCAAAGAACCGACATGAAGGTCAAACCGTCCATGAATCCTGACTCATGCTCTGTTATTACTTTTTTGTTAGAAAATAAAAAATAAAACTATTACGTTCTGTTTGAGATTGCATAGACTAGATGGTAGGTAATAGTTACTCGATGTTCTCATCTCGATTCTAGATAAGAACATCGAGTAAATGCTGTCATTTTGGGATTCTGTCAAATGGATTAAAGAGAATATCAAGCTGAAGATTTGTTGTAACTTGATAAGCAGTTAGATCTGACCTAAATTATTATGAGATAAAAACATTTTACAGATTGCAAACGTTTCAGACGATTTCCAGTAGTGACGTCACTCTGTATGTGGTTGCACAGATTTATTTTTACATCACCGTTTACAGGTACTTCTGTAAACTCCGTATTCCGCCGAAAGATGGCACGAGCGTATTCAATATTAATTTAAGGAAAGCCTTTGTGAATAATTGCAGTAGAAGGCTGAGACAAGACAAAGATTTATTTTTGTAGGTCTCATTTTTATTATAATGCAGTTGTTTGATACGATTCAGAAACTCTGTTTACAAATGTTATTATCGTAAACATAACTTTTATCAGTCGATTGCTGATTATTGTGTGCATACAAATCTGACGATTATCTAAAAGAGAGATAATGTTAGCGACAAGCGATCCAATACTCAAGCGCAATTCAAATTCTATACTCACATCTCATAAAATGGAGGGTGGAAATTTAAAATGCTGGTGATACAACGCGCTGTTGGATATTCAGCGTTCAGTTCAGCGCCGAAAAGCTTCTTTTATGGCATTTCAAGTTTCTACTTTCGGTATGAGACTTGAGTATTACTATTGAGTTACATTTGATTATTCGGCCATTACGCAATACACATGGATTGGATGTGAGACACCAGCCCGTTTAAATACAATACAGAACGTAAGCTGAATTAAAGCGGCAGAAATCTTAAAAGTATCGTTTGCGCAATCAGAGATAAAGAAATCTTAACGTAGTTCTAAGCGTGACACAATAGAAATTTTATTGTGTCTATAATAGCGGCTGTCAAACGAAGATTAGAAGAATAAATATCAAAGTTAAAATGGAGAAGAGAAACTATACTATTTACTGAATTTCTGAAAGTTTTTATAATTATGCCATCTAACGAAGCAGCTGAAAGGCCTTTAAGAGGTCTTTAATGTGATAATTTAAAAGAAACTTCGATAAACGACAAAATAAATGCTGGTGGGAATCGATTTTATTTTTATTTATAGAGACCGACCTTACCTGTTTCCACGAAAATATTGCTGTAACATATTAAGCCTAATCACACAGTCATATAGTCTCCTTTGAGCTTCATCCGAATCCGTTCAGTTGTTAAAACCGTGATTGTGTTACAAACAATACTTTCACATTTATATTCATACATATTAACTAGCTTCTATTGTACGCTTAGACATCATATTAGTCTGTCTGTTGGAATTTAGAATGACTCTCTTTTGAGGTAGAAATGGCGACAATAACAGGCAGTGAAACGACCCATGAAAGAAACGCATTTAAATTTGAAATTTCATACTTCGTGTTTGCAATGAACAAATAATTTGATAGCTTTCTGTGCCGTCTGAAAGTAGCACGCAAGACTTTCCAAAAAACTTGTGAGCAATTCCTTTTTCGTATGAGTGTAATTATTGCTTTAGATAACATGCGGCATGTAAAAGGTTATACAGGTACACGGAAGAAAAATGATGTAAGTTTTACGTTTACCAATGTTATTGACTGTTGTAACTTGTAAGTACCTACTCGTGTGTTAGTACTTCGATAAAATGAATTTATCAATTTGTTATCCGTTCACGAGGCGAAATAATGACAGTGAAACAAAGAAAAAGTAACAACACACAAGCATTCGGTACAGATTGCTCTCAATCATTCGAGCGATATACGTGAAAACGCAATCACCAACTTTTCCTTTTTGTTGTAATAACGATTGTATAATTACTTTAATTATAATGCTATATCATTACGCCGTCAAAACTTAAACACTGATTACCTAACTTCCACGTCCGCTTAATATAATTACCGCAGTGCATTTATTATGTGCAAGTGGGTAGGAACTCTTTACGATCCAGAATTTTGAAAACATTTATTTTAGACTCATTGTTTTCTTCAAAAAATCTAGTGCAATGAGTATTTTTACGGTGTAAACTATTCCAAAAATAGTTTTCTGTTGCGTAAGAAATGTACCGAATTTTGATACAAATTAGTTCAGCTGCAGACGATGCAAGCCGCGATACGATAAGCATTGAAATAAGATTAGGGGAGAATAATACGTATAAACGGAGGGTTTTGAAATGTAAACTTTAGCCTCGTTATGTACAGTAAGTAAGTATAGGTAGGGATAAAAGAATGACAGCGTTCATAGGTTTAGAGATTAAGCGAACGATCTTTACTTATGCTTCGACAATGGTTGAAGCGTAGCGCGTATACCAATCAAGAGAAAAGATTATGTATATCCGCGCTGTCTAAATCTGTTTCAAAGCTTATCATTAAAAAAGATAAGGGGAGCATAATATTAATGGAGGGTCTTTAAATGCAAAAATCATTGTCGGTGGCCCGGTGGTAGTCACAAGAACAAAAACAGAGATCTACAACACTGACCTTATTGTTGTAGCAAAGCAATGGGGCACGGGGACAAAGACAGTTGACCACCTGGTCAGTGAATAGAGTAATAAGTGGACCTTTACATCTTTACATGGGTGAAAATCTCTCTATTATATGCTATAAGGACATTAAAAAGTAATATTAGGAACTGTTTCTTTTGCATGAAACGGCCCGTGCTGCTAGGCTGCAGAATATTTAATCTCGAAATTAAGTCCGTGAAAACTTTACAATTAGGCCGCGTTCGTTATGCTGCTTCCATCTTATTTTTCATCCATTATTGAATTTTTCGTTTACACCGAACCGTTAATACGCTATCGCAGAAATTCCATGTAGCACTGGGGCCTCAGAGACTCACGATTCTGTCTGACAATGCGTTTGGTGTAGTGTACCCAGCCTCACACTTGGGAAATGTCATGTCGAAGCACGATGCACGACCAATCAAAAGTAGAAGATTATGTTATTCCCCGATATTATTTAATATTGAAAGTACACTGGCACTGGTCGTTAAAAAAAACGAGTCACCTTATCATTATTATGTTTTTAAAGTGGTTGTAACAAAAATATGCGGAGCTGTAACTTGAAACTGACGTTTGTTTTTTATAACTAGGGTAGTAACAAAACTAAAAACCAACACTTGTAGTGACAAGTGACACTGACAAGAGGTTAAGTGGGTAATTTTCTTTTTTCGATGCACCGTTTTATGCAGTTTGTGTTGACATTTAGTTTTCATCGAATTTTATGGCAACGCATGTTTTTTCACCTTATTTGTTTTTTTAAATAGTAAGTAATGCATTTTTTTGTTGAATAAATTACGTGTTCGCAGCCTTAAACTGGTAACATTTCCAGTATTATGCAGAAATATTAACATTAAAAATGATAAAGAAATATTTATTTGCAGTTTATTGATAAAACGTGGGTGGCCGGCCCGATTGTTTTGTTGTGTAGTGTTCATTTTTTATAAATATTCTACGAAAAATACGCTCAATATCATTATCATATTCCATTTCATTACCAGAACATTAGAAGCAGTCAATCAGGTGGAAATTGGAATACTTCTTATAGATCATTTCTCCAGCGAAGATCAAATCAATAAAAACCCGTTTAGCTGTTTTACTACTGTTATAAAGAACACCGTGTAGAATAATGTTATTACTCGATCATACGTTACGATGATCGATAAAGCCAATCGAGTGGAAATCACTTGAATATTAAATCGGTGTATGTTGCGGAAAAAGCCTAGCTTATAGACAAATAAATCGCCAAAGAAAATTATGATTCCAAACTAGTCCATTTTTAAGAATCACTCATCATCATCTCATGTCGCGTTTTTATTGACATCATATGCAATACTTTTGAAAATAGATAGATTTTCATCTCATCATCATCTGCTTAGCCTTTTACAACATAGTTGGGCTATGTTGGGGTCGGCTTCCAGTCTAACTGGATACAACTGAATAACAGTATTTTACATGTAGCGACTGCCTTTCTGACCTCTACAACCTTTACCCATAAGACTGGTTGTCAGGTTTCCGAGCTACTGACTACATGGGCCGACTGTCAAAGAGCTGAATGACAGCCGGGACCAACCAACGGTTTAACGTGCTTTCCGAGGCACGGAGGAAACTAGGCTCTAAAGATACGGAACCGGTAAATTTCGAAATGATCAGAAATTTCTGACGCCGTATGATAACCGCAAGCTTGTAGTATTGTATATCGGGTTGCAGCCTGTAATAGCAATTAATCTATGAAAACCGCCCTTACGGCTACGACATAAAGTTCTTTTGAATGTCAAATTCGTCCTATGAACGGGTTACCTGTAAATAACAAACCAAACTCTAAAAGTACGAACCTGCCACGGAAACTGCCGCCTCTTTGCGGCAACTCTTCATTATTGGCTTCGCGAGGTGGTCTCCACTCGTCCTTGAAGCTCTTCTCGCGTCGGAAGCTCTTTCTCTTTCCATCATCAGACACGCTCTCAGGAGAACTGAAGGTTTCAGGCGCGTCTTTGCGTACGGGCGTGGTTGCTTTGATCTGAACAGAAATACCGGAGATAGTTGTAGATTTGTCAGGGATATTTGCGATTACAATATCCTGTTTTTAATATAATTATGATAAGAAAAAATATTATTTTACGTTAAACCCCGACAAGCGTGAATAACAAAAAATATGTTAAGCCCCACATTCTGTGTTGCGGTCAACATATCATGCAATGTTGCAGAGTTGCTACCATATATTCAAGTTTCATAATTTTTGGCCAACATTAGTATTGCATATTGTGACTATAGAAACATTTATGTTGCGGGAAAAACATATTTCAATTATTTCTCAAGTTTTGCTTCGGGACTTTCCCTGAATGGTCTTGTTAACAATATTATCTTATCATTTTCAGATATAATGTCTTTTGTACCTACATTTCTTACGATTATAAAAAGTAAAATCAGAGCATTCAATAAAAACTTATTTTTAGAAAACGAGTTAGTTCAATATAAGTCTAATAGGAATTATTGCATCAGCTGTGTCTAGAGTTCTAGCGAACCTGAGTCACCATTGATTACAAATTATGTAAATAAGTTTCTATTATGACTAATGATAACATAGCTTCATTCATGTGTCTGTGTATCTATACAATGTGTAACAACATAACATCACGCCTGTAATCCCCGAAGGGTTAGGCAGAGGTGTACCTAATATTACACTCACAATTCTCTAGTTATGTTTAAGTCTCGTTCTCATTCATGTTTAAGGTTCCTATTGCCATCAACCGGGCACAAATCCAGACTTGGCTGCTGCTGAGAAATTCCCGATGGAAGAACCCAATAACACTTTCGACCCGGGAATCGATCCCAGGACCTCACCAGACAAGACCAGACCAACAAGGCAAAGTCTAACAAAAAGGCTATAATACTTAAGGATGCGCTACAGACTATCAAACTGAATAACATTTGGGTCGAGTAGGTATTGAAATTTTGTATGGGGCAGCTCGATTATTTTTTCGTGGTTACAATGTTGGTTTGTCAGTTTCATGGTAAGTACGCCCCCAAGGACCTAAATATATGTACGTAGTACATTTATACGCCCTTTTTGTTAATCATTGTATAAATCAAAATGAAATAGCTGTTCATTAATAAGTGCATAAGTTCAGAACTTCAAAGAGCATAATAAATAATGTTCTGTTAATAAAAACACAATAGCTAAGCACCTATTAGGGTCAGCAGATAAAGAGCTCTTTATGCATAAGTAAGTACTAGGTAACTATGTCAATAAGTATTTTTGGCTTGATAAACAAAAACTTGTTTGAATTACAAGGTTGGCTCACTAATCCACAGCTATTTATGTGGGATTCTTAGCGTCACCTCACGAGACGTGACGCGACGCGACGCGGCGTACATTCAAGCCATTTTATGCTTTATCTTCATTAGGAAATGCATAATATCGTTTGAAAGACGCGCGGCCACTCGCGGCGCCGCGAGACGTCACGCGGCCCGAGTCTTTAAACGATACTGTGCATTTCCTAATGAAGATAAAGCATAAAATGGCTTGACAGTGACGCGTCGCGTCGCGTCACGTCTCGGTGTGAATAGACCCTTATGAGTTGAATTGTTTTTAGAAGACTTTCTAAGTAGTATTTCTAAGTGAGAATCCTTTAATCCCTTTGAGAAGCAATATGTGTTGGCTTTAAAGAAAGTACAAAAAGCATTCCTCAGATATCTTTACAAGCACATGTTCGGGTTTTATCCCTTCATGTATCCCACTAAATTTCTGTTGGGTTGCTTAAGTTTCAACTCTCTAGAAGTAAGACGGTCGCGGGATCAGATAACTGTAATATTTAAAATTATTAGAGGGATTATCGATGATCCTGATCTGCACAATAAAATCTGCAATCTTTATGTCCCAGACAATTACTGTCGTGGCAGAAAACACCGGTTACTGGCTGTTCCAAGTAGCCATACTATTGCACACTCCAAGTCACCTATTCCTCGGACAGTAGCCGCTATTAACACTCTCCTGGACTCAAACACAAGTCTTGATATGTTTGCGGATGAATGGAAGGTGATACTATCAGAATGCTTGATTTTCTGTGAGAAGAATGCATGACTGGGTCAAATAAATTAAATGTTAAATAGTGTAATTGGCTTCGGCCGTACTATTTAAAAAAAAAAAAAAATATAGTTTGTTCATTAAAAGGATTCTTATTGGTTTCCCATTCTAAACATGACAAGTACTAGTGAATCTGAATATATTTTTGACATTACTCCATTATGCAAATTGTCAATTTGCATAATGGAGTAATATTCATAAATAAAACTATATTATGGCAGTAGGTAAATTTAAGGAACAGTTATTCAACATTCAGTCTAGAGACTACTTTAGATAGAAAACTGAATCATCAAGAAGCAAGGATTAAGAATAGGATTATAAATCTTTAAGTTATCAATTTTTAAGTAATTTGGTGAGCTTTATGTAAAAAGAAGAAGATGTTAATGTTCAACTCACCTCATGGGAACTCCTAGGCTGTGACAGCTGGGTCATCTTCCTGGCTACATCCAGCGGAGGGGAGACAGTCTCGTCAATCAGCGACACAACCATGGTAGTGGACAGTATGCCCACTATGTGAGCAGTCAGGGTCTTCTCTAATGCTAACATCTCCAGCTGGTTTGATGTCTTAGTTTCTACCGGCTTGTTCTCATAACCCTGGGCAGGAAGGAAGGTAGGTTTAGACGACTTCAATTTATATGTTGTGATTTCTTCTGCTTCTTGATGAAGTGAACGAAAGAGTTTGAGAGTACAAAATAAATTAATTAAAAGAAGAGGGTGTTTTTATTATACTATTTGTGAATCATATCCGAGTTAACTCACCTTAAGAGCACATTTCATAGCCTGTGCTGGGAGTGTTATCAGTTCTGGAGTGATGGTTCTCAGGTCCGACACTTCAACCTCTTGCTCATTGCCATAGTCCACATAAACTACAACAACCTTGTTCCTTCTGGTGTCTTTGACCCTGGCTCTGTACCAATTGCTGTCATCTGGGAAGCGCGCGCAACAAGCTGCACCCACTGGCAAATCGCCAGGAGAGGAGCTGTTCTCACAGTGGGTACGCACAGCATCCATCACAGCATTCAACTCATCAATGTGGTCAGACAACTGCACAAAGAACTTGATGCAGCTGTCCACATAGGACACAAGCACTGAATGCCTTGAACCCAAAGGAAGCATTTCAATCCATTTGAACTGTAGCTTGTCTTTCATGTTAGCCATCAATAACTCAAGCACATTCTTACTATCCAAGTAAAGCTCTCCATACTGAATTAATGGAGGCCCTTCGGGTGCCACCACTTTCAAAGTCATCACCTTCCCATTGACTAGCTGCTTGAAAGCCTCATTCAAGTGTGGTCCCTTTTCACATTTCTTCACGCCAGATAAACAGAATCTCATAGCAAACACATTTGGCTTCACAAACTCTTCAGGTATATCAAAAATATCATAATATGACACCATTTCTGTGTCACCAAAGTCAACAAAGAACAACTTACATTGAGATCCAGAGAGATTCATCACAATAGCCCTGCATATAATGCGGTCACCAGACATCCTGCCCAGGCACACTGTGCCAATCATTGGGGGCTCCGTCAGACTGCTGTGGGGTCTTTTGTTAATTTCATCCATCATGTCCTGCAGTTTCTTAGCATCAGCCACAAGTTGCACTGCAAATAGTTCTGGACCCTCCTCAGCATATGACACAAAAACTTTATGTTGTGAGTTGGCTTCTAACAATCTGCTTTTGTAAGTAGAGGACTTCTTGGGAGATGAAGGTTTGGCAGCTATCATCAGAGCAGGGGGTGGTGTAGAGACATGCATTGCGGCACTCACCAGGGCATGTTGAGGTTGGCGCGCTGGTGCTCTTAGGTTCACTGGATTCCTAGAGGCCTTGTTTGTTACCAAGCGTTGACTTATTGAGGAAGGATTCATCTGAATACTTCCATTAAAAGGTAGAGATGCATTTTGCTGAATGCGCATTGCTGATGCAGGGTTTGATGGAAAGTTTTGATTCATTAAAAATGGAACATGTTCTGGATAGCTTGAAGGTTCACTAGCAAAACTGGGCTGCCAGGTCTGACCTTGTTGGTTTTCACCCGAAAGCTGAAGGAGTAGCACCTCTTGCTTGGCTATAGGTAAAGCTACACCAAAACGGATAGATACAAGATGTGAAGACAAATCAGTGCCTTTGAATTGAATCGAAATTATAGGCGACGTCCGAGTTTGAGCGTCAACTGTCACTGGATATTCTGCGTAGCAAAGTAGACTCTGAAGTTTTAATAAATATGGCTCCTCCCACCGTCCGGACGGATTCATAACTCCAGAGAGGTAATAATCAGTTGCTTGACCACGTAGCTGCAAGAACATTGGGTCGTACTTGTCGAAGAAACGTATAGCGCTAAGAGAAATTATGTCTTTGTTTCCGTAGTCGATAAAGTGTACTCCGACCAAGCCGGTAGTTATACTATTCGTATTTATAACCTTAGCTCGATAATACGTTCCATCTTTGTATTTGGCGGCACAAATGACTCCTTCGTGAATAGCCGCCGGTGCCACAGATCCTATGCCTTTTTCAAGACTCTCTCGGGCAGCATCAAATAGGCTCTCTATCATCATTGAAGCCTGATGATCGACTTGCCCACTTATTTTAAGAAAATGGCCTTCACCGTCTACATGGGTTACAAAAAGGTGAAAAGAGCGAGAGGTTTCGGATGGCATAGCCATTTTTGAAAATTTTTGTTATAATAGAAACTACAAAAGTACGACTCACTCAACTTATTAGAAACAGGAATAACAAACTCAAGTATATAGCATCGCACTTCTGCTAAACTTATTTATAAAAAACAACACAGCCAGCTTTCTTTTCCGATAACGTTACGTTTTCAATAAACATGGCGCTTTGTCCGCCGCCTTTCAAGTTTCAACTTCAACAACCATTTTGAAAATAGAGATGATACCACAATATTGTAAAAAAGAAAAATGTGATTTAGTCGATTTACTATGACAACAAAAATATTGTGGAAGTAGTAGTTTTGGATTGATCGACTCGGTCTACCTTCTGCACCTACAGAAGAATAAGCTATCGAAGAAGAAAGGATCGAGTCACTTATCGTATTGTACACTAAGCGGCACAGAATGTGGCCCAAACACAAATAAATCTATAACAGGCGATTTTGGTATCGTGTATGAGAATTGCAAGTGGCAGTTTGTCAGGACATTTGTTTTGGTTAATTTAACAGGGTAAGCACAAGTAAAAACACATATTTTTATATCTTGTGACACTTAACGTTAGTTCGATACTGGAACGCACAAAAAGCGGGTGAGTTAAAATGGCGTTATTTAAATGGTCGTGCATTTAATCTTTATTGTTTTATTTGTTAATTAATCTATAGTAATAAAAATGCTTCCAGAATTGGAACACAATGCTAACTTCAGCTCAAGTTGCTCAAACGGTGTTGCTTCGAAGTCAGATGCGAACGCAGCTAGAGATTGCTGAAACTTTAAATGTTCCGCGTTCAACTCTATGGTATGCCTTAATAAGGTACGACCAGACCGGCCTCTACACAACGAGACCAGGAAGTGGCGCTAAAAGTGATAAATGACCGATTTGTCACTCTGCTGATTTTGAGGAATTGGTTCCTTACGACGGTCGTCAAAATACAGCAGCGGCCACAAAAACGCCAAGAGGGGTCAACGTAAGTAAGCGAACAATAAGAAGGAGAATGGAGGAACGGGACCTGCGTGCTCGATGACCAGAAGTACTATGGCAACATCACGTAGCTCGACTTCGGTTCGCTCACGAGCTTTGGAGTAAAGTTCCGTGACTGACTAAGATCCAGATGGCCGCGAACGTGTGTGGAGAAGGTATGGGGAGAAGTTTTTACCAATCACTAACAGGCAAATTGTTAGTTTGCATGGTGGATCAGTTATGATTTAGGGAGGGATCTTTTCAGATGCACACAGAGTTGGCAGTAGTTGCAAGTCGTCTAACGGCAGTGCGATACATTGAAGAGATCCTCCAAGAACACGTTTTATCATTCGTGGGGTTCATTGGTAGCGAAAATTTCATTGTAATGTAAAATAATGCCAGACCTTACACCGCACATTGCGTGAATGATTACCTGTTGGAGGTGAGAATTACAAAATTGGTGTGGCCAGTAAGAAGCCCAGACATGAATCCCATAGAACATGTCTGTGAGATGCTTAAAATACGCAACAGATCCAGTCACAACCCTCCAGAGACTATCACTCAGTCGAAAACCGGTTGCTCTCTGTGAAGAAATACCCCATGTAGACATTAAAAACATAATCCACAGCATGCCTGATCGCATGCAGGTGATCATACGGGCCAGAGGTGGAAATACCGGCCATTAATTACCATACCATAGCTTTATTTTGTAAATTTCAATCAAAAACATTTTCTTTAAACTTAGAGTTTAATGTCTTTTATTTATTGTCTTGTATTTTTGTAAAATTTTAATAGAGTTATTATTATTTATTATCAGTCATTTGTGTCCCACTGCAGGGCAAAGGCCTCCCTTCCCTCTTTCCACTTATCCCTATCCAGTGCTGATAGAGTTAACTTCTTTTTTTTAATTAATCATTCGCATTTAAGAATCGAATAAACATTTGTTTTGCAACAAAAAAAACCCTGTTTTGCGTTTCATTTCGATAATAACTGACCGACTGTCCTGATCTCCTGCACAAATTGCATTTCAATGTATCCCAGAGATCAGTTAGATTTAATCCATCTATCTCCATTCCTTTTTCCTCATCTAATTATAGGCAAAACTCATACATAGGTAAGTAAGGACTTTAATGTTCTGTGTAAAGAGTTTTCATTTGACCCATTTACTACCAAAACCTATTCAGCTCTCACTCGGCTGAATGAAAACTTTTTTAAAAGCGCGCAGTGCTTCACTTTTGTTTTTTTTTATTTCCTGTGTCATGCACAGAGCATCAATAAAATACTGGTAATTTAATGTCTAATTTGTATGTTTTTTATCCTATTTTTATTATTTTTATTTTATCTTGCTTGTTATTTAGTGATCCTAAGATTTCTACTACCTTTTCTGTGTGTACTCGTGAGAACCTGTAATTGGCTGTGTTGCATATATAATTGTTATTCATTTGTTACAGCTGTTGGTTCTCCTATTTATTTTATAGATAAATAAACCACATAACACGCTTTCCACTTTCTGAGCCGCTGAGTGTATATTTATTTATTTTCGTAAAATTAGTCAAATAAGTATGCACAAGAAAACCAAATAAAATTATAATTTTGTTCATTCGATTCATTCATGGATTTAAGGCTCCTCCACACAGGCGCGTTATTATAGGTCGATAATATCTATCGACCTATAATAACGCGCCTGTGTGAGGGAGCCTTTAAGTTGTCCATGTGTGTGTTTCATTATTGTGTGGTTGTGTTTTTCTTTGTGTACGTTTGTACCAATAGGATGTATGTGAAAATTAGTGTAATGTATTTTAAACCTCATCTCCTGCAAAAAGTGGTAGAAAATTTTGTTCAGCGGTTTCCTCCTTAATGCTCTGATCTGATCCAGGGAAGGCAGCGCTGACGACTTCAAATCTGCTGGACTTTTAAACTACACAGTAAAATAATTACTTGCTTCAAATCAAAATTTTGTATGGTTTATTTGCCACTTTTCTTAGTGATTTGACGTTGGTTCTAGATTGCTACGCTACAATAGAATATCCAACTTTTCCTCAATTTCTGGGACATGGTCCAAGATCTTAGGGCCCAAGACCTTACTTATTTTCAGATGAACAAATGTATTTTAAGCGACAGACCACACCGCCAGCTAGTGAGCGAGCGAGCGAGCTAACGGGCGAAGCAAGGCGAGGGAAACTATATAAATTTAGCGAAGCTTTGGCGAGCTAAACTATATGGGTTCATATAGAAAACTACGGACGGACGGGCGAGCGAGCGGGCGGGCGCACAGAGCGAGGCGGGCGAGGTGAACGAATATCATCGCTGGCATCGTCGGATATTTCGTTCGCATCGTCGGATATTTCGTTCGCATCGTATGTGTCGCTGACGTAGCTTAGATCTGTAGTTCGCGGTGTGAACAAAAGTATGAAAAGAGGTGAAACGATGCTCGTCCGCTAGCAGGCAGTGGCCAGTGTGGCCTGCGCTTAATACTGTGCTGTCTCGATCTATGGTGATCTGTCACTGTGGCTGTCATTAATCACTAAATTGGCGATCTTGTTGTTTTGCGTAAAATCGAAAATAATTATCTGCAAGCTTCATTAAATTCATTTCTACAAGAACTACAAACGGAATGAACTTGTATTAAAGTAAATTATTTTTTTAGCAAAATGATTGAGACTTGTTCGAAAAAATGCATGTTATTCGGAACCGTCTGTTTAGGAGTGTAAGTCCTCAATTTTTTTCTTTTTCAAGAGGATTTCATATATTATTATTGGTAATCTAAATAATTTGTTAATATTATTGTTTTTTACAGGTTGACGATAGTAGTGCTAATATTAGAGTCTCATTTAGCAGACTCAATGTCTGGCAGTTACAGAATGAAGAACAAGACATTTCCAACTGAGAACAACTCAACCTGCTGGTTAACTCAACCATATTCTATTATCAGTGAATGTCATCCTTGTTCAGGTAAAATTATCATATTCCTGCTTGTTACTTTCTATGTGGTGCGAAGTAATATTGGTCAAGGGCTGGAAGATGATGTTGATGAATATCTATAGCCCTGATCCACGTTTAAATTACACATGTGACTATTATTGATATTGCATCTAATACTGACAATTCATAAGTATTGATTTTTGCATTATTATAGTTAATAATATGGATTTTTAACCCTCTACTGTTCAAAGGCTTAATTTACCTTATTTATTCATTAAAACTTTTACACAAGTTCGCACAAAAGCAGACTTATTGCTTTGCAGGTCCTTAGTAACTTTTTAATCTTTTAGGATAATATACTCCATTGGTTGTTTTCGTTTCAGACTTTGAAATACGAAGTAAGAGCATAGGAGTTTGCATCCATACAAGTTACAAAGAAATACTTAAATGTCAAAATGGTGAAACTGTAACAAGGAGGTGTGTATCAGAATATTTATATTTGTTTATTGGAACTGAATAATAATTAGTAAAATGAAATCATCATCATAAACAACATGATGTAAATTATTGCTTTATTTATAGAGAATCTTATGATATTTGGGTGACTCAGTGTGTTCTACTATATAGTAATAATATATTTTCGTTTTCCAGCTGTGACCGAGTGGCATATTTAGATGAAAGAGCTTATTGGAAGTTCACTGTATGGTCATTTGCGATTGGGGCGGCTTCTTCAACTGCGGTCATGTTACGATTAAGAGTTCTTAACTACCAAGCTAAACGAAGAGCAAGACAAGTTCTAAGCAATGGAGCTATTTAAATAGTACTCAATATCTTGTAAATATTATCAATATTATTGATGCAGGCATTACTTGCCTCATCAGCCTGTTATTGTCCTTAGCTACTGGCTTTTTATTGCCTAGACAGACATGTACTGTAAGCACTGATTGCATTTGGATAAGCAAGGACTGAAGTTAGACTAAGGAGTAGTGAATGTTCCATTATTTGCCAAAAGACAAAATATCAAAATAATGTAAAACCTCCTTTTAGTGTGAAATAATCATCATGATGATTCAGTAATCCCAAAGTATTGTAGTAGTTTACAAACAACATTAATATCAATATCTTATGATTTAATAATATTAAAACGCAATTGTAAAAATGTTAAATAAATATTTATTATTCAAAAAGTAATTTTAACAGTTCACTTATAACTTTAACATTAACACTATTTCCTAACAACCGATAACATTGCTTCATAGATATATTTGTAGGCAAACTATAACTTTTAGGGAAGCACATTAACATTAAAACTTCTTTAGGAGTAAAATATCTTAACTTCAATTCCTTCAAGGATTCAACAAAGTCTTCACTACCAACTTCATTTAAATTAGCTTTCTCATAACATTTTTGTACCATTTCAGGACTTTTATCAGTGAATACAGATCCTGTACCTTCAATATAATGAGTGTAAGCTTTTGTAAAGCAGCAAGATCTTTTTGAGTTTCTATAGCAGATATCTAGCACATTTGCACATCTCAGTTTTTTATTTGGTACTAAGAATTTATCAGGAACATCATCTTCAATTATGGACTCTAAGGTGCCTGGAACACCAAAGTCTTTTGGTAGACATGTAATCTGTAAAAGAGTTGAAAATTTGTAATAACTTTTTTTTTCTATTTATACACAACTTTGTTTAAAAAACTTACAATTTCATCCCTTCTCTTGAAAGGCCAAGTCAAGTTTTTCCGCCTTGCTGTACAGTAATACCTAAGTCTAGAATTAGGAACACCCACGGTCGATGGACACAGTAGAAACTCTTGGTAAATAAAGTTGCACTCTTTCAACTTGTCTATAAATAAATTCCTAACAGTAGAACTTTCAAAACCTTTAACATTTTCCATAAGAATATAATCTATATTGTCTAGCTGGTCTAATATTCCAATTAAATATAAAAATGAATTAGTTCTAGGATCATTGTCATCCAAGTATTTTCCATTTCTTGTAAATGGTTGGCATGGAGGAGACATAAGTATTGTATCAATGTTCAACTTTTTTAGTTGTTCAGGAGCCAGTTTTTGTATGTTTTTGTTCAGTAAGTTTGATTCTGGGAAGTTATGTCTATAGACTTCATTGGCTACTGTGTTAATGTCCACTGCAGCAACTATTTCTCCTTGTAAACCAGATTCTGAAAATTAATGTGGTGCAAAATATTATTAACAATTCATGGTTGTTATAATGAAAGGCTAAATTTTACTGTTATCTCCCATCACATTTTTCATCACATCAAAATTTTGCAAGCGATCACTATTCAAGATTGTGACGCGAAGCAAGATTTTTTGATTAACTAAAAAAGCCTACGTGGAAAACGAAAGAGTAAACATACCTTTCCATGCGCAGTGCATGCCTCCGATCCCACTATAAAGCTCTAAAATATTGTGTGACATGGCTGCTTGTTTAGTAAACTTTATAACATTTTAACAGTATGCTATTATATCTAATTTAGAATATTTGTTTACTTAGATTTAAATAACTTTAACTTGATTTGTCAAACTGCATGAGGAATGCAATGAGCGAGCATGAGCATGATGAACCTGTTGGCATTTGACATTGACTTGACTGACAGTTATAGTAGAAATTAATTTGACAAGTATAATGGCACATTTGGCATGATTTCAATGTGTTGTCCAGATTGCCAACCTTGCCAAACATGATGTCGCAGATAGTATTGCCATATATCTATTAAGGTTGGGTTGCACATTTGGTCAATCCGTGCTGAAACGCATTTAAAAAACCGGTGTGCACACAGAAGAAACATCACACTGCGAGATGGCTACAATTAGCTTTTATATTTCGAAAATATATGATTTGTCTAAGATATTTTTATTGATGTCCTCGGGCTAGGGCTTAATATTCGAAAAGGTCGGTACACATCGGAAGCATGTGTTTCATGTGCTCGCAAACCCATCGCAAGCCAAACTCCGTTCCTCCTAGCACGTCGGGCTATGATGGTGGTTGCTGGCTTGAACTCTGGGACCATGGGATCCGAATGTTCACCTAGTATTTCGGGACACCAACAAATGGTTGGCTGAATCTCGTTGTGATTAGAGGGCAGGCCTATTTTTTGTGGCAATGCTGTTAACCTTTTGGGGCACTTTCCCTGTTGGCAGGGATACAAACGAATTTTTTGACGATCTTTGATACTTCGATATATTTTTTATTATTATTTTAGGTCTGATATATCGGTAAATCAAAAAAAAACTCAGTGGTTTGTCGAGGTCTGTTATAAGTGTAGAACCGGCATTACAGAACTTTGACGTTTCGGTTTGAAGTTGTCGTGGATGTGAACTAGTGAAGTGATAAGACCTTGATAAGACTCTATGCCCTTTGGTGATAAATATAAAAAAAAGAAAAATCAGTCATGGCGGACCTAAAGAATGGGAAGGACGTGTCAAACGTCGGTGAGGGTGACTCTGTTTCGAAAGATATTGTTTATCTTGAAGAAACATTTTACATTCTTTCCAAGAAGAATTCAGTATTTCGTGTTCGGCTCACTCCCAAAGGTTTGTCTCTAACAAAAGAAACGGACGGTAATTCAAAAGAGCAGACGATATTGTTGGGCGATATTATTGGCAGCAAATGCATGAGGAGCAAAAGACGACGCCCCGGAGCCGGCTCGTGCGTCTGCAGCTCTTTCGTGGGGAACCACCAGCTCAAAGTCGTGGACGAGAACAGCGGCGATCTCGACGAGAACGATATCAGTGCTTATCTGTACATCTACGCTTACATACTAAAACGAAGCCGCCGTACCTTAAAAAGAGAGAGAACAACAATAACACTGCGCTTCAGATCTTTCGATAAATATGAAGATAATAATAAGGAAGCACAGAAATGGAGATCTACAATAAAGTGTCTGATAGCCGGTCAGCCGATTACGTCCGTGCCGCCGAGTAATGATAAGAAGTTGCTTGTGCTTTTGAATCCAAAGTCAGGGCCGGGAAAGGCTCGAGAGTTGTTCCAGTCGAAGGTGGTGCCTATATTGCAGGAGGCTGAGGTGTCTTTCGACCTCCATGTTACAAAGTATGCTCAATACGCGCGCGAGTTTGTGCGCACTCGGAATGTTTATGGTTGGCGCGCTATCCTGGCTATAGGTGGTGATGGTGTCCTGTATGAGGTCATGAACGGCATGTTCGAGAGACTGGACTGGCAGCAGGCGCTGGCAGAAGTGCCACTCGCAATATTACCATGTGGCTCTGGCAATGGACTGGCAAGAACTGTATGCCATCTTTATAAGTGAGTACAATTTTTATTTCTCGAAAGTAACTGTTACAAAGCCATTTGATTTAGGCTCAGAAGTTAACAGGAATATTTTTAAATACTTCATAATATTATGTGCAACCCTACTTGCTAAGAACCTTCACTAAATTTAAACAAGGAACCATGCCTGCCTTTTTGCTGTTTTCATTTGGCATACCAAATTTTATACAGTTATTATCCACTGAGAGTAAAATATTCAAATGTTGTGGTAAGTAATTAGAAATACATAAATGGCCTGACGATGAATTAAATCATCAGTATTCTATAACTTTATCATACCTACTACAAAGTTTATCTGATTGGATTCTTGTTAGCCATGCTTCATTATTTTTGGTAGAAAAGTACTTGTATCTTAAATTCTTTACCATTAAGTTTTGTACAGCTAATTGACCATAATTCATAAATAATAAGAATTTTAAATTATTAATTTATAAGGTAATTTGTAAATGACAATTATTATAATTAATGACATTTATTTGAATGCAACTTTCTACAGTAATCTAATATAAATATATTTCAGTTTCTGGTTCAAGCAACGACCATGAGTTATTTTACAATTTTTTTGCAACTGTTTTCTTTATTATCTGATAATTTTAAACTCATAACTCTTACTGATAAAATTGTTTCAAATACATACTAACAAACAACTAATGATACAGATGAACGGTAACATAATGAACCGAGAAACCATTGTGTTAATCATGCACGCAGGGTTGACCTTGTGTAGGCCTTAATGCTTATACCAATGACCTGACCTGAATTGAAACACTGAAGAATTCTATTGTTTATTCAGGTATTTAAATGTCAAACGTGTTTTTCCATCACATGTTCAGAAATCAATGCGTGAAACATAAACAAACAGACTTTACATATTTTGATTGACAAATTTTGTTCATACTGTAACAAATTGATATTGGACAATTTATTTGGTTACTTCATGGCAGTTTAATGGATGACTCAATATATTAACAGATGGCTAAGCTTGGAATTTTATTTTTATTGATAACTCAATTTTGTAGGCTGTTTAAAATGAAGTCAGTGACTTTTATTTGTTTGATTTAGTTTTTTGTCACCAACTTCTTAAGCTAAAGTTATTTTTCACTTTTTCTGTGATTTTAAGTCGATTTTATTTTTTGCAATTTTTTATTTTTATTTTTCTATTTTTAGTTGTAATATCCTATACAAATATTTGCTATGCCCAATAAAATGGAAATTAACATACCCAACTGTCGAAATGTGGGTGTACTGTACACATCTGCGTACCCCCTCAGTGCATATAGGTGTGATGTTATGTTATGATGTTGTGTAAACAATAATCATCCAAGCGATTGTGCCAGATTTGCTGTCTATTTTTGAAGAGTTCTGTTCTATATATCTGTAAGTCCATGATCAGATCATGACAATATTTCTATGGGACCAACTTGGGAGCAATTTGATTCAAATTGATTCTTGGGTCTTCGAGTAATATGTATATGAATTGGTGAACATACATAAAAAAAGATTCAGACAAATTGAGAACCTCTCCTCATTTTTTGAAGTTGGTTAAAAAGATAATACAGCTGTTTTTGATTATTATGGCCAGTTAATATGTTAAAGTGTTGGTCCCAAATGATAATCTCCTTGTAGAAAAGAACAGAAAAAAAATCTGACAAATTGAAGTCAGTTCAAAAATTAAATTTTAATCATATGTTAATTTTCATTTTATAATTTTAGCAAGATCTTATGATGGCTTAAAGCTAAGTTACAACTAAGGAACTGGTTTTGCACAGCAAAAAGTTAAACTAGTTTTTAGATTTAATTACTAAAGAAGTAGGTACCACATTTTAATTTGTAGAAGATTGAAATCATCATACTTTGTCAGCAGGTAATTACCTATTATGAAATCTACACATCGCATGATAAGAACATACTGAACTGATTAAGGCATTAATGAAGTTTCCCAATCATCCTACAATGGAATTACTAAATTATGAAGCAATGATATGTAGATGTAGAACATAGTGACGCAATGCAATCTTTTTGTATTGTAGTATTTTTACTGGTAGATATTTTTAGTCAGAAAAAAAAAAACGCTGCAATGGTAGCAGATCAGATTTGAATAATTTAACTAAAAAATTTTTACACTATCCATATTATATGATTCCAAAATAACTTATGTGAAGAAGTCCAGCGTTACAATAAATAAGTGTAATTTTAGTTTTGGGTTGTTCGAAAACCCAAGTCAATAAATAAAAGTAAACAGGTACAGAGATATGACAATAAGCGGTAGGTAGAGGTACGCCTTAAGTCATTGCACTTAATAAATTTGGTTGTAAAATGTTCTGCAAATGTTTGTTGCAACAGGTAATAAAACCACTGTTTGCAAGTAAGTTGTGCAAAATCTTTTTGTTGTAATTATTTATGACTTTCATTGTATTCTTAATAACGGTTTACCTAACATTGTAGATAACTTGCCAAATTATAGTTATACTGCTACAAACTTACATTATTATTTTCTTTGAACCAACGCAACGTGCGCGGTTCGAAGTCGGGAGTGCCTTGCGGAAAAAAAATATTACAGAGGCGCCCATTTTATGTGTTTGGCACCCCTATCGGATTTTCGTATGATAGATCGATAAAATTCGACAGGGGCTGAAATAAATTAGTAACCCCGGCCTTGCCACTAAACCCAGGCAAAATTGCAAAAAGGTGGCAAAAAATCGAGCATGGAGTACCAATATCATACCGACAGTACTATATAGAAATCCAGCATGAGAGCCATTCATTCATGTAATGTATGTGCTCCAGTTACTATAGAAATCGGTTGGGTGGTTTCGGAAATGGGCGTGTACAAACACGTGCTTTTTATAAACATATTTGCTTGACCTTGTCAGTTCATAGCCCTAACAGATCCCGTAGAGGGAAAAACATCTATTTAATAAAATTCACGTTGGCTCCATATTATTTTCTATAAATAATACGATATGAAATAGAACACTAGCGACCCGCCCCTGCTTCGCACGCACGGCGCCATCTATCGGGTTCAAAACTACCCTATCCTTCAAGCTGGAACCAACCATTCACATTCATAACTAACATTTCATTGAAATCGGTTGGAGGGTTTCGGAGATTAGCGTGTACGAACAAAGTGACACGTGATTTCTATACATACCTATATTTAAGATTAACTAACAAATAAAATTGCATTTTTATTGGATAGGTTCTAGATCTTCGCATTTTAGCACCTAAAATAAATCTTAGGAAATGCTCTACGAAAATAACTTATCGCTGTATTCGAATTAGGTAGGTACTTAATATTTGAAGAATCACTGGAAAGATTGTATTATTATGAAGTTTAATCATGAAACTTGAGAACAAACTTTTAATTTTGAAACTTGAGGATCAAAGGCCTGAGAATGAAAAAAATAATCGCCGCGGTTAATCAGTCCGGCAGGGCTTATGATCTACATTTTTAACCTACTTTATTTTAATTTACAGAAAATTAATGTCCTTAGGGTTTTTACACCCAGGGACCAGTGCGGATAAATAATTAATTGTACCTACACATTTTTAACCGCATATTTAGCGACTATGCCTTACTCATTCAGAATTAATGATTAAATCCAAAGTCTTTCCGTTGTGCTTAAAATCTAAAGGTACCTTTAAAGCCAAAAACAGAGTTGGCTAAGCTATGAAAAACCTTTATCGGACATAAAATACTGCTAAAGTCTGAATAAAACCTGTTTATGAACCAAAAAAAAAACATGTTTGGGAATTACGAGCTCTATTCTTTGAAGAACCTGTTTACGATGACGATATAACGTAATTAACTAATTATGTTTTCGAAATAATGTGTGACCTATGAATGATAAGGATAAACTAGTTAATTTCATTATCTAAGTAACTGTTTATTGTTTCTAATTGATTTATGAACACGTGTTCCAAATGACTCAAATCATTTGTTTGTTAACCTTGAACACCTTGCGTCCACAAATTATGATAATTGTCCAAGTTATGACACATTAAACTAAGTACCTAATGGATATTATTTTGTATTGTCTAATTGGTTTCAAGGAGAATATGTTCTCATTCGCTTTTTTGTGTAATTATTTTAAGAAGGTAGGTAGCTAGTCGCTGTAGTTTGGTGAGTGGAGCGCAATTCTAAACTTGAAAACACAAGACACATCATCATCATCATTGTCCACAAATAATCATAAACATGTTAAAAGTCGCATCATAAATCAACCAATACTTACTTAAGAAATGAGAAAGATGCTCACATCTTTTTAGCCTCTAGAAAAAAAGTGTGAAATGTCCGCCTATATGGATGACTTCTTTGTTCAGATATTTGCAAATCATTTTTTTCTCTGGCTTCGAGTCAACAGTTCCAAGTCCCACGTATAAGTCTAGATACAACAGTTAGGATCTCGTGTAAACGTTGTTGGTATAGGTCTTACGATTCATATAGGTTTTATTTTTCAGCCTAATACTGATAGCAGATTTGATCGCGCCTTGAAAAAGGGCTTTTCCTAATTATTTTCTACTGGCTTCTCTGTTTCCCGATCATTATAATCTGGATCTCTTCAAAGTTCCAGTGAATCGGTTTCTTACACCCACGGTGGTTCTTCGGTGATCCACTCAAGGCCGCGTCATTGCTCCTGATCAGGCGAGTTGTGGCCAAACGCAAGCCAAATAAGTGTAAAAAAAAAATTACGCAGTTAGTAGAGGCACCGCGCCGAGCCGTTTGCCACTTTGGCAAATAATATCAAAAGTTATTCTTCTACTCTACCAAGTTTTAGCCGGATATTATGTCATCATCACTTGTTTGTTTCTTTAGGCCGACAAATTGGTCGTGCTATCAAAAAGAGCTCTCGCAATTATGGCTTATGATAGTTATGATGCAAGCAAAAGGGGGAAATGAAGCGAAGGAAATTGCTTGACGTTGCGCAGTCATGGTCGCCGGCTTGCTACAGCTATTTTGTTTTGTTAGTATTTTACCGTTCTATAAAAAATGTCTTAATTCACTACCGGTTCGATTTCCTTTACGAGATGAGATTCTGCAGATCAAACCCATAGTACCTCTTAGTCCGACCCATCATCGTCGTTTCAGCCAAAAGTCGTCCACTGCTGGACATAGGCCTCCCCCAAGTGTCGCCACATTGACCGGTCCCGTGCGACTCGCATCCAGCGGATCCCTGCAACTTTCACCAGGTCATCGGTCCACCTAGTGGGAGGCCTTCCAACGCAACGTTTTCCTGTTCGCGGTCGCCACTCCAGAACTTTTCGGCCCCATCGGCCATCCGTTCTGCGAGCAATGTTCCCTGCCCACTGCCACTTAAGTTTGGCTATACCCAACAGAAAATATTTTTATGTATCTTTCTGTCAGGCTTACCTTGAAAACTATTTCTGAATTTAACAGTGATTGCGAAAAATCTAAAACTAGTTAGGAATTTAGACATAATTGGAGAATTCTGTCGCTTGTGTAAAGTGGCTGATCGCACGTTTCCTCATACCTTGCCAATCGTCAACCTTGGCTGGACATGCATGCTTAAGAGCCTTGCTGATGATTGATAGACAGCGAGTGGAGGACTACCTGGTCGTAAAATGAATCCGAGAACAGTAATGTGCTTTAGCTACGATTTCACAGCTCATGATGCACTTGGTATCTGGAGCAAGACCTAGATCTCTTACAACACGGTTTGGCAAGACTGCCATCCGAGTTATGATTGTTTCTGCACATACCTACTGATTACCTCCCCTCCTATCAGGTCTGCACAGATTACGAGCATGACAGATATTAAGTTCAACGTTATTTTGCCAAGCATTATTATCTTCTATAGTAGTGATAACAAATTTTACGCACGTTTTTTCAATTCCAAAGCTTATCAATTTGGGAATATAATCGTCATTTTCATTACTGTACTGTGTATTGAAACGTGTCGAATTTCCGAATTAATATTTGGCGAAGCGATTATCGACCGTTTAATTTAAAACTTCATGCAGGGTATGCGAATTGCATAGATTAGTGCTGGCCCTAAGTATCACGAGGACGTATTAATAAAAGTAATAATTATTCTAACTGGTTACTTGAGTCAGGCACCTCTTAAGTACACTAACCTCTAAGACCTTGGTGAGGATAATACGTACATGTCTAAGTACCTACGTATTTTACATGTATAAGTGGTTTATGCTAAAAATAAGCTCAGGATTTCCTGTTTGAATGAAAAATCGCAGTAAAGAGTAAACTTAGAACACACATTTTCCTCTTTTTCTATTGGTCAAAGTGCTAAGGTCAGCGAAAGTACAATTTATCCGCATAGTTAGTGGTTTGAACTAGGGAAAACGAGCTAGGAACTAGGCTAGTACTAGGCCTGCAAAAGAACTCGGAATTCTTGATTGTGCGTGTAGACATTTCGATCCAAATCGTTGTTTCTGTCTGACATGTCTGTCTGTACGTACAAATCTGCAAAAAAATTAAGAAATAGCTAATCTGTAGATTACGGTCGTTAGTCTCCTTGAAATCGCATCGGTATCTCTTTACCTCGGACAGCTAAATACGCAGTCAAGTCAATGGCGATGCGGACATAAACAGAACAGGGATCTCGGATGTTTCGTGGATAAGGAAGCCAGTACATTTTTAATAACGAGGCGAGCTGTGTTTTTCCTTTCACTTATTCAGTCCAACGTATTAAAATATACTGGATTGAAGGCCTTCACCTTTTAACACATTATTATTGCGTTGTGCTTTCCACCAGATAAATTAGATTAGAAGGCAGTTTTAAGGCTCCACATTTCGTCATGGATAGTGCAAATCCGCGAATCTACCATACGAAAGTGCGCGTATCTGCACTACGTGTAGGTTTGCAGGGGAAGGTTTTAAGTTTATTTTTTTTTTTTATTTCAACCATTTTTGACCTCATTTTTACATGAATAGTAACAATTCATGTGTTCTATGGATTGTTAACAGTAGAAATCTATTAAATTCATTAATTTAGTCGCTACGGCAATGCGTAATTGAAATTGGCTACATTTGTCAGATACGCGGAATTATCTAATGCTAGTTCCGCGGATTTGCACTATCCCCGACGATTTTGATTTGCTATTATTACTGAGTTCATAGTTCTATTATTGAGTCATCACGTTCCGTATAAACACAACCTGTGTGCATGTTATTAAGTAGGTACCAACAAAGTAAATACCTTTCGTCCAAATACGGTCAGAAACTCAGAACCGACTTTATGGAATATCTCCAACAAGGAAAGATCCTTGTTGGTTTTAAGAAAAACCAACATAAATCATCAGCTTATAGGATACAAAAAAACAGCTTCAAAAAAACTTCGCTATGCAGTACGTACAAAGTCGATAAATGAGCAAAGGTCTTCAATGTCAATAAAGAATAATAGCTTGAATTGAATTACTCGTTTGTTTGTGAACAAGAGAGTATTGATGAATAGTCGTGAACGTGTCGACGTGTAATTGAATGTAACAATATTAATTTCATTAACTCCTTGATAACTACTGATAATCTACACAATAGGTATGAATAAACTTGAAAATATATAGCTGAAGTCAAATAGTATCGTCAAAATAATGCGCATTAAGTAAAAAGAATAGAAATCAAATCAACTAGACATAATGATTAAAGCTTTGATAAAAACAAAAACGCTTACGGATAAGAATCTACGCAAGACGCAGATGTGTACAGCTACGCAATTTTTGGTAGTGTAATGTCTATGTGTAGTTTCACATATTAGTAATCGGTAGGACAGGGTATTGAAAATCCTACGTGTACGAATCCGCTGCCCGTGGGGCTCTATCTAATCTTTACATCATCATAAAGATATATCAGAGGATATCGGTCAAAAATAATATACATTTTGCTTATGACCTTTCCTCCAACAGTAAGTTCTCTTTTTTGTGGCCTACGGAATGTAATAGTTTTGTTATTGCTAGAGATCGAGAATGCAAATATTTGCAATATGCAATTGCTTTTTTGCAGTCTTATTGCATATTTTGCTCATTTTTTGTTTACATATAATCCTGTATCTATTATCATTTTGCTAATGATGTCGTGCATGGATACAATAAGTTTAAAAGCTAAACAGTCTTTCGTGTTCTTTGGACTGTCTGCACATGTAGCAAATAATGACTTCAACAGTCTCCTCTATTACCTCTGAGTATAACCTTTAAATATCTATTTCAAACTGACAAGTCTTATCTATACCTACTAAACTTATCTATAGGCAACCGTTCAATGTGACCAAAAATCATGCATACACCGAAAATCTCCTTTAAATTGACTCCGAAAATTACTCGATTTTTGATGACTAACAGTCACAGTTTCTTGTAGGAGGATAATCATGAACAAAAACAAAACCTGAATGATATTTATGGAACAATGTTTTAGATTTGGCAGGAAGGAAACATAAGTAGTGAGTCGACAATACTGGTGAATGTTATTGTTTGGTTAGTTGTACTGTAGAGGCAAATGGTACCTAAATTAAATCACTAAACAGCGGTGCATGACTGTGTATAATGCCGTATGCGGTGAGACGAATTTCTCGACGGGTATAATGCAATGTTACCTCTTATCGAATTAACCCAAGGCCTCAACTTACTGGTTTCATATGCGCGTGTAGTAACAAGGTAATGAGAAGATTACCATTAATTATATTTTCATTAATGCGAATTTTAGTAGTCAATAGACAGACTGCGATTTGGTAATATGGATAATTAAAGACTTCTATAATATTATGCTTTTCTAGATATGTTTTACATAGCTCAACTCTCAACTACCTATTTGGGAATTATAAAAATGATGTCAGCGCTCAGAATCACCTCAAACATCAGAGTTATCATTTGCCTAGGTAAAACTTAGAAGATTGTTTTTATGAATAAACTGCGTTTTAATCTGTGTGCGGTTTTAATAAACGAGATTATTCTAACCTAGCGAGTGTTAAATATTTGAGTATTTAAGAGCCATACAAATAACTAATTTAGCGGTAACCTTCCAGGCAGTCAACTTTTCCTCAACTAACAATTATAGGATATTATTATCTCAAAAGCAAATATGCGTGTCTGTAAAATGATATGCGTCTAATAAGCAAGATATCATCGTGATAAGTTACCTATCATTTTAAAATTACAACCGGAATGATTGTGTTTGTGTGTGGTTTACTTATCAAGAATCCAAACGCTAATTCGCGGACTTAACAGGGAACTGCACTTTGCCCTCTGCATCTTCAATTCTACTATCTTACTCGTGTGGTGATATTTCACTAAATCTGACTCATGCGTCATTTTGCAGAGTCACGTTTGCTAAATGTGTTTTGCTTATTTTATCCTAATAATTATACCTATTCTTTATGATAAAGTTAAAGTGGCCGTTGAGAGGTAGAAAACAGGCGTATTTAAAAAAAAAAGGTTTGTCTGTGACTTACGCATAACGACGGGTAAAAAATCACATTAATAAACTCTGAAGGTTGAAATAGGCATTTGTTTCTAGTAGCAACTACATTTAAATGTTTTTATTCTAAAGCAAATCCTCAGGTTAGATGTCATGAGGTAATACATCATACAATGCTCCATTCGAGGAACTACTTATTACGTACACCATACCATCCTATAACCTAGTATTTTATATTGTACGTATACGTTGGTGCATTAATAGCTGTTTGCGCAGATAGTAACCGGACTTTGAAAATTTAAATATTCGGTTGCGGTAATAAATTGTAATATTATTCATGACCTTTCTTTGAAAAAAAATGAGGACTGTTTAAGTCCATGATGGAGGTTCCAGTAAAACATATCTCCTGAATTCAGAATCACCAAACTAAATATTCACAAGTTCGACTGTGGATATTGGATAACCAATTGAATAGTAAGGTTTCATAATCGAATATTCTAATTGTGTGACCGACTAACCTACTCTTTCTGAGCTGCCTTCCTTCAAATATTATAAACGAAAAATTGTAAGTAATAAGCTGTGTGCCATAAGCTTGGGCTTCTTTATGGAAATCTTGTGCAAAGGTCCAGTGTCAAGTTCCAGTGGTTTAAGCTGAGCGTTGTCTTCATCATCATCCTCCTGCCCTTATCTCAATTTACTTGGGGTTGGCGCATCTTGTCTTCTTCTTCCATATTTCTTCTCGTTGTCTGTCAGTGAATTTAAGATTTCATAAATAAAGTAGGTTACAGTTTCTGGAGTGGTTCAAATCGAATAGACTATCTAATCGTTATCAAACTGACCTGTTTTGTTTTTCTGCTGGGAAAAGGCCTCTCCCTTTTGACAAGGTTTTATTTAACTTGCTCTGTTCGTATGTATCATATCATATGTATGTAAGTTGTCCGCTTCAATATTTGGTAACCATTTTTCGTCTATTTGTTGGCATTTATTGAGCTGTAATTTTACAGACCCCTTTGGTTCTGGTGACAATACATTTTTATGACAGACATGTCTTGATCCTGCAGCCAGGATCGCCTCCTCACGAGAGAACTCAACGGTTAATAGCATAGCAAGTATTCCTACTTTATAAAGAGATTTAGTAGTACCTAAATATTTCCTATCTGTCGTTGATGATAGCTAAATAAGATAAGAATTTATATTGCCAGGTATTTGTGACATTAGGACAATTGTATTTGTGAGCAAACCATTTGGTATGTCAGTCATTAAAACATTTACGAGGCCTCTCTGGGATTAACACAATGTCAAATTAGTGATTACAGAAAGTTTTAATTTTGGTATAAGCTCTTCAGTTCTTTATTGTTTATGTTTTTGAAGGTATTAGCTGTAGCAAATAGGGTACTGACTTCACTTCAGTGGGATTTTGGAATACCAAACTTATATCTGGCTTTAAAGGAAATGTACTTAGTGTATATCAAAAAACTAACCCAAAGCAGTAAAAGTCTTGAATTTCTGTTTCATTGTATTTTTCGTTTTAATAACATTTTCATTATTTTGTTTCAGTGAACCATACATTCCTCAAAATCTAACCGGGCTTACGATGGGAATAGTGAAGGGCCACACAGCGCCATTGGACGTTGTCAGAATTGAAACGAAGACCAGTGTAAGTACATGTCAGATGTGCAGTTTATGCAACATTGTGGCACACGGTGTCTCGCTAACGACGCCGACGCACGGGTATATGTTACGTTACAATATTCAATTGAGTACGTCCGTCACAACAAACAACTAGTGTCGTTTGACGGATACAATTAGCCGCACGTTGATACGCCACTGCTACTGTTGATATTTACACTTGCCATTATCTTATAAATTAACTTCACTCAAACGCCAACCCATTCTCAGCAATAAAGGACAACGTTAACACGTTCTCTCGACCCAATGACGTCATTAGGTTCACTTGTTTTTGTTCTTTATTAATCATATGAATTAATGAGTGTTATTTTTTTTTTTTCAGATTATGTTTTCGTTTCTGTCCGTCGGCTGGGGCCTCCTATCAGACATTGATATCGAAAGTGAAAGATTACGAGCAATCGGAGGCCAAAGGTTCGCTGTTTGGGCATTCGCTAGAGTAGTCGGGCTGAGGACATATAAAGGTGTAGTTAGTTACGCGAAAATTAAGGATGTGACCAATCTACCTAAACCAAAACAACCGCTCACCCTCAGTCATAGCATCAGTCAGGACGGAGCGCTCGACTCCCCTGATGCGGAAGCGTTCATTGATGCGGACGAACATTCTGAAGTGTTCGTCAACGCTATTAACGGAAAACAACATCAAAGGGTGGATTCGTGGTACTCTGTCAATTCACGGAGGAGTGCTTTCTACAGTACACGCGGGTCGGAGTACCACAGCGTGACGAGTAGCGGCTCTGAAATGCGGTCGCCCGTGCACGCGTGCATGCACGGACCTGCTTCCCACCTGCCGTCGCTCATGTCCACCTTGCCAACGCACTGGGTGCACGAACATGGCGAATTCGTCATGGTCCACGTCTCCTATCAACCTTACATCGGGGAAGACTTTCTATTCGCTCCGCGATCACAACTTTCCGATGGAATCATGTGGATGTTGATAATCAAAGCAGGAATTTCCAGATCTCAATTACTGTCGTTCCTTCTGGGTGTCGGTCAGGGCACGCACGCCGATATGAATAATGAATACTTAAAGATGGTTCCTGTCAGTGCGTTTAGGATAGTTCCGGAGGGGACCACGGGGAACCTCACGGTCGACGGCGAAGTGGTCGAATACGGGCCGATACAGGCTGAAATATTCCCAAACATTATTAATTTATTAGTGCCAGAAACGAAATAACGTCACATCTAAATAAGTAAGAGGTATTCATAAAATGACTGATATAATTATTTGAACCATAACCGAGCCGATGCATGTGCAATATACGGGAATATTAAGATTCCAAGCAAAGGTGGGAATTGATGGTTGTGTGAGAGATGATATCTAAATTATTAATTACTTACCAAAAGTTATTGATTGCAGAGGCAATTGAGTTGATCATTCCATGAATGTTGTGATTTATGTTATACAATTTTATTTTAAATTGGTCAATAACTGAAAATGTGATATAATTTTGTAAGTGAAGTACTACAAGCCTAAATAAGAGCATATAGCAGCTAGTCGTGGCTTGCACGAAAACAATGAATAAGTGCCAAATGTAAGCACTCTAAACACATTCATTTTAAATTCTTATAAGGAATTGATCATTTACACTACTTGCTCAATTGTAGAGCAATTGTTTGCACTTTTATTCCTACATAGGATATTATTTCAGCAATTGTGTTACTTATAAAACTATTTTAAAAATGTATTATCTAATAATATGTATAGCTAGTATGTAGCTCAAAGCAAATAATATTAATTATGTAATTCTTTATAATTGCATTTTAATGTTAAAAGAGAACATAGTTTACGCTCTCTTGCTGTCGCATTATTTAGAATATTTTAGAAAATCTTACTTTTATGTTCAGAGTAAATTTTCAAATCAAGAGAATGCTGTTGCATGCTTTGTATAATTTTCTTTTTGGATGTTCAATTATAATAAACCGTCGACTTTTGATAATTTGTTATTAAAACAAAAACTTGCCATACTTTTAAAGTTGAAATTATTTAACTTGCCTTATCTGACATTGCTGTGGTGTTTAGAAGAATGGGGTGCGGTAACTATTTCTAAGTTATAGTTTATTTATTGAAAATGTTATAATGGTTTGGGACTGCTGGTATAACTTAATGTAATTTATTTAGCAGTATTAAGTACCTAATATTATTTTTTTCTGTGATAATAACTCTTCTGCCATATTTCATTTGAATGTTCCAATGTAACTATACTTTGTAAGAATTAGGACTGTATAGCAAAACCCCATATACACAAGAGTAAAAGTATAAGACTTTGTGATAATATTTGCAGTTTGTATACTTTGAAACAGTTACATTCCTTGATTTTGTCCATTTTTAAATAAAGATATACTTAATGTACAAAAATAAACAGTTGTCTATAGAATTTAGGGATGTTACACAAGTAAGGTTCATTGTACATATGTCTAGTAGCGTTTTCCAAAGGTATTGGTTTTTTTAACAGCATTTATTGTCCGGCACAAGACAATTTTTTTTTTTGTGTTAAAATATCAGTGTTCATTTACACATTTGGTTTGTTACTGGATTATAAATCTTTTATTTTATGCATTCCATAGTTTTAAGTATTTTGGGCTTTTTAATACTTATTGAATGTAATAAATAATTCTAGGTTTTAAAATACAGTAGCATATTAGCAAATTTTTAATGGATAATGTTGTGAATAAAAGTTATATAATTTTCAATTTTATGAAACTGTTGTCAATAAATGATAAATTTAAAGAAGTTGGGAGTTTTTTTTTAATAAAAAGAATGATGTAGATGCAATAACTTTATTATAATCTATATTTTTGATAAACTAAAATACACTTAATACTAATGTGACAATTAGTTATTCTAAAAAATGTATAATGAAAAACCAACACACATTACAAAACCAGAAAATAACTGTGATTATAGTTAACTTATATGGCAATTTACATACTTTAACTTTACCAAAATAATTATAAACAAATTGCCAAAGAAAATTGAAGTAAACATTAAGTTTTATCTTAATAATAAATTCTCAGTTCATATGCAGAAAGAAACATGTTTAGAATATCTAAACATTAACCGAGCGCATAACATTAGACAGTTACATTCATAAACAGTCTTCATAAAAATTTGTAAATCTTAATATAATTTATCTCAATTTGAGAGAATCTAGACTGTCAAGTAAGTTTTGTACTTCAGAGTCGACTTGTTCGCGAGTGCTGACACGCTCCAGTCTCTGGCAGACAGATTCTAAGTCTCCAGCATCAGTTTTCTGCATTTTCATATACTTCACCATCATCTCAACAACCAAACAGATCTCTCCAATCAGTTGTCTGGTCTCCTCAAAATGTCCAGCCCCACTTGGACGCATCTGAATGAGTTTCAGCTTGCTCTGTGCTAACTGTATTGGATTGTGCCCATTCTTATCATGGGAGCTGACATCAGTACCTGCATCAAGTAGTTCTATGACTACTGGAATGTGATTGGTGCAAGCAGCCAAGTGCAGTGGTGTGTTGCCCAATGTGTCCTTGATGTTAGGGTTGGCACCATGTCTCAGCAGAGTTCTAATGACTTCAACGTATCCGCGACATGCAGCCAAATGCAGTGGACTTCTTTTGTGCTCATCTGAGGAATTTGGGTCAGCCCCTGACAATAGAAGTTTCTCAACAAGCTCGGTGTTATTAGTAGAGGCTGCAAAGCGCAATTTATGGTTTCTTGACGAACAAATAGTGCCTCCATATCTGTATTTCAGCCTACAGTGTCTGGCTTTAGTAGAACACTTGATTTTTCCGACATGATCATGGGGCTCCGATAAAAACTCGACTGGCATTGGCTGGCCTGCTTGATTTATTGGTATAGCCGGTGGACTGAATTCCAAAATACACTGAGAGTGATCAAATATTGGATTATCGCTGCTCTCATTACTGGTGTCGACCCCAGAGTCGGCCATGGTACTCGTTCACACGAAAGTAAATGTTATTATCGTAACTAAAACTTTTAACTTGGTTTATTGCGTTGCTACTACTTATAATAGACGCACTATAATTAAAATAATAAGGGATTAAGGGAAGAAAGTTATCTACTCGACTTGTTTATACTTGGCGAAGAGCTGTCATTACTTCCTTTCATCTTTCTTTCATCAAAGTTTCACCTGTTTATTTTTTTATCGTTGCAACACAGTCAATTTGAGAATGATCATAGACAACTGACCACCGATTGCCATGCGATCGTATTCGCTTCATAACCAAAAGGTTAGTAATCGTTTGGCAAAACACGCTGTACAACCAAGTGCATGGCAAGTTTATAAACGATATCACCATTCACCATAAAATCACGAAAGGAACGCATCCTTCAATTCCTTCATCAATGAATGACAGGTGGCGAGTTGACAGCGTATTCGGCCTCGGAAGAATTTTCGAACGTTATTTTTACCAACAATACTGCGTAAATTAAAGACAAAAACATGCAGCAATTAACAGTATTCATGGTAAGTTAATGGATCAGATGTTACGATTTGGGATTAAGTTTTGGCTTGCGATTATGTTCTTAACCTAAAACGTTTTGCCGATAGGATATTGAAAGTTCACGTTCGTATATCGACGAGCTGTATTCGTCAGATGCTCCGAAGGTTGTGGAGGCATTAGTGACGCTGAAGAACTCAGTGATAGGCAGCAACAGACAGAAGAGCTCAGTGATACAGCAAGGAGTAGTGCCGCGACTTCTGCAGTTAATGTCTGATGAAACACTGGACCCTAACATAAGACTGGAAGCCACTATCACAATTGGTAATGTGTAAACTCAAGTGGTTTGTATTGTATATAAGTATTTGACAAGTGTTCATCAAGTGCATGAGGCTTATTAGAAATTGGGTTAAGTCACAGCATGAGTGATGTTACCAAACAACTGCCCTTTATAATGTTTTTACAATACAGATTGTATAATGCTATAATGCACTTAACTTTCCCCACACAATTGTTCAATTTATAGTTCACATAGGTTTATCAAACATTTAAGAAAAAGTTTATTCATTATTAATTTTTGTGATGTCTGTTTTAAAAACCAGGTTCACTAGCAAAAGGCACACCAGACAATGTGACCTCACTAGTAGAGCAGGGTACAGCAACAGCTCTTGTGGAGCTCCTGAAGACTGCACCTGTTGGAACAAAATTGGCAGAAGCGGGACTATGTGCACTACGGAGTGTGTTCATGCATCCTCCTGCTCCGATATCTGCCTTACCAGCTGATATGAGGCTACTGACGAGGCTGACACGTAAGTTTCATTCATAAAACTTTGTTTTAAGTACCTATTTTGTTTTTTTTTCAAGTATTTTGTTTCAAATACAAGATATTTAGTATACTGTTGTACCAACAACATGGAGAAGATGCCTCATACAGGGTGTCAAACGGACCCCTCACAAAGGCGTCAACCAAGCATTGTGTACATCAAACTAAGTAACACTATGCAAAAACTATTGCTGGAAAACAACTTATTTTTTGGGGTGAAAAGTAATGGTAAAACTCGATGTAGCGCACTTAAAACATTGTGCTGATAGATGCTTTGAATAGTAAACAGGTCATGGAGGTAATTAAAGTAAAGTTATTACCTTAAAAAGTAGTATTAAAAAAAAAATTGTGAAAAGTAACTATAAGGTTCCCAGTACAAAAAAAATTGTCACAATGACATGGAGAACAAAGCCTTTCGGCTTTGTTAAGGGTATTTTTACAATCTTTATAATACAATCCTATCATCAGTGATACTGCAGTACTGTGAAACTTAATTTTGCTGTAACCTTATTTTTAATATGATTCAAAGTTATGCATAACTATAATTAAATAAATATGTAAGGTTTGCTATAACTTTGTCAATCATTCATACAGTTTAAAACAGTGTATTATTTTTTTGAATTAAGAATTGTGAATCCAGTCGACCCAATTTCCTTAGTAAATATTAATTGAATTATCTAATTACATTACTCAATCCACATTGAAGTAGCAGTTTTCAGTATCATCTCGTATCTTAGTCTATTTCTATAATTGTTTCTCTAATTTTGAATAATAATTTGTAAGTCTATGGATGTTGCAATATTGCAATAGATCAATGTCTATGAAGGTTATGTGGGCTTTTATTACAGCTGTGAATGTTTTCTATGCTACAAGGTCATTTTGCAATGCTTCAACATTGCTTAATAGAAGCGTTTTACCTACCAATAAAACGCATATTAATTTACTTACCTTATTCGAAGCTTATTTAATTTGAGATAGGCACTACGTTTCCCGCCATCTATATCCATCTCTTTCTTTCTGTATCCTTCTCTTTCTAACCCCACCACCTGGCAGAGTGGGGGCGCACTGAGTGAGCCGCCATCATTTTGCCTCATTGAGTCGAAAATCACCAGGCAGACTTTAAAACATAAGCTTCGAATAAGGTAAGTAAATTAATATGCGTTTTATTGGTAGGTAAAACGCTTCTATTAATTTGACTTGACCGTTATTCGAAGCTTATTTAATTTGAGACCTGTTTGTTATCGCCTGGTGGTGGTGAAAGGGACGCCAATGTGAATGACTTGTTAGTAAAATAAGATATTACTGGTTATATTGACAGTCTGAATGAAATAAATGCACCTGAACTTACATAAGTATGTAATTGTCTCAACTTGATTAATCACAATGTCAGAATCAACATTAGATTAGCAACATCACTCAACAGGATTAAATAACATAGTTATAGAGGTAATTGAAGATGAGGGTAGAACTGTCCACTTATAGAATTACAAAAAGTATTTTGGGACTTCCAATTTCCTCTAACGGGAAATTGTCGAGCCAGTTTTTTTTTTTTTTTTTTTTTTTTTTTGAAGCAACGGCAGAGTGGAAACTCCCAGGTGTTGCAGTTAGACACGCATCTTTAAGTAGAGTTTTAATCCACCCTGATATGATTGTCTTTGAAGCGGCTTTTGCTTCACCTCTTGTAGACATGAACAGATTATGGATCTTAGCCGAATCTCTGCGAATTTTTAACAATTCAATTGTTCTCTTAATCCAATAAACTGGGACCAAATTTTTGTTATCTAGATTAGTAAACAATTTCCAACCAGATTGCCTGTGATCCGAAGAATCAGTCTTTGAACTAAAAACAGGCCACAAGGTGATAGAGTTATTACTTTGAATACAATGCTCCGAATCAGTTCATAATAAAGTCAAATCATGAATTCTTCGACCTGAGCATAAGAGTAATAATGTTGCAGTGTGTCTTTGTACTTGGAAAATATTGTCCTGTGTAAAATTATAACTATGTAGGTAAGCAGCTAGGCTATCTATGTTCCAAATCCGTGGTTTAGATTTAATTGGTTTCTCTAACACTATGGATTTTAAAACCTGTTTTACCAAAATATGAGAACTAATTTGGCTAGCAATGTCTGGATTGCAAAGAGTGGAAATTACAGATTTGTGCAACAGAATCGTATTATATGATAAATTATTAACCAGATTAAGGTCCGACAGGAATCTGGCTACCCCTCTACCGCTAGGATTATGAGGATTACTTTGGTGTTGCTCAGGCCAGATTAACCATTTTTTTCCAAGCAACTTCATAAGTCTTTAGTGTGGAAGGCCGCCACGACTTCCTCAATAGTTTTATTTGGCTATCATTCCAATCTTTTAGGGTCTCGGCCCACCCCCACATTTCCATACTTCGAGAATCATGTCCTGTGTCCTCGGAGGTGGGAGTGCCGTCGACACGTCTATTAAGACTTGATCGAGATTCCGAAGTGTGAATGGGGCTGCCAACGCTCGGGCCTTCAGATCTGCCCGCCAATATACTCGATCCCAATGCGGAACTACTAGGAAGTATATCCCGTGAGCACTGTTCAAATGGGATAGCACTTTGGGAATCAAGTACGGTGGCGGGAAAATCCACGCCAGTTGAAAATTCCACTGTTGGGAGAACGCGTCGTGAAACAATGCTTGGTGATCGTTCAGATCCAGGGACTTCACTACGACGTGTGCTCGACTGGAGGCAAAGAGGTCTATCAGGGGAAAACCCCATAAGGCAAACACTGTCTCTGTGGATATGGCCAAGAGATGCCATTCCGGATTGACCCGAAGTCTCGACAAATGGTCCGCATGACCGTTGTACATCCCGGTAATATGAAAAATATTCACGTGAATTTGGTATTCTTCCAGAATTTGAAATACTTGGTATGTTAGATCCATCAGTGGTGTGGATCTCGTGCCCCCTTCGTGTCGGAGATATGCGATAACAGTTTTGTTGTCGCACTGAATTAGTACTGTACTCCGGAGCAGGAGCTGACAATGATCTTGTAACACCTTTAGGATTGCGAGCATTTCTTTGCAGTGTAACTGTTTTTCGTGATCTGCCCACAACCCTGTCAACGACAAATTGTCTAATCGAGCTCCCCATGCTACATCGGAGGCATCCGTTGTTAGGTAATGTCTTGGTCCCGGTACATGAATGGCTGAAGGGCGTTTGCAGTTCTGAAGCCACCATATTATATTGTCCCTGGCTTCGATAGCAATTAGATGCCATCTCTGGTCTGATCTCAACATTTTGTTGAGGAGGTCCAATAAAGCCCGATAATTGAGTCGGCCCCTTGGGACGGTAAAACTCGCAAAGTTCAGAAGTCCAACCAGACTCTGAACCTCCTTGAGCTTTGTATGATCCTTGTTTAGCATTTGAGACAGCTTGACAATCAGTGACGTCAACTTCTCCTTGGGGAGTTGCTTTTGATTTGTACAGGCATTCCACTGAACGCCCAAATACGCCAATGCTTTTGACGGAGTCAACACCGATTTCTCGTAATTTATGATCCAACCTAGCGTCTCGAGCGTCTGGATGACAATGTTTACATGTTCCTTTAGGCTTTCCTCGTGTTGATGAGCAATAAGGAAGTCGTCCAAATACACCAGTATTCGTATTCCTCGTTTTCTGAGCATTTGGACAATCCAATTCGTCACTGATGCGAAAGTCTTGGGTGCAGTACTTAGACCAAAGGGTAAACATGTCATTTCCAATAGCTCCTTTCGATAGACTAGGCGTAGGAATCTTCTGTGGCTGCTTGCTACTCGAACGTGAAAGTGCGCTTGCGAGAGATCTATTTTGCACAGCCAGTCTCTTTGCTGTAGGAAGTCTGGCACACGAGAAACATTCACAAACTTGAATTTTGTGGTTATTACGTATTGATTGAGGGCCTTTAGGTTGAAAATGGGCCGAGCAGAGTCGTCGCTTTTGAGAACTAAAAACATTGATGACAGGAAACTTGGAGACAGATGTGCTCGTTCCAGGATCCCTTGATCCTTCATTTTGTCGATGACAGTGGTCATCTCTACTAAGCAAGGAACCATACCCTCTTTTATATTCCTTGGGTGGATCATCGGAGGCCTTTGAAGAAAGGGTATGCGATACCCCGATATCATCCTGAGAATGACATTTGGTGCTCCAAATTGTTCCCAATGAGTTAAAAAATATGCTAGACGGCCTGCTTTGAACTGCATCATGTCAATATTTTCGACGTTTGACGTCTCTATTGTTGTTAGGCGGAGACGGTGCTCGTTTCTGCCCAGACTTGGATTGATTTCGGTGCTTGGGGTGGTTTCTTGAAGAACCCCGTCCACGAAAAAGCCCGATTATTCGGTGCGCCCGAATGAGCGCTATGTCCATGATAGTGCGAGTTACATCCACCCTGCGGGGGTGGTGCAATTTGACAACAGCCTTGCTCATAGCATGACCTATGTTGATAACCCTCCGAGGGTCTTTTTCGGCTTGCGTACTCCTGCGAGGAGACGCTAGTTTTGTGTGTCTCTACCTGCGAGATAGAGTTGTTAGCCTTCTTTAGCGGCCAAAAACCTTTTCGCACTCCACCCTCTTTTTCCAAAGCGGCTGTAAATTTTTCTGAGTTGAATAATTTTGTGCATGTAGGACGAATCTTCCTAAGCGTAGATTTCACTAATGGCTCCTTTACTTGTTTGATTACACAGTCCCGGCGCATTTGCAATATCTTTGCGCGATGGCCACAACAAGCTGTAACAAATCTGAGGAGGTTGCTTGGAAATCACCGCAATTTATAAGTTCTGTTAACTTATTATTAATAACCTCATAATCTGGGGTTAATTCTTTAGACCACTGGGCAAAATCAAGCAGTACCTTCTGAAGAGACTCCTTATGCTTTAAAATGCACATTGTTAAAGCAGCAAAGGCTTTATCAGCGTATATCAAATGGCGAGGAGACTGGAAGGCTGCAACTTCTTCATTTATCTCAATATCCGTAAAACCCGGTATGTGATTATACGCCTTTTGAGTTTCAGAGTATCTGATTTCATTCCAATTACTAGTATCCCAATGTTGAAGATCACATAGCAGTTTTAAATGGAGTTCAGAACTCTTGGGCATAGAAGGTTCTTTTAATTTAGTTTGAATATTAAAAATAACTTCATTAGGCGCGTCGATAATCGACGCGTTATCACCTAATTCTTCGTAAAGGTTACGACTAACGCCAGAAATTATAGACATGGAATCGTTATAGTAGTGATCATTAGTTTGAACTTGACGCTGATTATCACGAGCATACAAAGATTTACGAAGATCACGTACCTCCTTTGATAATCTTCGATACTCCTGTTTCGAATGTCTTCGTTTTCTCCCCCTCCCCTTTTTTCCATGATGACTCCGTCGACGCTTTGGGGTAATTGATGAAGATAAAGAACTGCTCTGGGAACTATTACTGCTTGAACTTGAGCTTCTAGACCGTATCTTACGCTGTATACCAGATGGTCCTGGTAATGGTTCGGTCTCTTCATTTTCTACATAATTATTACTATCAGCCATTCTAAGACAGGAGGCTTTTAGAACAACACTAACGGTAAAAACCGTTAAAAATAAAAGTTCAAATAAAATGTATGTGACTACTACCAACACACACAATCTAAGCTGATAAATATACGTTGTAAAGCCGATGAAAACAAAAAATATACTAACGGAAAAATAAACCGTTAATAAAATGTAAGTACTTACTTGTACACCACAGATCTTAGGGAAAGTATCACTGGGTTCTAATATCAACATGAAATTACTCACGTGTAGTTTTTTGGGTATTTTTACTAGTAGGTTTCTTATTTTTTAACACTTTTTCTATTATAAAATAATTTTTAATATTGTGGTAACGTTATTGTTAACACAACCGTACGCGGCGGGAAACAAGACGCCAATGAGGCAAAATGATGGCGGCTCACTCAGTGCGCCCCCACTCTGCCAGGTGGTGGGGTTAGAAAGAGAAGGATACAGAAAGAAAGAGATGGATATAGATGGCGGGAAACGTAGTGCCTATCTCAAATTAAATAAGCTTCGAATAACGGTCAAGTCAAATTAATACACAATTTGAGACCAGACCTTGAAAATTGCCTGATTAAAACAAAAAAAAAAAAAACATCTTTGAGTCAACATTTTCTCAAGTTAACAAGTTTGTTTGCTTCCTCTATACTAATTGCTGATTATGAGAAAAACAATTTACGCATTGTTCAAGAAGCTGTTTTATTTTAAGGTAGAATGACTGTAAGCACAGAATTTACAATTATCAACATAATCGTCTTCTTACCGTTGTCCAACATTACTTGGGGTGGCGCAACAAGTTCTCTTCTTCCATTCTGCCTTTTCAACCGTTTTGGTCCTTGTTCTTTTATATAATTCCTCATAAAATCCATCAACAAGAACAAACTTAATAAATAAGATTTAACATTATGTAAAAAGCATAACACATTTTACAGTGATCATGCTAATTATTACACAAGTATGAATGTAAAAGCAAGTACAAGTAAGCAAAAAGTGCAAGTGTGCAAGTATGTTTCTTGTATTATCAAGCGGTAATGTTATGTGTTCAATACCATGTTTATTGTTTGAATTCTAAGTAGGCATGAAACGCACGCGCGCCGCCTCACGAACACTAAATGACTAAAGACATATTTACATGAGCAAAGAGAAGGTACCCCATGAGAATTTACTTGGATCATGTCTCGACGTTATAAGAGACTGTGACATCTAGTTTTTAAAATATTTTCTCTTTTTGGTGTGTAATATAATAAAAATCATTGTCAGTAGCGATGCCTATGCTTGCTGTCACATAGGCGATAGGTGATTCTCAGTTTTCGACTTGCGAATATCATACTGTTTACACAAGTCAAATTTTTCGATAACCGTTTATTTCAAGCGAGAAACTTAAGTAAATGAGTTTGTAGACTATGAACACCAGTGGCGAAGGTTCCATACAACTCGATTCCTACTGGCTTCCCTTTGAAAAATGGCACAGTCAGTATTCTATAGACAAATAATCACATTAAAGATATGTACTCCGGCTTACCTCTTACAAAAATTGACCCTTCGCTACTGATGTACACAATAACTCGTGCTTAGGAAATATGTAGCCTTGATTGTAGGTATTAGGTCGCTTTAGTCACACTTCACCATGAAAGCACCAGCAATTGCTAGCCTGTTGGTTTTTTTTTGTAATAACCTTGGTTCTACTTTCTTAGAATCAATTTTATTACAAGAAGGTAAATTGCTGTATAGCAATTCTCCTATTAATTCTGTTGAGATGATAATTGATAATACCCATAAAAGTCTTACTTCGCAAAACATTATTTTTCTAAAATGTTGTCTCGCTCTGCCTCAATTCTTGGGTGCTTTTACAATCACACTCCTGTGTCGGTAATATTCCCAAGACCTTCAGAACCTGATCACTAAGCCACTGTACCAGTTTCAATTTTTTAACAACTCTACTGTCTTTGTCAGAAATAGCGCGCGAAGGTTCACCAACAGCACGGGCATGCGTGGTGCGGATCCTCTCCATCTGGTGCACCGGTGCGGGCGAGCAAGAGGCGTTGTGTACGGCTGGTGCGTGCGGTGCTGCCGCCGCGCTGTTAGCGGCCACCCCGCCCGCTGCGCCTGCACTGCCTGCGCTGGATCTACTAGCCGCTATGTGCTTTGAAAATACGAACGTGTCGCAGATTGCGTTGAATACGAGGTGAACTTCACGTTTGGTACTGAAAATCCCAAGAACCACTAAAGTGGAGACAAGTGCAACGGAGGCGAGAAGTGCAAGATTCGACCAATCACAAGAGAGACTTTCAGCTAATGTGATTGGTTAATTCCCACACTTTTCCTCTCCCCTCCACGCCCCCCCATTTTGTTGGAAATTGGGCATTATAGTGAGTTATCTCTTCCTCCTTGGTTTGTACTTACAAATGAAGAAATTGACGCTTAAAGATCGAAGCCTAGGATCAATATCACCATCCCTCTCCTCTCTCTCTTATAAAAATTGGATTAAGATGATTAAAAAAAACTGGATACTTAAAAAAAAATGAGTCTTACAAAGTAATTCAAATAGTTAAAAGATTGTTTCAAAGTTTTTTGGCCTCGTGAACTTACGGTTTAGCACAAATCGTAGTAGTAAGTAGGATATATTTAGAACTGATTCACAAAAAGTTTTTATAACAAATCTTGTAACCTTGTCCTTGAACAGAAGAACGTGTAAAAGATTTGAACTTGATTAACCTTTTCTGTGAGGATTTGAATTTGTTTAGCGCTTAAAGGTGTTATGCTTACATATTTGTACAGAATCGTTATTGTCTTACTAACCATAGTAATAGCTGTATGAAAATTTAATTTTTATATGTACGTAATTCTTTTTCGCAGTTTGACGACACACGAGCTTTGTCCTCACCTTTTAATTCGTGCGGAAATCGTTTGTTTTTAATCTGTTATTTAAAAAAAGAACCTGAGATTGAATTCTAACATCAAATATTCATCGTTGCTTTCCTAGTCCCTATTAACTTACACATCGTCTGAATACAAGTGTGCTTATATTTACTACTAGCTGTTGCCCGCAACCTTCGACCGCTTGAAATTATTATTATTATTATAAAGTATGACATCCCTATTTGAATCCGATTTTGTTACCAATATCAAGGTTGTAATTTTTTTGCACGTAACCGTAATCCTTTTTCTAAAATAAAACCCATGTTAGATCTTATAACATTAGCTGTAAAAGGCCCGTCAAAATCGGTCCAGCCGTTTCGAAGATTAGCCGGAACAAACAGATAGACAAAAATTGAAAAAAAATGTGTTTTTGTTATAAGTGCCGTATACAACATTAGTTTAAGTATATGCGAAACCTGAATATAGTTTGTTCAGAATAAGTAACTGAATCGATTCCAATAATTTTTAAACCATGTTATTTTTTTTCCCAAAAATATTTATTAAAGTTAAAAGTTGGACACCGAGCGACTTTGAGTACCTATCGCAATAATTTAGGTACCTACTGCCAAATTATTATTGTCAAAGAGCTCCAGACGACGCTGGATGCGCGCGCTGAGTGGTGCCAACGTTTTTGTGCGGACAACTAGGTAACAGAACAAGCTTATAACTTTGAAATTTTTCATGATACAGTTTTGAAATTTTGTACATAAATTCTTTACATAAAAATACTAGACACATGTATCAGGTTTCGCATATACTAAAACTAATGTTGTATATTTTCATCTACATTTAGTAAAAAGCTGTTATTTTGATATTACAAACAGACACTTCAATTTTATTTTTTTGTAAAGATTAACTCTATTATATTAAGTACAACTTGAGATAATGATGCACTGATTCCTGGGATGACTGAGCGAAGTCCACCCATGGCTTAGTAAGCCAGATGTAGACTTTGCTCGACATCACTTGGTGCATAGAGCGAATCTCATGACACGTGTTCATCAGATATTACAAGATGTAGGTGATACGGTAAGACTTTTGACCTTTGTCGTAAAGGTCACTTGACACAACTCTAAACATGTAATACACAGACAGACGATGCAATTTCTAGACGGCAATAACATCGTCATAATACTGCCCTTGCGCACATGTCACACGGCGCAACACGTTTTCTTTTTATATTCCCCCCTGTCAACCGCCATGTTAACATTTCCTCCCTTTTCTCTGTACATATAATAAAATTGTAGCAGGCCGATGTCTGTAAATTGAAGATTGAAAAAAAAAATGATATGGGGGTCTTTATTAAAGCAACAGAAGCCAAAACAACAGTTTTAGTATTTTTGACGGTCTGTCTGTATGTTTGTACGCGCATCACGCAAAAAATACTGCATGGATTTGAACGCAGTTTTCACCGCACTACGGCTAGATGCTTAATTTAAAATATAGGCTACATTAGATATAGTTTTGGACCCGATAGGTGGCGCCGTGCGAAGCAAGGGCTGGTCGCTAGTAATAAATAAAATTGAAGTGTCTGTTTGTAATTTCAAAATAACAGCTTTTTACTGAATGCATATGAAAATATATACGGTAGTACGGTACTTAAAACAAAAAACCTTTTTATTTTTGTCTCCCTTTCTGTCTGTCCGTTTGTTCAGGCTAATCTCCGAAACTGCTAGACCGAATTTGACGGGACTTTTGCTCAGATAGCTGATGTTATAAGGAGTAACTTAGGCTACTTTTGAATTAGAAAAAGGATTAGGGTACGATGCAAAAAAAAAAACATTTAAAACCCATGAAATTGTTAATAAAATCCGATTCAAATAGGAAAGTAATCCTAACTAATATTATGAATGCGAAAGTAAGTTTGTTTGTTACCTTTTCACGCCTAAATAACTGAACCTGATCATCCTGTTGCATATACGTTGTCAGGTATACAGTAACGTACATTGGGTACCTTTCATCGCGAAAATAAGTACTGTTCCCGAGGAAAAGAACAATAACGTTCTTATCATAATAGATGGCGCCACGTGTGTTTCGAATCATGATTGAATTATATTATACATTGAATATTAGTAGTGTGTTAAGAGTTTTTTTTTCTAAATTAACGCGAGCGAAGCCGCGGGCAAATGCTAGTATTTTTATAATAATTTCACGCGGACTTGAATTTAAAATCAGTAGATTGGCAACAGCAAGTCATAAAGAACGCTTTCGAACAATAACATACAGACTGCCGTGGTATAACGCTACTAATTTACATGAGGTTTAAGTCTGGGTTCGATTCCCAAGCCGGGCGAATTGGTATAGGTATTTTTTTTCCCATCAGGAAATTCTCAATAGCTAAAAAATAACCATTTGGGGAAACATAGGGTTATGTTCACTAAGCTTGATCTATTTTCTGAACTTCCTGTAATATTATAGTCGATATTTTCCGATGTTGATTGTTTATAGTTTTCGCCATTGACACCACATTAGTATGATAACATTGCAGTTACTAAGTCGTACTGTTATTAAATTACGCTGTAAGTTTGTCATTAAATTTAATGAGGGGTAAGAGTAAAAGTGATAATAAAATATTATCATTAAAATTGTTATCGATGTCGTTGTTCCACACACTGCTGGGTGTAGGGCTCCTCGCTTTTGTGTCTCATCCAGGTCTGCCCTGCTATCTGGTCGTTAATCACCCGTCTGGCTGTTGGCCATCTTATATATAAAAATCTCGTGTCACGGTGTTTGTGATCGCTCTCCTCCGAAACGGCTCGACCAATTTTTATGATTTTTTTTATGTGTAAAGTATATTTTACACCGCTAAAGTTATCAAATTCTAAATTAACGCGAGCGAAGCCGCGGGAAAAGCTAGTATCCTATAATATTAAATGATTTGCTCGTTTGTATATTTGTCAAGTTTTTTTTTGCAATGTCTGACTTTTTAGTACTCCAACCTGGGTCGGTCCATAGAAGTTTTTGATCAGTATTAGAAACAGGATCGAGTGGCATCAATAAAATGTTTTGTGTAAAATGGCCATTTTCTTGCTAACTAAAGTTTTATGAAAATCTGTGAATGGGGATCAAAATTTCACGAAAAATTATGGATTGTCTCTTAAGTCTATTTTCGTGTAGCTTCAACGGTTAATGTAGTTAGTTCCCTTACTGCCCCGCTGAAAGTGACACCGACGCGAAAACGGTTACCACGTATTCAGTACATCATTCTGAGACCCCCTATATAGAAAATTTTCGTCGTTTATTTAAAAAAAATCTGCTGTTTCCTACAAAAGTGCAACCTACACGGTCAAAATGTATGGAACAGCAGATTTTTTTTTGGCAAAAGCCTCTCCTAATTTGCGCCACAAAATCCAGACCTGCGCCTTCCGCATGCGGTCTCTCCCAGTTTCCTTTTTTAGATCGTAGGTGTCATATCTGCATTGTAAGACTTGCATTTTTATTTTGTCATTGGTTTGACTTTGACAGAGTTTATTGTTAGTTGCCAAGAAAGGAAAAGATTTGTATACGATTGGCATAAGTACACGTTATTATATTTATGCAACACATTATGTGACGACGGTTCAGTTTTTATCTGGAGGATATAGCAGGACCTTGTACTGGAAAATAAAATGCCCATAAGCAATAGAGTATGATAGACTGCCAGACTATATGGCTACTCTGAAAAGTTATGTGTATTTGTGTATACCTTTTATTTATATATTCCTCCTTCCATTTGCCCCTATCTAATGCTGTTATACGCCAATCCTTGTGAAAGGAGTCGAGTTCGTCCCGCCATCTCCTTCTGGGGCTGCCGCGTTGCCGTTTGCTGCTGTTTGGGACCCATTGTGTGATAACTTTAGCCCATAGCTCCTCCGGCATACGACAGATGTGGCCAGCCCTGTTCCATTTGAGCTTAGCAGCCGTGTGACCTATATCGGCAATTTGAGTTTACCTTTGTGTGTACCTTTGCTAAACAGAAAAATAATCAGCACCAGACCCTGCCTGTCAGTGTATAATCGACATCCTAATCCTTCTTTGCCACTCTAATATTGAATATCACTTGCAAACGTCAAGGTATATTTTTATGTGTTAGGTTAGGTAGTTTCAACCTTAGTGATAGTTAAATTTTTAACTTTGAACTTCAATGCTTGCGTGTTTCACGTACTGTGTAATTCTATGTTTTATTTATCTTATTTTTGTCTACAGGCACGATGACAAGACAATCCCTGAGCTTCTATCGACCCTCGTGAGCCGCGACAAGCCGCTACCGGTGGCTATGGGCGCGGCGCGTTGCCTTACATTCATGCACCGTGCGGGGGCGCTACCTGCAGATGACGCGAGGTTAGTGAGTTGTATTCGGGGTCCCACAGCCCACTGCTGGACTAGAGTCGCGGAGGTGTTAACGTCACTTGTCGACAAGTCGTTGCCGGCATCGATGGGCGCTACACGCTGGCTTACATTCATGCACCGCGCGGAGGTACTACTCGCTGATGCATGGCTAGTGAGGCATGATACTAGTGAACACTGAGCAAAGGCTTTCCCTAAGTTTGAGAAGGTGCAAGAATAAAAAACACGCTCTTCAAAATTCATAAATCTAATGCGTGGAAAATTTAACCTAAAATAGAGACTGACAATTATGAAATTAATTTTCCTGTTTGTACTTGTGGTCATTTTTCATATACAGTTGAAATGTTGATACGACTCTCTTTACCCAATTCAATTCTTTTTGAGCCTAGAAGTCATTTTACTTATATTCATCTCATAAATGTAGCACGCACCTGTTCTGAAATTAGACTTTTCTGAATAAACCAATGATAAAATTCAGTTACTAATAATAAGTAACCGTATAATCCCAGCACTAATCTTTAAATCGTGACACGGTACTGATTAGTAATTCACTGTTAAATACACTGCATTATACAATAGTTACTTACCGTACACTATGTAAATATTATGTCTTGTTTAAAGTTTGGAATAGAGCAAACATTGAATGGGTCAAATGTTAGGTTATCTATTCAATACCAAAACAAATGTATGCAGTTCACACTTTACCTATAGTTGCGTGTATTATTTTATTACTTACTGCCATTTATTATCAGCTTAGTGGTGACCGTCGGACTGCCAAGTCATAGGTCTCGAGTGCGAACCCAAGACACGAACGTCTGATTTTTTGGATTCATGTGCTCATCGTATAATTATCACTTGCTTGCTTGTGAAGGACAACACCGTGAGGAAATCAAACCAGCATGCCCGAGAAATATTTTTCGACGTCATGTAAAGCGAAGTCAGAGGCCCATGGGCGGCATAAAAACTCGTCAGAGTTTTTATGCCGCCCATGGTCTAGGTTAGGCACACGAAAAAGAAAGAAAGACTTACTACCACGTAATGTATTAAATAATAATATTTATTTATTAACCCGTAATTGGTCGCGTGGGGTGTTACACACCCCAGCGCATCGTTAAGGTTTAGAACTTTTTAAATTCTGAATATTGAGCACTGAAGTTCCCGTTAGCTTCATAAAAACAGGTGTCCTTTATGATCAAGTATCGAGCATAATCGTGATTTTGCATGTATTTCGTATTTGATTTATATGATCGGGGTCTCACGCACCCCACGTGACCGTTTATGTAAATTTTTAGGCGCGACCATTTAAGAGTTAAATATGGGTTCTTTTGCCAGTCTATACAAAATAACAAATGGCCCGCCTTTTTATCTTGTTCTGCATGCCCTTGCAACATGAAGGCCTTATTAATGTCTGTAGCGAATGGTGTAAGTGTTGCTGAGTACAGAACCAAACAAGAACATAACATAAAATAAAAATTGCGGACACGCAAAGAGGATAAGTATGCTATCATGCGTTCGCGATTTAGTTTCCAAACATTTAAACTACTGTGTGATTTTGGAAAAAACAATTTAAACACCCACCAGTGCCCGTAAAATTAAGTTTGTGCTGTAACATGACTGCATTTTTGTCTTTTTTTTTAATAGTAATAGTCATTCTGAAGTCAACTTAAATGACACTTTCATAATGTTGATATTCGTGTAGGTGAAAATTGCATCGATTGGAAACCAGGGTTTTATAATGGGGGTCACAAGAGCTTAACGAAGCCGAGAGACACTTGTTTTCTCCGTCATTGCGACCCTCGTACTATTCAATACATCCATCAGCACAATGTTTTGAGTGTGTTACATTGAGTCCTACCGTACAACGTGATTTTTCACCCCAAAAAAAAGTCGTTTCCCAGAAATAATTTACTTAGTTTGATGTACATAATGCTTGGTTGACGGCTTCGTGAAGGGTCTGTTTACACCTTGTATATATTTTTTAGCTCCTGATCCGAGGAAAAGGAAATAATATAAAGATCTAGTCCTGTAATTAACACTCCATCTTTCTCTTCCAGAGTGGTGTTCGGAGCGCTCCCTTGCCTGGCGCGGCTGTGCACGAAGGACATGCCCGAGGACATCCGCGCGTCGGCAGCCGAGACCTTAGCTTACTTAGCAGAGGTATGCGACAGTTGCCTCACGTAAGGGAACACCATTGTTCAAACTCAAACGTTCTTTTTATCAAGTTTTATTTCTAATATAACCATTAAGGGGCAGCCACAACGCATAATAACTTTTAAAAGACTGCCCATTCCAAAGTGTAGATCTCTGTGTACATCTTTTCCATGAAAGCACTATTCATGATCGACCAAGAGGGCTTTACTACTTTCGTGATTTTATCTTAAAACAAGCTTTATATGCTCACATGGGCAAAAATGACAAATTATACTATATACATTTTGGTCAATTTAACCTCTTTAAAGGATGGATAAGTCATTTGCGGTCTCATTCAGCAGAAAAAGAGCTCTTGAGCAATATTGCAAGCTTCCAGACCCAGTGATTTAGGCTATACGTGAATATGATTCTGAATAAGAAGGTGTCTTAGATGGCTTTACATAAACCCCGAATTCCGAAAAAAAGAGTTGATTTGGGCATTTGGTCAAGAAATGTCTTGCTTAGCCTGAAAATACGGACCCAAATATCCAATTTAAGGAACAAATCATTTTATTAAATACACGTTCATCAATATTTTTGTAACTTACACATTAATTCAATTCGCTGGCAGATTTACAAGTGTTACATACTGGATTTGAAAATGGATTGACATATGTGCCACACAAATGTGGCGACCAAGCTTTGTTTTAACCTCCATCTAATTGCAGCCATTTCCCACATTTCTAGGTAGACACATCCCTCCAAAGGCTAGCAGCGATATCAAACCACCTGATGACGTCATTGGCAGAGATCGTCAACTGTCAGTCGCCGGCCGCCAAGCAGGGCGCGTTCAAATGTTTCGCGTCCCTGGGCGCCAATGACGAGGATATACGGAAGAGGATCATTGAGACGCACGGCTTGATGGTGCATGTTGTCAATGGAATGAATAACCCTGAGGCTTCGGTGAGATTTTAATTCAAAAGACATGTACTTTAGTTTTTTCAAACTTTTTCGGTGATCTCTTCCTATTAGTTTCGTTCCGGGATCCAAGGCATTTGAGTCACTCCAGCTTCATTGCCTCGGCTCTTTTCGGGCGGTAGCAGGATTTGCAGTGGTTGAGAATATTTAAATAGTGGGGCGGGCTTGTCCCAAAAAAGGGCCTGGGATGAAACTTGCAGGATTACAGCGAATACAAATTCTAGTTGCGATAAAAAATGGCCGAATGTTGCAATCATTTGCTCTGCATATGGCATTAAAACAAGCCTATTTTTAATGCAATAGCAGTAGCACCAGTATAATATCGTTAAAAATCGGTACTGATTTATTGATCTATTCTTTTTAGGTAAGATTAGCAGCTGTAAGATGTTTACACTCACTTTCAAGATCTGTGCAACAGTTACGAACGACATTTCAGGTAAATATTTCAAAGTTCTTTACGAACCCCTTCTTCACGATAGCTATTTTGACTTGTGAAATCGAAAAACCGTACAAACTAGAATGAATCGAACACAGTACATATTCGAATTATTTTCTAGGACCATGCCGTATGGAAGCCTCTCATGCAACTACTAGGCGACTCTCCCGGTACAGAACTACTCACAGTTGGCTCATCAACACTCTGCAATTTACTGCTCGAATTCTCTCCAGCCAAAGAACCAATGTTGGACCAAGGTTTGTAACACACCTTACAGCCAATCGATTAGCGCCAAAGATTTGTGTTCTTGGTTATTTATTGGCGTTTTTCTTTGTAGGTGCCGTAGAAATGTTATGTAATTTGACGAAGATGCCCGAAGCTGCGTTGAGACTGAATGGAATTTGGGCGCTTATGAATATGGCTTTTCAGGTAAAATTTTGTATGAATAAAACAATATTTTTGGTATGACTGTAACTTGGCAAACTGCTTTTTACGGACGGAATTTATTATTAATATTAAGATCGTTTGGAACCTTAGTAATTTTTACCATTATTTAATGCCATTTGTCCGCGGTTATAAAACGAGAGATCGAAACGACACCAAAAGTTTATTTATTTACTAAATACTACTTTACGTGTACACTATGTAAAACAAAAACGACAAATATAATGGGGTGGAAGCATTGATATATGTAAAACCCAAGATACACACTTAGCATAAAAACGTTAGCAAAAAAGTCTGCACTATTTCGAATTGTACGCACTTATCAAAATAGTATCGCGTCGTCCGACGTGCTTCACTGATGTCAAAAATTCCTAAGTTTTTGCTTAAAACTACTTCAAGAACATTAAAAACGAATGGGATATCGTACTTTTGGTATGTAGAACAATTCTGCCGTCGTAAGAAAAAAGGGCACAACTAACATTTTTGTCAAAATTGAGTTACATACATATTTAGAATCAGAAAAAAAGGCACATCTACTCAATTTTTTATAGAATTTTATCTTCAAGGAATTCGGAGATACAGTAGGCTCAAAAGGCACACATGAGACTAATATTCATGTTTTATAGAATGAAAAGGCACATTTATTTACCATTATATTGAAAAGGCACAAATACGTAGATGTGACTATTACTTCATACAGATTTTTACTAAAAACTACTTTGAAAAGGCACACTTACAACATAACATAAAGAAAAGTCATAAACTTTAAAGTCGATTTTCTCCATATTTATATAATGTTAGTTGTGCCTTTTTTCATTATGACGGCAGAATTTATCGAACTGTTTTTGTTGTGTAAAGTAAATTACTAAATTAATGGAAAAATATGTCCTTTTGATTTCATTTCTTTTAAAACTTTACGCATCGTTCGAATACGGCAAATTTCAATGGCCGCTTATTCAATACATCAACAATGCATTACAACCTCCTTCAATTTTAGTCGAATAATACAAATAAACCTGTTCCTAATGAAATGAGTCGATTCTTTGTTATGATTTATGTTTATTGTTTTGTTTTTGAGTTTTACCTATATATATTTGTAATTAAAATTAAATCATCATCATTTTCCTGCCCTTATCCCTTCCTTTATTCCTTATTATTTATAATAAAATAGTATGTTTTTTATTGTAGGCACATCGTAGTTATCATACCATTTAACCTAACCCTTTCTTCGCACTCGAGACACTTCGAATATGACTGTACTACACTGTACTGTGTAGTTACCCACAGAACACACTGGTGTCACTCAGTGTTGGTGAAAACTGGCATTAAGCATTCAGTTAGGCGTCGTTTAGTGAAAACGGGCATTAAGCATTCAGTTAGGTGTCATTTAGTGAAAACGGGCATTAAACATCCAGTTAGGTGTCATTTAGTGAAAACGGGCATTAGAGATTCAGTTAGATGTCACTTAGTGTGTCTTACAACAACAACGACTTAACTTTAACAACTTTGGTATAAAATCATGGATATTTTATCCATCTAACTTTCATTATTACCCCAGGCTGAACAAAAAGTGAAGCAGCGCATCCTAAGCTGCTTAGGAACGGAGCAGATGTTCCGGTTGCTCGGCGACAGTGACACACGCGTCATCATGAAGACACTGGGGTTACTGCGCAACCTGCTTTCTACCAGGCACCATATAGACGCCATTATGAGCGAATACTCCTCGCAAGTTATGCAGGTATGTTGTTCTATTAGCTATACTAATAATGGTTGTAAAAAGACCCTTAACGAAGCCGAAAGGCAATTGTTCTCCCCGTCATTGCTATCATCAATCTTCTAATTATGGAGATATTGGAGGTCAAAGTTTCAACAATATCACAGGTTTAAAAAAAAAACAAGTTTTGTTTTGTTAGTAGTTGTCTAAAGTATAGATTGGAGTACTTATGATGAGACATGATTGGAGATTATTTCAATTCTGGCACTTACGCCCATTTTTACCAGGACCTTAGCAGGAGCAGTGGTATCGGCTGACATTAATTTAGCTAGCAACTGTGTGTCAGGCCGTCTGTGCTACAAATATTGTGCAACGCAATTTACAACATGTGGAATGGTTACTTAGAAAATGCTATGCAATGTTCCGATATGAGACAACGTCAAGCGCGACTAACCAAACCCCAGAAATTTACCAAACTCTGCCATGAATGACAGCTAGGTAAATAACTAACGTCTGATGAGTCGTATCATTGTTTCTTAGTATCAAATCTGTGCTGACTCCGTCTCTATCTTGCATTTGCTGTTTTCCAGCTGTGCGACAGTGACAGGAACAACGGTTAAAAATGTGCTGAGTAACGTTTATACAGTTTTATAAAAATATAATTTTCCTTGTCACCAGGCCGTGATAGTAGTGCTAGAGGGTTCCTACCCAGCCGAGGTGAAAGAACAAGCGCTATGCATCCTCGGTAACATCGGCGACGGCGAGAAGGCAAAGGATCTCATCATGGCCAATGAAGATGTGCTCAGAAAACTGGTTGATTACCTGGTAAGAACAATGTTTTATTATTTGCGTAATTTACTACGTAATGTACAGTCGAGGATTGAAAAGGTTAAGCATGTCTAGATAAATTTTGACTTGCATCGTCCATCTTCTTTGTGTCGCCCAAAACGTCGACGACGTCATCGGTGGCAGCGCAGTGGTGTATGAGACTTATTCTATATATATTATGTCACTATGTTAGAAAATAATTTATTTGGAAGTACCTTCTCATTTTGTGAGTGCATTTGTACCTTTTTATGCCGAACATGCATAAATATGTCACTTGCCAATGGCCAGTAGTAAGATGCTTTGCGAAAGCACCTTCTTTGAACGACTAAGAAATAAGATATACCTAATATAGTAGGCTGTGCTGATAAATCAACGAATCTCGCCTTCTAATGTACAACAATATATACAGCTACGCCAGAAAAAGTATGTGCTTCGTTATTCTTCGTCACGCGTTAGTATTTCCGAAGATAGACGATTTTTGCCGAAGCGCATACTTTTCCTGGGACATTTGTACACTGCTTTATTTATTTTTCCTTTAGATTTTTCCTTTTAGATTTGGCTAACAAACATTTGCTGCAACGAATTAATAGGTTGGAATGAATGACTTGATTTTTAGTTATTGCAAAAAATCTGCTAGAATGTGAGAAGTCTGATTGTGTTATATTTTTTTATTAGCTAGCACCTTGGTCCTGTAGCGAATTGGAAATTGAGAATGAAAACTATTGATATTAAGTACACAAAATTATATTTGATTGAATTCAGTAAAGACATGAATTATGAAAATGATGCTTATGGGAGACAGAGTAAATGATTTTACCATAATAGATTCACAAACACTTTCAAGACATTCTTCTGAATTTAACAAAGTTCCTTACCTTGCAATCATAAAACCTAATAATCGAAGATGATGTAACGTTCTTGTTAAGATGACTTAAAGTTCATTTTTGCAAGAATGTCGCAGATCATATTGGGATGTTGGCCCTAGGTCCAAGCATCCAAACGGTCCTGGGGACAAACATCGACCGAGTACGTGACGAGAGCGATTCAATGGGCGATGCAAAAGACGACGGAAGGTATGTGCTTATGTAAACAGAGCGAATAAGTGGATGTGTGAAACGTGACAACTTAGATACGTGCCAAGCAATAATCGAGCTTAAATGCGCTCTTGATTGGCGTTTAGTACAAACATTTCCATGCAGCATCAATGTGCAAAAGCCCAAATAGAAAGGAGTAAATTACGCAGACAGCAGATATAAAGTTATGTATGGAGCGAGTGAGTGTTGCTTTTTGTCTGTGATTGTACTACTGTGTAACTTACTTTAGGCCGAGTTTGGGCTGCGCCATGCTGCGTAAATGTTCAATTCGGCGTAGACTTTAAAGATTCGGAAGTTGACAGACCATGTTGAAGATTAATCGTCGTAATTTCTTAACGAGAAAGAAGATTGAAATTCTATCGCACTGACTTTCATGCTCCCTTCGATTTTTTCGCTTGCGATTAAACGCAAAATATTATAATATACGGCAAACTAAAGAAAAGAGCAATTTTATTGCTAAAATACGAAACAGTATGTATTGATGATATTAGTAGTAATCAACGAAACGTCGAACAAAAACACTATTGGCGCCAATTTCCACATTCATGAAAATATAACAAGAAATAATAACAAAATAAAATTAGAACATAACCTTGTTAAGATGACTCGACATTAATGACTCGGGTGTCATTAATGAAATACATTAATTTAAAATATGAATCAGTTAAAATTTTACATTTTTCTTTATTTTGTCGTATATCGTTACGTCCCAGAGTTTAATCCTTAGTAGCGACGCTATCGAATGGTGTAATGATACAGTAGGTGTTTTCCAAAATCAACGGGTTCGAGACTCCTTTGAGCATTTTTATTATTCCCTATAGTTTCGGAATTGGCCATCCACGCCCACTTGAAAAATTCACTCTGAATAAGCAGTACTTTCGTCGCGTAATTTCAGCGGGTATCATGCCTTTAAAGGCATGGTATTTGGGAGCTGAGTGCACAACATTTTTCTTTAATGTTTAGATTACAAGAAAAAGATTTAGGACCGGTTTCTGCCAAAGCGGGATGTGAAAGGTTCGACCAAACACATGAGACGCGAGATATGGATTTGGGATTGGTCCGTACGTGTCCTATACGCTCCACTTGTGGAAACCAAAAGTAACGATAGTCTGTGTGTAGGCTCATCCGGAGAGCAAGCTGCAGGAGGCGGCGCTGTTCGTGGCGGGCAACCTGGTGTGGCGCGGCGAGGCGGGCGCCGGCGCGCGGCAAGCGCGGCTGGCCGAGCTGGGCGTGCTGCGCGCGCTCAAGCAGATGCGCGCAAGGCACGACGCCGCTCATCTGCACGAGAAGTGAGTACATACTCACTCACACATTGTGTTACACGACTAGTAATGGAGTTCCAATGCATAGGTGAGAGGAGAATAAAAATTGAGAATATGATTTCTACGACCATCTTAGGGAGTCGAAAGCATAAAAGACGTCATTTACCTTATTTCGATTTGGACGATTCGATACCGCTTTGGACTATTGCTTCTATTGAAAAGATTTAAAGCTCTTTATGACCGACTCATGTCGATTCCACACCAATAACTCAATAAATGTGGTCACTTCCTAAGATGCTCATAGAAATCATACATATTTATGGCACAGTCACACTTGCTCAATCACGCTTGGTTCGAAAATGGCCAGCTACCTTATTCACGCAAGTTCGTCCAACTCTTAGACACCTCATTTCCACATTGGGTGCCCGAATTCAGGTGCATGTGCAATCACGTCTTTAGTGTTTGTGTATGTAGTACGCAATATACGGTTCACCGTCCAATTGACTTATACATTAGTTTTAGTATATGCGAAATCTGATACACGTGTCTAGTATTTTTATGTAAAGAATCTATGTACAAAATTTCAAAACCGTATCATGAAAAATCACAAAGTTATAAGCTTGTTCTGTTACCTAGATGTCCGCACAAAAACGCGGTCACCACGCAGCGCGCGCCTCCAGCGTCGTCTTGAGTTCATTGATAATAATAATAATTTGGCAGTAGGTACCTAAATTATTGCGATAGGTACTCAAAGTCGCTCAGTATCCAACTTTTAACTTTTTTCAATATTTTTGGGAAAAAATATAACATGGTTTAAAAACTATTGGAATCGATTCAGTTACTTATTCTGAAAAACTATATTCAGGTTTCGCATATACTAAAAATAATGTTGTAGATACTTATAGTACGTAGCTCTACCTTGACATGTAGCTTTCATCGAAGTAAAAGTAATAATTTAATTTCAGAGTGAAGACGGCTCTGGCGCAGTTTAATGACTTCACATAATGCCACAAAGGCCACCGACACAAACGCGCCAGACGATAGTGTCGGGTTAGTTATAGTAACGCTTGTGATTCAGTCGAAAGCCGACAGTGAGTTATCCAGTCATAAACCTTATGATATTACGACACTACGTGTAGATCTAAGTATTTAATTGTACATAAATAAGTTCACAAATTGTTATGTCGACGAGAAGTGTTATTCAATTTATTTATTATTTAATTTATCCCTGTTAACTTCATCGTTCATTGTCAGTAACTGTTTGTATATTTGGTATTTCGTAGCGTGTATGTAACATTTTGACGAGTATCTCTCCCAAAGAATCGATACGCGTGTCCAACGACAGAGGTGCTAGAACCCCTCGCGAAATGGATATTTTTGTGAAACTAGCGAAATGTAGTAAAACTACAATAGTGTAATTTAGTTAGTTGTTGATATTACGGGCGTTTTATATGCGTGTGTATATTGGAATCATGTTTATTGGTGATCATTGTCCGACGGTGGATGTCATTATAATTTGAAGCAATAAAATGATTATTGCTTTGATAAAATCATCAAGTAATTATTGTATTGTAAGGTTTAAAGAACCATTATGTATTTTTACAATAATCACGTATACTGAAAACCGACGTTTATTGATTGAATAATTAAATTGGTGTTTTTGACTAAAGTGACGGTTGTTGAAGGGTAACACATACTAATTTTACAATCAGTGTTACCAGTTGACGAAAAATATTTTGAATGAATAAATTATAAATGTGTAATGTTTTGTGCCTCTTCTATATTTTAGTGTTGTTTGCTAAAGTTTTGAAGATATAAGACTCAAAACTTAGCTAGAATATAAAATAACTTGATTGTGTTTGGGAATATAGTAGGTGACATTTACGCGAATTAAATGTATGTCGGGGTACTCGCAAGTACCTATTTTTGGACCTCCTATGACGGTCAAAGAGCTAGTAAAATATTAATATCAATAATAAAGGCAAAGCAAGGCCAAGGCATTAAGTCCGCCTTTGTGCACTTTTTACTTGTACATAAAGTTTTAATAAATAAATAAATAATATCCACGGTCGGACTAAAACAAAGTAAATTGAAAACGGAAGTACGAACACTCCTCTTCTTGTATCCTAAATATTGAAGAAATTGTAAATAAAATGCCATGAAAACAAAAACAAGAAATGAGTTTTGTACTTTCTTGAGAATGAGTCTCATCAGATGATGGTGGTATATAGCAGGTAGCTTTTGATAACGCATTCAATGTATGACTGTATGTAGATAACTAATTCTAATACTTTTACCTTTGGAGTAACCGCTTATGGGCTATATTTTAATAGATAATGTACTTGATGCCAACGCTGTGCAAATGTAATCTTCCATTTCCTTAAAACTATATTTTGATGTCCTTTGGTTGGGGCTTCAAAAAGAGCGATGGGTGGATTAGGAATAATAAAGTATTTTACGGAAACTGTTGTCTGGTTATGTAATAAACATTTTTATCAATAATTTGACCCTAATTTTCAGTTAGATTTTGATCGAATTTAAGAAATGAACATCGACCGTTCTTTTTTTAATGAAATTTTAATGTTCATTCTCCACCCTTTTCGGAGCCCAACCTATCAGTTAGACTGATGTGATTTCGACTTACATTGATGTATCCGATGTTAAGACAATTGAATGTATTAAATAAAAATTACAACTTTCCATATTAATTCACATTATTTTAATAATTCCGATATTGGAGTGACTACGTACGGCGTATAATTTGGAAACGAGAATATTGGTAACTAAGTTATAATAAAAACTCAAAATGACGGATCATACGTTACTAAACGGCAACGTTCGTGGCAGACACGGGCAAAAAAAGAAAGAGAGAGACGGCACGGCCGTCCTAGTCGCACGTTTTAAGACCGCGACAGGCATAAGTCTTGGTGTTTATCTTAGTACCAATAATGTGAATTAATAAGAAGTATTGACGCTGAAAACCATATTATGGATAATATTGTCTTTGAGCAAGGTAGCTTATAAATTTTTGCTCACGTGATTCTGTTATAGTTTGCGCTATCAATCACGATGGCCGAATTTTGTACATTATTTTGATACTTTTATTGGTGTAATTATAATTTAAAAACGTTAGTGCTTGTAAAAAACATTTAGTTTGCTTAAATCTTCTGACGTAATAGCTGTTTTCACACTTGCATGCTTGTGAAAAGATGGAATTATTATTAGGTACTACTAGCCCATATTGTCCCACTGCTGGGCAAGAGCCTCCCTTTATTCCTTCCAACGGTCATGATTGTGCACTAATTTCCAATTCTCAAGGAAGACATCCAGTTCGTCCCGCCATCTTCGTGATTTGGCGCGAATGCGACCCATGCCACAGTTTTAGGGCACCAATCCTGAGCTGGATGGAATAGTACTTACATACCTTTGTTTAAAGTTGACCCAAGCTGTGTTGCTAAACTTAGTCACTATGTGTTCAATGTTAGATCCCTGTGTGCTTCAAACATTTTAAATCGTTTGTTAAATGCACCGGAGAATAAACAAGATCTTTTTTGTTCTATCCAAGATCCAAAAACACGGGGAATATTAAAATTGAACGTGAACTTGTAATTATTTTTCATTTCGTTTAAGTTATGGTCGTAGATACAGTAACAGTTGCAAGTTTACTTAGTCCTTGACATAACCCATATTGGTTTTTGTGCGGTTTTTAGGCAAACAAGTGTGAAAAAGTTATATTAATTTTGATGGTTTTTTTTCTATAAAAATTATATACAAATTATGTTCAAATGACTGATAGATTAGGCTAATTATTCGACGAATATATGAGTTTTGATTATTTCAATGAATGAGTCGATCCCCATCCATTTAATTCTTTTTTGCTGTGTTTATAGTAATCTATAAATCTCTTCTTTTAATTTACTGTAACCAAGATGTTTATTTTCGCTCATATTTTTGACATTGCGAGTTCTGAAATGTAAAATAATATTATTTATGACAAGTTACTTTTTTCATGTTAATATGAAGATAAATGCGAAAACTGTTTTTGTTTCATTTTCTGCGGTCAGTCCTTACGCCAGGTTTGAGGATGGCTGGTTGTGTTACGTGGCATGGATCTTAGGAAGACTACATCAAATAATAAAAGTCTTTTATAGTTTTCATAATTTAGAATATTTCACTTTAATACTTTTATACATTCAAATATTCAGACACTGGTTATAAAAATTACACTTAACATTATTTATTAGGTTACTCCAGAATAAAGAAAACTGGAATTCAGTGCTTTGAGTATCCATACATGAAGCAACAGCAATTTTTCTGTATTTACTCGAAACAGTTTTACATATGAAACAATGAAGTCGACTTAGACGGCGAATCCTACAGAAACTGTCTAATTGAAAACGTTAAAGCGATTTATTTTAAATTTTTGATAAGTACTAATTTATTTGATATTTAATTTATTTAAATCTGAACATTTTTTCTGTTTCATTTTTGAAATTTTATTTTATTAAAACTTCATAATGAATTTAAAACTTTACTGAAAATTATTTATTTCTACATGATGATATACAATCTACAACTGACAAGCATTTCACTTGGCGTCAAATCATATGATGTGTAGACGCGTACATCTGCACACGAACCCGGCAGGACTTCGACATTGTCGAACAAGAATAGGGGTACTTTGTTATAAAGTCCTGGCTAGACAAACGGATGGTCGATTAAGGACAGATGTACCCACTATTTGCTAAGATTTACAGGTTATAAGTAAGTTGAAGTTCGGCTGACTAATAATCGGCTGTCCCACAATTAAATCTAGGTCGTTTAGGTTTGCATTTGTTATTTCGGCACACGTTTCTAAACTTATATTATCAATAGGTAACTTGATCATTTTATCTATGGACGCTTTCCCTAAAGGGTTTACAAGTAAACCTCCAAAGTGTCTCATTGTAATGAGAGCCGTTGATGTGTGACATTTGATGGCTTTCCTAATACACATGATCGCAATTTATCAATGTCTTGTATTGTGATTATATCAATCTTACAGCCAGTATCAATACAGCCATGCCGGATTGCCTCAAAACCATTAATATACAATAGTTTACGGTATGAATTTAAAATTATTTCTGTGGCTAGTACCTGCTAATTTCTTTACGGTGGCGCCAGCAAGTCCCGCGAACTCCCCCCAGCCGCATACCAGCAGGTGTTGGCAGCGTGTCCCGCGCGCTGGCAGACCTGGCAGCGTGTGCTGGGTGCAGTTCGGCAATCCCGGGCTTCATGCCCCGGTCGCCGGCAGTTATAGCACACCTTCGGAACAGGGTTCCCCGCCGCAGAACCCCGTTGCCTGGTCGACTTGCTCGGCTTCTGGTTTGAGGATCGTCTGTTTTTATCAGCCCCGTAGTTTTCGAGTGACGAAAGGAACCCGTGATATAGATCTTCGGGAGTCTTGTAGCGACATGCTTTCGCGTTCGCACGTAGTTCAATCGGCAATCCACGGATGAGGCACGACATTGCGTTCTCCCCATCCAGCCCACACTTTTTAATTAAGCATATTTTATCATGGTAGTATCGGGTCATGGTCTCGTTCCCTTTTTGGCGTGCCAGCATTTCTTCCAGGCGGTCGACGAAATCGGTGGTACGTGGAAACGCCTTTGTCAGCCATTCCTTCCAAGTGCCCCATGTTGCGCTGTAATCCTCCAGGTCGTTGTACCAGTCGCGCGCTTGGCCGCGTAGCCGAGTTTGCATCACGAAGACCCTGTCCCTTTCTTCCCAGTTATATATGTCGCCTAGTTGATCGATCTTGTGTAGCCATCCAATCACGTTAACATTTTTCTTCGCTGGATCGAATTTAGGTATGACCTCTGTGTCCAGTTGTGTTATTCTTGGTCTTTTGTTGGCAGGTAGCTCACAAAATGAGGATTGCGAAGACTCCTCCTGGCGGCCACCATTTTCTTCAGACTCGACGCTTGGCGACCGTCTCCCCAAACCGCGCAAGTATGGGCCGTGGAATTCATGCATCCTACTTCTGAACTGTAATGGGTGTTCATAAGGGTAAATGAGAAGCACACACTACAAATTAGGATATAGGTATAGTGTCTTTACAAATTGATAGATGGCGCTATTAAATCTGTTAAGTAGATTGCATCAGTAGATCTTAACTTAAGGGCATTACATGGCACAAATCCCAAAAACAGCGTATGTTCAAAGAAATTTGTTGATGAGCACGTGCGCTTCGTGCGTTTTCCATGTAAAACATATATGTTATAGTTAAGTTCATCACAAATAAATTGTCTTGTTTAAAATTTTAATAAACCTTCTCAATTTTTTTTGGTTAATCGTAGAAAATAGGTCCTTTTTCAACCTTAATTGTAAATTATCTCTGTAACGGCTGAATAGATCGGCATGAATTTTGTAACAACAAATACGTAATGATATACTTAACAATCTGTATTGTTTTTTTTCTGTTATTTCTTTTAATATTTTTAAATAATAAATAAAAACCGAAATTTTGCGAAATGTGCGGGGCAAGTCAACAAAAACCAGTACAGGGATCAAATCATCAAGGTCATCGAGCAATGTAATGCCCTTAATGGCTGTTGTTATACTAGTTGCGTTTAATGCCGTTAGGAGGCGTTAGTCGTTTATTCTTGACGACGAGCCTCAATCTACTCAAGATTGAGGCTTCCTGGGCTACGGCTGCGCAGCTGGCGACTAAGGCTGCGTGTCCACCAGAGATGAGCGAGGATGCGTAGCGAGGGATGGGTGTCTCTGGTGGAAACGCAGCCTATCTGTTACACGATTTCGTGAGCAATCTGTAGAGGCTCATGCGGTGAAACGGCTCGAGAGTGCATTATTCGTACCTTTGGCGGTGGTGCTTCGCTTATTTCCTGGATGTGTTTTTGACTTCCATTTATAATCGGAATTAAAAAAAGTAATTGATCATAATATTCGAAATTGATTCTTGCCATTCTCCGTTGGATCCTATATTCAGTTTCGAAGGAACATTTTAAATTGTGCCATCTCTCGCCAACTACTGCGACTGAAATATCATAATGTAAGGTTTACGACATACGGCCTTTCAAGTCCTTTTTTTCGAAATGAATGAACCGATTTTAATGAAACTTCATACGCATAAACACGATACATAGCTCTAAAAAGTAATTTTCAGAGAACATTTTCTGCTACGTCTCTTTAAAATTATGAAACAAAAATAATAATATTCTCTTTTTTTATTTATTTTGATTTGTATTATTATAGGTTTTTTAAGAAATGTTTTTGAATGACGATGTTTAAGAATGTAAAAAATTAATTATTATATTTTTTTCATAAATTAATTACATTTCTAAATATTAATTTAAAAAATATAAAAAACATTTAAAAATATAAAAAATTGTAGCCCACCGGTGTCGGGAACAGGGTCCAAGGTACACGGTCAGGGCTCCAGAGAGAGTAACCTCCTAAAAATACGAGCCGTGTCCAGGAGTACCGCTTTCTGAATCAAGCTTTGATCCAGCTGCCTAACGAGAGCCTCCTCAGGTATTGATTGAGGTTCTTTACAATTAAGCCATGGCTGATACGACTATCGGCACAATGATCGCTGAGTCCACATCCCACATGTCGACAACCTCGCGAGCCAAGTTGATTTGCTTATCTTTCTCGGATTTCACGAGGTTCTCATCTGCAGGACCGTTATGTCAACAATCATTGCGCGCCATCTTATCAATCCACCACCACTATATCAGGTTTATTGTCAGGACTATTCCTGTCAGTGATGATGGATTGATCCCAATACAATGTGATACTGCCATTTTCGAGAACTTGGGTCGGGCACATACCTATAGTACGGCATTCAACAAGGTTGTATTTTAGAGCAAATTGCTGATGGTTAATCTTGGCTACAAGGTTGTGTCTATGCAAGTACTCTCCGTTAGCCAGACGAGAACATCCGAAGATAATGTGACGGATTGATTCGCCTGGACGGTTGAACGCCCGACATATCAAGCCCGTCAACCGTACCATCCTTCACAATAAATCTCCGGTAGTTATTTTCATCATAACTTCATTCATAATTGCATAGACAAAACCTTCGATTTCTCCGAAGAGGTCCCTGGAACGTAGCCAGGCTACGGACGCTGATAGATCTACATCAGGCCCATACAGGGCCCAGAAAAAGCAACCGTGAAGCTCCTTACTCTGCCATACCTCCCTACGGTCGTTAGTGTAAAGCACTACAGGTTTGCGCCAGTTCTCATTAATCAAGGAGAGCGGGGTGAGGCCCTTGTCCAACGCAACCACACCTCGATGCATCCCTACGTCGGTTTCTAGGAAATATTCCCTGAGACTGCATATCTCGCGATTGTGGAGAGTCAGAGTTTAAAGAGCCTCGACCCCCACACCTCCACGAGATATACAGTCTCATAACCGAAGAACGTTCTTCGGTTTTATAGAGTTTATCATTAAAAAGTTTCATCGCTTTCCCATTACCATATTTTGTCAGTATTACTCCGTGTTAGATAGATGGCGTTGTGCACGTCATTTGCTGAATTGCGGTTTTAAGATTTTCCGTGGAAGAATCGCTGAACGCTTTTTATTTTCGTCTTGTAAGTACGGTAATTGTCCTGTTGTAAAATTGTATGGGTTCATCAGGAGGGAAAGCGAGTTCTTCTATATATCTTCTTAGAAAAAATCGATTCCTCAAAAATTGATTAATCTTTCGTTTTCTTTTTGAACTTTAATGATGAAAATGCAGTGTTTTGTAACCCACAAAAATGATGACTTCTTTCGTTGACATTCTCTATGGCGCAATATAACATCTACACATTTGATTATAATTATATGCGTGCACAGTTAGAAGGCTACCCAAACGCACAGGTGTTTTGCAATTTACTTTAAAAAATTGGTGATGGCACAAATCTACACATGATTAAAAACTAATTGGAAATATCACCACGCGGAGATCCTCCAGAACTGGTACAACTTCTTTAAGTGACACATTGCTGTTTCACCGACATCCACGCTGACGAAGTCGCCGGAACAGCTAGTCATGAAAAAAAAAAAATATCTATCTAATAAGAAGCAAACATTCTAACCTATGTCTGATTTATCACGCGAATTATATTTCTCCCATCCCTCTATTAAATCTTTGCAGATGTCGAATAGTAGTTTTCTCTTCAAGCGTTCGTCTGTGTAACTTGGTAATGTTTCATCGTAGAATTCGGGTCGACCTTTTATCAAAGAAATTAATTTTATCGAATCAATCATTTTGTCACGAAATACACGCTCCGTGTCCACAGAGCGATATATGTGTGTCACTCGGGCGACACCGGTCGGTTCTAACCAATAAATTATAGTAGTCTATGGTACTAACCAAAGAGTAGTATACTTTTATCAAATGGAAAAGAGGGTCAACTCGCACAATAATTTGGTTGCCAATATTGAACGGTGGCGACACCTATTATTATGTACTAATAACACTAATCATCTATTATTCTGTACCAACAATACTAGCTGTACCCCGCGACCTTCGTCCGCGTGAAATTTTTATTATGAAAATATGTGAAGTGTATTTTCCCGATATCAGACAAGATGTTTGACATTGACGTTTTATCCGTTCGTTTTCGGTCAGAAATTATATTTTTATAGTTCGATTAAAAAAAATACTATTTACTTCTATAACTTTAAATAAATGTAATGAATTTGTGCTTCAAAAAGGATAATAAAACTGGACCATTAACTTTTCCTTTTTAATTATGTTATCAGTTCTTTCGAAAGGCATCGATACCTGCCATCTAGTGAGGTTTGTTAAGACTTAAGCTGCACTACATTTGGTACAGAATGTCACGTCGTGTGCCCTAAAATTGCTTGTCAGGAGGCGTGACCCCCCCACCCCCCTTTAACTGATCCGATCCGGCTGGAAGGTGGGAAAATTGACAAAATATAATATTAAAGGTAAACGCACACTTGTCCGCGCCAAAAAAATCCACCGCGCCGAACGAAACGGTCTGCCATACGTATAACATTATTTATTCGTTCGATTCGGCGCGGATAAGTGTGCGAGGTTATATAGGATTTCATACAAGTAATTATTCTAAAATTCGATTCTTTCCGCTTCTACGCTTCTTTCGGCTCTGATAAGTGTGCGTTCACCTCTAGTAACCACATGTGCAAACAATTCGTTTCTTTTGACATTATAGATGGTAGCGCTGTAATATTATTATTATTTTAATTATTAAATATTTAATTTAAAATAGGAAGCAATTATAGTCTTATCTGCAAATATTCCTTCCGATCACAAACAGTGTCAGATAATATTACGATTGCTATTTTCTAAGATAACATTCATCAGCGTTTTTGTTTTGGCTCATTTTTATGCTGTTTCTTTTTTTTTTAGACTATTTCACGAAAAAGTCATTCAATGGGATTAAATAAACTTAGAGGGTTGTATTGATTTTAATGACTATAACTCTGTAAAGCCATATTTGTTACGGCCGCGAATCATATTTTAATCAACATACAACCTGACACTGACCAGCAAATTGCAAATTTGCGGATTACCCTGATTCCACTTTATATATTTACAGGATAGGAGAATCATTCAGACCTCAGGTTATCCAACTTAATTAATGGCTAGGCGTAAATTCTCTGTGAAAGGATTATTACTTACTTTTGCTGTATATCCATAGAGATACAGACAACAGAAAAAAGGAGATGTCTCGTAATCGTTTAAAAATAAAAATCATTATAATTCAAGCATCGTATCATTTGAGTAGGCCAACTGAGACAAGAAGTGACGTGAGCGGCGACGGTGAGCGGTGTGCTGTGAGCGGCGCGGCGTGCGGTGAGTGGTGTGCTGTGTGCTGTGTGCGGCGACGGTGAGCGGTGTGCTGTGAGCGGCGCGGCGTGCGGTGAGTGGTGTGCTGTGTGCGGCGACGGTGATCGGTGTGCTGTGAGCGGCGCGGCGTGCTGTGGGTGGTGTGCTGTGTGCGGCGACGGTGAGCGGTGTGCTGTGAGCGGCGAAGCGTGCGGTGAGTGGTGTGCTGTGTGCGGCGACGGTGAGCGGTGTGCTGTGAGCGGCGCGGCGTGCTGTTGGTGGTGTGCTGTGTGCGGCGACGGTGAGCGGTGTGCTGTGAGCGGCGCGGCGGCGTACCGCCTTGCACATCTCGTCTCCTCTCCGCTTCGCATATCTCCGCTCGACTCTGTTTTGGTGGAGTCGGGCCTTAGTCTCGAAGTCCCAATGTGTATAAAGCTGTACCACGAATTAAAGGAAACCTACTCTAAATATAAGGATGAGCAGTTAAAAAGTGAAAACTTACTATCCCTTCCTTTGGCCTTATCCCATCTTTATTTGCGGTCGACTGTCCTAAAAATCCTAATCATTCTTCTCCAAAGATGTCTTTTCTGGATCGATATGAGTCAATATCGTTCACCTACTCTTCTCTTTTGATCTTTAGCACGTGCTTCTTCTCCTTAGTGTGTCGATGGCAAATTTTCATTAGATATATTTGCATAATCAGTCTAAATGTTCCCACTGCACACACGGCCTCCTCTCTATGAGAGGGTTTGGGCTATAATCCACCACGCGAGCCCAGTGCGGGTTGGTAGATGTCACATGTCTTCGATATTTTTGTTCAAGGACATCACGATGGTCTCCTCACGATGTTTTCCTTCACCGTTTTGAGAGCAGTGATGATGAAATAAATTAGGTACACAAATTAATACGCCTGCCTAGGTTCGAACCCACAACTTAATGTTCGTAAGCGGGGCCGCCACCACTGGGCCACCGCTGCTCTATAGATATATTTGGCCCAGTGGTAATTTCTAAAACATTCATAAACACAAATCAAATAATTTATTCGCATAACATGGGTCTAAGTAGATGGTAAATAAATGATAAATTACACATTATAACATTAAGGATCCTCATAATAACCATTTCTGGTTTACGAAACATAAAATAAAAGTTTATAATATAATAACAATAAAACGGAATGGGTGACATAACTATACATATAGGTACTATTTTTCATTTTCGTTGAATAATAACTTAACTAGGTATTATTGCACTAGACTATGAACTTAGTAAGGTTTTACAATAAGTTTCTATTCTTATAACTAAGGTATTCCTGGGTCGTGTGAAAACATTTATTGACTAACCAGGCGTACAATTTTTTTCGGAATATAGTAATGGGTAAGTCTTTCAGTTCACTAGGTAATTTGTTAAATAACTTAATTGACATAGGGTAACAGTTTCTTCTATAAAGATATATACCAGAAAAATCCTACTAGAATTAGGTTAATAGATATTCGTAAAATAGCATAACTAACTGTCTAAAGCTCCACCTCTCTCCATGTAAATAGAATATTCTGAAACAATAACCGTTCAGTTCCATTGACCCTCCTTTTATCTACCTTGTCCAGATATTGCCGCCATATTTTTTTTTGTGTCGATAATGGTGGTGCCGCGGATGGAGGAAGCGATCGTCACGTATTATCGGACCCGGCAGGTACGAGTACGACCGTACCGACGTAAATAACCACACGGAGGTAAGTTTATTTAAGTATTTATTTCTGACGGTTTTTGGTCTATGGTTTCAATGTGGTTTTGTTTATTTTGCTGCGGATTTAAAAAAAAAAAAAAAGATGTGCGTTCTGTATTCGGCCAGTATATTTTTCTTCATTTAAGTACACCGATTTCTCCGTGATTACTGGGCCGATTTACATGATTATTTTATTGTTTTGCTTAACTTTCCTTGAGTGCTTTATGACTTAGCTTCTTTAATACGTTATCTTCGATTAGAGTCTGCCAAGAACAAATAATCGCTAGATATTCTTGGACGTGGGGTTATCGGTCACATCATCATCACCCTATGTTATTCCACTGCTGGAAATAGGCCACCTGAATCGCACGCCATTTAATTCAGACCTCATCTACCTGTTACTTTTTTTCTGCCAGGAAAAACCTACAATTTTGCATTGTTCACATCAGAAAACAAAGAAACGTAAGTTTTCAGATTCTCAGAACTTAATTTGTTTAAGTACCAAACTATGTTATGTACAGATAGGTAAGTGGGTGGTCTAATTATTAGTTTTCTAGATAGAGAGGTGTTACCCCGAACTGGCCAAAAGTCGGCGCTAACCGCACAAAGTTTAATTAGAGAATTTACTGAATTAAGTTTTCGGAGAGAAAGTCTGTGTGGAAACCTTTCAGGATTGTGGTTGGAAGATTTGAAAATGAAAGAGGCTTATGCCGAGAATAGTACGAAAAAAAGGATTAAGAAAGAAATTAGTTTTATAAGAATATAGTTGATTAATTTAAGTTTTTTTAAACCGTTGCTTTCGTTGTTGTTGTTTACTTCTATTCGATTGCGGCGGAGCCCAAATTAAGGGTAATGTTTTTGACTGTTATTACGTACAAAGTCCTCGAAGATATGTTGTTTTTCCTCATCTTTGACCTTCAACTAGAAGCTCTCCAGATCTCGAGACTAGACTCCTAACCTTTAACAATCTTGAGATCTGTATCCACTACAGAATGGCCACGTTTTGTAATCCAGCGCCATTGTCAAGTCAGTGCATATCAAGAGCTCTTCGCATGTCTTGACCTTCGATGAATATCGGAGAACGAAACTAGAGACGTAAGCTGATTTTATCAGATGTTGATAGTTTGCAATATTTAAGGTAAGCAGAAATGGTTTGTTTGGAAATATATGAAGGTAAACGAAGCAAAAGGTAGATAGGTAAGATCCTAGTTTCTGCCTAGGTAGGCTATGGGAAAAGGCGTAAGATAATGTTTTTATGGCTTAGTGTGATTGGAATAGCGTTTATAATGCCACCAACCGGGTTGGTTTGTGCGAAAATTCAATATTAATATGTAAAGAAAAGGTAGCCGGAAGGAATCATTAGAAGAGCCTTCACTTATGTTACTAACCGACCTCTGGTATTACAGAATCCATATAATAGGGTGCGAAACTAAACCCCGGTACGTAATTGAGTCTTTTAGCTGAAAAATTGCTCCATGTCCGTAATTGGTTATTAGGATCGAACCCATACATCTATTAAGGCGGTTAAGTGCGGTCTACCAGGTAACCGGTAGGTACTTCAATATTGGATACCTTTGTACCTCAGTACCTTTTCACTAATCAAACAGCAATTAATCATTTATTTCTTACCCAACTTCCATAGTAACCGAAGACCTGCCATCTATACTTTATAGTCGAACTTCGAAAGTTCTAGAACTGAAGTCTTAAGTAGTCAGCAATGTTAAATTCAATAACTAAGTTGTGACTAAAACGAGTTCAATAACTTTGGCGGTAGTTGTATAGACGAACATTTTGAAGATAAGTTTCAAGTTGTGGTAAAGTTCACGATCCTTGAGAATCTGAATGTGAATTACTTATGTTAGTAGTCTTGTTATCTACATGGAATTGAAAGGTACGGTAGGTAGGTACTCCTGCCTCGTTTGTAGTGGTCTTACCTAAGCGAGTAACTATTGCTGAGCGTTATATTACCTACATTCGTCTTAATTACCTGGAATATTCCATCGAGAAATTCTAACAAGCTTCTAGAGTCTGGAAATTGCACTTAGCTTCCATTACATAGGACTCTTAACATAACGACGTGGAATATACGTAGGTGTACGAGCAATTATATGTATACACTTATGACTTAACAACTTACGTCCGTGAGGTGTGGTGCACGTCACTGACGTGCACCACACCTCACCACACCTGTGGTGCACGTCAGTGGTAAGAAAACCAGTATAAGCTGGTCCTGTATTTTATTGAAACTCTGAACTACGCCAGCTCAAGGATAAAGTGATACTATCTACCGCGACGTGCCGTCAACTGTACATTGGTACTGCATGCATGCCGTAGATATATGCACTTACCTAAATGTAGTTATGTGTGCACCATAGAATTCACACATATACAACATTATTTTTAGTATATGCGAAACCTGAATATAGTTTGTTCAGAATAAGTAACTGAATCGATCCCAATAATTTTTAAAGCATGTTATATTTTATCCCAAAAATATTTAAAAAAGTTAAAAGTTGGATACCGAGCGACTTTGAGTACCTATCGCAATAATTTAGGTACCTACTGCCAAATTATTATTATCAATGAGCTCAAGACGAAGCTGGAGGCGCGTGCTGCGTGGTGACCGCGTTTTTGTGCGGACAACTAGGTAACAGAACAAGCTTATAAATTTGTGATTTTTCATGATACTGTTTTGAAATTTTGTACATAGATTCTTTATATAAAAATACTAGACACTTGTTTCAGGTTTCGCATATACTAAAACTAATGTTGTATATAGTACCGCTAGCACAACAGAGCAATTATGATTCGCAGAAAAAGAAAAATAAGCTGTGCAATGCAGTGTGAACACCTACAGTTTCCTTCGACGGTGCGATGTTACGCGTTGCAAAGTGGATTCCGAGAACTGCTCATCACTACTTATTAAAAAAGAAATAAACCGCTATTTCTTTCTTCCTTTTTAATATGGGAAATACGCACGATAATATATGTATTACATACATACGTGCCATACATATCTACTTGACACGGTATTGGTAGATATGTATTGGTAGCCCTAATTCTAGTTAACTGGAAGTAGAACATTCCGATGAAAAACCAAGGATTTTATTCATTGGAACTATTTAGAATTGGCGAATATTTGAAACTAAAGATTCCAGGAATTTAGTAGCATTGCTTACGGAGATCACCTCTTAATATATTATTACCTCTTCTTAACATACGTAGTTACGAGGCGCATGTTGGCAAAGTTACCATTCTACGATTATCAACGTTATCTTCCTAGTGGTGTAATTGAATGATATCTAAAAGTAAAGGTGCTCTTTGTGCACAAAGCCAGTGGTCGTTCGGATACTCGGATAGTCAGAGTTTCCCAGTATCTAATGATATCCGACCATCCGGTCGTCGGTAGATACTCAGCTCGCTTTTGCGTCTACCAAAGGCATGTCCTTTGACCCTTTCCTTTCTGTTGACATTATGCTTTAAAGTAGCTGGCACTGGATTCAACACCCTTTGTAGACTGATTTGATATCAAAACTATTATGTCGATGTGTCTTGAACATTATACAGGGTGGAATGAACACCGGTGCACAAACCCCTACGGCGTGTTCAGTACATCATTCTGAACCTTCCCACATATAAATTTTACAGCAATCCTACACGGCAAAATGTATGGAAGAGCAGATTAAAAAAAATAACCTATAAAAATTTCTTTATGTATTCAGAATGATGTATTGAACACGTGGTAGCCGTTTGTGCGTCGATGTCCCTTACACCATGTATGCTTTATCTAGCAACCTTGTATCGAATCATATCCTTGAAATAGTCTTTGTCTTATAGTGCTACAAGATTTTTTGATGTTCAAAATGTTAGTACCAATTTTAGCTATAAAATTATAGCTTCCATGTTTTTCAGTCTGAACTTGACTTATTTAAACCAACGAATAAGTTTCTGCAAAATCTGTTGTCTGACCGGAAATCTTGCAGTGTATGTTGAACTAACATTGATTTTATTCATTAAAACGGTGTTAGTGCCTTGTTACATTAGATAAATAGCCGAGTTATAGGTGTATAAGTTAGATCGTATATCATTCATGTCCACCTAATGGAGTGTGAGGCTGATAGACGAATATTCATTACGTATGTGTTGTGTAGTTAATTAGCCAGTAATTGAACGTACATGCCTACCTAACACACCTGAAACATCAGCCATTAAAAGGTTGGTATTCCATATCGAACTGTTAAAGCGATAGATAAATCATAAGAAAACAATTTATAAAAATGATTTAAGTCTACAAGGCATCGAAAAATTGGCGCCGTTTTTTTCGGCTATCAGATAGTTTCTTTTAAAAAAAAAAAACAGTTTGGCCATAAATAATTAGAAAAATATTTAAGAACAAACAAAAGCGCTGTTCATGCTTTATTTTGCCTGAAATAAATCATTAAAAGCAAACGTTATCACCACAAAGAGTACACATTCTCTTTGCCTGAAACAAAAAGCCGTCAGCAGAGACAGAAAATAATCGTTGTTTTATGCGGCCACACAAAGTAAAGTGATTTTACTCAGGGCGTGAAAACTAAGCTTTATAGTGGCACAGCTCTAGTGCTTGCTAATGGAGTACAGGGTGACTGTAAGCTGACTAACGAATGATGCAGCTGAGTTCAGCTAAGCCGTCTGAGTAAATGTCAGCATTATGCTGCTCAGATGTTCGGATAGCTTGTAATTTGTATGTTTGAAAATGGAATTGGAATATAATTAGATTGGTATCCAATTCCTTTCGTAGTTGTAGTGTTTCTCGGTTGTGTAATTTGAATGGAGATTTGCACTGGCAGTTTACGATGTTGCCTGTGTTAATAAATTAAATTAATTACTATGTAACACTTAGGCAACCTACAGAGAATCTGATAAGTTATTCAAAGGCTTATTTTACACATTTTTTTCACTTAGAAAGTTAATAAAAAATAATAGATCAAAATAAACGAAGCCTAAATCAGGCTCAGGATTCTACTTCGGATTTTAGGGCTTCAATAACGAAAAGTTAATAAACGTTTAGTGGGCCGTTGAAAGGTAAATACAAACTTTTGATTCATAAAATATTGAAATAACGAGGCGAAGTCTATTTCCAGAACTTTTTGATTATTGGGCAAAAGTTTTCTTAACCCTCGAGGCCTAATTCTGCCAGTCATAGTGACGTCATTAATAAAAAGCTTCTCATCATATTTTTACCATAGATTTTCCCACTAATTCTTTCTTTATTTACCAAAATGGCGTGGCTGCGAACCGCGATGGGCCACGACGGCCATTAAAATAACGACTAACAATATATTTAACGATCTGTAATGGTTAAAGTTAGCTAATGCATTAAACTTTCCTAATACTCGTTTCCTCTCGCTCTAGTTTTTCAGATTTTCTCTATCGGATTGCAAAAAGTTTGTTGTTATATTTTTTCCGATTTATCGAATTAGCTTGTTATGAAAGTTGTTAGTTTTTCCGATACATTGGGTCTCGTAGAATCTCTCGTCGATAGGGAATTGTTCAAGTGAAGGCTGATCGGGTTCTTAGTAGTTTAACCTCGGGAAGGTTAACAGCTATAAAAAGTTCGCACAGAATTCTATAATATGAGTGAGTGTATTCTCAGAATTTACTTGAAAGCGATCACAAGGAGTTTTTCATTTCATCGCTTTATTAGGAACTTCGTTGCTACGGCGTAGCACTCTCGGCAATGTAGCACTGCTACGGTTTCGTAGCAGATACTAACACCCGTATCTATAGTCAAGTTAAAGTAATTACTTGAGTTTAAGTAATTACTTATGAAAACATTATTATGCTAAGGCTAGATACGGGTGTTACACCCAATCTATACTATAACCAATATAAAGTGATAACATTAGAATGTCCCTGAAACAAATAATTACTATTGTAACAACTCATGTCATGTATATACCTACATTCAATGCAAATAAATTATTTATATTCTATTCTAAAAGAACGAAGAACTTAAGATACGATTTTTATTCTGCAATTTAGTAATTGCTTGAAGTTAAAACTATCAAAAGTTAGAATTCTTAGCTTTGCTTTTTTGACGGTTTTTACTTTGTTCAAAGTTGCATAAGTATTTACTTTAACTCAAGTAATTATTTTAACTTGACTATAGATACCAGGGTTATTATTTGCTAAACATCTTCACTAATATTCACATTTTTAAAACTAACAGTTTCCATTCATTAGCAATATTTTAACAGGAAGATTTTTTTTCATAGACCACATAAATTGAATTCGATTATTAACCATAGTCGGAAGGTAAGTGCAGATAGAAACACGTAGGTCCGTGAACGTATCGTGCTACGTGTACCGCTCGTACGTGCGACTGCCCCGGACGATCGTATCGTGCCGTGTCGTACGTAACTCGTCCGGACACGGAACCTCTGGTGGGAGAATATTTGATGCTGTACTGTTCTTTGTTTGTCTACCTGCACGCTTGGGAACTTTAGTTCCGGAAGAAAATGTAGTTTTGGTAATATAAGTAGAGGAAGAATATTTGTTTTTATTTATTAAAACTTTATGCACAAGGAAAAATAACTATACAAAGGCGGACTTTATAACTTGGATATTTTCTATCAGTATTTCTAGTGATGCAGAGACAAGATTATAAGGGTATAAGGATGTATCCATCCATATATATGCGAAAGTAAATTTGTTTCTCTGTTCCCCTATCACTTCTAAACAGCTGTACTGATTTCGATAGAATGTGGCACACTGCACTGGTGGACTACGATACTTTACAAGACACTGGTATGTTAGCCTTTTGAGAATCAAAACAAAACTTTTAAAGTTTAAGCTTTAAAAGTCGTTCAAAACTTCTTGAAGCTCTCCGTATCGGTAACATTGGGTATTCTTCTACATCATTGTGATTTTCTTGTAAAAATATAGTTGAGATTTTGCTTTCCTTTTCTTTTCCTTTTCTCTTGCTTTACCTAAAAAAAAGTGACTTTTAAAGTCTAAACAGTCTGGTGATACTGCAGCTGATCTTCGTAACCACTTCTCCCTGTAGGTATCTTTCAACTTTTTATGATATAAAAAATATTTTTAGTATATGCGAAACCTGAATATAGTTTGTTCAGAATAAGTAACTGAATCGATTCCAATCATTTTTAAACCATGTTATATTTTGTCCCAAAAACATTTAAAAAATGTTACAAGTTGGACACCGAGGGACATTAAATACCTATCGCAATCATTTAGGTACCTACTGCCAAATTATGTTATCAATGAGCTCAACACGACACTGGCGGCGCGAGCGCGGGCGCGCTGCGTGGTAACCACGTTTTTGTGCGGAACACCAGGTAACAGAACAAGCTTATAACTTTCTGATTTTTCATGTAACAGTTTTGAAATTTTGTACATAGATTCTTTCCATAAAAATACTAGACACTTGTTTCAGGTTTTGCATATACTAAAACTAATGTTGTATACAAGTAAAGACCATTTTTTCTTGATAATACCGAAGCCGCCATTTCCCGTTCCTCCAAGATCCGGCACAATAATCACTGTGGTCGAACAGCTGTGACGTAAGTGTTTAGTACATAATCCTATTTACAACGCTCGTAAACTAGGTATCAGCCAAGCACATAAGCCGTTACAGTGAATATTCACCGCAGTAGACGGTATGCAAATGGTTGCAAGTAGTCCGTGACTGCGCATAGCCTATGTACCTGGAGCCCTGCCTACCCGCAGATTAATGTGCCGTGAACATAGCCCACGTCCGCAGAATAACGCTGAGTTAGTACGTGCCTACCCGCTATCTGAAATATTGCAGTGTTTTTTTTTGTTTTGAGTATAAATGTTGGAACAAATGTGTGAGGGTGACTTTCAGTTCGTAATTTGATGAATTGTATCACGACTAGTTGTAATCAACTATTATCAACTAGACTCTTACCTAGGTATTTCATCTTAATTCTATATTACAGTTCAGCAGTGGCGAAGGTTCCATACAACTCGATTCCTTACGGATTCCTTTTGAAAAATGGCACAGTCAGTATTCTATAGACAAATAATATAATCACATTAAAGTTAATGTGTACTCCGGCTTACCTCTTACAAAAATTGACCCTTTGCTACTGCAGCTCAGTATTTCTCGACTTTGCGTCACAGAAACTCAATTAGCTTCTTCAACATACGTTGTCACATTGATGTTTAACCTAGAAAACTAAATCCTAAAAGAACTACTTTTAGAGAAATATTATACACAGCATCATTACGATAGAATTTAATATATTAAAGAGCTTACCTTTGAAATACGGTCGGCTCCGGTTATTTCAATTTCTTGTGAGAAACTCGCAATCTGAGAGGAAAACTGTACGGTTGAGTATGAATGTGACAAAGTATAAAGCAAGCCTAGTCACGGTGCGTGACCTCAAAGGGATTGGCAGTAACATCCAGCAAATAAAAACTCGTAAGTAGATATTCTTTAAGTTCAGCTGTGGGTTGTCATTTTGATCATTTCATATTTACTGTAATAATGTTGTATGTCTACGGGCTAAATAGTAAACTAAATAATCCTCTCTCCTTTTTGTAGCAATAAATAACTGATAGATCTTAACGACATACACCCCAGATGAAATTTGAGATCAACATACAACAGATTTCTATAAAAAGTAATATAGAAACATATTTTTACTTAATTATTCATACATAAAGCATGCCTTTTCGCCATGGTAGTTAGAAACAACAGAACGTCAGCTGCTACGATCCCTAAGTACCCTCTTTGCGTCGTCCACGTTCATTGATCCGGTCATACGCGCACGTGTCAATATCTTCATAAGCGCTCTACATATCATTTATACACCAACAAGCGTGTAAAACATAGGTCACGTCTAGGAAATATGCAGGCGCTACGTGACGCCTACGTAGCACCTACATATTGGAGGGTAAGCAGGTAGGTAGGTACTCGCGACCGATTGGCCTGATAAAATATTAGGAAGCCTTGTGAATGCTATGTCGGTTAAGTTCTAGGAATATGTTAGCATTTCGGTGTATTTGTAGTAGTGAGTGGTTTTATATTTTAGTTTAGTGTTTATAGGAATATTCTCTAGCTCTTTCATAGGTGTATTGTGCAGGCTGGCTTGTTTTATAATGAGTGACTACTTTTTTGTTTACCTGTAAGTTTTTCACACACCCGTGAGAAAGACGGATAAGTAATATTTTTCAACATCACTCTAACTTAGTCTGTTTGCTACCTGTTCCGTCTAAACGGCTAAAGGGATATCGATAAAATTGGCACACTCATAGACCGGGAGCTGGGTTAGGATATAGGATAATTTTTATTTCAGAAGTACGTTCCTGTGGGTCGATTTCTGACATCCACGAGGGCGAAACCAGAAACGCTAGTGATTAAAAAATCAAAGCGAACATAACCACCTTGAAAAGAACAACCCGACAAAACACTCAACATTTTCCTCTACAACAATAAAAAAAACATGCAATCCATTCATCAAAAAGCTCTACAATTTGTTATCCCCTCAGCATCCACAGCAGCTGCGTGTTTTCTTCAACGTTCCTCCGTTTGCAGCCACTTCCGAACTCCACTGCAATAAGTCAGCCCAAACAAAAACACCCGAGTCGAGGTGTAATGGTCCATCAACGAGATAAAAGGCATTCGCAACGATTTACCACTACCAACTGAGAAAACACGACTTGCAAATTTTCGACCGATTGTCCAGATTTTTGGGGATACAATCTTTTGTTTGCTTTCCATTGCCTCGTTTATAAGCAAACTTGTCTAAGTCTTGGAGAGAAAAGGTGAATAAATCACGCAATGGATCTTGTAGTTTAATTTTACACGTATAATTTTGTGTCATAGTAAATGTTGTTGTAAGTTAGCAGTCTCAACATAAATTGGTGCAGACAAAGGCCTCCAAATTTTTGTGATGTGAGTTAAGACTCACGAGGCCTATCCGTCGGTCTTTTGTACCGAAATTTTCAGATTGCTGGCTTGCAAGTATCCAACTTTGGTTTAATAAATGAGCTGGTTAGCTTTTTGGGTTAATATCAAGTATTTTACAGGCACCCTTTGTGTGTGAAGTAATATTAGCTATTTTCGGATTATAAAGGCTGAAGTATTCAGGCCACTGAGCCACAGTACACACATTCCGGTGTGTGACAACCTACGTGCGCAAATTGATGTGTTTCAGGCATGCTTATGTTCGGTATAATGCCTTGGTTCCCATTTGAGAAACTCTGAATATTCGTATTATTTCCTTACGTCTTGAAACGGAGCTTTTGTCAAAGACCTACGGTGTAATTGCGTAATACAATTTAATTTCGCAATGTCGGTTTGTAATTGAAAATGAGTTACGTAATTGGGTAGCTAATTCAATTGTATTTTGAGGACGAAGAATGGTTTTACGAGTCCATTTAAAGTTTCTAGATTTTTCTTCCTGAAAAATGCTTGTATACGATTTGTAAGCGTTAACATCGCTATTTGAACACCTGTAGGTAATCGAACCTTTACACTAAAACCTTTTTTGGAAGTACCTACGTGCAACTGGCCGCGTATTTACATAATCCATAATCGCTTGAACATCAACAGGAAATAAAGGGTTCCGACGGACATTGAACCCGTCATAATCCTTGTACAATACAGATCTACGGGATAGGCTTACTTGATATAGGTTTTACGGTCCCCATTGGCTTATGAAGGTGTTAATCTGTCTTTAAATCATAGGGGGATTCGGAATGGTGGGCAGGTTGCGTTTGTAAAGCCTGATTTTGCTTTTGAAACTAAGTCTTTCGGTAGAGGGTCGGTTCTTATATCCAAAATGAATTATTGATATCCAGTTGTTGTGTGGATTTTAGTTATATCTTGGACTAGCATTCGGCAAACGGTGTTCTGGCGGAACAAAAAACAAGGCATGTCGCATGACCTCTAAAAAAATCCGTCCAATTTACATGGTTGCTTTCGCATTCATAATTTTGCAACTTTATAATAGCGCAACTTATAATAGCGTACTTATTACCTACCGACCCCTCGTACACTATATACAAGATGACGTGTTAAAAACTTTTAAAATCTTAAACCTAGTCTACTAGTGCTGTACTTAATATCGACAGGCGTAGTTGCACTCTTCCACTACAGTTGTTAGTTATTAGAACTGGGTCACGCTCGCCACCTGCGCACGGTAGGTACATGTACAGGAGCGTGTGTGGGATGGCGGGGGAGTGTGTGAGTGTGTGTAAGTGTATCGGGCATATGATTTGTTTTCCTCTTTACGTGATATGCAGTGAGACTGTAGTGTGTAGGTATAACTTTTTCTTTGAAAGACAAAAAGGCTGGGAGGAATATATAAAAAAACTGTCGCCTAAATTAGTATTTTCTTTGTCTACGAAAATGAAATTGTCATTGGAACACTAATTGCGGAGTAGAACTGGTCGTTTTTTTTAAGTTGTCATCAAGATAGACAGGTTTGGAAGGTGAAAGTGGAGGCCTTTGCCGAGCAGTGGGACACTTGATAAGCAAATAAAATAATTAAAAAAACACGCACATCTAGAAGAATATAGTGCACGTCTAGGAAGCCAAACCCGATATGTTTAGTTATGAAGTACGTCTGAAGTACTAAGATGAATGTTGAGAAGTCTCTGCAGTGGCGAATCTGAAACTTCTTCAATTTGTCATTTGCACTTCGGAAATCTGTCTTCAGATTTGACTGGAGGTAGCTAGGAAATAAATGTTTATTGCAACATTTGACTATGATAGCAGTACATAAATAAGCAGTGAAATATTGATGAAAACCAGAATTGATTTTTACCCAAGATTTTAAACAGTCCTAACGATTCTGATCTTCTATATTAAAACCAACTTCATTCTAAGCCACATACACCAGTATCAAATTCACAGCATTACGTTCTTTTTGTAGAACACGAGCTTGAAGTCAGAGAGTTCGAGTATCGATGAGGGAACATTATCGAGCTTCGCGGCGCTGCGGCTTGAAACTCGGGCAGAAGAGTATATAATCTCGTTACAAAGAGAGCGGGCAGAATACATTACAGGATATGAGATACATGATGTATTGTTGAAGACGGACACTTTTGTTGTATATAACTATATACAACAAGCAAAATTTTTAAGCACAAGTAGGTACTTGTGATTAAAAATTTAATTTTTTTTTTTTTTTTTTTCGCTTTATGGTATTTTTGAGTTGCAATAACACATTAGCAGTCTTGTTGCTGTTATTGTATTATTATAGCTAGCCAGTAGCTCATATTGTCCCACTGCTGGGCAAAGGCCTCCCTCCATTCCTCCCAACGGTCACGATTATTTGCTGCTTCTTTCCAATTCTCAAGGAAGACATCCAGTTCGTCCCGCTATCTCCTTTGTGGCACTGTTGTTGTTGCTGTTGTAAGGTTTAATTTTGAATGATTAGGATGGCAGTTCTGATGTCCAATCGAGACATCAGAATTGTGTGGAAAAGGGAACATGAGGTCTTTGCTCTTTAGTAAGTTAGTCACAACGCATTATGGATGTTAGCTCGATTACTGATTTAGTTTTTTGGGCCTAGCATTTTATCTCACTCCACAATCTACCCTAAGTATATTTTTTAATAGAACGTTAATTAAAAAACTTGTTATTGTTTATGCAAGTTTTCATTAGCACGCTAATTACAACCGCAGCGATATGCAAATGAATGCACAGTGCTGTAGCAAATCAAGTGAATTTGTAAACAATTTGAAACATGAATAATTGAAAGGTATATTCCCTTCATCTAATAAATGATGGTGGAAACCTCACCAAAATCCAGAAGCAGTCACACAGATAGACACGAAATGCAAGTTTATTTTTTAGTTTGTTTAGTAATAGATACCTATACAATATTATTTTTAGTATATGCGAAACCTGAATATAGTTTGTTCAGAATAAGTAACTGAATCGATTCCAATAATTTTTAAACCATATTATATTTTGTCCCAAAAATATTAAAAAAAAGTTACAAGTTGGCAACGAGCGACAATATGTACCTATCACAATAATTTAGGTATCTACTGCCAAATTATTATTATCAATGATCTCAAGACGACGCTGGAGGCGCGCGAGCGACGCACTGCGTGGTGACCACGTTTTTATGCGGACAACCAGGTAACAGAACAAGCTTATAACTTTGTGATTTTTCATGATACAGTTTTGAAATGTACATAGATTCTTTACATAAAAATACTAACCACGTGTTTCAGGTTTCTCATATACTAAAACAAATGTTGTATAGACAATATGGATTCTACGTAATGTGGATGTGCTATAGGCACACCCCTGTCTTTCCTTCCGGGGAAACAGATGTGACGTCACTAATGTTTTATTATGATCGATTCTGTCATTATACTTGGCACAATAACTACCTGTACAGGTAGTTACCATGACATACTTTCGATCCAATCTGGATAGATAACATCTCTAGTTAACGAATGGCATGGTGCCAACAAGAAAATCTTACACTTTGCCAATACTTTTCTATATCTTGCTACTTCAAGCTCCATGCCTGGCTATTCCAAGAGCAGGAAAATAGTATTTCCTTATTTTCTCGTTTCCTGAATCTGAAAATATTGGAAAATTGCATCTGGACAGGAAATAACCTTTCTATGTTTTATAGAAAGTCTACGGGTCCGCCCGCATGGCGAACTTTTAAATTCTTGGTTTGTGAGTTCTAGACATTTTCGATCGGATTTAAAATAATTTCTGAAAAAGGTAAGATAAAAGGTGGCTTGAAATGACGAAAATACCAACGTGAGTGTTCGTGATTTACAAGCTTTTATAACACCTTCAGAAATGCATAAAATCTCCGTCGAAACTAATCCAGAATATGGTAGTATATAGGTTGATTAATGTAGGTATTTAGGTACTTAGTCAAGAGGAAAATCTCTTTAATAAATAGTAAGTATTCCAGTTCTCGCCAAGTGTTCAAAGGGTTCGCCTGTTAGAACTGGATTAAGTTCAGGGGTTGAGGCAATTAGATTGGAATTAGCTTTGAGTCCTAGCTAACTTGTACACAACCACAATGTAATTCGGGTTTTGACTGTAACATATTTCACAGTACAATTTCTGTTTGCGAGTTTGCTTAAATTAAAATTATAAAAATAGTAAACAATTATACTTTTAAGGCTGGACTCTAGATGGCAATAAGATTAATTTAGATATTAGAGCAGATGTTGGGTTTGGTCTAGTGGTCGCAGGCGTGACTGCTGTGCCTGAGGTCCTGTGTTTGATTCCCAAGTCGGGCAAAGTGTAATTGGGTTTTTCCATCAGAAATTTCTCAGTAGTAGCCACGGAGTCTGGATTTGTGACCTGTTGATGGCATTTTGCTCGCCCCCCATTACATGAGACTTAAAAATACTGAACTGGCGAAATGTGGGTGTACTGTTAGGTAGACTCAAGTCCTTTGTATCATTATGTAACCTCAGTACTATGTGTGTAACCGAACTAAGACTGATCCCAAAGGTAAGTCCCTAGGAAAGTTCGCTTTTATGCTCCACATTTATGTTTTTTCCCACAATATGTAGTTACGGCCCGTTTGTCAAAGCAATGTGGGGTAAAGCCTCAAGGTGAAGGCGGCTTACAGTACTTGAGTGACTTAGTACTTTCCCGGCTTAGCTCAAAATACTCACATGTACACTCGGCAAAAGAGAAACGTGTTCAGGCAGGTCGTTATCTAATTGCAACTCCTTTTAAACCCAAGAGTGACGTAGCTCTTCTGAGTGTGTATTATGTCTAAAAAGCTAATTACTTTGTGTTCTGAGTTTTTCGGCCAAATATGAATATTCTAGTATCTAAAGAGCACACGGAAGATCAGCACACCAAAACTCTCAACAACCTCCCTAGAGAACCATCGAATGCAGTCGCTGATGGCACCATCATTATCATAATTTTTAACCTGCACACCAAACTCTTTAGCCGCGTGTACACACACATATCCATTCTTCGTTCACCTTGTCGTCACAAAAGACCACAATAAAACATTCATATAGCTAACAGAACAAATCCTGAACATGGCTTTTACGGCTCAACCTACTTAACCGGAAGAGGTTATGCTTTGAGGGCTTGGAAACGGGTTAATTTAAATAATTCGGGACCGGTAAAGCCCGTAGCAGGGAATGACACATAATTAGGTTTAATAAAAATTATAGGCCCGTTCCCTTTATTATGATTTGTTGTAAAACTCCATGGAACTGTGGTTGGTTCTGTTAAAGTGCGAATTACTGTTATCTTAGCTCTGGGGCACGTTATTGCGATCTTTTGTCTTGAGTAAGCGATTTGTGGTCCCGGAATGCGGGGTCTTGGTGGCATTGTGAGGTGTGATGCGCAATAAACGTAAAAGCTTTCTTTGTGTACGTCTAGATGCTGTACTTGTACCATTAATGCAATAGATTATTTATATACTACAAAATTAAAATGGTCTATAATTAAATTTTGTCTGCTACGACAGCGGGTGTCGTAGGTGAGGAAATCTTCTCAATGGCTTCGTCGTAACAACATTGGATTATTTGCAAAATAATAAGGGGGAATTTCACCAATGAAACCGATCTACCTCTTATCTTCGATATAACAAATAATAATTCTACAGTTTAAATGCACCGATCGCGTTCATTTTATTAATGGTATGGTCAAATTCACCCTGAATAATAGTTATCTTCTAAACTACTCTAAAGTAGATTTTCTACAACAATCTTTACAAAAAATATGAACAATTACAGCAACACATTACAGCGCATTCTAATTTCGAGTTTACATTTTTTTTCCTCAAAGGCAACGACCACAGTAGCCACAGGGAGCGTTGCGCCAGCCAGTAACCACGACGCCATTAAAATAAAATTAAATACATTTCGGCCGCGCCTCGTTTGTTGTCTATGAATATTCCATAGCTATTTGTTAACCCCCAGACTTGCCTCAAACACTTTAATCCCGGTCCTTTGCACTTTAATTTAAAGGATTATTTAATATTAAAATGTCTAACTTTTGTGACGTGTTTCCTTATGGATTATTTTGTTTGTGAGGTACGTTATGTTAGTTTGAAAGTTCTGCTTTTAGGGATTTAGCGAAATGCATGTAGAGTACACTTTAGTTTAAGGCTTATCTAGTAGGTATGTACGTATATATAAGTAAGTACTCATAGATACGGCAACACTAGATGAAAGCGTCCTTTCAAATCATATTAACATTGCCATGGCCGGCCAGGCATACGGTGATCGATAAATGAAGTATTTTTGTGTCCATTTATCTTTTATCTGAAACTCAGTAACTTTATACAAATGCAAATAAAAATACTTTATCACTGTGATCAAAATAAACTTCATACGGGTCAAACTACTTAAACAAATTGTACCACGTTTTGTAATACAACCAGTTTAATGAAAACATTAAGAGTAAGCATAAGTGACCCAAAACACGTTAAATTAGTGGCGACATCGTCTGGTGCCCGTCCGTGTCTGTACAGAGGTATTGGACCACATCTAAAGTTAATAACAGCCAGACCTCGGGGTACTGAGACTGAGAAGGAAATTAAATTAAAAATTGTTATCCAAGTGGGGATACCATTACCATTTGCTTTAGAAATAATCTGGCCAGTGTGGAGCTCCTCTGCAGGATATGCCTCGCCTCCTTTCCTGCCCATCCTGCACAACCACCTGCACCTTCCAGGATTTAAATGAAGCCAACGATAGAGCTGTGCTGGTGGCTACATACTGGTCGGATATAATTTGAGTCCATCGACACGCAAAGAAGAAGAAGATAGTAAGTAGGAAATACCAGTAAACCGAAATAAAATATTAAGTACTAGCTTTTGCCCCCGTATTAGTCCGCGTGGAGGTCGGAAATTGTCCCACGGGAACGTATCAGGATAAAAATAACCGTATTTCCTAATCTAGGTCATGGTTTACCTTTAACAAAAAACGAAACCCGTGCGTTAAGGCGTCAAAAGGTCCAATGACAGACAGAGCATATTATTTTCGCATCCATACATATAAATAAAATTGAAGTGTATGTTTGTAATTTCAAAATAACAGCTTTTTACTGAATCGATATGAAAGTGTATACGGCACTTGAAAAAAAAACATTTTTATTATTTTTGTCTGTTTGTTCCGGTTAATATCCGAAACGGCTGGATCGATTTCGGATCGAATTTTACTGGCACACAGCTGATGTTATAAGGAGTAACGTAGGTTACTTTTATCACAGAAAAGGATTAGGATTTCGTGCAAAAAAATTAAAACCCATGATTTTGTTAATAAAATCGGATTTAAGTAATATTTTTATAATTTTTTTACGCGGACGAAGGTCGCGGGCTACAGCTAGTTTAAAATATAAATAAGTATCGATTCATTTTCTTTTTCACAATATAGGGAAAAAACGCTGCAGCATACGACAAAAATATCTACAAATGCGACGGAGAACATTGTTACGATATTACAATACAGTCCCAGTAATGGTAGGTTACCTCGCCGCCATAAGTGCACCGCTGTGCAATATCATTCACATAACCATACCACATTTCAGGATTATGACACACTAGACGCACAAGACGGCAACTGCATACCTACTGCATGAACTTCGAAACAAATTGATAGCAGCTCTGACTAGGTTATTCCCAATTGATGACCAGCGTTTTTATATTTCTTCTCGTTTGTTTCCATTTTTTTTTTATATTAAATAATAGCAGGTGGCGCTTTGTAGTTTCTGCCTACCCTCTTTGGAAAAGGATGAGCTCATGTATAGGTACAAGACCTGTAAATCTGTGTGATATAATTACTTTTTATAACGCCTGCCTATATTTAGATAATTCGCCAGATATTTTGCTGTAGCGGACGAAATTTAACAGAGCAGATAATCGGATCACGATAAATCCAGCACAGTAATTTGACTGACCTTTTGCGGTAATTCTCGTGGTCTGTGTATTGGTATTACTCACTGACTCTGTCGGCCATTAAACAAGTAATATTTAATCGAGGTCAGTCCTTAATACCGAGAGTGCAGTAATATGACTGAGCTCTTGCAGTCTCTGGTCTCTGCCCGATATTGATTCAATGACTCGTTCGGACATTTCATTTGCGTGCATCCCTCGGTCGCTCCCCACTACACGCTCCTGTAAAGCCTTTTACGCTGCTCGAGGAGTTTTGATACTTGAGCAAATATAGTTTCTTTTTTAAATAAGGATTGCATAAATATTCGCGCCGGTTTGTGACCCCTCCGTGTTTCGGAAAGCACGCTTCGGCATCATTTGTAGATCTCAGTAGTTACTGGTTGCCAAGGAGTATAATGTTAAACAATAGTGGAGATAACGATCAGATAAGTAGTCGCTTAATACATACAATAATGGTTTTCAGCTTCCAGTGACTATCTAGATGATGATGAATCTTCGTGAGGCTTTATTATATCCAACGACCAAACATTTAACATTTTATTGGTTTTTAAAAATAGTAAGTTACAGTCCTTATTGATAGTTTCTTACTCAAAAGTGACTAAAGACGTCGATTGTTCACTTAAACTACCAAGGAATTACCTCACCTTACCTCGAGATCACACATCACCTAACACATTTTTATTTAATTAATGACGCAGTTCCACTTTTCCCCCCTAAGGGGGACTTTCAGGGGGGATTTGTGGAATAAACCCACTATAGGTACCTAGATTGTGAAAAATCCCTTCCGATCAATCAAAGATTAAGCTTGGTCTATAAAAAAAACTTGAAAGTAAATGAAGCCGAAAAAAATAATACGGAAAAGCCAATTCAATAATCAATTATCAACACCTTTCAATCGAAGTACAAATTGCAGCTATTTTGGTGATGGCATCGGATTATAGGATTGGAATCCAGATTGATTATTGGAATTTCCGATCGCTTTATTCAAGTTGACGTTGTCCACGAGTCACTTCAACATTACCCACGGCCACCCCACGGCTTATTCTGATGGAGAGCGTCCGCGTAATAAATTGATAGAGTAACACCCTGTGTTGCGATTCTCGTGGAAAATTGGCTAAAAGCAATGCTAATGGGTTTAATGTAACTAATATGGAGATATTCTGAAATAAATAAATAACTTTGTTAGTTTCGCTGTATTCGAATCTCGGAAGAAAGGTTGGATGTTCTTTTGTTTTGATGATCAAGATATTTGAGTGTTGTTTTAATTAGACTGCTTCATTGGTTTATTGGTCGCAATGCTGAGCGAGACATGAGGTTGTCGGTTCAATTTTCAGGTCGGGCATGGGGTATTGGGTTTTTCTATCAGAAATTTCTGAGTAGTAGATCGAAATCAGCATTTGTGCGCGGTCGATGGTAATAGACTGAACCCCTATTGGGGCATTAAACATAATTGTACCAAAAGGGGATAAAATATGGGTACGTTGCTGGCAGACCCTTAGCGATTACAGGCGTGCTGCTATGTTATGTTGTTGTAATAAGAAGCGTCCCTATTTCCGAGTAAGTGTGCCAAGATCTTAAAACTTGACGTAGTAGACAAAGGCATCTTATGCTAACATTTGCAGTGTGTACCAACGTGTTAATGACGGACTGAAAATCTCATTGTTCTTCAACAAATACGGATCTAATTGAAACCACAAGCACTCTAGTCAAGTAGGTGCGTGTATCCGAATTGTGGTGTACGTTAATTTGGCGCGAATTTCGTCAAATGTGAGGATGTGTTGACGACGTCATGTCCCGTCGAGTGGCCATTTCTCATCGAGTGGGGCGGTTACTAACAGCTACTTAACTCTTTGATAAGTCGTTGCTATTAATTTTATGTTATAAGAGCGTGTCGTATCTATAAATATTAAAATTACGCTTAGAGACACATTTAGGATTATGAGGGTGAAAATGTTTGATTGTGACTTCTTATTTTAATTTTGAGTTGTATTGTACTACGCTCGGACCTTGTGGCTAAATAATAACAGCCACTCGGTTCGATCTTCAGGTTAAGCCGCGCTTACCTAGGTTGGTCCGCGAATGGGTGCCCATCAATTACATACCGAATTTCCTCCTTGCCTCGGAAAGCACGTTAAGCCGTTGGTCCCGGCTGTCAATTGTAGATCTTTGACAACCAGTCTTACCAAGGGGTCTCGTATTATCCAGTACTAACTGGGTTGTGGAGGTCAGATAGGCAGTCGCTCCATGTGTCCTGTGTATTCAGCTGCATCCGGTTAGACTGGAAGCCGACCCTAACATAGTTGGGAAAATGCTAGGCAGGTGATGATGACTTCACTAGGAAAGCAAAGATCAAAACTATTAATTGCATCGTAAATTACAGACTTCTATTTAGATAGTTACTTTGTAACTTCTTTGAAAGCACCTACAAACCATCATACATTGAAAACTTTGTTACTCTGTACAGGATCGACTTTATCCAGTAATTAATCCCTTAACTAACCTAAGCACCTTTCCATTAGCACTGGACCGATCACAGCAGATAAACAGAATGAGATTTAAACTCACAGCGCAGGCTTTTCGTTGAATTCCTGATTGGATTAGCGGCGCTTGGAATTAAATCGTAAGTGACGTCAGGTGTGTGGTATAGTGCATGTAAAGGCTTACAAAGACACAGTATGTTGATAAATGATTACAAATGGACTAACTAGGCGCTTTTTAGGAAATCAAATGCGGGTGCTAGGATTGTCAACTGAACTGTTTGTTTTGTTTTGCACAATACATACTAAACTGAACCACTTGTCTCGATGCAGCAGCTCCGACTTACATAATAATAGTAGTTACGGGTAAATTGTTATCAAAAACATGATTAGAATTCGTGTAAATGCTTTGCATGTGGTGTGTATGAGCCAATTCCAAACATTCTGTTCCTAGCAGAAATAACTACTGTACGATAATACTTTTATGTCTACTGAGAGATAAATGAAGTCACGTCAGGTGCGTCGAATAGTATATGCAAAGGCTTACATAGACGAGCTGTGGGTTTAACGAGTGGTTCGTTGATGACAGCGTCTCGTCTGACGGGGCCTAATTAAACAAACTTTTGGACGCATTGCGCTTGACGTGTGAACACATTAGAGCAGCGCAAAGTTTACTTGCATCTGTGGCGTTTGATACAACATTTAATATAAATGTGTACTGGTGTTGGCTGCATATAAATTTGAGTTGACTTTAAAAACAACTATTAAACTGTCTGTAATGTCCTCCATTACAGTTATAAAATAATGTTTTGGCGCTTGAATGACATTAGCGTGGGGCACTGGTGATAATATTTTTGAAAAAAAAAAGATGGCGGCCTTAATTCTTAATTTTGAACACGCGCCGCGCCAATAGATCTTTTTGCAATTGGTAGGTATGGTCTCGGTTTCTGAAAAAAAAAAAACAATATTGAAACTCATGTCTAGCAGTTTGATTGGCTGTCATTACTTCGGATAGCCAGTAACAGTGCGTTTGACATGACAGCTTGCTAGTTAACGTTTGCATTAATTAACTTCAATAACGAAAGCAGAATAAACGTAACGTAAATAAACTCAAACGATTTTAAAATTAAAAATACTTATTTATTTCGCATATAACAATTCTTATGGAATATGTGTGACATTTATTTTTCTTGTTGCAAAAATGTAAGTAAATGAGTAGTTCTACTTTAGTTTCTTTAGTAATGTATGTTTTCGTTTACGGCACGCGTTGTTGTTACATACAATCTGATCTCCGAATCTTACATAAAATCTTTTACAGATTAAAAAGCTTTACTATTGACGAACGCCTTACATGTTTTATGTTAATACACGCGGATGATATAGCGGGTAGAAGCCAGTTATAACATAAAGAAGTTCGTTTAAATATCTTAAAAAAGCATTCCATAATTGTTATGATTATTTGCGAGCACGGTAAATATTTATTTGCGCGGTGAATTTGAAAAGTTTTCAGCTTAAATTTTATTTAAATCAATTAATGAAAAGCAATACATACTTAGTTTCTATGTCAAAGTTCATGTTATACTATATTTTAAATTCCAAAAATGTTCTCAAGTAAGTGAAATCCTTGTAATTTCTCATTGAGAAATAAATTTCTTTACCCAAGTTTTCGAAAACCTACAGACATCTGTATTTCTACCTAACTGCGGTAAATCTCTATAAAGAAGAACAATACTTTTTAATTCCTTATTTTCTTTCACAACACTTTCAACAAGACACCTAAAACTGTAATTCAAGACGGCTACAGTTTACAAAAATCTGTTTGTATTTAGTTTGTAAACAGCACTTGTTGACAGAACCCAGGTTGTTATTCCCATCTTTAGTGCAGTGGAATGGACTGGAGAAGTGTTGGACGCCATTGTCCTTTCCGTATAGGGTTGACAAATGTCCGGGATTGGCCGGACATGTTTGTGTTTACCTTTGCCCGGGTGGAAATAAGTGCGTCCGGTTTTGCTGAGGTTGTTAGGCTTTTTATTAAGGGCATTTGTGTTATTTTTTACTGGTTACCTAATTTGTGTATTGTTAACATAAAAAGTATTTATTCAGCATGTAACATAAAGGTGAGGTCATATTTAAGGATGTGTCTATAGAAACCTATGATGTGTCTATAGTATAGGAGGTATCTGTAGACCATTAATATGAATGACTTTTTCCATGGGACTAACGGTACGTATTACTTAATATAAAATGTGACCACACATTACTGATACCTACTTGATATAATGGGGGTAAAAGTACCGTTAACGAAGCCGAAAGGCACTTGTTCTCCCCGTCATTGCGATTTTTTTTTGTTCTAGATCATACCTGGGTAGTGGGAACCTTATTGTAACGGAGATATTGGGGGTCAAAGTTCCAACTTTTTCGTTTCCCAGCAATGTTTTTTGCGTAGAGTTACTTAGTTTGATATACAAATCGCTTGGTTGACGGCTTCGTGAAGGGTCCGTTTACACCTTGTTTATGTGCTAAATCAAACATGTAAATACGTATTTTGGGTGCCAAAAATAATGGGCCATTTTTTTGGTATAATAGTTTTATTAAATAGAAAATCCAGGTGTCCTTAAAGTATGTAAGTAAATAAAATGACTCATTTATAGAAAGACATGTCACCATATAATTTTGTCATATTATGTTTGGGAAACTAAACACCATTCTTTTCAGCCTAGCTTTTATTTTTGCACATAGCAACCCTGACACAGACAGGGATTTCACAAGGACACTAGATAGTGTCATTACTGGGTAGTCAGTACTCCTTTATACCGGAACCGTTGCCTCCACCACTACAGTACCAACATTCTATAGCGAAGGGGTTTGGCCTACATTCTGACTAAATGAATATTTATTTTAATTTCACAGCCTTCATTTAGAAGTGAGGAAAACAAAGGAGAAGCGACCGAGAGGATTCAGGTGGCGTTGAGGATAATAAACATGGAAGATTATATTACTGCAACTGGAGGACGAAACACCCTTCCTTGGAGGAAAGAGGTGTGAATTTTTTTGCAAAACTTGTGCATAATGTTTTGAATTTCCTCCATATAACGTAGTAATCATGTATGCTGAAAGTGGATATTGTGAAGGACTGTGTTGTAATTAATGTATAATTTAATTTTTTTATCATATTACGAAGAAGAAAACAAACATGATGTTTATGTACAGTTTGTAAATGATACGGTGAATCATTACTAATGTGACATTGGACAAGTTTTCACACATATTTTTAAGAAGTTGGTCTGTAAGTTATCAAGAGTTCAGGACTTTACATCTCATCTGCCTAGCCTTTAAAGATCTACAAATGACAGTCGGGACCAAGGCCTTAACATGTTTTCTGAGGCATCCACGGACCGACCTTGGCAAGCGCGGATTAACCGTGAAGATCCACACAGCTGTCATTATTTAGCCACGAGCTCCTACTATACACCCCAAAGAAAAAGAAATAACGCATAACACAGCCATAACAAAGCCTGTAATCCCCGAAAGATTAGGCAGAGGTGTAACTAATAGTACACCCACATTTCGCCAGTTATGTTTAAGTCCCGTGTAATAAGGGGCAAGCCCATTGCCATCAAACGGACACAAATCCAGACTCCGTGGCTGCTACTGAGAAATTCCTGATGGAAATACTCATTAACACCTTAAAAAAATAAAATTATTATAATAGAAAAACTCACAACATATTCTACAAATCTCATCTCTTTTAGACATATTACATCTCTCACCTGACTACATCAACATTCACACGCCACAGTACATCGCCGCCATTGTTTCCTCCACCTAGCACCTGAAGGTAGTCGCGAAATCATTTTTATTATTTCACGGCGCGACTGCTGAATACATTTTAATGTATTATCTGTGCATTATGCATTGAGATGTGGTAGGTACCGGCTGTGAATGGTTATGAGGATATATTCCACGTAGGGTTTGGGAGGTTAGATATTTGTATTAACGTAAATATTGATGTTTGAGGGAGGTTTCTGAATAGAAATAGGCCTGTTTTGGTTCGTTGCGTAGTTTGGTTTTCGGCTTAGATTTGCTTAACGGTATTGTGTGGGAGATGTTTGGCTGGTTTTGTTTTTTAGTAATGATAGGTAATTATTAGAGCAATGCATGAATCGAGTGACTTCGAAGAAATTAGTTGATTGGCGAGCAAGTGAAATAATGATAATTACTTTTCTTAATGACAGCTAAATCTGACTAGCATGCTGAGGTCCTAGTACAACCGACCGTAACTGAAATACTTCGATTTTAGAATCGAAAATACAATTATTCTTTAGCGTTTTAGTTAAACTGTTTGCAACAAGCACTGTATGATACTAAATCATTCATGGAAATGAATAAATTCTTAAAATTACGAAAATATTATGTAGCGTGACTGATAATTATGAGCCCCACGATGTTCTGCCTAGCCACTGTTGCACGGCATGATAGTAATGAGACAGAAAGACGTCACGCGGCTAACAGCTGATAGGTCAAGGTCGCGCGCGAGTTTCATACGGCTTTTGTGTTATTGTGATAAAAGTGAAAAAAAAATATCTTTGGGGAAGTTGTTTGTTATCATGAGTACAATCACGTGTTTAAGTATCGGTCACTAATTACCAGTCATACTATATGTGAAACGAGCATTTTTAATTTTAAAATCGATGTATGTACGTTACGTTTTCACCGCGCGCTCGTGCTAGGGCCTCTGATGATGGAACCATAACGGTCTGCTCGTGGCCATTTTCTAATAGTTTTGAACGAATTATTTGTCACAGCTTCAAACATTGTGAGTACTGTTGTAGTCTGATATTTATTACCATCATCATCTACAGAGCGAGGAGCTCGTGGGTAAATAAAAACAGCCGCTCGGGCCGATCTTTAGGTTAAGCCGTGCTTGCCTAGGTTGGTTTGTGAATGGGTGACCGACCATTACTTACCGAGTTTTCTCCGTGCCTCGGAAAGCACGTTAAGCCGTTGGTCCCGGCTGTCATTTGTAGATCTTTGACAGTCGTTAGGTAGTAAGAGGCCCTAAAAGCCTGACAACCAGTCTTACCAAGGGGTATCGTATAACCTAGTACTAACTGGGTTGTGGAGGTCAGATAGGCAGTCGCTCCATGTAAAATTCTGGTATTCAGCTGTATCCGGTTAGACTGGAAGCCGACCCCAATATAGTAAGGAAAAGGATAGGCAGATGATAATCATCTATAGAGCCTTTCTTCGTTTGCCCTTCTGCACTTCTGCAATCTTCTAAAATCTCAAATCTTCGACCTCCCTATTTCTGACTTATTCGAACGGAACCCGCAGCAAATTGCTTTTGCCGATGTACTATCGAAAAAGCTGTAACAGCCAAATAATTTTATATAATAGCATAAGAGGAAGTCCAAACACGAACACGTTTCCGGTCCGCGCCAACCCGCGCGGCTTAACTAGTTAAACTAGTTCCGCCAACTTTGAGGCTTTCCAATTTGTCCGTATCTATACCTATCCATAAATACATAAGGCGCAGTTGGTCCAAACCTATCTATCGATCAAAATCAAAGCATTTATTTAATTTAAACCATTAACAGGTATTTTTGAACATTGGCCAAGGAGTCGGAGTTAAGTGGATTCTATTCTATCTAAGTAGATAGAATATAAGACAGATTGTTCACCAAATCGATCTATTTAAATATATATACTTTTTTTTTTTTCGGATGGGTAATCATCAAATGACCCACCCCCCCGCTCTGGGCAGAGCGGAAGGGAGTGTCAGACTTGTACTGACTAATATCCATCCATGTTCCTTCTTTGCCCTTCGTGTTCCAGCGCCGCGGTATCTCTTTCGAACAGCCCCGAAGCCCTGGCAGATCTATCTACATATATGAGTTACAGTTTTAGCAAGTAGTCTCGTTGAAAACTGTCGTTAGTTTTCGACCTAATGTCGGTAGTTTGTTATTTAATTTCAATAGGTACTTAAGAGGGATACTTGAGGGATGTTTTCTGTGACAAATCATTACACGAAAAGGTTCCAAAACTTATGTATGTACGCTTCCAGAAACAAAAGTCTAAAGCTGCTTTAAGCTTTCACGGTTTAAAACTAAACTTGTACTGTCACTTACAGTCATCCCGCGACCATCGCGCTTGCAACAGCGTCGAAATATCGCTTAAAATAATTAATAATCACTGAAGATGTTCCGTAAGTGACAGTATAAGTTTACAAAAAACGTCAATTAAAACACAGTCTTATTCTGTCAAATAAATCATCGATTTAATGGCATTTAAGTTCTTCAGTTGATGAGCAGGAGAAGCTTTTACACGAATAAAAAAATCTCTATAGATTTTAATCATATAAAAATTATTGGTGCTCGACCGCTATTAACTCGATTGCAAAACATTTCGGAATCGCAAATCGGTTATATACCGACTACCCCTAGTTGTGTGAAAGTTTCTCCAAATACTTTGGGCGCCTGGCAGGCGGACACCGCGGATCGATGCCAAGATATCAAGGTGATTTGGGATTAGTGCATCATTTGGTTCACGTAGAATGAAGGGCAGACAAATGAAGATAGCTTTCAAAGGGTTTCTAAGTTCTACAATAACTTTCAACAAGATTGACATAGCTTATAGTACCTACAATATAACCACTTTAAGTGTGCAGTTCAAGGTGGCGCCGCTTGTCAAGACAAAATGCATCGATATGTCAAACTTTGTACATTCATTTATTATAGTTCTTTGTTTTCCCGCCTGCCCAGATAAGTTGGCTGAAGTGTAATTAATTTAACTTCAGCCGCTGATACAATGTTACTTTGTCTATGGGCACAGACAAAGGTATCCCAGAGGGCTCTGGGATCTCATGTATCGAAAATCAACCACTTAAGATCATTTCTCTGCTGTCATGGCGCCGACGTAAAAAAATGGTGATCGATTACATATTGTGAATCAACGGTTTTTGATGATTTTCAACAAAGATTTGACATTATGAATATGCCCAAATGGTACCTTTCTATTCTATAAAAGTCCTCTATACTTTAACTCGACTCTAAAGGTTTCACGTGTTGCCGCCTAAATTGACAATGACATTTCCTTTGTCACATTTGACATTTGGCGCCAACGTGTATCGGTACCAGGAGCACTATAATAGGTACCAGAAGCATCCTAAAGGTTAAATGGCCCACCTCAGGCGATAGTTAGGCGACGGGCCAAGTTTGACAAAAGTAATACAAGTTAGTGAAGGCCAAGCGTTGTTGGTTTATGTTACACTTGAACTTGGCGGCCATTTGCATTTTGTTGGGGTCGACGCTACAGTGAAGGAAATGACAGTTTTTTATTAATTGTCTTAGGTTAAGTTAGGTTAGCTTTCCTTTTCCTTCGAGATGTTGTTGTCTTGTTTCTAATTGAAATTATTTCATTACAACATGATACTTCTGGTGTAATTAAGTAGGATGACAGAACTACTAGTACTACTGACGAAGTCATTAAAATATCGGGAGTCGTAGCGCAAAATGAAATTTCATTGTAGGAGGGAGCTGCGTATAGTTGACAAAACATTAAAGTTCCTAAATTGTATTCATCGTTTTCTTAATGAACGCTATGTGGGTCGTAAATCAACGTTTGTGCCTAAAATAACACAGATTCCGTTCTTAAGTTAACTACCACGTCGTATGTTACTCTAGAATTAACTTAATTAAGCGTAGACTTGATTACAGGTCTATCGATTTATTCAATTGTATCTAACATTAGCTGCTTTGATGTCATCTTCTATTAAAGCCAGAGCCAGTATTTACTTAGTCTAAGCCGAATTATCATAGGCTTAATTAATAGTAGGTATAGGCTGTTTGTATTTGTGTTTGTTATATCACATACAAAGGTAATAAATTATTTATGTAGATAGTAGGTTAATACACGGTTAATAAGGCGTTATGTTCAATATGGTGACGTAATTACAATGAAAAGTAATAAATTATTCTCGGTAATAAAGAGCACCTGGTTCTTCATATGCCTGAGTTATTTTGAAGTAAATAATGTTAATAAAAATATAAGCAAGTACTTCATAATTCCATGACCTAGAGCTGCCTTTATGGTCGTGTGCCTATGGTTCGCGTAATGCTAAGGCTTCACCAGTTTCAACTTCCTTTTCTTGATACTACTCAGTAGGTCTATCAATTTAATATCTTGTCCATAACTTTATTTCATCATTATTCTGAATTTAAATTCAAAATATCCATTGTTCTATATTATCGAAGTTCGAAAATTCTTACCCAACGCTATTTTAAACTGTGTTTTGTAACGAATAAGACTGTAAGTTGTATGCAATGTTGCTCATAGAAACATACGAACTTCGAAACAAAATTTTAATATTACGATTACGTCGTACAAAACTTTGTTGTACAATAGGAAGCAATTAATTTTGTCAAGAGTTGAACGCTCGCTTGTTTTGTTATAGCGAAATACCCAAAAAACCCTCTCCGGGTATCTCTGCTACAAGAGAACCGTTCTTTTGTGATACAATTTTCATTTTCGCAACTTTTACGGTTATTTTTTAAACGGACTAATTGCGGGGAATTTTATGCGGAATTTTGTTAATTTTACAAGTAAAGTTAAAAGTATTTCTTTTTGTACTATTATTTGAGGATCTCGTGACTAAATAATAACAGCCGCTCGGGTCGATCTTTAGGTTAAGTCGCGCTTGTCTGGGTTGGTCCGTGGATGAGTGACCACCCATTAAATGCCGACTTTCCTCCGTGCCTCAGAAAGCACGTTAAGGCGTTGGTCCCGGCTGTCATTTGTAGATCTTTGACAGTCGTTACAGTTAGACAGTGACCCGAAAGTCTGAAAACCAGTCGTACCAAGGGGTATGGTATTACCCAGTACTAACTGGGTTGTGGAGTCAGCTGCATCTGGTAAGACTGGAAGCCGACCCAAACATAGTTGGGAAAAGGCTAGGCAGATGATGATTATTATTTTAGGCGGTCACCATCGCAAGATAAACATCAAAACTGATTAATGTTTTTAAAATGGCGCTGTTTACTTAGCATTCCTTAAATAGAAATGTTTTTCGCTAAATAACATTTATCCGCAGTAAATTATTATCGATGAAAAACTACTTTAAGCAAAAAGTAAAAAGCACTGCGGGCCGAACATTGAAAATTTATGGCCGGGATAACCTGAATCGACAGCGTCGCTTTTATATCTTTTTTGTAGAAATTATATATCGAGGCTCTTTGGGTTTATTTACCTTTTATATTCAGTTTTATTTGAGGATTATTAATAATTGTATTATGTTCTTTGATCGACTATGCTGTCTGTTTGTTTTGAATAGACATTGGTTACCATTTACCATAGAGGTCCTCAGAAAATAGAACGCTTCCGGGTAAGATCCTTACTCCTTTTGCTTCTTTTGGTTTATTTTACACTTAAATCAAGAATTTAATTTGTTTCTTGACTGATCCTTCGGCGACGAAGCAAAGCGAAGAGAGCATTCGACACCAATATTACGATAGTAAACCTTTTTATTTCAATCCCACATAACCTTAAATTGAATTTAATAATCTGGCAAAGCATTTTTTGCTAGCCTCCTTTAATATTATAAATCCTGTGGTCGCTTGGTTCCGAAGGTACAAAGCGACCACTGCGCAACCACAGGGCAACCTCCTCGCGTGACCACAAAAAGTGCCCGGATGGGCGGATGGGCCCAGCAACCGTCGACCTTCGCCGCTGCTCACCGCATCAAAGGTAGGAAACAAGACACAACGAGGAAAAGTCGACTAGTGTGGATGGATTTGGGACAATGCGATTTGTCGGACGACTACATGTATCGATCATCATCTTTAACTTCACCCCGAGCCATATTTTATACGTTTGAAGAACATTAAATGCGACAAGTCGTTCATAAAATATTGCCTCCATTTTGAGCCTAAATCTAGGGTTCTTCTGAACATTTTATTTTTCAATCCTCCATATTTATCATTTAGATTGCATGCCACTTTAACTTTACTAAAATACACTAAAATGATGGTTCAGCATCAGCCTTTCTAATAGACTAAATTAAAATCGTATCGCCTTCATAACTTTAATTATCATATTTTTCCCAAAGAAAAACAACCACCACAACCCCTTATATTCTAAAAAAAAAATGCGCAATGTCGTTCGTCCCCGGGTGGCCTAACACACAATTTATGCGCGTACATAGTCGGAGGTAACAAAGCGAAACAACAGATGGTTGCATGAATAAAACAGTGGAGGCCGCCCTGAATATTTGACGTAGTGTGGACCGCGCCGCTGTCCGCCGAACAGCGTATGATCTTGCAGGTACAAGAGAAATCTTTTGTGTTTTTCGATATTGTTGGGGAAGTATTTGGGAGTCAAATGCGAAACGAATATGATAGAGGGCTTGAGTATTCTCGGCTGTCTCGACTGAGAATTCTATTACTTATAGAAGTTTTCCTGGTAGTGTCGGTTCCGAGAATCAGATTCTCTCTCTCTTTCTTCGTCAACCTTTGGCCATCCAATGCTAAGCGTAGGTCTGTTTCAAATCTCTCCACTTTTGGCGATTAGAATCTGATTATGATTATGACTATTCAGAGACAACACAAAAAGTGATTAAGTACCTTATACCTACGTACAATAGGTCGATGTTAGTTAAAGACATTAGCAATAATGTAACTAAGTTGCCTTACATATAGGTATCATACAAATAATCCTACTAAATACTTACAATGTCCTAACAAATAATCCCTATAAATACTACGAAAACCCTTAATACAACTAGTAGACTATACCCTCGAAGCACTAAGGACAACAATAGATGATAGAAAGTGCGCAATTTCCGAACAAAAACATTGTTTATCGTCTGGCAGAGCCCAAATAAAACCGTTTGGGCATCATTTGGGTCGCCGAGTTTCAATCCTTCAGCCAACAAATCGACGCCTCCCCGAAAGTTATTAATTTAGCTTCAGATACTTTATTTCGGTTATTGGGAGTATATAAAGGTTGGTGATGAGAGATTTTGACATTAGAGTGTCTGTATGTTGAGTTCGTTGTTATACCTAGGTACTGTAGCTGGGTGTTTTTGTTTTAAGTCGTAGGTAGGCTGTGACACAGACACCACAGCGAGGTCACTTGGAGGGGGAGTAAATCAATCAAATGAGTGCCCACTCAAAACCAAAGAAACGATGGATGGACTGTGTGAAGGATGATATGGCTACAAAGGAGGTGACTGCCGAGATGACGAGTAATAGAGAAGTATGAAAGAAGAAGACATGCTGAGCCGACCCCAAATAGATTGGGATCAGGGCAGGAGAATGATGATGAGTGCCCACTTATTAGATTGACTTATTCCCACCAAATATTCTTCCTGCCCAAGTAGAATATTTTTAAATCAGTGATCAGCCTGATCAGGTGAATAAAATAGATTTTATTCTACATTCTATTTCTTATTTCTACAGGTAGACCCAGCAGGCATACAAAAGGGTTTGAATGATAATCAAATCGAAATTATCAATTAACAAACATTGATAATTAAAGTAAAATCTGTCATACATACCCATCTGTCGCAAATTACGCCTAGGATAACGCGTAGGATTCCCATTTGTGCTTACTCTGGATACCACTTAAGCCTCCTTTCACGAAATCAAGGGTTAAGGTTTAGTTCAAAGTTATATTATAAACAACAGAAATACATAAACTGCTAAACCAAACAAACATATTCACAAAAGCTCTGTAACATTGAAGCTTATGACTTGCTCATCAGTCTAGACACTCTAGACACGGTAAACAGTCATAGCAAATATTCGAAGAGACAATACAAACAGTTCTCATCTCTATCGTATGAAAAACTTTAATTACTTATGACGGACATGGAGTTTAGAGAACAGAGTGCTAAGGTGTGCGCAAGTGTACGTGCTCTTCTCAAAATTTAATTGCGTATTGTGTTGTTTTATTTAATACTAGATCACAGACGAAATCTCGGTCAAATACCGAGGTTTCGTATGTGATCCTTATTGTAAAGTATGTGGCGTTTTTCAGGATGAAGGCTACTTATCCTTCATTTCATGGCGATCAGTTCTGATGATTAGAAATGAAAAGGTGACAGATAAACAGGTAGACAGACAGTTACTTTGTAACTTTGATTTATACTATTATAAAACAAAGTTGCTTCCCGCTGTGTGTCTGTCCCTATGTATGCTTAGATCTTTAAAACTTCGCAACGAATTTTGATGCGGTTTTCAGTAATAGATAGAGTGATTCAAGAGAAAGGTTCATAAATAAATATTGCACCCGTGCGACACCGGGGCGGGTCGCTAGTTTATAATATTATTTTGGAGTGTGCTGTGGATTAGCTGATTTATGAGCCAGAAGGATATATACGCAGGCAGTTACGAAATTACAATTTGGTCACCTAAAATTCGTATTAGATTCTACAAACGATGCGAGCTCACCGGTGAACGAAGCTCTCACTTTGCTAATACATTCCATTCACACTAAGATGCAGTAGGTCGACAAAACACAAGCACTCCATTTCTTCATACTCCATGTCTTCGCTGACGCTGCCCAGGAAAGCCGGTAACTGGATACGGGCAGTAAATATTGCATCGCACGTGGACACAGGGGGACCCCCAGGACAGCATCCAGGGGAATATCAGGTTTAGCCCTATTAAAATAACGTCTAGACTTTAATGTAAATACGCTGCTAGTCTGAGGGATAAAACAAGATATGGTTTTATATTACTATTGAGGTTGTAAAACATTTTGGAGTAGACAGGAGTTAGTACTTAGTATTAGCGGTTTTTTGCATTATGCGGTCTAACCTGTAAAATATTATAAATAGGTAAAAAAATAAATTGAAAAACGCCTACTTTTAACAGTTTTTGATAAATGGAACATTGAAAGATCTTGATACGATCAGCATAATGATAGGTCAATGAAAAGCTACAAAATAACTCACAAACATCGATCAGCTCTATGATGGAAAGGACTTAATATTTGACACAAATTTTATCTGTTCCATCGGCCATGGAACGCATTCTCGCTGGCATTTCGCTTACTAGCTAATTTGCATGGATGTCGCAATAAAATAAAAAATATAACACATGTAATCCTTGTTTATAACTGTCTGTCAAGAGTTTATTAACCGTAACCATAAACAAGCAACAAGACAACAGTAGCCACTATCACGTGAGAGTAATAAAAGATTTAATTACAGCCTCCGAGAGCACGCGACGCCGCCGTAAATATTGAAACCCGCTTGTGGACACAGGGGAGGCAGAGCTCGTAAATATATAAACATCAACGTTGGGTACATAGCTTTACTTTTTTCGGTTAAATCTGGACTGAATTATGAAGTTTGTGTGCGAGGTTATATGAGGTTAAGTGCTCCTGTAGCCTAGGGATTACATAGGTGATATAACAGCTGATGAATTAAAAAACAGAACAGAGTTTTCATAAAAATATCGCCATTATTCGGAGGTTTGGAATTTAGCTCAAGACTTTGTGAGGTAGGCATTAGAGATACAAGGTGTAAATGGACCCTTCACGAAACAGTCAACAAAGTATTCTGTATATCAAACTAAGTAACCCAACGCCAAAAATATTGCTGGGAAACGAACGAACCAAACTTTTTTTTGGGGTAGAAAATCTCATTTTACGGTATTACTCGATGTAACGCACTCGAACATAGTGCTGGAGGATGCATTGAATAGCAATCGGGTCATGGAGGTAAACAAAAAAACTAATATTTGAAACTTTGACCACCAATATCTCCGTAACTAGAAGGTACCCAGGTATGAGCCAGATAAAAAAAAATTTTCGCAATGACAGGGAGAACAAGTGCCAAGGGCCTTTTTAGACCCTTTATAGTAAATACTAATTTTAAATTATTCAATGAAATTATTACAGATATATACAGAAATAAACTCACGACTTTTCCCCATGAGGGTAGGCAGTAATTACAGAAAGCAACCTACAACAATCCTTTTGCGTCGTCCACGTTCATACATACATACATCTTGTCATACACGCACGCCGGTTGAGGGTACTACGCACCTGACCTTTTTGAAGAGCATCACCATTAAGGTCTGAGTATGCCCTTCTAAGGCGTCCCTTTCCGAAATTATTCCCCTGAACTTGTCATAATTGGGTTAAAATAAGAAACAATAGTAATTAAATGGATCGAATAATTAAAAAAACTTGAAAAATTGCAGGTATACAACATTAGTTTTAGTATATGCGAAACCTGATACACGTGTCTAGTATTTTTATATAAAGAATCAATATATAAAATTTCAAAACTGTATCATGAAAAACCACAAAGTTATAAGCTTGTTCTGTTATCTAGTTGTCCGCACAAAATCGTGGTCATCATGAAGCGCGCGCCTCCAGCGTCGTCTTGAGCGTCATTGATAATAATAATTTGGCAGTAGGTACCTAAATTATTGCGATAGGTACTTAAAGTCACTCGGTGTTCAACTTTTAACTATTTTAAATTTTTTTGGGAATAAACATAACATGGTTTAAAAATGATTGGAATCGATTCAGTTACTTATTCTGAACAAACTATATTCAGGTTTCGCATATACTAAAAATAATATTGTATAAATAGACGATATCAGCATTTAAAAGAGAAAGCAACAAAACAAAAAATCATACACGTCATATCATCATCATCATCATTTCAGCCGAAAAGTCCACTGCTGGACATAGGCCTCCTCCAAGAAGGGGGGTTTTGCCATAATCGCCACGCTTGGCAGGCGGGTTGGCGATCGCTGTATGGTTGTTGTAGAATCACACGTCATATAACCATACGGAAATACCCGCATAAGGTAATATGAAGAAAACATACTGACTAAGGATTATACGAATCGTAACATGTATGAGTTTGCCAAAGAAAAATAAGTATGTCAATAAATTATGTTAAATGGAGAGACTTTCTTTATGATCTTAGATACTTTTCTGATAATACGGAGGAATTTATAGGAAAAGCCGGTTCCTTGACTATGCTTGTGTCAGACGGTTATCAATTTTCATAGAAACATTAAACGTATCTTGTATTTGGAGCTCGTGGCTAAATAATAACAGCCGCTCGGATCGATCTTTGGGTTAAGCCGTGCTTTCCTAGGTTGGTCTGTGGATGGGTGACCACCGATTACATACCGAGTTTCCTCCGTGCCTCGGAAAGCACATTAAGCCGTTGATCTTGGCTGTCAAAAAGTCTGTAGCCCAGGGTTTACATAGGCGGCCTACCAGCTGATGAATTAAAAAACAGAACATAGTTTTCATAAAAAAATATTTTTGCAAAATATAAAACTGACTTCAAAATCACAAAACAGTGAAAAATGACTTTAGCTTCAGAAGTCGGTGACTTTTGTTTGTTTGATTTAGTTTTTTTTTGCCACTGACTTCTGAAGCTAAAGTTATTGTTCACAGTTTGTGATTTTGTGATTTTTAAGTCCAGTCTTACCAAGGGGTATCGTATTACCTAGTACTAACTGGGTTGTGGAGGTCAGATAGGCAGTCGCTCCATGTAAAATACTGGTATTCAGCTGGATCCGGTTAGACTGGAAGCCGACCCTAACATAGTTGGGAAAAGGCTAGGCAGATGATGATTAAACGTATCTTGAAGCTGGTCGCTAAAGAATAACAGGTTGCTTTCTTCAATAAGCTGAATGACTCCATTTTTGTCATTAAAATTATTTTAAGTTTTCACTGAAATATGCTCAAAATGTTGTCTTTTATCAATTACTTTCAGCTTTCGGACAAATGATATAACTATTTCAAAACCTATACATCTGTTCTTAATAAGACCAGAGACGACATTTGACATGCGCCACCGAAATATCACATACACTTCAACCAACTTATCTATGCAGGCGAGAAAACCCAGAACTAAAATAAATGTATCAAGTTTGACATTTCCATGCAAGTTTTCTTGACAAGCAGCGCCACCTTACACTGCACACTTAAAGTGGTTATACTGTAATTTTCGAATGACAAATTATTGGTAGACAACCAGCCTAACCCAAAATAATAAAAAAATCCGACAACTACTTACAAATAGATGAAACTAATCTGATAAAAACTAATATTTTTTTCCCATTTCTTAGCCAACAAAATGGACTGCTGGCAAATATTTTTTACTAGTTAATCTTAAGTGAGAGTAGAACGGAGCACAGATAATAAAATTTGGATCTAGTCCTGCGAGTGTCTGCAAGAAACAATGAGATTACCAAGATTTATTAGCGGCATTGAAAATTGCTTGTCTGACGAAACAAACGAAACTTAATCAGTATTACTTTGTAGTAGCCTGAGTAGCTTTTATGGAGCTGGTATTATCCTCTTTTGTAATATATTTTCTGGAGGTAGTTCTATAAGCTTATTCGATTTTTCATGTGATTTCAGTGGTAGCTCGTCTACAAAGTGGTGATGGTAATTTTCTCTTGAGTTGTAATGGACACCCACGAGCTGAAATTTTGCATACGTAGATCTTTAATTTGGATGACAATGCATGATTAGTTAAGTGACATAATTCTAAATTCAATTTGGCGGATTCCCAAAGATGGTGGACTACGAATTTTTTTTTTGCATTCCCATGATATGGGAATCAAATGAACAGGTTTGCTGGGAAGAATACGAGAAATGAGATAAGCGTGTTTTTTTTTTTTTTAAACCATAGTATTTTATTTACTAAGCAAGGTGAAAAAGTTAGCTGGTACAATTAAGTAATTACAAGAGAAGAGAGGGACAAAGACCACGCAGTGAAAATATGAATGCTGAGCTTAACATTTTTCTACAATCTCCCTTTTGCAAGCTTTTCAATTAGCCTTAAAAATTTAAACACTCTAAAGCCAAAACAAATCCTAGCAACAAAAATAAAATGAAGTTACAAATTCACTGACGCAAACCAACAGCTAAAATTAAAAATAAAACACTTAAAAATAAATGCAGAATCCAAATAAAGCTTCCTATGTACTTTGTATTATGGAGCAAAAAAGGTTTGAATATAAAATGTTTCACTCCATTGCTTTGGACTCGTACTAGCTTTGTCCTACAATTTGCTGGGACTGTGGCTACCGCTTCTTAGTATGGACATGGCGGTAAGTGTCATGGAAACTCGACGCGGCTGCTACTATGGTTTCTAGGATATAAATTCTGTTTAATTAAAGGGAAAATAGTGTTTTAAATCTTGAATATTCTTGAGTCGTGTGTTGTTTGGTTAGTGAAGCTACGCTATATGAAATGAGACTATACGATGTCGTCTCATCTCAAGGTTCGGTGTAATCGAAACTGACAAATTGTGTGTGAGTAGGCACGGTTGGTGTACTGGCTGAGCGATTGGCTGCTGCGCTGCGTGCCATAGGTTCGTATCCCGCACGGAATAAATATTTCTATGGCCTGCAGGCAATTGTTCCGGGTCTGCCTGTTTGTGTATGTGAGATTAAATGTTTGTAAACGCACCCACGATACAGGAGAAATTTCTAGTACTGAGCAAGCTTTAAAAAAAAAAGAGAACAAAAATGTTTCTGTTACTAACAGATACACCGGGCACTAACAAACTGTTGTGCGTATCAATTTAACCGCATCTGTAGTATAAACATTGAATTATTATTTCCGCTGGTATTGATTTAATGTTGATGAATCAAGTGTTCAAGCATTATCTTGCACGACCAAATTTTCATAAATTACGCAATTATCCATTCGAGGCTCCCGTATTTCGTGCTTATGTTTTACATCAACATCCTTAGCAATTTTATTGTATTTACCTGAATTTCAATTAGATAATAGTTTATCGCTACTTTCAATCTTGATCAAACGACAACAATGTTCAATAATAGGCTCGCCCCCTATTACATGGGACTTAAACATAACTGGCGAAATGTGATACACCTCTGCCTAATACTTCTGGAATTACAGGCGTGATGTTATGTTCTGTCCAAACAGCTACATAATATCAGTCAAGTACGTGTAAACCTAGCTTGAGTTGAGAATGGGGGTCGTTAACGAGCGCTATAGTAATCGATCCCCTCAATTACCTCCCACTTTTTGAGGAGTGATCACCTGACGCACAGTTTCCTCTTCATTTTCCCATCACAACTAACACGTGCAAAGTAATTAAACCATTTGGCTTTTGAAATCATAACTAATATTATAAATGCGAAAGTGAGTTTGTTTGTTACCTTTTCAAGCCTAAACCACTGAACCCCTGAAATTTTGCATATACGTTGTCAGGTGTACTGAAGTTTGTTCCCAAGGAAAACAACAATAAGGTTCTTATGATAACACTGGACAACAGGGATTTTGTTGTTCTTGATAAGAGAGTGGTTTTAGTAGGTTGGCTTTATGCCAATTAATAACAAAAAATTAACAGTTTTTGGAGATCAGCTTGAGTTTATTTTTATTAATTTTTGAAATGTCTTTGAAATAGAACAATATGTATGGAGGAGTAAAATATTATTTTGATTTATACAAAAATTTTAATACAATATCTTCATAATTTATTCCCTAAAGTATTATATACATTAATAAATTAAAATAACCTATATTAACTAACTAACTTAAAAATAAACTTAAAAAATGGTGGAAATCGCTTAGAAATGTATTCTATAAATCATTGAAAATACTGGTAAAAACTGCAAAAATAATAAAAAACCGCGAATTTATGTTCTAAATTGGCAGCATCAAGGAAAGTTTAATGAATGAAATGAAATTATAAATACTAAAGAACAATACTTTATTCATAGTAAATATTATATACATTAATAAATTAAAATAACCTATATTAACTAACTAACTTGAAAATAAACTTAAAAAATGGCGTCAAAAAACTCCTCCTCAACGTAGTCAACTGGTAATGTACCCAAAAGACTGGCGGCGTTGCCACGTTGTATGGCAACGCTAAGCCTTTGGCCAAGGTAAAAGCCAGCCCTTGGGTCACGGGAAGAGTCAACTAATCGTTTAGAAATGTCCTTGAAAAGGCTGTGAGCACTCGGACCCCACGGACCTAGAGTTTCAACCCCAAACGGCTCGAAAATATAGTTACCAATAAGGTTACTATATTTACGCCGCTTGAGGTTCTCTGCAGCCGCAGCCGCAGCACCAGCACAGCACGATGAGCTAGGAAGATGGGATGGCGCAAGAGTATCGACACAAGTTGCATCCCACACTAAAGGCCTACCCATCTTCCATGGAAACAAAGACATGCCGTCCGGTCTCTTGCCATCGTCGCGTGCCAAGCCATTTGGTTCTAATAAAGCTGGAACGCCGACGGTGACAAGAGCTCGACGGATGATATCATTTAAGTTCGCGTGCCGTGCAAAGCGGCCCGCACTTCGGCTGCATGAAAGGCCGTGGTGTCTAAGGCTGTTGACAGCTTCACCACAGTGACAGCGATGAGGAGAAAAACAAGGGGCGCCTAGGCGTAGAGCAGCAGCAAGGCGGAAAGTAGTGTCGTCGAGCAAAGTGCCTATGCTCGACGACGGTAGTGCGTGAAGCCAAAGACCCGACTCCCACTCACCCACAGCCAGCAGACGCGCACGCTCAGCAGTAGTAGCAGACGTGAGCAGTAAATTGTTCTCAATTAACGCGAGCGAAGTCGCGGGTAAAAGCTAGTATTTATTAATATTTGGTTTAAATTGAATAAAACGGTGAGGAAACCGGCGGCATGTCCTAGAACCAAAAATTCGAAAACATGTGACATCTACCAACACGTACTGGGCCCGCGTGGTGGATTATATATAGCCCATCCCCTCTCATAGAGGCTTGTGTCCACAACAAGAACAATATAGGCTGATTATGCTTATGCTTATACTTCAATTGAATCAATACGCTTTCAGACTAACATCTATTAATCATCTGAATCACTTAGTAGAGGTTCAACACGAGAGCTTCGAGTAAACATCAACGCAGACACGAGCGTAATCCTGTTATGTGTTGCCATTTTATAAATGAATTCACTGTGACGTTAATTTCAGGAGCGACTTGTTCAAAGATTTTTATAGAAAAGAGGAATAAAACGAGAATAAAGTAGTGTGTGATCAACTTAAGTAACATTTGTGGAGACGGTGGTTGCACGAGCGCATTATAAAAGCGTTTGTGGCGCATTAATACATTGCTTTCATAACGTTGTTAGGTATTTTTATCCTTCCCTTTTCTCATATTTATATTGCGCTCGTGTAAGTCCGGTTTATTTTAAAAATGTAGACACGTGTTGTGTTTTACACTTGCTTTTATATTGATTCTAGTTTTTGCCCTTATGGAGGTCGTAGTTCATCTCACGAGAGTGCTTGTTACCAAGACAAGGAGTAATCCTTTGTCACAGGTGGTGGTGGTCGTCATCATCATGTTCTACCATGGTCTACCGTTGTGCCAAATTTTATCGAATGCATTTAGCTTTTAAGGCGTGAAAAGGTCAAGTAAAGGCAGACAGAGTACTTTAGTATTATAAAAACAAGTTATTTTCCACCAGAAAGGGGTTTTTTTGCAATTTTAATTTTTCCCTTTTTAACCGACTTCCAAAAAGAGAAGGTTATCAAGTCGACTGATTTTTTTTTTCTGTTCAGCGATATCTTCGCCAATTGTGAACCGATTTTGATGATTCTTTTTTTGTTTGGAAGAATATTATACCGCGGTGGTCCCATTTTTTATTTGGTGAAGATCTGATGCTGATCTTCGGGAATTAACAATGGAACTCTTCAATAATAGACAGCAAATCTGTCGCTTTGGCTGCAATCGCTTGGATGTTTATTGTTAACACAATATCATAACATAACATAATGGCATAATGCTCTGAGGGGTACCCCGATTGCGACAGTTTGGTATATTATCTTCCATTTTATTGGTGATAACTGATAAGCCTATTACCATGAAATGTTAACAATGTAAAATAAATGCAGGAGCAAATATTTGTATAGGATATTACAACTAAGACTGACTGAAGAAACTTACAGAAGTCGGTGACAAAAAAAAAAAATCAAACAAACAAAAGTCACCGACTTCTGAAGCTAAAGTTATTTTACACTTTCTGTGTTTTTGAAGTCGGTTTTATTATTTGCAAAAAAGATCATTGATGTGTTCATTTAAATATTTGTAACTAGAATATATTAGGAGATCATCAACATAGACCTTCGAGACAAATACGTATACGGTACGGTAGCAAAGTTATATGGGATCACCGCGCAGGCTTTCTTTACCAAAAGCAAAAATAATCACGTAAGTCGAACCAGAAATCACGGAGTACTTAATCGGTGTACAAAGACAAAAAAAGACGGTCGAATACATAACCTCTTCCTTTTTTAGAAGTCGGTTAAAAATATAAAAATAAGTATGGATATATTACGCCTTTCTTATTCCAGTTGCTTTAGAAATAAAAACATTCACTCCGTTGAACAACTCTTTCGAGACAAAAGTCCCAATTCAGACCCCAGCAATACCATCAGTAACAGCGAAGCTTGGTAATTAACCAGTGCAATACCGGCTAGGAACAAAACCCATTAATTTCACTAATTCTCTACAGTACTGGCACGAGACACTGACCTAGTGTGGCACACTTGCTACTATTCCGAAACTCGCGACATTTGTGACCATTTCGAACGTTTCGCGTTGCAACGGTCGGTCGCCTCGCTATGCGGCACTTACAAAGAAGCATTGTTTCTGAATTGGAGCACGTAGTGTCTTTGTAATGAGATTTTGGGGTCTGTTTACTGATTTAGCTTTTAAAATACTTAATACTGTGAGTGTTGGTATCACACTAATATCATAAAGGCGAAAGATTGTATGTGTGTATGTTTGCTACTCCTTCACGCTCAAACGGCTCAACGGATTTGGATGAAATTTGGTATCAAGATAGTTTATATTCTGGATTAACAGAAACAAATAACAGTATAATTTAGCCTGCGCGTCGCGGGTTCGATCCCCGCACGGAGTAAATATTTCTATGACCTGCAGGTAGTTTTTCCGGATCTGGCTATTTGTGTATGCGAGTTTAAATGTTTGTAAATGCACCCACGATACAGAAAAAAATAAAAAATTGAATTTCTTAGTGTGGGGAACCTTTTTAAATTTTCTCGATCTCGATCTTGCGCCAACATCAACAAACCCCGTCTATATATCATTTAAGTGTGTATAATATAATAAATACAGCTATACATATTGAAACACACAGGGCGCGTCTTACAGAATCTAAATAAAAATGATTTGGGAGGGTCTAATGTACCTATTCATTAATTTATTCAAAATTAGTAAATTTTAAAACAGTTTCCAAGTGTCACAAAAACACCTATCATCGTTGTGACATGTCACAACTAAGAGACAACGGCATGAGTAGGGTTAAACACGTTGATTCGTTGATGAAATCACTACAATTTGTCACACAGTATCATTTTCAGGGATTAAACGAATTTTCTCTTAATTAACTTTCCTCGTTCGCTATAATGAAATTGTTAATTATGAATAGAGTTATTAGAGCATTTTAATTGGATTTGACGTGACTGAAAAGGCACCGCAATATTTCGATGTAACTACAATTATACAGAAGCGAATGAAATGCTACTGAAATTGTTTATTTCAATTATCATTCTGATTGGGTGTTTCTGATACCGTAGAAATATTTATTATCTAACTGTGTTGGAAATGTTCTATCGTGTTTCTGCGAAATGTTTGTAAATGCATGTAGAGAACTGCGAACCAGCTTATTTAAAAAACATCTCATGGCATGGCTTATCGAAAACTGTTTCTATTCTATTAAGGACTTTATGAATTCTAGGACAAATCAAAGGTGCATGAAAATTAATTTATAAATTTGACATTCTTAATATAAGCTGACATTTGTAATTTAATTTCTTTGGTTGCCATTTGAAAGTTCATATTTAGAAAATTTGTAATAATTAATTATTTTTCTTGGACATTGTAATTTGATATGTAGACAATAATTTTTGACTTTGTACTTTTTTTTTTTGGTATTTTTATTTTTAAGCTATTGACATTTGTAATCTAATTTCTTTGGTTGTTATTTGAAAGTTGATATTAAAAATTAATTATTAAATTTAAATGTTTTTTTTCTCTTTTTTGACATTTTTAATTTGATATTTTATGTAGACAATTCTTGATTTAGTACTTTTTTTTGTTGTTTTTTTGACATTGGAATTTAATTATTTTGTCGCAAAATTTCATGTCGAATTAAGTAGGCGGAATATGCTGGACTATTGTGTACCTGTGTGTTATAAAATCTGTAAAATATCATATTTCAAGCAAACAAATGAATCTGAATCTGTTCATGAAGGTTACTTCATAGAAAAGCTAGTTTACCAATATCAATCGATTGATCCCTGCGGCATTAAAGTACGGGCATGAAATTCTCGTTAAGCAAATATTGGTCGAGTTTCTCATATGTAGGTTATGAATTGTTACGAAATACTGCTTCGTTGGTCTAGTAGTCGCAAGCGCGACTGCTGAGTATGAGGTCCTGGGTTCGATTTCCAGGTGAGGCAAAGTCTTATTGGATTTTTTCCATCAGGAATTTCTCAGTAGCAACCATAGAGTCTAGATTTGTGCCTGTTTGATGGCAATACTATTAGGTACACCTCTGCCTAACCCTTCGGGGATAACATGCGTGATTTTATATTACGAAATATTTAGTGTCGAAACTCATGTTAGTTTTAAAGTGCTTTTATAATTACTCGCTTTTACATGAACAAAAAACTAAACAATTTGCGATTTTCGGTTTCAGCGAGAAAAATCAATTTAAAACAAAATTTTTATGCTACGTCACTAAGCTAAATTATTACCTATTGTAAAAATTGGTTTCAGCTAAATCACATCTTGATGTATTTATTCACAAAGGAAAATCATCAAAACACCAATTAAATTCATATTACAGACCTCAGAAAGAACTACTTATAAGTCACAAAATATAAACAAAAGAAAACTATAATCGCAACACCCAGCGTATTCCCGACTACAGCATTTAACCTTCCACAACCACTTGCATAATGGAATGTCGAAAAAAAAAATCCAACGACAATTCTTATTTATAAGTTTTTTTTTTTCTGTCTTCGTCCTGCAAAGTATCTCCCAGTATTTTCAGTCACGTTCTCAATCACAGGATTGCTTGCGGTCCGCTCTGTCCTTGTTTATTTCCTACTATATTTTTACTACAATGCAGTGGAGGGTTTGATGTTGTATTTCGTTATGCGCTAGTGTTGTGCCTTGATTTTTATTGTTGTTGTTAGTTTATGGAGTGCTAGTGCTTGTAGATTATTTGTTAGTGTTTGTGTTTTGACTGAAACATGTGACTTTGTGTGTTTTTGTGAAGGTTGTCGATCATATTACTTTTGAATCTTTTCGCCAAATTATTTTCATCACCTCTACTGCCGAAACGGTGAAAAAATTTTCGTGAAGACACAAAGCATGTCCTAGAACCATTCAAGACATGTGACGTTCCACAACCCGCACTAGGCCCACAAGGAGGGGAACAGTATAGACTGATTATAAATAGGCTCGCCCGTTAAATGGGTTTAAACATAACTGGCGAAATGTGAGTGTCCTATTAGGTACACCTCTGCCTAATCCTTCGGATAGAGATGTCAGCGTAAGACGACGCAGGAATCTCGCTTTATAGATAAAACTTGTGTGTCTTGTCTGGCTTTCTTTTAACTTAACTCCTTTAGCGACAAACAATCATCTCATAAAACACAAATTCACAGAAAAAACAATCCTACCGTAATCGGATAACTCATTAAAACGCTATGTAATCAGATCACAGAACCAAATGAAATATTCGCGAGAAGGAGATTAAGAAACCGGATCGCTTGCTCCAGTAATCTCACAAGTTTCGCCTCCGAAGAAAATCGGAGTGGTTCCGTTTAAAATATTCAATACAGGTAAAGTGTGATAGGTTCTGAACACGTTTTCAATTTCCCGTTTTTTTTTTTCGAAAAGCATTCCCTGTGGCGATATTATCGCTTGACCACGTGCAAAACGCTCAAGCGCCACACGTGATGCGACGCTTCGGAAAAACAAATGAAAGTTGCTTTGAGCGAGCGACGAGTTACAACGTGCTACTTGCGGAGTGACGGATCGGAGCTGGTGACGCGCGTGCTTGTCGCGAGTCGCATCGCTAGAAGCTATGTACGGGACCTTAGTTGGTTTAAGTTTTTCATTATAACACTAAAACGAGATATTTACCAAAACGTACAAGGAAGAGGGTCGATGGATTTGTCACGGATAAACACCCACACGCAATAACTTCAGTTTATCCGTGATCAGCGCCGAAATATCGGGAACTCAAAACAAATAGTTAAAATGGTAAATATCCCGTTTTTAGTCTTAGACGGTTTGCTCACAAGTGTGACGATGGTAGTTGCGACTTTTCTTGCATATGTCGCAAGATGTCGGATTGAGTCTTGGTGCGACCAGTATCGGTGTCTCGGCGTCGCATTGCAAGTGTGTAGACGTCCTTAGATGACCTTTTGAATTGCGTAGTGGTGTACCTAGGTAGATAGTAAGTTGTTGTTGGGACGTCAACCCTCATTAAATTAATGCGTACGGTCTTAGTTTAAGTACATTAGCTATTACTTAGCCTACATATACGTAATCGATTCAGGTCATGTGCGTAGTTTTTTTAAGGATAAGTAATTGAACTGGTCTTTGGGGTCCACTTAATTATATTTAGCAGGATAATGCTCGCTTACTCAGTGCTCATTCCTTCTTTAAACACTTTAATAATGGACGTCATGACACGGACGAACTTCTGAGTAGGTAGATGTTAGCAGAAGCCCCAGCCTCAAAATTTACGTTACTTATTATCAACTGTGCCATAAATAGAGTTCAATTCCTACACGGTTATGGAGGTATGAAGAATAGGGTGTAAAGTTCTGCAACCCCCATTGAAAAGGGAGGATCCTCGGACTAGACGGGTGTTGTGGCTGATAGTCTACTGCCCGACAGTTGTTGTCGGGTTTTTTCTATACGGATTGGAAGGGACACTGACGCGAAAACGATGACCACGTATTCAGTACACATAGAAATTTTCCATCGGTTATTAAAAAAATATCAGCTGTTCCATACAATTTGACCGTGTTGGTATTGCACTTTTGTAGGAAACAGCTGTTTTTTACTGAATACGTGGTAACCGTTTTCGCGTCGTTGTCCCTTCCACCCTAATATTCTTATGCTTATGTTGCGGATAACTTTTATAGCGCGATTTAGAATTTTGATGTTAGTTCTTCATTTGTGTCATAGATGGCGCTGTAGTACTTTTTGTACTATATTGCTGTAGTACTTTATGTAGTGCCGCTACACGGTCATAATGCATAACCTAACTGCCGAAATATTTTAACGCTGCTGTGTCTAGAACAAAAGAGCTTTGCTATTGTTATAGAACTTATAGACTGCTGTAATTGTGTATCCCACCAACAAAACAAGCTGACTCACTGCCGAGTTTCCACAATCACTTAACACCACTCCCTATCTCTGTTTTCCTCAGCTTCAGAGAGACGTCAAACTTTATGAATCAGTATCATAGACGGACAAATCGGCTAATGGCCGCTATGACAGCAGCCCGTGAACATTGCCGACAGCTCGGCGATATTGCCAACGTTGGAGACGTGCTACCAACAGTTTTGCATTCAATTGTCGTGCTATGAATTTAGATAGTTTGTTTGTACAGTTATAAATGTTGTTTTAGTTTTTGCAGATCCAGTTTCTATTAAAAAATGTTCATTTGATATGGTTCAGAAATGTATGTACAGTCACGACCATTAATATGTAAGCACTTTTCTTTTGGAACATCGATTGCAACTTTGAGATAAACTAATTTCATAATACATAGTACGGGTTCCAAAATACTATATTCGTAACAAAATCAAATTACAATCGGTACAGGAGGAGATAATCACTTTTACAAGTTGCTACGTGTATACATATTAGTGTTCCTGACTGTTCAAAATAAAGATTGTTATTCCTTGCGCTTTGCCTACTACGCTCAGCGCAGTGCCATACATTGGAAATACAATAGCGCACTTCTTTTATATAACGCCTTGTAAGTAAAAATGGCCAACAGTCTCTCAGTCTGTCGATTAGTGCGGCACACGGGTCTCTGAATTTGCGGATTCATGTGGTCATTGTATAATTATCACTTGCTTCGCTGAAGGAAAACATCGTGAGGAAACTAAACCAGCATTCCTGAGAGATATTTCTCGACGGCATGTAAAACCAAGTTAGAGGTCCATGGGCGGTATAAAAACTCTAACACCAGGTTAGGCACTAACAACACGAACAAACAAAGAGTGCGGCACTCTTAATAGATATGTAGTTAGTTACCTACTGATTATGTAGCCACTGGAATAGTTAGCAACGTAGCAACTAAAACACCAATATGCTTACCGATTTGCTAAGGCGAATAGGTACCACAGTCATAAAAGGTAACTAAAGATAATATATAGCGATATAGTTTCACCATCAGTTAATCTAAATTACGCCCATAGATCACAATCATAATTATAAGTTTAATCGTTTGTCTGGAACAGATGCGGCGCAAATATACCTACCAATATGATAGAATCGTATTTAATTTTAAATGGTTTCAGGCTCTCTGGTCGCCGGATGTGCGGTCTAGATCTCGAGATTAAAGATCAAATATCTATTATACCCAGTCCCGATTTTGCTGTTAAACTAGTCTGGACGGAAATTAGACGTTATATGCATGATTGAAATCAAATAATGAAAACCTTTGTAAACATGAGAACCTTTATTTTGAAATTGTTGATTGGTATTAGAAGATGGAGTTAATTATAATACGCTTATAAGAACTGCTCCGCATCGGTATCAACTCCTGATCATCAGGATCAACAGCCCGACTTCCCCCTGCTGGGTATAGGCCTCTCTTTGCTCCATGCTCAAGCTCCATGTTCCTGTGCCATCCTCATCCAAGATATACCCGTGATGGCCACCATGTCGTCTGCCCATCTTACCGCACTCGATCACAGCTTTGCTGCAACTACCTCACTTCAAATCTTTTCTTAGCTGATCTCGATCCGAGGCGAGGCGACGCAGAGACAGTTCTTACGAGTGTTAGTTACAGTATGGAGTTTCATAGAAAAACACCTGAACGCCATGCAGTAGTACAGTGACAAGCTATTTGTTCGTAATGTCTCTGAGCATGATCGATCGCTTTTAAGTGGACCATCCGCAGCGTTTTCCGGGAATAGGTCTCAAATCATGCCAATTGCAAGCATAACACCCGATGCATATTAAATCTTTAGTCTTTTTATTTTTATTTTTAATGTTCAACGCAGACTTAAAGGCACTGCAAAAGATCTGCATTGCCTCGTAACCGAGACGATACCGTTACGATACTTACACTAAGTAATATGGAGTTTCATAGAAATAATCTCGAACGGTTCGAGTGAGCTGTGGTAATTCATTGTGCTGTGGGCATTACTCCGAACTGTTTTTCTGTATTGTAGACCGCGCCTGTTTATGAAAATAAATTTCAGACACAATTAAATCCAGACTTGGTACAACTATGTACATCTCGAGCACATCATAAACTAATTCACATTTAAGTTAGACAAACATTCGGAAAAATCGAACCCGCAACCCAAGTACAGAACCCAATCAGATCAGCCACTGCGTTGATTTGGTCGTCAAGTAATAACTTTAATTTCGAATCCAATCCATACTTGTTCAGCCATCATCATCATTCGGCGCAACATGTCTTCTTTTTCCTTACTTCTCTATTACTTGTCATCTCAGCAGTCACCTCATTTCTAGCCATATCATCCTTCACACAGTCGACATCCATCATTTCTTTGGTCTTCCTCTACTCTTATACCCATCCACATTCATATTCAAAACTTTCTTCACGACATTTTCCTCATTCCTCCGCATCACATGCTCATACCAAGCCAACCGATTACTACAAAACTTTTCAGTCACCGGCGCCACTTTAACTTCGTCTTATCCGTACATCTCTACATCCATACTATTCCCCGTACCTCGTCCTCGTGTGTTAATTTCCATACTCGACACGACCAAAGCCGCGGGTATAAACTCATAATTCCATAAAAAAACCTTATCTATAAAAGATTAGCTCTTAAAAAACTTTCTGCTTATAGGGTTTCATTCATAACAGAACGAGCACAAAGGTTCGACTGGGAAGAACGGTCGGATCCTATTTCTTTTATATAGCGCGTAATAGATCAACGGTTTAGGGGCGAATAGTGATCAATAAGTGGGTTAGTGTTGCGGCGATTGCCTCGTAAATCACTAGTTATAAACGTTTGTGTTTTTTCTAGTATATTGTCCGTGTTTTACCAGCCTGTAACAATTGCACTGTAGGGCAAAAGGCTTTCCAAATTCAAATTCATTTATTTGTTAGAATATGGTTCAATAAATGGTCTTACGTTTAATCAGTGGTCTCATCACATTCTGCCAAATGTGGCGTGCAAATATTTGCAAATTTTTCATATAGAGAAGTCGGACTTCGACTTTAATAGTAACGCTGATTGTGTTCCTACCTACAGAATACTGGTTAGCGGTTTTTGCTTTCACACTGATAGATACTTCAGCACAATATCATAATATGTTAGAGTCTAGTGTTAGGAGGCGCGTTCGCAATTTGTTCAAACCTGAAGCTCCTCGCGACGTTTTTATTTTTTAATAAAGGGTGTAACAAGACCCTTAACGAAGCCGAAAGGCACTTGTTCTCCCCGACATTGCGATATTTTTTTTGTTCCAAACTATACACACACAGCAGTACCTTTGTGCTCTTCTATCTTAATGTAATGTCCTGTTAAGTATTTTGTTTAATACCTCGGGGTCGAAGAACCAACTTTTTCACAAGTTATTTAAATACCTTTTTTTTTTTAGGATGGGAAATGTTTTTAATGCAAGATATTGACTTTAAACACCTCCACGATCCCCGCACTATTCAATTCAACCATCAGAACAACGTTTTGAGTACGTTACATTCAGTCCTACCGTAAAACGTGATTTTTAACAAAAAAAAAAGTCATTTCCCGGCAATAATTTGTGCGTAAAGTTACTTAATTTAATGTATATAGTGCTTGGTTGACGACTTCGTGAAGGTACGTTCATACTCTGTATATACTTAGACAGCTAGATAAATGGCAAAAGCCGCCTCATACACTGGCGGAATACTTGCACAATGCGTAAAAATCGTCTTCTTTGACCAAGATTTATTTCAATCTACGTTGACAAGAACTAAAGGTTCTATCGTTTTAAAATGACTAATACGCAAAGGGAATAACTGGAAAAAAGGATGACACTAATTTCATAAAAAAAACTCTCATAGGTGACGTTGGTACGAAGTGTTTACATAAGGTACTTATCACCCTTACAACCTCAAAGATCCATTAGTCTTTGCCACAGACACTAGATGGCGCCACTTCGTCTATTACACAGAGTGAAAGCAAAGAGATTGGTAAAAACTTGAGACTTTTTTAGTTTTTGAATTGAATGTAATTAATGGTTTTCTGAGTGTTTTATGAGCGATAAAAATAGCAGTTATTGAAAGTTTTTCAATCCTTTCGAAATTGATTTATCACCTTTTGCGGTATTTTGTGGCAGCGTATTTTTTTAAGAGCAGACTCCTGTTACGCAAAGACTAAAGACTTGAACAAGTAACATTTAATTAAAAATATCAAAAAACCCGACTACAAATTGTATGATGTACCTATACAACATTAGTTTTAGTATATTATGCTAAACCTGATACACGTATCTAGTATTTTTATGTAAAGAATCTATGTACAAAATTTCAAAACTGTACCATGAAAAATCACAAAGTTATAAGCTTGTTCTGTTACCTAGTTGTCCGCACAAAAACGCGGTCACCACGCAGCGCGCGCCTCCAGCGTCGTCTTGAGCTCATTGATAATAATAATTTGGCAATAGGTACCTAAATTATTGCAATAGGTACTCAAAGTCCAACTTTTAAGTTTTTTAAATATTTTTGGGAAAAAATATAACATGGTTTAAAAATTATTGGAATTGATTCAGTTACTTATTCTGAACAAACTATATTCAGGTTTCGCATATACTAAAAATAATGTTGTATATATTATTTTCCTCCATTTTGATACCCTACACGACTTTTAAAAACACCTATCTAAGGACGCTTGTGTTTTGAGACGAATCTAATGAGACCATAATCATCGAAATCCATCCAGCCTTTTGGAACATACGAGGTAAAAAATAAATTTACAAAGAAACACACAAGATATGCGCGAAAAACATAGCCCTTCCCTGGCAGTCGGATAAAGAACGTTGCAATTTCTTTATTACACCTATTTTTTATATAAACCTAACGTATTATCATCATCGTCAATCGTCATCATCATCTCAGCCACGAATCATCCACTGCTGGGTGTAGGCTTCTCCTTTCTTCTGGCATACTTCTCGGTTTTGTGCATATCTGATTCACCTGTTTCCCGTGACCTTGACGATATCGTCAACTCAACGAGTTTTTGGTCGACTCTGGTTTATGTTTTAATCACACCTTTATGAATAAATTTTCTAAATTGTAATGAAAACCGCATCAAAACCACACAGACGATAAAGCAAACGATAAAGCGTCTTCGATTTATAATATACCACCTTTTGCTCGCAGCTTCGATCTTAACTAACCTAACTCACGGGAACTTTTCGCGCTGGTCGCTTCTCGCTGCAGACAGACAGCGGGAAGCGACATTATTTTAATACTATGTAGTGATTAGTGTAGATGTAGATTATAAAGAGGTATTTGTTTGTAAGCTTGTATGTAGGGGGTAATCTTCAGAACTACTTGATCCGACTTCGAAAATTCTTCCACTAACGGGAAGCTAAATTATCCCTATGTATGCTTAGATCTTTAAAACTACGGAACGGATTTTGATGCGGTTTTTTAAACAGATAGAGTGATTCAAGGGGAAGATTTATATGTATATATTTCACCCGTGCAAAGACGGGGCGGGTCGCTAGTAATATGATAAAGAGGAAAGATTTGTATGTTTGTAACGAATAAACTCAAAAACTACTGGACCGATTTCAAAATTTTTTTCACCATTAGAATGCTACATTATCCTTAAGTAACATAGGCTATATTATTTTTCAGAAAAACATATGACGGGCGGGAATTAGGGGAAAATAAATGTCCACCCGTGCGAAGCCGAGACGGGCCGCTAGTATTAGTTAAAAGTATATTATGTATCTTTAGATTATTTTGTCAAGGTCCATGGTGGAGTATCTTTGGGAGCTCTTAAGTAATAAGGCTAGAAGCACGGTTATTAGATAAGGGCACTACCCATCGACACACACATTAGGCCATCATAACCTTATTCTGTGTGCGGTCGTAAGGAAATATTGACATTACTACCCTTAGCAAGTAATTTGTGACCCGTACACCGAAAACATTAAATTACTACACATAACATCACGCCTGTAAATTTCGAAGGATTAAGCAGAAGTGTACCTAATAGTAGGTACAACCACATTTCGCCAGTTATGTTTAAGTCCCATGTGAAAGGTGGCGAGCCTATTACCAGCAACCGGGCACAAATCCAGAGTCAGTGGCTGCTACTGAAAAATTTCTGACGGAAAACCCAATAACACTTTGCCCGACCCGGGGATCGAACCCAGGACCTAGTGTTCAGCAGTCACGCTTGCGACCACTAGACCAATGAAGCAGTCTAATTAAAATACTAATTCCTTGTTAAAAGACTGTAGATACCAGTGCCAGCTTCGGAAGCCGAGCGTAAGCTAATAACATTACAACTACTGCTTTTAAACTTAGGTACATAGGGTGTTTGGTAGATCGACACAATTTTTTTAGAGCGAGATACAAGCGCAGAAAAAAACGTACCTTAACTCAATTTTATTTTAAGATTTTGAACATATTTACATTATTTTCTAGAATAAATGTACTTTGTAGATAATATCAAAAAATATTAAATAATAATGTTAGATTAAGAAAATGTTTGTAACTATGGTTTAATAAATTCGTTCTTATTCTTATTGTGTTTTATTGCAGCCTTTTAACGCTTAATTGGGAGCGCCTAAACAGTTACGTAAACGGTCACGTGCGTGACACCCGATCATTTAAATCAAAATACGAAATAGTTTATTAGTTTTAGGTTATTTATTAGTTTTTAGTTAATAATTTATATAGTAAAAAATTATATTTAATAGTTTGCATATAGTTAGTTTGTTTATATAGTTAGTTTACTCTACTTAATTAAATAAATACGAAATACATGCAAAAGCACGATTATGCTCGATACTTGATCATAAAGGACACGTGTTTAAATGAAGGTAACGGGAATTTCAGCGCTCAAAATTCAGAATTTAAAAAGTTCCGGACATTTAAGGATGCTCGACCAATTAAGGGTTAAAGTGGTCAAGCCGAGCGACTTTAACAGATATTGTACTGAAATATTAGCCGAAGTCCGGTGTCCGCTTCCACTCCGTTCGATTTGATCGCACTTTTATACTAAACAAGTTTTGATGATTTAGTCTTCTTTATCGTGTGGTAAGTGTCTAACCTGGTGTCAGAGTTCTTATGCCGCCGCCCAAGGCCCTCTGACTTGGCTTTACGTGCCACCCGGCGAGAAATATCTAATAATTAATATTTAGTTTATTTATTTTTTTATTTCTAAATATTTAATATTTAGTGATGACAAAATATTAGGCCTAGGTTGATCTGTGAATGGATAACCACACATTACACAACGAGTTTTCTCCATGCCTCGGAATACACGTTAAGCCATTGGTCCCGGCTGTCATTTGTATTTCTATCTTCGACAGTCGTCACAGGTACTCAGTGGTCAGAAAGTCTGACAACCAGTCTTACCAAGGGGTATCGTATTAACCAGTACTAACTGAATCGTGGAGGTCAGGTAGACAGTTGGTCCATGTAAAATACTAGCTCCATCTGGTTAGACTGGAAGCCGACAACAACATATTTGGGAAAAGGCGATGCAGATGAGTGATGACAAAATATTTCAATTACCGTGACAATTAATACATAGGTTTTCTACGAGAAAACTAGGATATAATAATAATAAAGTGTTTATTTCTCACCACAAGCCAAAAAAATACAAACAATATTGACACACAAGCAGTAGCCAACGATTTTTGGTTGTGGATCGCTGGTGCCTGTGGTAGGTAGTAACACCTGTATTACAGGTCACCAGGACCCCAACTGTTTAAAGTTACACATTTGATAGCTTACATCTGGTATCACAACAAATAACAAAAGTTTCAAACAATTAGTGAGCTTATTAATAAAGAGACACAAGAGAGTATTAGAGTAATAAAAGTAAAACAATTAAAAAGTTAAAGTATGTTAAGTGATGTGTGGGGTCCATATTGGATCACCTAAAGTTCTTTACCCGAAATTGTTCTTCCTAATAATTTGTAATCCGAATGATCACTCTTCCTAAAATTTTTTATCCTAAAGTTTTCATTCATACTATTTGTAGTGCTACCGGCGATGTTCATAACACTCATGTTTCCGAAAATTGTAATTAATAATATCATTAATGTAAATATATTTAAACTCCTACTGTTTTTTATCATAACGCTTTTATCCCTAAACATAATTACCATAGTATTTTCACTCATACTCAGAAAGAAACATTTACCAAGTGTAATAAAAAATATATGTGGGTAGAAGATGATAGGTCAGGTCAGAGTGTCGTCTTGGGGGCACTATGAAAAAAATACTTAGAAAACTTTCGCGACCAATTTCGAGGTAACGCTCGCCGGCCGCTGCCGCGGCACCGCTCGCTTCGCTCGCTCGGCTCGCGCGTAGTTGGTCACAGTTCTAACCTAACCTAACCTATGAATCCCTTCCACATCGTTTTTACGACAAACGGTTAGTCGGAGACAAAAAACACCAAGACACTTTTAGCCTTATATATAGGTGTTTTGTACGATAGAATCGAGAAAATAAACGATTAATAAAAACGATTAATATAATAAAACGAATTAGAACGAAACAAAAAAGATATGACTTTGAATAATAGTGTAAAAGATGGTTATGTTGAGAAAATATAGGAAAACAAATAATAGTATAATAGATGTTTATTGCTACTGACATTATGAAGTTGAATGCTTCGGAATTATGAACATTAGAGACAGAGTAGTTAGGAATTGTGATTGTTAGGATGAAAAATGTTAGGAAGAACATTTTCGGATTTCCAATTATCGGAGTTGAAAATTTAGGTGAACTTTGGCGCACCCGATGTGTGCGTGTGTGTGTGTGTTAGTGGATGAGTCTGGTTAGACTAATACATTGAAGAGAGCTTCTGTTGCAGTATATGTTCGATTTTGTAGCCAGGCATGTAAAGCGTTTTTACAATTATGTTTATTCAGTGAGTGTAGGGAAAGAATTTGGTTTAATTTATTGTAAAGATAGGGTCCAAGGAAAACAAAGAATCTTTGACTAAAAGAGGTTTTAAGAGGAGTAGCTAAGGCAACTATGCGGTTACGACGATTTGTTTGCTGTGAATAGTTGGAAATAGAGTGTTGCTTAATAGCAGTGGTCAGTACAAACAATTGCCTAACCGTAAGGACTTGACAATATTCATAGAGCTTGACGGTGAGATAAAGTCTTGGCTTGAAACAGCACACCTTAAGATTCGCTCTCTGCGCACGTTCAATCTGAATATAGTGGGATTTGGATATGACTCCCCCATCCCTGTGAAAATGGTGTCAGTGTGTCTCCCAAACATCCTGTACAAAAGTCCCAGGAAATACTAGGTAGGAAGCGAGAATTTTAATTAAAATAAGTACGAGTAAAATGCAAATGGTCAGGCGACCATGGATTCTCAATAACCTGCGTTCAAAAGCGTCGTTAACAAAAGTCACGTAGTAGCCAACAACAAGGAACTTATCCTCACAAGTATATATGTACGGCTATAAGAACGAACAGCCGATGTATTTTGACCCTTGTGTCTTTCCAATAAGGTTGTTTATATGTACTTTTGACTGCTTGTTAACGAGTACCCTGATGCCCTTTGAATGTCTAGACTGAATGGGACTGTTAATTCTTTTACATTGTTATTCAGATATTAATTGAGTTATATTTAGTTTTTGAATCTTAATTTCATTTAATGGAATTTCGTTACAGGAATAATCAAACCCCTAAAATAATCAATAGCCCGAAAGTCTGACAACCGGTCTTACCAAGGACTATCGTATTACTCAGTACTAACTAGGTTTTGGAGATCAGATAGTTAGTTCCTCGAGATTGGAAGCTGACCCAAACACAGTTGAGAAAAGGCAAGGCCGATGATGAGGTTTTAATTGTGAGTTAGTAGTCTTTGTTGCTCTCAACCCATCGATTCGATTGATTTTAATAAACAGACAGAACCCTAAAACGAAATTCTCGTGAAATATTTTAACGCAAACTTTTTCGATGTTATTCAAAAAGTTGGTGGAATCCAATTCTGAACATCTTACTGAAGTTTGAAAGTCGAAAGCACACATTGAGAGCAAAACACATAAGTACATTACAAAACGTGAACTTATGTTAAAGTCTTACGCAGAATTAAATATTGAAATGAGACTACGGAAAGAGTCTCAAAGCTGTTATTTAACTTTGCGGTGGTAAAGAAATTACGAGGTCATCATCGTATTCATCATCATCATCATCTGCCTAGCTATTTCCCGACTATGTTGGGGTCGGCTTCCAGTTTAACCTGATCCAGCTCAATACCAGTATTTTACATGTAGCAACTAACTAGTATTTCAGCCCAATTGTACTATCTCAGTTTTTTATTCCATGGCATAAATCCGAAATAATGCTTTTAAAAGGTAAAAATATCAAAAAAGTTCGTCCAAAATTTCAACCAAAAGAAATTGTTATAATAACTTCACAACCTCGTTTGTTCACATACTCGCACGAATTCGATAAAATATTTTTCTTGTGAATCAAATCCAATTTCGAATTCCTATGACCCAGTTTCTTTGGTTCAAACGAAAATTATTTCCTGTACTTTTGTTCGGGCAAAGATATTTCCAAAATATGAGTAATAAGATTTAAAGAAAAGCTCGTAATTATTTAATTTTGATTACAATGGATTGTATTTTCCTCATGTAATATTTAAATAACTCAATAACTTTTACAAAAGTATGGTTTAGAAGAGTAAGGAATGAAGTTAGATTTGTTTAAGTCATGAAATAAGTCATAATGAAATAAAACCGTCTACGGTGTAGTGGCCTACGGCGTAGCGGCCTACGCCGTAGACGCTCGTAGATGACTAAGAAGGCCCTGCGTAGAGGTTGCAAAGACCGAGGTTTTAATGTAAAATTGAATTTTTATGAATATTTCTAATCTTGGATCTAGTTTCCTTCTGGAATGTATTTTAGTCTTGTTATTATTTTAATAAAATGTAATGAACTTTTATGTAAATTGGCGTCGTAAACTTTAATATGTTCATGTTGATATTGTCTGCAGGCTAAAGGTTTTCTTGGAAATCTTTATTAGTTTGCTTAACTTACTGAAAAATATTAATCGTCTTACTTTTTATTTTAGGCTAAAATTTACAGCAAATATAAACAGAAAGAATGAGGCATTAACGCCAAATATGAGTTTATTATAGGTGGGTAAATAAAGTCTAAATTATACCCTTTGTTCAATTTTGTGTGGTTATAATCTAGAAAGTGGTGGCCAGATGATCTAGACGCGCATCACGAAGGCTGGCTCGAGATGGCTCAGGAGAACAGTACCTGGAAGAATATGAGCGAGGCCTTTGCCCAGCAGTGGGACACAATATCAGGCTATTAAAAAAAAATTAACCTATATGAAAGCAGAATATAATCTGTACGTTTATAGTTTAGTATGTTTTTAGAAAGAAACTCTTGGACTATTAAACAAACACATTATTGGCTCTGCAGTTTTCTTTCAGCACAAAAATATGTTAACTACCGTCCGATATAATCGACTTGACCTCGATACCGGATAAAACCGGTTCGGTCCGGGCGAAACCGGTTATCTTATGATTGGGATCGTCTGCGCTCTGCCTTATTGACTGCAGATGGCTCAAAGGCTGTGGAAGTTGCTTTGAATTGGTCGTTTAAAATTTTATTCCATGTTTGGCTGAGTAGGTGTTAGTTTTCTGATAGTTCTTTTATATCTTCTTTTCATATCATGAAACGTGGAATATCTTTTGTATTTGTCCGCTATTGCGTTATTATATAATTCAGGTACGTTTAGAACTACTTTTCTGAGTAACAAAACATCACGCTTGTAATCCGAAGGGCTAGACAGAGGTATACATAGGGGTACAGTACTCACATTTCACTAGTTATGTTTTCTTGGTAACGTGGTTTTAAGTTGATAAATAAACACATTAAGTAGTCTCGTTAGGTTTTTATGTTATTGGTCACATTTATTTACTTATTTAAATTACATGTACAAGTGTAGTACATATGCGGACTTAATGCCACAAGGTAATCTCTACCAGTCAAAATTTGGGTTATCATCGTGATAGAGTACATAAAAAATTATTAAGAAAAATTTTGACATTCACGCTTTTAAAACAACGTCCGGATTTTTTCAAAGGTTTACAGGTAGGCCCGAAAGTCTGACAAGCAGTCTTACCCTTACCAAGGAGTATCGTATTACCCAGTAATAACTGGGTTGTGGAGCTCGCTCGCTGGTGGCAGTCGCTCCATGTAAAATACCGGTACCTGCATCCGGTTAGACTGAAAGATGACCCCAACATAGTTGGGAAAAGGCTAGGCAGATGATGATGTCCGATTTTTTTCACGATGCTACATATAATGACAACCTCCTCGTTGGTCTAGTGGTCGCAACCGCGACTGCTGAGCATGAGGTCCTGGGTTCGATTGCACACTCGGGCAAAGTGTTATTGGGTTTGTCCATCAGGAAATTCTCAGGAGCCACGAAGTCTGAATTTATGCCTGGTTGATGGCAATAGGCTCGACCCCTATTACATGGGAGTTAAACATAACTGACGAAATGTGGGTGTTATATTAGGTACGCCTCTGCCTAACTACTACTACTACATATAAGGATATGGACATGTCTCATGACGCATTAAGTGGGTACAATCTAAGTTCAAGCAAATATAATAATCGATTTCGAAGCTATTTCCTTGCTTAGTAACTCCGGGCTAGAGATATCAACTCTCTACTTCGATCAAGGCCTATTTCCTATTGATTTGTAACTTAGTGACGTGTCATACCCTTGTCATACACCGATAGTAATTTCCTTTCAACTGAGCTAAAATGTAGATGGTAGAAAATGTACCTATGTCAATCTAGATTTAGATATTATTTATATTATAAAATTCTGCCTGCCTCGTTGGTCTAGTGGTCGCAATCGCGATTGCTGAGAGTCAAGACCTCAAGTTCGATTCCCGGGTCGGGCAAATTGTCATTGGGTTTTTCATTAGGAATGTCTCTGTAGAAGCCACGGAGTCTGGATTTGTGTCCGCTTGATAGCAATAGGCTTGCCCCCTATTACATGGAACATGAACATAACTGGCGAAATGTGGGTGTACTATTAGGTACATTACTGCCTAACCCGTCGGCGATTACAGACGTGATATTATGTATAAAATACTGAAATTAATTCATTCACAATGCCAGCATACACTGCTGGGTTTAGAAGCATGAAATTTTTCTCACGAGTTCTAACATAAGTGCGAGCACTAAGGAAAGAATTTTGAAAATTCATCCCTTAAAGTGGTTAAATAGGGGATGACAGTTCGTTATTCTTGCCCGTAGCGTTCGTTCTTGCGTTGGCCTATCGGGTACATGTCTTGTACATGATAAAAAAAGACCATAACTTTAAATGAAAATTGGGAGCTATAAAGTTATTTAATAGAATGCGGGCCAAAACATACTAAACATAGATGGATGATAGTTCAAAATTACGTGATATTGAAACTGACACAAGTTAGATTGCCTTGTAACTAAGGCTGTCTACACACTTTATGTGATCAATGTGCCTGCGAAAAGTAGCATTGTTCAGTTTTTTGAGCATGAGCGTCATAGTTCTACTTTTTGCAGCGGCACTTCTCTTCTTCAGTTTCGATAAACTCATTTGTTGAACTAAAAGACTGAAGCACAAGATTATATCTATATTTTGCTGTATGTCATCTTCTTCGGAATTCCACATCTAATTTTGTATGCATTTCTATAAAAGTTTCAAGTCCTTAGGAGCTTCACACACTGTAGGCGTGGTGATTTACAAAGCAGTCGATTTGCTTTTATTTTGATTGTTATATGTTAGCCTTCATACAAAAACTACTAAAATGTCGAAAAAGTTATACAAACCAACCGCACCGCACTCGTTGTGTGGAGCAACCCTTACAGCTTCATTATGCATAGTGACTCTGTTTTGTTGTATTTGAGTTTAGTCTGTTGGTTCGCGTCATGATGTAACCCAAAATAAATTCGGTATTCTGGACAAATCTGAGACAGACGGTGTAGTGGGAGTCTATCTTTATATTATCAATTTATTTATGCTGACCAAATGAGAGCGTAACTTTTATGTTTTTGATACTTGCCTTTAACTATAAGTTTTTAATAACGTAGGGACTGTACCTATTGTGCACCCACATTCCGCCAATTAAGTCCCATGGACGAGCTTATTGACGTCAAATGGACACGGAACTCGACTTCGAGCTGCAACGAAGAAATTTCATTTGTAATAACTCTTTCCCCATCTGGGAATATAACCTGAGACCTCATGCTCAACAGTACAGCTAGGCAGTTATAGTTTTCAGAAAATAGAATTCAACAAAACTTAATAAAGAAGGCCACTTCAAGATACAATCGTGCTTCACCAAGCCCGCGATCTTTGTCATCTCGTCAATCTTATAAAAGGGTACTCGAGTAATATCCACAATAAACCGTCAAAGAAAGGATATTCAAAGATTTATATGAAACATGATAATCCTTTCAAAGCGGAATAAATCATAAGGCAATATATAAGCTAGATATTGTCAAACATGGTTACATGTTTCCGATATACGAGTGGTTGAACTTTTTATATTGCTTTTATTTATTGGCACGTACCAAAATGTCAATATATATAAAACAATAGAGGGCGAATGTTCGGCCATAAATCCAAGATACGACGATTTATCAAAATGTCAAAAGATGCACACACACCTGTGTAGCTGCGACCTAATTCAAGTTAGCGAATCAGCAAAACAAAATGGACCTTAATCCCACTTTATAGCGTTTCTAATGTGTTTACGGTGTGTTAAAAGGCATTTCGGGCACGAAATGTAGCCGTGAACCTCTAGAGATGAGTATCGTTATCATATTTCTGTTTTGACGTCTATTCTCGAGGTAGATCGATTTAGAAAGAAGCTGCAAAAAGTTTGTTTTTTATGTTGCATTAGGAGATTGCTACACCGAATCCAAGCGGCCGATATTTAGGTCAACACAAGCTCGTAGATTACCGCATTTTTGAGGAATCTAGACCACTGACTAACCTGAAATATGTATCTGCAAAACGTCTTGGGAATATCCTGTCCGAAGTAACATGAAGGTACGATGTAGCGGTTTTATCTCGCCTTACTCTCTTAGGAACGATTTTCCTGGGGTAACCGTATCGTGTAATTCCCAAAAGGTTGCAGAAAGTATTACTGTGCACGCAGAGCTCTATGTGTTCTTAAAATATTAGGCTCCGTATGATTTGCAGTCGAGGTTTTTGATATAAATACGTAAGCATGATAGCAAGTATGGAAGCGTGTGGTTCCACCATTCGAACTTTGGGTTTCACAAATTAATAATAGATGTATTTTTAAGTAACTGCTACTGAACGAATACAAGATTTTTTCTTAAATAATATTCCTTCTTAAAACCTACGATCGTGTAAAAATAACCGCCATTAGAAATGAATTTCTGCTCATTCTTTCACTTCAGAACTTTGTCGAGTCGTTAAGCAATTGATTCGGTTCAATTCGTTTTTCTTACATTCTTTCATTCCCTGCCAGCGGATGGCAACGTATAAACTTTTAAACGTTTCAGTACAAATACTCGTATGAGAAAATAAAGCAAGAAATCTTTGAAATATCTTAAGTGCACCGTAAGGCTGCGGTTGTTAAAGCGACAGCGAGTTGACAGTGGCTTTGGGGCGACGAGCGCGGTGGTGGTACAAGAGTAAATGTATGTTTACTTGTTTAGAAAGCATTTAAAGTTGTTGATTAAATAAAATGCTCTTTAGTAAAATAAGACTTCATGTAGAATCGTTCAGGCGTGTCTTACGAGAATAGACCGCATCAGAGAGTGAAGTTTGTCAGTCCAAATCTAAAGTATGGATGTTTGAATAGGCCCCATAGTAATTGCGTATCGTAGTCGCAATGTGTAGTCGTAGTTGTAATGTGTGTGTGTGTGTGTTGTGTGTATGTGTCTGTGTTGTGTGTAGTGTGGTCTTTGCTAGATATTAACTCAAGTGAAGACAAACCGAGTGGATATACGCATATCATCAATCACCTTCAACCATGTTGAGGTCAGCTTGAGTCAAACGGGATGCAGGCGATTACCAACATTTGTCATGGAGCCCTAACCTCCACAATCCAGTTACTAGGTGAGGGGAGACCCATTGGTAAGAGTGGTTGTCTGACTTTCGGTCTTCTGCCTGTAACGACTGACTATAGAAGACAACGGATTAACGTGCTTTCAATGGCGAGATGTCTCGGTGTGTTATTATGATCAGCCATCCACAGACTGACCTCGGTAAGCCTTGCTTAGTATTGAAGACCGACCCGTGCGACTGCTATAACTGTCACGAGATTCTCTCTGGGCGCCTAGACTCTGGGATCCTAACCTGGTAAAACTGGTATTTTGCGGGGGTAATATGCTGGTTCAGATTCTTTGGACACGTTACCCGTAACAATGATTCCATTGAGAGTTTGGTGATTCAGGGTAGAGTCGAAGGCACGAGACTACGTAGTCGATCACCAACCCGATGAACAGATTACATCAAATCTGTCACCTAGACCCCTGAGGCAGAATGTGCTCGCCATGCAGCCAATAGAGACCGGTGGAAAAGGATCGCGAAGCGAGCGCTAAAACTAAGAAGAAGAAGCATATGCTGATAACGAAGATCAATAAGGCAGGTTAGGCACTAGACAGACGAAAATTAGCGGCACTCGCGACCGCTCCCACTACCCAGTTCACAGCCTTAAAACGTTGTTGCACTAAAATGAATTTGCAGTACACCAACCTAACCATAGATATTTTCTAAAGGAGTACCGCCAACCGGGAGTCACATGGAGTGCGCATTTATTATGGGCTAAACAAACTGCGGGCTACTTATACATGAATGAGGAGCTCGAGAGGAAACTGGACCGAGTGCTGTTCAGTAATGTTGTTAGAAGGAGAATAATTGTTGCAGGAGCTGGATTCGTTACTTATGTAACATTCCGGTCTTAAGACGGAATATGTATTGCTTGGTTTGAATATAGTTGAGCATGAGCAGTATACCTGCAAAAGGTGACTTTTAAGAGCAGACCCGGTGGTCTTATAGATAATATCTATGTTGTGAATTTAAGTTTCTTTAAAAAAAATACTACCTTTTGTCTACGGCTTCGGCCGCGTAGAGGTCGGAGGTTGTCTCACAGGAACGTACTGCCGGGATAGGAATTATCCTATGTCTTAACCCAGGCCTAAAAGTAAAAGTGCCGTCAAAATCGGTCCAGCCGTTTCGGAGATTAGCCGGAACAAACAGACAGACAAAAATTAAAAAAAAAATGTTTTGTTTATAAGCGCCGTACTTATATATTTTCATAATGTACTCAGTAAAAAGCTGTTAATTTGATATTACAAACCGACTCTTCAATTTTATTTATTTTTATCGATATTTTAGATGTTTTGTTAACGTGTTTAAGCTATAAATTATAGAAAACTTGCAAAGCGATCTAATTCAGGGAAATTCCTTTTCACTCGAAGTCCTTAGATGATATTTCTTATTCTAGTCTTTCTAATTTCCCTAGGGAGCGTATATTTTTGTTTGATAAATATTAGGTAGATACCTTATTTTATCCTCCTGTGGCCAAATAGCAATCTATCTTATGAATGTTCAAAATATGACTAAAGAAAACTGAGTTTTAATGTCTCTGGACCGGAAATCTCCCAAATGACGTTAAAAATACACTGTTATTCACAAATTCTTTATTCTGAAGTAAGAAACAAACCATTTTCATTGTTTTGTGGAAACAATGAAAATGTAACCGATACCGTACTAAGAACAATCGAATGATTCAAACGACAAAACATCAAAAGGAAAAATATTTGTGTCAACACAAAGCTTTTTTTACCGCCCGCCGCTCTAGCATGCCTTGGTCAGGACACAGCATAAAGAGGAAATCAGAGAGCCTAGACAATGACATAAGTCTTTCGGTAGTTTATGTCAATTCAATAAGTTTTTGACGTTTCCGTCATCGTTTTGGCTGATAGAATTTCCCTTTGTCTAGGCTCTCAGAAGGTATACCCACGCGTAGATTTCTTTAATTTTTTTTTAAACTTTGCCTTCACTAGGAATTTCTCCTGTATCGTGGGTGCGTACAACCAGACCCGGAACAACTACCTGTAGATAATACAAATATTTATTCCGTGCGGGGATCGAACCCGCGACACGCAGCGCAGCAGCCAATCGCTCAGCCACTGCGCCAACCGTGCCGTCAAATGGGGGTAACAGAAACTGTTCAAGAGTGAAAAGTCAGGTACGGTATTTTGCGATTTCACAAAGGAATCAAAACCTATAGGGTACTTCCCATTGACCTAGAATCATGAAATTTGGCAAGCAGCAATGTCTTACATCACATGTAAAGAATCTGAAAACTGGAAATATATAGTTTAATAACAAAATACCTTTAAGTTTATACGGAACTCTCGGAGTCCAACTCGCACATGGCCAGTTTTTTCTTGTTTATCAGTTAGTTCCATGTAATTATTTGGGTGTGAATGAAAGAAGCAAGTATTATCATCAAATTATAGAATTTTCCCAAGCTAACCATATGAAGCTGTTGCAAAAAGATGCAGGTTGAATCTCCAATTGAAATCGATATTAAATTGAATTTGTACCCATTTTATTTTATTTTTATTACTGTTTGACATTTTTTATTTTTTTTTATTAATTATTGTTCGATTTAGTTGACATTATTTACTTTTTCAAGTACCTGTGGTATTATTATAATTTTTTCTTTTTCTTGACTTTATTTTACTTTTTCAAGTGTCGTATTATATATATATATATTTGTTTATTACTGTGAATATGAGGACTACGTGGGTCATACTATTATTATTATTTTTATTTTTTAGTTAAGTTAGTTTCACGATTGTCTGGCAGTTTGAGTACTTTATGGGCCTACCCAAATGTCCTTTCTTTGATATTGTTCGTCGTGTCGTTGAGCTCCTTGGATTACGAGTTGAGCTACACGATCACTGACAAATGCTTGCACTGTCTGGACAGGTCCACTCAAATCTGTGTGGTTATTTCTTCAACATATGACTTGAGCAATGTCTGGACTTTAAAAGAGACTGTGACCTCTGAGTTTGTTTCGGATGTTTCTTCTCAGAGTAGTCAGGTACGAAACACCGGCCCCATCTAGTTTTAAAACAACATGTTGTGACATATAAAAGAGTTTTGTGATTTATGATTTATGAATGTCTCTTTTAATTTTTTGGGCTTGCATGATATTGTTCTTTATTTATTCACACACACAACAACACAACAACATCACTCTTAAAACTATGTCCCACAAAACCTTTTCCAAAGTTTGTCTTCTAACATGATCGTAAATAGTGCGCTCTGGTTGTTTATCTATTCTGTGGCCTAGGCATGCCAGCCCCCCAACAATTTCACAGGTCCGCCAGACTATTGCAATCGTCCGAAGCGCCAATCATTTCAATCAGCTTTCAATCATTTTCAAGCCTCCCCTTGCTAATACGTTTTGACGACAATTTTTTCTATTTTTCTTTCCATATTCCGTTGAGTTTTCTTTTTCATTTATAATTGTGATTGGAATAAATGCGAAGTGAGAGTTTTTGTGAATGACTGTTTGACCGAGTGTAATAATTTAGGGGAAAGTTTTTTTTGGTTAAAAGGGATTTCCGTTTGAATAAATAATTTGGCGGTTTGTGTATATTCATTTGGATTCAGGTTTTGTTTGAAAATTTACGTAAAATTGTAATAATAGGGGGACATGCTATTAACTCTAAACGCTTGGCCACATCCTACACGCGCAAGCGATACACTTGGTATTTATTTACTTATCAAGACAAAGTTTATAAAATTCTTAACTTAAAAACTATGCCCCACAAAACCGTTTTCACGGTTTTTGGTGTAACAGCAATTATGACAGAAATTGCTTACAGCCACGTCGTCGTCGACTGTCGCGACTTGCGACTGGACACAAGTAAGGCAAGAGCGTGTCGCATAACGCAAGTTTCATCACCTGAGGGCGTGTATGGTTCGCGAAAACATGGCCTAGGTACAGGTCACACATAAATTAGTTCTTATCTCCGCTAAGCTCAAGCCACAATTCCTGATGTAGGTCTAAACGAGTAAGTTACGAAGGTTACTTCGTATATCAGGAAGGTCCCGACAAGACCTTTAATTAACTAATTGCCTTGCAAATAGGATGTGGAGTCAAGGAGTCAATCCGCTCTTGGAAACTCTGAACTTTGTAGTCACCGGTGACGTGTTAGATTATGAATCTTATCAGTGGGTAAAAAGGATAGATCTTTGATAGCATTATGTAGCATGTTAGCATTATGTATTTATATAAGTGTAGGTCTGAGGCGGTGAAATAATAGCAGATTGACTATTTTAGACTTTTATTAATTTAAAATTACACAGAGTACACGTTATCGGTTCTACGGTTATCGCCATCTTAACTTTTCCCCTTCCATCCTTCCTCTCTCTCACACACATATGTCGTCTCGCTTACACTCACTCATGCTTATTATTCTAACTACTAAGTACACATTTTAAAATCCCACATAAGTATATATTAATATTTACTTTTATGAATATTTATATAGTATTTTAGGTTAAGGCACATATAAACTTTATTCTCTTCCTTTACACACTATCGTCTACATTTCTTTTTCATTTCTCCTTTTTGCGGGTCTGCTGGTAGAAATTTCTTGTGAAATAAGCTGTACCCTTGTACTCATATATTATAATGTTATTTTCCTGTGTTGTCTTCTGTGTGTACATAAATAGTTAAATAAATAAATAGAATTAAGTTAAACAGATGGATTATTGTTTCTACTTTGCCCTGATCAATTTTTTTTTGTTTATGGCTTAGGACTCTGTCCGTCTTTGCGCCAAACTTATTTGTCTGTATAGCTTTTTCTACCTTATCGTAATTGACTTAAAATATCTTTCACAATACACAATTTACAATGTAGGAAGTCCAGTTTATGTTAGGTCTGTTTTTTTCACAGAGCGGAGAGGTGGCCTACCTAAGTCACACTTTATAGGTTAATAATGCTTATACTGAGATAAAGATGATGTAAGTTTTTACCCTAAGCTGGCAGTCTCTTTATAAAGTTAACATTGCTGTAGTAGATCGCTGAATGTGAGAATGTATGAAAACAAAAGACAATCAACGACTGACGTAGTTTTTTTTTCATACACTTTGAACCGACCAACCTTCTTTATTTGTCCCATCGATGATATGACTTATAAAATTATAAATTATCGGGCTCACTAGGAAGCCACGTTAATTGCAGTCTGTAGCATTTTTTGAGTCCTATATTGGGCAGGTGTAGGGACCAACCATCTCACGTTTACACACCTTTGACTGACGTTTGGTGTGAACATGGCCTTACCAATCAAAAGAGGATCTATAGAACTAACCTCGTATATACCTCTATGAAGGGTTCCACTTTAGCTGATAGTCAGAGTGCCACAAACATCCACAAGGACGCTAATAACTTCATCGAGAGGTCCTCTCGAGATCAAAGCAATACGGTTACCATCTCACAAGCGCGGTGAGATGATTGGCGACTCTCAGAGTAGCTACGAACGAGGCGAGTATGTCGAGGAGGTATTTGAAGGGAGGGTTTGTGGTGAAATATTTGGTTTACTCCAAAAATTTTACGGGATTATTTTGTTTTTCGCTGTTTTGGTTTGAGGCGAAGTTTTTGATTGTATAAGCGAAAATAATTACTAAAAATAACATCGGAATATAACAACACGCCCTGTTTCCCCGTACGGTCAGGCACAGGTGTACTAAATTCAAGCTCGGGGCTATTATGTTACTGAGAAACTTTTGCTGGAAAATCCTAATTACACAATGCCTTTTACATTGTACTGTTGCGTTTACAATCCTGCTTGCGACCACTACAGCAAAGAGGCAACGAAATATTGTGTACATACATGAAATAATCATTCAATTCGCACTTGTAATAGAATAAAAGTTTCTACGATTAACGAGTCCAAGGTAGAAAAAGACAAAGACACATTTTCCGTCATTTGGTGAATTTTCACTTGAAAATTACGCACGTGGGTAGTGTCAAACTACTGTCGCACTAGAGTGATGTCGTGCTTCAGTTTGTAGCACTAGTGTGCATTCATCGAGCTATGGTGAGTATTGTCGCCGGAGCATTAACCGCACACACGTTTGTCTATCTCACCTCTTGTAGTGCACTCTTACAATAAACAGTTCCGAAACAACAATTTCACTATCTTTTAGTTCATCTAAGTATATCATAAAGACCAATCGCTCAGCCACTACGTCAACTGAGTCAGAAGTTTACTTTTAATCCTTAAACCACGCACAAAGATAAAATCCCAGTAATATCTTCATTAGTACCCCTTGTTCTCGTACCAAATCCTACACGTAACGATTAGTGTTGGTACTTGACATGATTGGTAGCTTCGTATGTATGCGTGTGTGTGTCTGTATGTATGTGTGTGTGTCCCTACCGATGAAAGTGGGGTGTTTCAGAAGAGAGTGTTCTTCAGATAAGTCGTTTCTTTTATGTTTAGGATGCTAGAAATGGTATGGATTAGTAAGGGTTTGGGGTACTTTTGCATTAAATTGTTGTTTATTGAATAGGTATGTAAATGCCAGGGAGGTTTTTTCTTTTGCATACCTAAAATGTTAATTAATATTTTTTTGGGATTATTATTTCAGCAGTTGATCAAAACTGATGAACTAAGAAAATTACTACATAATCACTATCCTGCCCATATCCTAATTAATTCATGCTCGACGCAGCATGTCTTCTTCTGTACTTCTCTTTTTAGCCATATCATCTTTCACACAGTCAATCCATCGTTTATTTGGTCTTCCCCAATTCTTATCGCCATCCACATTTATACGGACATCCACAGATTGCCTAAAAAGAACATTCCTTCTCTAAAGAAATATAAATACCTTGTTATTCCAGTCCACATGCCTTTGTGGTTTACTCAAGTGTTCATAGCAGTAGCGCACGTGTACTATCTTCTATCGCTTGCTCGCTTCATTACACAAGTCATATATTATCTCGAGTGGGAGTTTCCTCGCGATGTTTTCTTACATTGTGAGACGGAAGTGCTGATGAGGAAAACATGCAAAATTTATGTTTAACTAGAAGTCTGTTTAACTGAATTATGACGGGGTTGATATCTAAATGTAGCTTTGAGCTAATTAAATTAACTTATAAATACTCAACCATTAATTTTTTGACATTAAGGGTCAGTTCACACCGAGACGTGACGCGACGCGACGCGTCACTGTCAAGCCATTTTATGCTTTATCTCCATTAGTAAATGCATAGTATCGTGTGAACTGACCCTTAGCCTAAATTCAACTATCTTTACTTATTATTAGATGTTATACACTGCAGGGCAGAGTAAACGTGGTGCTGTTCCACAAACGATGGGGCACTTAATATCGTGTCCTGCGTGTCCACTTGTTTGTTCACTTCAGGAACTGATGGACGTTACCGAAAGCGCCAAACTAGTAGCTCAGTTCTGGGCTGACACAATTTAGATTGCCATCGACACGCTAAAAAGAAGATTAGTTGTTATTCTATCGCACAAAAACTACTCAACGGATTTGAATAAAATTTTACACAGATAGTTTATAACCTGGATTCACGTGGGACTATTACCGAACCATTCGCGAGCGAAGCCGCAAGTATAAGCTAGTGAACCCATATATCTGAAATTTCACTGTTTTATTGTAGTGTTTTCGTAAAAGTCTAAAAGCTGTCTGTAAAGCTAAGCTAGGTATCGTGACTGACTGCTCCGTTGGTTTACTGGCTTAGCATAAGGATTTGGCCCAGATCCCAAATCATTTGGGTTCCGCCAGAGTCAGACGAAGTGTTATCGGGATTTCGCACTAGAACAAACTATTTGTCGCCTCTGGTTTGGTTCTAAACCTTGCAAACACAGACTTTTTAAGTTAATTTTAGAGATTTCAAGTATTTAATCCAAAGGCTAAAAAGTTGTGTGGTAATTGGTTATCGTGGTATGGACATGTAATGCGGGGGAATGAGCAAAACGCTAAACATTAATAAAAAAAAATAAAAAAATATTTCACATAGGCCTAGATGGGCACTTATAAAACGTCTTAAATGTATGTAATGTTATGGCTATAAGAATAGAGGAAGACTTAAGAAACGATGGATGGACTGTACAAAAGATGATATGGCTAGGAAGGAGCTGACTGCTGAGACGAGTAATAGAGAAGTATGGAAGAAGAAAACATGCTGCGCCGACCCCAAATAAATTGGGATAAGAACAGGAGAATGATGAATGATTCAATTCAAACTTTTAAAACATATTATTTGAGTAGACTGGCACTCACGTTTTAACAGTTTTCCTGAAGAGTGATTCAAGGTTTTACGAGGCAAAGGAATTTTTTACGTATCATAAAATCTCTTCATAAGGATTAAATCTTTGCAAGACCGTGTGGAAAGTCGTCATTTTCTCGGCTTTTACAACTGTGTTTGTATTCATAACGGGTTTAAGAGAGTTCTTAATAAGTTTGTGGGTGAATGGCTTTTATGAAGAAGGGAATCTATTAAGGTTTTGGAAATGGGGAGAGGACTGTTTTATTGTTTTTGGTGTGGGAATGAAAGATATAAATTATGTTACATTTCAAAACGCGTGGCAGATACGTATCATTGGACTGATGCCTGACTCAGGTCGCTTGACAGTTGAGGAGCAACTCCTCTCAACTACTTTTAGTTCGCTAGTGATGAGGGGAAATAATTTGATAAGTGATGAACATAGTACTAACACCATACGAAATATTTTGCGCACGGTTTTATTCCTTGGGACAGAAACTATAAAACGTCACCAGCTACGTTCCTTACCACATATTAAGTAGCCTATAGCGTTCCGGTAACAAAGAGTGGGCTAAACTTCACCACGGAAGCCGAGTGTTGGTTACTACAGTGCGGTATTTACTAATCGAAACTGCTACTGTTTGAAATAATTATGAACTAATAATTATTTCGACCAGTACATTGCATTAATCGTCTCCCTAACTTTTTCCCGAACTATATTTGGGTTGCCTTGCAGTCTAACTAGATGCAGCTTAATATCAGTATTCCACATGGAGCCTTTATAACCTTACAATTACAACTGGGTAATACGATACCCCTTGGTAAGAACGGATATCAAACTTTCGGCTTCTGACTACTCGTAACGACTGCCAATGGCTTAACGTGCTTTCCGAGGCACGGAGGAAACTCGGTATGTAATGCATACTTATTGTATTTAATCATGGTTACCCACCCACGCATCCCAAGCACGGCTTAACCTTGAAGGTCGACTCGTGCGGCTGTTATTATGTAGCCACGAGTCCTTCTTAGAGCCTCCTCGAGCACTAATATTACCTTTAAATATCTATGTAAGCCCCGAGGTCAATATACCACTGAAAACGTTTAGGTAGTCCCCTACGTGACCAGATAACAACTGATATATTTAGGGACTTCCTTTTACCAACTAGGTCAACGGCCCCGTAAAATATTGCATGGAATATTTATACGCTGTGACAAGTTTACGTGATGCACCTTACCTTTTTAAAGTAGGTTAGTCTTGTCTATGGGTGGCCATAAAGTATCTTGTTTAAAGAGTGGAACAGTGCATAAGTTATGAAGGGAAGCTGACCCGCTAGCGCTACCCTTGGGCCACATAGAACGGTTTTACGAGCATGGTGGAGAAGTGGAGAAACGACTGTAAATATTCCGTTTATTTTTTTTTTATTTCACTTTGTTGTTTTAAGGCAGTGGCTTCTTGCAGAAATTCAATGGCGATATTCGGAACTGAAAAAAAACCTGCTTTTTCACTGTAAAGGTTTGAAGTACAAGTATTATTTAATGGCTTACTAGCTTGAGCTCGCGGTTTCGCCCGCGTGGATTTCGGTAAATTGTCCCACGGGATGGTACTAACGAGATAAAGAAGTATCCTATGTGTTATTCCAGGTTATACACTATCTGTGTGCCAAATTTCGAGTCGAACAAACATCAACATCCATCCATCCTTCCATACATCCACACAAACTTCCTCATTTATAATAGTAGTAAGAAGTAAAGCTATAACCACGTTGTAAATAAAAGCATAAAAGCGTGTCTCTATTTACAATATAACCCTGATGCACAGTCATGGCACACTGACGGCAAGGCGTGGGTAATTTGTTTCCGGCTGTAAGACGACGCATGCTGACGTGGGCGTCGGCAGAAGGTGAGCTTAATTAACTCCGTGACTGATGACCAGCCGCCCTTATAATATGTCAGTGTCTATATTAAGTGTTAGTCAAATATGCCTGACTAGCAGTTGCCCGCGACCTTCGGCCGTGTGAACTCTTTGAATCGGATTTTGTTAACAACTTCAAGGGATTTTTTTTTGCACGGATGCCTAATCCTTTTTCTAAATAAAAGTATCCTTATAACATCAGCTATCTGCCAGTAAAGTCCCGTCAAAATCGGTTCAGCCGTTTCGGAGATTAGCCGGAACAAACAAACAGATAGACAGACAAAAATTAAAAAAAAAAAAATTGTATACCGAAGATACTTTCATGTGTACTCAGTAAAAAGGTGTTATTTTGCAATTACAAACAGACACTTCAATTTTATTTATTTGAAGAAATAGATATTGTCTGTCAACGATTATACGGACCCATCCGAAAATAGCTCCATAACTTCGAAGTGAACCCTACTCTCTCTTAGTTTCGGATTCATGAGTTTTGAAAACACATCGGAAGTAAGGGACAATTGTCCAATCGTGTTGCCATTCAACACGTCTGTAGGTGATGCGGAGTAGGAAACACCCATAACTTCGGCTGAAACTACGGGTTTGCTGTTTAGAGAGTAGACTTCCAGGCTCCAAAGACATCTAGGAAAGTATCACGTATCAACCTTCGCACTAAACAATCTACGCAAGAAGAGGGTCAGTATCAAGAAAACCTCAATTAAAAATTCAGTTAAAGTTTATTGAGAACAGACTCAATTTAAAAAACTTCTAAGTGCATTTTTATTTCAATGAATTAGAAAAACATCTACTTTGACGTGTTTACAAAATATAGAGGCATTAATATACTTCGACCATCAGAATGGCAAAATAATGTACTCACATTTCACACCAGAGTACTTTATAAAATATTCAACATAAATATTTTTACATTTTAAAAGCATCCGCGCTTTTTGCATGTTTACCATAAAAAAGTATAACACAACATTTTTTTTTCATGAAAAGGTTTTCTATACAGATATTGAATAAAAATCCGCCGGATGAATATGAAACGCGAGGGAAGTAACGAAGTTTTCTGCAAATGAAAAGTTATTCGTTAAAAGGCAAAGTTCAAATTGACGTTAGCTGATGTTGTATCTGACTATAAACATGTTACTTGTTTCTGTTGAAATTGTTCAACATCATCATCATGATCAGCCTACAGCAGTCCACTGCTGGACACAGGCCTCTTCAATCGCACGCCACTTAACTCAATTCTAGGCCACTCTCATCCAGTTGCTACCAGCCACCCTGCGAAGATCGGCGCTCCACCGAGCCTAAGGTGTGCCACCTTACGCTTGCCAATTTGCGATCTCCACTCAAGAACACATCTACCTCCACGGTCATCGGCTTATGTAGCCGGCCCATTGCTACTGCAGCTTACATATCCTGTGAGCTATGTCGACCTCTCAGGTTCAATGTCGAATCACCTCGTTCCGGCTGCGACCCCTTAGAGAGACTTCAATTATAGCCTGTTCCATAGCTCCCTGAGCGACCTTGTATTTATGGACCAGCCGTTTCGGCCACGTAAGTCATAACTTTCACTCTGCACAGCAAACGATTGATTTCTTTAACCTTTTAACCGCCAGTGCATAATAAACGCGCGTGCCCTCCACGACAAATCACTACTTCACCTACCATTTTGTCACATATTTGTGTCGTTTCGCGTACAGGGCACACGCTTGCTTGTCACGTATATGTGACAGTGGCGTTCAAAAGGTTAAACTATGTTTAGAGCTAGATTCTGGACATTTGGATTTCCTTTTCTTTTTTTTATGATGTCTTTCAGTCTAACGGTTAGACTGAAAGATATCATAGTTAGTTCAGCTGCATCCGGTTAGAGTCTAACCGGATGCAGCTGAATACCAGTAGCGACTACCTAACCTTACCCACGCATCGTGTTACGGGGTAAACTCGATTCCCCTTGGTAAGATTGATAAGATTCTGGACTTACAAATAGTAACATTATTTTAGTTTCCATAATCGGAATAATTATGTGTTGCTTTGTTCCTGGATGCAGTGTCACAAACTAACATACTGAAACATATTATCTACTTCCGTCTTAAAGTTTGGTCTCACGCTATCACTGTGATAGGCAATGTTAATTAATTTGTTCGTTGAGCCATGTCATACATAAAACAAGCATATGTAATAGGATTGTATAAATGGGTACAACCTCATTAATGATTAAACTGTGGAGTTAAATTTCATTATAATTTATTACAAATCGTAGCCCTCTTACCGACAGTGTGTTTGTGACGGCCGACCGCGCCCCCATGTGGGTACCAACGGAATTATACGATTCATACAATATTACAAGCTTTACGTTCGTTTGTACATTTTATATGAGAACAACTCAGGATTATTTTATTTTAATTGTAAAATCAAATGTGATGTTTACTTTTAACGAGGGTTTTATCAACTTTTTAAGGGAATTCATTAAGCTTGTCCGGCCAAACACTGATTACAAATCACGGGTTTGAAATAAAAATCACAGAAATGATTTTCAAATTAATTACACGTTCACGATAATAATAAAAAATGGACTGCCATCGCCGATTTAGAATTCTTCCTCTTAGCGTGTCGATGACAAATTAAATTGAATCAGTCCAAAAGTTAGCGACGTGTTTGGAATTTTCAGTAGCGTACATCAGCTCCTGTGATGTGCAAGCAACATGGCAGACAGGACACGATATCAATTGTCCCGTCGTTTGTGAGGCAAGACACCCTGGGCGTCGGGGGTCACGTGGTGGCCCCCGGCCACCGTAGGCGCGGGCCTGTGAAAGGCGCGTTATGGTCTAGCTCGCCGTCCGGCCGTTTTATGACGAAAGGCCGTGTCGACGGCGCGTTCGTGTTCCACGCGCGCCTCAAGAGATGTCAGTAACCACGTAGGGGTCCACATGGGCCGATGCCTGCCAGGGCTGCGGGACTGTTCGAAAGAGATACCGCAGCCCTGGAACACAAAGGGCAAAGAAGGAACATTGATGGGTTTTAGTCAGTACAAGTCTGATATGAAGCCTAGTTCGAATTCTAGCTTAGGTAGTGTTCCTATCGGAAAATCCAATGTATTTCCGCCAAGAATGTCTCTATAGCTGCCCGTACGCTGTATTTGTTCTAGGTTGAAAGGAATTGGCTCGCCCTCAGTACGTGGTCTTACACATAGCTGGCTACATGTGGTCGAGTTATAGGTACACCTCCGCCTAACCCTTCGGGGATGACAAGCGTGATGTTATGTAATGTTTATGGGTTGTTATCGCTTCAGAATAGTTCGATAGTTTTATGAGTACTTACGTAAGTTGTTTGTTACTAAATAATTTGTGCATGAACCATTACCAAGCAGGTGACTACTCTAATTCTTCTTCTTAGCGTGTTCTGAAATACACAAACAAATTGCAGTTTTCAAAAGAATGTGGAAGATAACTTTCCATTTAATCACAGTTGCTATTCAAATATTTGTTATATTACATTATTTGTATTTATATTTGTGTCTGACTGAAAGCCTATTCCAACTTAGTTGGGAAAAAGCTAGGCAGATGGTGATTTATATGTATGTAAGTTTATTCTTATATGTATTGTATGTTATATTTAAATTAGTTATTTGCTTTATGATTTTTTATTTTCTCTTCTCTTTTACAGTGCCTACGCTCTTTTTTATCTATTCTCCTTTCGCAAGTCTGCGGGAAGAGATTTCTTTAGAAATATCACCTTTGTCCTTATTTTTCTGTTCCTTTATTTCCATTACTGTATACAGTGTGGACCTAAACTGTTAAATCTATACTAATATTATAAAGCTGAAGAGTTTGTTTGTTTGTTTGTTTGCTTGAACGCGCTAATCTCAGGAACTACTGGTTCGATTTGGAAAATTCTTTTAGTGTTGGATAACTCATTTATCGAGGAAGGTTATAGGCTATAAAAATTTACGCGGACGAAGGTCGCGGGCAACAGCTAGTAAATAAATAAAAGTATCCTACAGGCTATGCAGCTATTCTCGATATCACTTACCTACAAAGATAATACAACATCTAGTTCTAAGTAAGATCAGAGCTGAAGCTGATCAACATACAGCTTCATTCAATAGGAAAATATGTGACTTTCCCAATCAATTTTACTTGAACGCACTACTCGGGAACAGTTTGCTATACGGCGTAACTGAAAGTTGTTTGTGCGGCAAGTTGGCCCATGTTAGTTGGCTCGCTTGTCCCGCCTGACGCTCATTGTTGGCTGCTGTGAACATGTCAGGGATATATGGCGGAAAAGTTCGTTCAGCTACGCTATTTTGTTAGCAGTAAGCTCAATAATTATAGAGGTAGGAGAACCATCGATTAAATATGTGCCAAAAGGTTCTCGACATCAATAATCAAGTGCTATTTTAATAAAGAGAAAACACTGACTTTGCTCATCAGCTCCTATAATGTACAGAGCATTAGCTAATCGGCTGCCACCGCTTGAGATGGCATGGCGAATGAAATTTTGCACTCTAAGCACTTCGGCGCCTTATTTTGTTGTCTACTGTCATTTCTAAATTCTGCTGGCGCGGCGGCGGTTTCATTCATCTATCATATATTTATTTTGTAGGTATATTATGTTTGAAACTATTGCTCCGTCACTTAGCCCCCAAAGGTTGGAAGACCAGCGTCAGACAGCATCACCTGTCTGGCATGAATGCTGAAATGGACCTTTTTGGCGCAGCCGTGAGTCACACAGCACATACTATGTATTTTCTCTTTTTTTTTAATTTTTATTTCGTCATTTATTTTTTATTTTGGTTCTTTTCTTATTCTGTGTGCTTTTTCTTTCATCTGTGGGGTTTACACTCGTATTTTATTGTATTTACTTAATATAATAAATATTAAGTTTAATTAGCACTAGCCGTAAATCCAAATAGCCACGTGTCGTTAAACATAAAACCATGCGAATTTAATAAGCATCACCTGAATGTATTAGGGCAAATAAACTTAATATCGTTATTAACTTATTACTCATTCAAAATATGCCATTAACCGTAATTACCGTTTATGCAGTCACCGCATTTCAGTTTTGTATGCCCAGCAGCATTGCAGGATGCATAATGTCGTTTATTTGTGTCGGGAGATAACTGAAATGATAATTCAACATAAAACTAAGAGCTTCTACTTACTTGGGAATAGCTCTTATTGTCGTAAAAATATATAGAAATCAGTGAATTGGAAGATAGCGTACTGCACTGCCTAGGATGGCAACAAACAAATACGTGATAGCATACGTCCATCTCGCGATCTCGCTGCGATGACCACACACCATTAGATTGGCGATATCCTCTTATCTGTCACCTAATAACATAAAAACACTTGGTTACAACAATAAATCCTAAATAAATCACAAACACCAATGAAAGCCAAACAATCTCCCAAAGCGCGTCCCTCTGGTTATTTAAGCGTGTTTTCAGCCGAAACACACACAATCTTACCTCGTATATTTATTCAGGTAACTGGAGCCACGCGAGACCGACGATTTGGTAAATAACGTCTTGAGACGATCGCTTGCGGGGGTGACCAACGTTTAGCGAAAATCCGGAACGCAGTAAAAATGTACGCAAATCTTTTGGGGCGTGGCCAAAATCGGATCTCACGCCGCCATCTTTTTTTTCTATTTTTACAAGACAATTACACTTCAACCAACTTATCAGTGCAGGCGGAAAAACACAGAACTAAAATAAATGTACCAAGTTTGACAAATCGACGCAAATTTTCTTCACAAGCAGCGCCACCTTGAACTGCAAACTTAAAGTGATTATAAATTAATGTTTACCAACAGCGCCCCCTATCAACGCATTCGAGCTCAAATAGACCCATAAACCGCTGCACTGCTGTATCAATATGACGGATTGAGTAAAGGTAAAAATGTATGTCATAAACTGTGGTCATACAGGTATAAGTGCTGAAGACGACGCTCTCTTCAAAATCAAACTATCCTCAACTTGACGTGCTAATGTTTAGAGGTTTGTACATTGAAAAGCCAGGCCTATTTTTGCATTTAATTCAACTACAGAATCTTATGAAACAGTCAGGGAACCTTGCTGATAACGTCAATAGCTTTTCCTCAAATCAACAAAATTAAGAGGCTATAAATTCAAGCTTGAATACGCAATTCAAAAGAGTTCATTAATACTTTACGTCCGAACTCCAAGATAACAAAATTAACCATTAAGTTATCGCAAATATTTGACGCGGAATCGTCACCTTACAGTGTTTTCACGGATATTTTACATCTGTTTTTGCTTTATATTCGTTATACATCATTGGATTAGATTGCCGCATGAATCTTTTGTCTGTAAATACTCCACCATTTTGTTGTTCCAATACAATTCCATGAAACACTTCACAAATATTTACTAACGACGCCTCCTTGTCAAATTTAAGCACCAAAAGATCCAGGCCCTGTTCTAATGTGTTCATCAAGTTTGCGTCATATTTGTAATTATAAAGCGTGTCATTACGGAGAGTGACTATGGGTAATGGCACAGGGTAATGGAGATGTGGAGGTGTCTTGTCAAATCAATCATGTGTTGTTCGCTGACAAATGACGTCTTGAAAGATTAGAGCCTTGGCACACCACGTTTTATTTATGCGCTGCCGACGCGGCGCGTTCTCTGCGCGACAATCACCGGGAATTGGTTTTATTTCACAAACAACTGGTTTCATTTATTTTGTAGGCGTCTCCAAATGTCTTAACTCTCAAAACAGCACACCGCCATCTTCCTACTTCCTCTTTCTCTCTCACACACCCAATATATCGGTGGTCCTGATAAGGCTTACTTGTTACCACTTAGGTAGACACAGTGGCGTAGTAAGTCGTGAGCAAAGCGGCAGCAGTTTACAATCATAAATCTATTTTAAAATTCTAGCTTCTCCTCTTTTCTATCAAATGGCCAGCTTCTTCCTCAAAACTCAGGGAGCAGTGTCTAAGTAGTCTACCCAGAACTATCCTCAAAGAAGTGTAGTCACCCTAACCCGCATCTTTTAGTCCGCAACCTCTTAGTGCGCGTTTTAGATAAAGCAATCGTTTTAAAAGCTTTGTTTTTCTTCCCTCACTGTGCTTGATACAGCTAATTCTGTAGACATAGTCGTATTACTGGTAAGAGCTTGTAGAAGTAACGTAGATAAAAAACGGTACATTATGGAAAAAAAACAAAGTTTAATTTTGAAAAAATGTTAGTTACTATGTTAATGTTTAACTTTGTGATTAACATTGTGATTAACATTGTGATTAATATTGTGATTAACATTGTGATTAATATTGTGATTACCATTGTGATTAACATTGTGAGTAACATTGTGATTAATTTTGTGATTAACATTATGATTAACATTGTGATTAATATTGTGATTTACATTGTGATTAATATTGTGATCAACATTGTGGTTAACATTGTGATTAATATTGTGATTACCATTGTGATTAACATTGTGAGTAACATTGTGATTAATTTTGTGATTAACATTATGATTAACATTGTGATTAATATTGCGATTAACATTGTGATTAATATTGTGATTAACATCGTGATTAACATTGTGATTAATATTGTGATTATCATTGTGATTAACATTGTGATTAATAGTCTGATTAACATTGTGATTGTGTGATAATGTTCATGTTTCTCACAATTCAATTCTCTGTTTTCTTTATTAAATCACGACATCATCATACAGCCACGACTTTCTCCACTGCTGGACATATGCCTCCCTTTGTTTACGCCAATCTCCATGTTCCCGTGCCAACCTCATCCGGATTTTACTCACAACGTCTGCCCATCTCGCCGCCGGACGACCAGCACTTATTTCCAGTCCTTCATAGGACTCGGTCACAGCTTTACTCGACCTGTCATCACCGCGCCTTGACGCTTATCCAGCCCGAGTTGGGCTGGATAAGCGTCCTAACCTAACCTAACCTAACCCAACTCCATTTGAGGAATCCGAAGACGTACAAAGTTCTGCGATATTGCAGAAATCACGTAATCAAATAGTAGTAGAATATTTCTCTAAGCATTTTATTATTGGAATGGTTTTCTTTAAGTGCGTTTATTTTTAGCTACACTTTCCCTCGTAAGTACGTAGGTGAAGTTCTTGTGTGGCCCAAGCGACTTGTTAATTACATCGGCCCACGCACGGGTACCATAAACTTAAGTACTACAATACGTTCCACAACCTTGTGAGTTTATAAATAGTCAAACAACTTCGAATTAAATTAAACGATGCCCATTTTAATATCGTATTTTATATTAGTTCAATATTAGGCATACGAATGCCTGCCCGCGCTTGCCTAGGTTGGTCCGCGGATGGGTGACCTCCCATTAGATACCGAGTTTCCTACATGCCTCAGAAAGCACGTTAAACCGTTGGTCTTGGCTGGTCGATCTTTGGCAGTCGTTACAGGTAGTCAGTGGAAAAGAAAGTCTAACAACCAGTCTTACCAATTGGCATCGTATTACCCAGTACTAACTGGGTTGTGGACGTCAGATAGGCAGTCACTCAACAACATAGTTAGCAAAAGGCTAGGCAGATCGCGCTAGCCTAGCATAGTGCCCGAGTTAGTGATAGCCTAGCGGTGTGACCGTCGGACTGCCAAGTCATAGGTCCCGTGTTCAAACCCAAGACACGCTCTTCTGAATTCTCGGATACATGTGCGTTTTTGTATAATTATCACTTGCTTCGGTGAAGGAAAACATCGGTAACCTAACCAGCATGCCTGAGTGATATTTCTCGACGGCATGTACAGTCAGAGGCCCATGGGCGGCATAAATCTGACACCAGGTAAGGCACTAACCAGACGAAAGAGTAGAAATGACAGGCCAGCTTATAGTAGCTTTGTTACCACTGACATGCAGCTTGCCATACTTCTCAGTACGAGCTCCTTTACAAATAGCCCTACTACTACTAAAACTTACCCCCTGCTGATCAGAATCACAAATAAGTAGTATGTTCCCTTTCAAATTGATTGTTATGTAGAAAGAGTTTTATTGTTCTCCCGCGGTCCGTTTACGATCCCATGGGAGTTCTTATGGCTTGTTTATCGCAGGTTTTAGCTGCGCTGGCTTGTTTGGATACGTTGTTTATTATAAACGCTTTAGGAGTTCTGTAAGAAAGACAATCAAGATCCGACTTGATGATAAAGTTGGTAAAGTTTTTCAACAGAAGCTTGGAGGACGGAAAATCAAATATCTACTAATGATAAAGTTAAACTGTGGCTACTACGTGGCTTAATTTGGCAGATGTAATCAATAAATACCCGATTAACCAAAACTGGTATTATAGCCTAAAAAGTTGACTTGACTGAAACTATGTCTCTGAGATTTCAGCGTCTTACAGCGCACTGGGGACAGCAGACAGTGTTAACAAAAGAGGCTGTTTAAAACATTGTTACTATAGAACTCTTACAAATACTACAAGTATATAAAAAAATCGTTGAGGGTGTCACGGTACTACTCGCTCTGTGTTTTATATTGTAGCTTTGTTACCACATATGACTTTAATTTCTATTTTAATTTTGATTTTAATTTTGATGCTGATTGTGATTTTCATTTTATTTGATTTTAATTTAACTTAAATTATGTATTTAAAAACCATAGTTGTGTGCGGTGAGTACCAACGACAAATAAGTAGTGCATGATGTGCTTACCTGTAAGAGGTTGATACACTTGTCTGTGACTCTATTGAATGTATCTCATATGTTTGAAGCAGTGTATTCAATTGTTGGTGAGCCAAATAAATAAATAAATAAATAAAGTAGGTACTTTATCGTCAACAAAAGTACCACCTATAATAAAAATATCACAAACATCCAATAAACAAGATACAGGATATACCGATCCGACAATACATCAGTAAACAGAGACATGTGTACGGCACCGGCTGCAGGAAACAATAATCCTCTTGCAGAACCTACACCGACTATACCCGGCAGTGATTTAATCGCCATCTTTGTTGCACGTTGTAACTCCCCGAGACGTAGTAGTCCTTAGAAGGTGCTCTTAGACGGGCAACTTTTGAAGCAACTGCCCGGCGATGCTCGCCGAACACAGTACAGTAATTGCATCATCAGCTTATAATGCTCCCACTGCTGGGACACAGGCCTCCATTCTGTGGGAGTGGGTCGTAATTCACAATGCGGGCTCAATCCGGATTGGTAGATGTCACATTTCGAAATTTTGTTTACTGTTTGAAGTTTCACAGTTACAGGCGCGTTATTTTGTGGAATTTATTTCGATACCACTGATTATAAAATATCGTGATGAATACAGCATATCCTATCAGAGCTCTAAAGGTCTACTGGGTCTAAGAGTCAAAGCCCCCTCGAAGTAAATTCCTGGCTAATAGTTACGATCTTAGCGCCCTAATGTTCGCAAAAAAAGCGATATTTTTACAATTACCGCATTTTGGTAAAATATTGATAGCAGTTTTTTGTTGAGAAGCCTGTAAGTGGAAGCTATTTCCCGAATCCCTTAGTTGCCTTTTACTATATCAACTGATTGGGAAGGATTTTCTTTGCAGGAACAGCTTCAAATCACATCATAATTATAACTTGACCGATGGACTAGACTTTAAAGGAGACAGTGACCTCTGAGTTTGTTTCGGTTGTTTCTTCTACAAATAGTCGGGTACGAAACACCGGCCCCATTTAGTTTTGAAACATAACACGATGTGACGTGTTTTTAACACAAATTTACAGAAATAAATATAATTAATGTAATTTATTTATGATCAGCAAAAGTTTGGTACTCCCGAATTTATTTATTTATTTAGGTTAGCCAACAATTGTTTACACAAAACATTTAAAATTATACTTGCTTTATAAGTACAAAAATTACTAACACGCACCAATTATGGTTACCTATAAGTACAAAGCCAAAAAAGATATTTACAATTTAAAGCTATTCAAATTTTTTTTGTTAATTTGCAATAATAACAACAACAAAAAATAAGTACAATAAATTAAGAAACAGATTTATAACATTTTTAACTGAATAGTTTCATTCTTATTAAAGTTTGTCAACGTAAATCGCTAGTGTAAAACGAACGGCTAATATTGCTAACATCTGTTCTCTATACTGAATTCCGCTCGGTCCAAATCCTAGCACAGTCTATTTCGTGGGAATTAATGAGTGCCCCGTTGAATTTGGTAGTAATTTACGAGAATGCGAGGGATAATTGTTACGACAACGATTATAATGTTGAATACATTAGTGTGTGTTTCAAGTTTTCTTGCGTTAAATTACGGATGATCGATCTTACGAAATACTGTACTTGCCTGCTTTTGTGCCCGCGGCTTCGCTCACGTGGCATTATCAGGGAACGTTAGATGGGAACGTGAAGTGGTAGTATATTCCTGATATCCTCTACAAAATAATTTAGCTGTCATCGTGCTTGGAGGCCATGTGTTTGTAACACTATTATTTTAGGCTTTGCTTTCTTAAGTCTATGATTTGATCAATATTGTATTGTCGTTGTTTCAGAATGAAGATCGAAGTTCTTACTGCTAACTAGTAAACTTGATTTCAAATAAGAACCTACATCGCTGGCCTGACTTGCAAGTATGTTATTCTGTTTATGGACGTTTATTGTACCTATTCTCTGTTCAGCGATTAAACTCTTTTTAACATAACTACACGCCTTCAATCCCCAATGGTTAGGCAAAGATGCACCTTATAGACACCCACATTTCGCCAGTTATGTTTAAGTCCCATGTAACAGGGGGCGAGCCTATTGCCATCAACTGGGAACACATCCAGACTACGTGGCTGCTACTGAAAAAATCCTGATTGGAAACACCCAATAGCACTTTGCCCGACCCGAGAATCGAACCAGAGAGAATCGAGCGAGACTGCAGAGCATGAGGTCCTGCCTCATGCTCTGCAGTCTCGCTTGAGACCATTAGACCAACGAGGCAGTATCTTTTAAACTCCTTCATAATTATTGACAATACAGTAACTTGAATTACTATCACATAGAACTTACTTTGTTGATGGTAATATCTATGGTTATAAGATTTCACATCTATGTCAATCTATGTTCTAAACATTGAAGTAAGTATTTCGGAATGTATCCACAAAAAAATAACTCTAGGAACCTTTATACTTACCACATTTTATGCTAATAAAGCCACTTACTTACTGTGTTTTCAGTTACGGAGGCAGAACTTGTCATCAGTGTATCGAAAAAAATGTCCTTTGTCCTCTGTCTATCGATAAAGGCTTACGTGCAGCCAAACTGGTTATTTATTGTTTCAATCACACACATCATCGACGATGGTCGTTCATAATAACCAAATCTAGGCATCCCACCGCCACGTATTCATAACAGAAACAATAGAGGACCGTATGATTTAATCTCCTCCTGCCAGCCTGCATGGTCCCCTGGGCCTGCCATAGTGTATCGATCACGTCACGGCGTATCTCATGTCGTGTCACGTTGGGATCACCGAACTACGACAGGGGTGTTACACCATGTATTTCATGTTGGGTTTTTTTACGTTTTTAGAAAAAATATTTGCAAAATGTTCGAGATTGAACTTTAAGGAGTTATTATTTCACATGCTTTATTTATTGTTGCGGTTTATTATAACATTTTAGGAACAGGAATAGTTTCGCAAAGGCTGTGTCGCGTGCGTACGCACTGTCAGGGCCTGAGCTTAGTGACTTAACATCTGGTTAATTGCTGGATGATACATGGTGGCCACACTTAGAGGCTATTATCGAAGGCGCCAAGCGCGCAGTTCGGCTGGATGCGAAAATTCTAGAACGTTCGGTTCAATTCGCCACTCGCTAGGCTGTAGGCGCTAAACAAGGCATCGTTCGTAGCTTAAAAGAGACGGGCTTCAGCTCTCACTATGTTCAAAAATTTGTCTGTATTTCTTGTTGTACTAAGTATTCAGTATTTTTGTTAGCTCCAAATGGGTAAAAGGTTTTAGATTAAGTCTTTCTTTCTTTAAAAAAAATCGTTGCCCCACACTAGGAATTTCACGTGTATCGTGGGTGCGTTAACAAACATTGAAACTCACAAACACAAATAGCCAGACCCGGAACAACTACCTGTAGATCATACAAATATTTGTTCCATGCGGGGACCGAACCCGCGACACGCAGCGCAGCAGCCAATCGCTCAGCCAGTGCGCCAACCGTGCCGTCAATTGAACTAGTGTCTTTTTAATTATTACTAAATGAGTTTGTGTTGCCTGTCTAGTCATCATTTATTATTTTTATGTTTGTATTGTTGGTCAGCTCCAAAAAACACAGCACAACACATAGAATAATCTTTATTATAATATAGAAAGTTTACATAGCGTGACACAATGAGAGGTCTTATCTCTCTCCAAAACAGTCTCCCTTTATTTTCTACAAAGTTTGTGTGACAGACAACCCTATTGCCTTCAGATGACTGATGCTTGTGTCCCAGAGGAATCCAAGTAGTTCAAGTAAATACGTTATTTTAACCTCAGTCACTCCGGGGATCTGCCCTGTTACTCTTGTGAGGCTGTGAGTTTGCAAGAGCGTAGGTAATTTTCTTTTGAAACAGAAAAGTTAAATTGATGTAGAAAGAGTGAAATGATCGCACTAAATTTTTTGGAAAATTTAGAAGCCAAAGATATGTTTTTTTTAATAGTAATAACTCAAATCTTACTCTTTTGAAAATCGGGTTTTATAAATACTTAGTATAAATACGAAAGACATACGTAAGGACGTCAATGAAAAAAATAAACGATTACCACGTATTTAGTTTATTTATTTATTATTCACAAAATCACACATCTCTTCGAAATTTTATCATAAAATATATATATAAACTAATCTTACAGCCAATTATGGACTTACAATTTGAAGTTCAGTTCATCATCACTCCGAACTAAAAATTCCATGTCCCAACATGGAATTTTTAGTTGCAGAAAATATCTGTTCGATAAAAAAAAATATCTCCTGTTCCACACATTTTGATCATGTAGGTATTGTGCACTTTTGTAGGAAAAAAAAATACCTATTGATAAAATCTATGTGGTGAATGATGTACTGAAAACGTGGTAATCGTTTGTGGGTCGATGTCCCTTCCACCCTGTAGAATAATATACTTAACTGAATATATTATATTCGATCAAACATGTTGTAATCCTTTATCAAAACGTATTTACGTACCCCTCAACTTGTCTACTAAACGCACTTTACATATAAAAGCTGCTTAGTAGAATCATTTCAAAGTACATGACGCAGCTATACACGAGTCGTGACAGATCTCTTGCATATTGAGATGACAGCGTGACAAGAGAGATTGAAGTATGTCACGGCAACTCACTTGCAAAGACGTCACGTCGTCTATAGGGTTAATTATATCGGCGCAGCGGCGTTGAGTTAGTCACCTTCGTTTTATCCCGTCTAGAATTTTAGAACTCATTTTGTAGTATTAAATATCTAAAAGTTATTAAATTACTTGATAAATAACGGCTATACAGCAACCACTGACATTGAAAACAACTTGCGGTTACAGCGTGAAGCGAGAGACTAGATGTCAGACAAAGTCACGGCGCGTCACTAGCAAACACTTTGTTTACATTAAGAACTCGATATCTACTGATGTTTGAGTAAAACTCGCCTTTTAGTCCCTAATTAACTAATTTGTTAAGCTAGGTAAGGATTTTATACATGTTGAAATTGACAACATGCGACCAATCAAAATGAGAGATTCAGTAACCGTTACTTAAGGATTTTAAATTGTCAAGTCCGTAATATAATTCACCGCAAGCGTAAAGTATTTGCCATTCTTCATGAAATCATACTGCGACTATAGGTAGCTAGATTATGGATAGGATTGTCTGCGTTATAGGCCGCGCCTCAATTAATACTTTACTTTTCTTATTATTTTTTTACTGAAATCTGTAATTTTTGTCTACGTTAATACTTACTTACTTACTTTGCGATTTGTCGCATGTTTTCATTTCAACCTGTAGTTCTCCCTGTAGTTCAGCTTACAAATATAACACTGATGAGAACAAAACCCGTCGCTCCAACTGTGTTAACATTTTAGAAAGTCAATTAACAAAATACGGTTCACAAAATTGAACTAAATCCCGTCCGTGAGCGAGCCTCTAGCGTGACGCGTGACGCGAGTTTGATATGTGACGTGTCATGGCAACTCACTGCACAGCGTGTTTTTTGAACATGATGGCTGCATAGAAAGCTCGAAAAAGAGTGTTGGAATCAATGGTTTCACTGAGTTCTGCTATCTACCTATTTGGTGCATAGAATAAAAGTGCGGACGGTTACAATGTATCGGTCTTAAAACAAATTAAAAACATTAAGTTAATGAGATTTTTTCAACGGTGCAATTACTTGTACTATTTTAAATGCAAAATGTACATATCTAACCAGGCGCTAATTAACCTTGTGTAAATACAATTAACAAAATAATATTATTGTCGATACTTCTTCTTTTTTCCTTTCAAAGGTCTCCCATAGCCTTCCACTCTTCTCTCCGTGCTAAGTCGTCACGCCAGCGTTTTCTAGGCCTCCGTCTTCTGGCAGTTCTGACACCCACTGCGTGACGACTCTGCCCCATCGGTCCTGATGCATTCTACAGAAATGGCCTGCCCAATCCCACTTCAACCCGGCTGTCTTGTTGCCCACATCAGCAATTCCAGTTTTTGAGCGTATTGTGGTATTGCGAATTTTGTCACTGAGCTTAATACCCATTACGCCACGTTCCATCGCCCTTTGTCAAACCTTGATAAATAATGTAAAATCCTAGTATGTAAGCGAGACACGAACCTCTAGCATTAGTAATCTAATTCACCTTCATTGACTTATTTTCTGAACGTCAGGATCAAGGTGAAGACGTTTTTCATCACAACGTCTGGTTATTGAACCTTTGCTACATAAATTACACTGACTGCTATTTACATAGTATTTAAGTGAGATATTAAGAGCTTGTTATTTTAAATAACTTAATATATTTCAAGTTCTTTCGAATATCTTCTTTGGACTAGATTGAGGTCAAGAGTAATCCCATTTATATATAAAAAAAAGAATGCTGTATTTTTTCAAAATTAAGCCTACTTTGCCTCAACGGTAAATAATATGAGAGACGGTGCTTAATTTTTTTTTTAAGTGTTGTTATTAATTTATTTTGTAATTTTATCAAATACTACAATTTATGCGGGTTCAAAGGGGCAATCATAGCTGTAATATTATTTTTTTATAAACCTAGTGTACTCTTGAAAGACATTTTAATTTCCATTAACATTCACGTGCTTCTCTCGAATCAGCATAGCTCAGAACAACTTGACGGCATACATAGATGCTTACTTTATGTATGCCAGGAAAAATAATTAAAAAAAAAACATTTTATTGCGTCTAGAAATGAAATGTTATCTACTTCCTATTTAACATCAACAATTTATTTTTTATTTCATTCCATTTTATAATGACCAACTACGTTCTAATTTTAAAAAAAATCTTTTTCAAATCTTGCAACATTTATTACGAATACTCTGAGTTTTCCCCGCTCTACTACCGGTTGTCAGTCCCGGGGAAATCAGTTCGTAGCACTAATTACAGCGCCCGGACCCCGGACACCGGGACGGCTAGGGATGTCAAGCGTGGCGTCTGTTCCCGGCGTTTTTATAGAGTAGTAGTTAAGGAACCCCAATCTCGCTCACTCACCGGTGAACGTTATGACTTGAATGGACGCTTTCACAAGAGTTTTCTATAAGGATGATATGATGCAAAGGTTAGATGTTTATTATAGGTTATCGTTTTCGAGTCAACGTGGATAGATAATGTATAGTGTCATCATCATCATTTCAGCCGAAAGACGTCCACTGCTGGACATAGGCCTCCCCCAAGAAGGGGGGTTTTGCCATAATCGCCACGCTTGGCAGGCGGGTTGGCGATCGCAGTATGGTTGTTATAAAACACAGAGAACGCTGCTGCCCATTCTCTGGTAAGTCTCTTAGTCGCCTCTTACGACACCCACGGGAAGATATGGGATGGTGCTATTCTTTACGTCCGGAGACCATACGGAACCTTTACGTCCGGAGACCATACGGAACTGTGAAATGTATAGTGTACCTATAATGAAATCAGGTTTTTTAGACATCCATTTATTTAGCATTACACATCGAAATACAGACACATAGATATAATTGAATGAATGAAAAAAAAATATGATGAAGAGAGAGAGAGAGAGATATGATGATGATTGAATTGTTGATTGAATTTTTATTGATTGATTGATTGTTTTAAAAATTAAATCAGGTTTATTAAACATCCATTTATTGAGAATTACATAGGTAGGTACCAATTACACATTGAAATACAGACACAATATACATAGAATGACGTAGATATTAAATTGTTGTATTATATTAAATCATAACATCTTTATTTCTAATGTTTAGGAAAAGGTAAATCTTACATCTTTTTCTCCTACAACTTATACTTAGAAATATACAGAACTAGTCAACCTGTAGATAACACACTCAATATGGAGTTTATGTAAAAGATTTTTTCTATTTTAATTTTAATTAAAGCCATAAGAAGTTTCCTGTAACGATTCACTGAACAAAACAAAAAAAATCATTAAAAATGTTTTTGTGAAGAAGTTCTTTTTTAATAAAAAATGTTTTTCTTTTAAAATCTTATTAATAGACGAAGCGATACCGGCCTGGAATTGGGTGAAGTTTTGCAATTTACCAAGAGGTTCTATTTTTACTGGCACGTAAGAAGTTTATTATGAAAGTTGGGCTTCGACTTCGGCTTGTTTTTTGATGAATTTATGCTTCAAAAGACGACTTTCGGGTTTTAAATGAAATGTGGTCTGAGTCTTGAGAGTTTGAAACATATAGACAATGTCGCATGTTAATCTTTTTATGAAAAGTCGGAATAATGAAGTATTTTTATAAGTTTTTTGTAAGCTGTCTCGTTGGTGTAGTGGTCGCAATCGCGACAGCTTGAGCTTGAGTTCTGGGTTCGATTCCCGAGTCAGACAAATTTTAATTGGCTTTTCCCATCAGGAATTTCTCAGTAGCAGGCACGTAGTCTGGATTTGTTCCCGGTTGACGGCAATAGGCTCGCCCCCTATTACCTGGGACTTAAACATAATCGGCGAAAATGGGTGTACTGTTAGGTACACCTCTGCCTTACCCTTCGGGGATTACAGGCGTGATGTTATGTTATGTGTTATAAGCTGTTAGCCTGAAATGCCCCATCCTGGACAAAGACTGAACCCTATTTCTTCGGCTCAGTTTTGCGATATGCAAGCCCACAGTTATAAATAAAGCAGCGTTCAAAAAAGCTAAATTTAATATTTCTTTGACAAAATATTTGACCCAGATCAGAGTTTTTTCAACTTCAGTAATATTTTCATAAAATATTCATTGAAACGTGACATCATTAAGTCAGATTTCAGCAGTGACTGGCCGTAGATTACATTAATGACTTGTCATCCAACGCCCCAAGTTTCCCGAGACCCGGTTTTGATACAAAAAAAAATGGCCTTTACATTTTTGTCCGGGTCTCCTCGATTAATTATGTATTAACTTCAAAGGAAGTCAGTAAGCCAATAATTCTGAAGTGCCGCCTTGATTTCCTTGAGGCTATGAATTATAGAAACATCGCCATTCATCCTTTTTGTTCATTTCAGTTTGAAAATATTTCTGTACAAGGATATTTTGGCTCGTGGCCAAAATTGGAACTAACACAGCCATCTTTTTTTTCAGTATACATTATCATGGAATAATTTCAGAAATGTTTACCAACAGATCGTGTACTTCTCAGTGTGGGGTATTTACTGGATCGTGTGGGGTAACAAGTGATCCTTCAGACGGGAGGGGGAGGGAGGGGTAAAGCTTCGCATATTTTGCGTAATGCTCACAAATAAATATAAAGCAAGCTCTCGAGTACCTTCGTACGCAAGTTGGAGCCGCACCGGTAATATATGTATGTTTACTGAAAAAGAAAAACTTGAAATTCTCGGAAATATTTTTTATGAGCTTTGATGTTTTTTCCGCGCGAAAATATCATGAATATCATGAGTTTATACTTTTATGCGTTTATCATCTGCCTAGCCTTTTTTCAAGTGAGCTTTTCATCTTACAGGATACGGCTATATACTGTTCTTTTAAGCGTCTACTATTACAATTTCATAATCACTACATAGTATAAAACAAAGTCGCTTCCCGCTGTCTGTCCCTATGTATGCTTAGATATTTAAAACGACGCAACGGATTTTGATCGATTAATAGATAGAGTATCATATTCAAGAGGAAGGTTTATATACATATATATATTGCACCCGTGCGAAACCGGGGCGGATCGCTATTTGAATTATAATTTATCCTTAGAACTAGGCCATATAGACACACAATATTTTTACACAGGTATGTACATGTTTATCATTTATTTCCCTAAAAGTACATTCAGACCCGGATTTCATCAAAGCGGAGCCGAGCAGAGATGTGCGAAGCGGAGAGGAGTGGAGATGTGTAAGAGCTACGGTGTATCCACCGAAGTTGAGCAGACATGTGCGAAGCGGCGATGAGAGGAAATTCCCTGCCTGCGTCGGTGTTCCCAAAATCAAAATCAAAAGTCATTTATTCAAACTAGGCTGAAAATCAGCACTTTTCGAACGTCAAAGTTACATAAGACAGTCCCCCAAAAATGCCCGCCCGTCACCAAGTTCATATGACCCCAATATATTTAAGTCGCGAGTTAATAAACTTATTTTGGGTTAGCTCTTTTCATCGTCGACCTCGTCTCTGTCCTCAGGACTAGACTGACGTCAAGAGTAGGCCCATTTATAATTTTAAAAAAGAGGCGATGTGCACCACACGCTGCTCCCAGCACACTGCTCACCGCACACAGCACATCGGTCACCGCACACAGCTTACCGCACCCCACACGCCGCTCCAAGCACGCCGCACACGTCTATTCTCGTCTCCGCTGTGCGCTTTGTCGAGTGAGGAGGCTGGCCTTAACACTTACGAGACATCTCGTCTTCTCTCTGCTCAACCGTTTCCAGTAAAGCTAAGCCGTGAATTTCGTCATTTACACTTCTCGTAAGTGTAAATGACGAAATTCTATTGGTGGTTTACAACACATCTCCTCTCGTCGGGTCCGCTTCGATGGAGTCCGGCCCTTAGATTTACATTCATTTTATAGTATAAATATATATTCATTTGTTTCTAATAAAAATAGTTAATCCATTTTAAATAATTTAAACATCCATTTCAACATTAATTATTAAACAACAATGGATTTCTCCAACAACAACAATAGATCATTTGAAGTAGACGATATTTACACATTTTTTTTAAATACTGTAATGTATCTTATTTATTTTTTAAGCATTTTTTATCACACAATTATTAAATTTATTTTTCTAATTACTAAATTAAAATAACCTAAAGAAACTAACTACACTAATGAACTACACAATATACATTTAGAACATTAATTAAAAAGTATCTTAAAATATTTTTTATGAACTTTGATGTTTAGCCGTACGAAAATATTATGAATATCATGAGTTTGTATTTGTATCAGTTTATAATCTGTTTGCCTTTTTCCGACTGTGTTTTTGATCTTATTGGATACGGCTGTAAATTAAATCTTATTTTTTTCCAAGCGACTGTCTTAACTTCATACTTCAATAATATAGATACACTATTTGACACTATATTTATACACATGCATGCATACATTTAGATTTACATTAATTTCATAGTAACTAATTATATTAATTTATGTTAATAAAATAGATAATTAATTTCTACCAATTTAAACATGCATTCCAACATTCAGAGAGCTGGCCCATTCTTTGGTCAAAGAATCAGCATAGCCATTAAACGTGGCTTTGCCGTCAAAATTCTGGGCACTATTCCTGTTGACAGCAATGTGGACGAATTTTTTGACGCCCTTCAATGCTTTTCTTCTTTTCTATAATGTTACATATTTTTGTTTTAAGATCAGTTATTATTTATTCCCCAAAAAGTACATTTTTTTATTTTATTACATTGAACGATGTCTTCACATAACTATGAGGACTACGACTTTACGAGAACTATGTCGAGGATGACGATAGTTTCCCCCACAACCTCGTCTTTATCATCATCGATCTCTCTTTCCACATAACTACGTTGAGAACGAGAACTATGTGCATAAGGTAGGGCTGACATACATCCCGGTACACCAGGAAAAAATGGCCTCTGCGAAAAGACGCTTTATAGACAAATGAAGTCCTCGAAAAAAGTGTCCTTTCCTGAAAGACCACTTTTAAACACACAGACAGACATCTTTATAAAAGATGTCTGTTCACCTCCCCAACCTAGTCTTTATATACATCGAACTCTCTCTCGACGTAGTTTACATCTTCCACGTAACTATGTGGGGCATGCCGTGCACACACTTTCTCCTTTACTTCCCATGACTACGTAGGAAACGAAAAGGACACACTTTCCCCTTTGGACGACAACGACTACACGGTCTTCTGTTTATCTTCTCATACGTTCGTGGAAGACACAAAGGACACAGTGACGTTTTTCTTTTCAAATAACTACGAGATCGATAAGGTAACTCGTCGTCGTCCTCTTCTACATGACTACTTGGAAAAAGAGACAAATCTTCCTCTTCCTCCACACGACTACTTGGAGGAAGGGAAATAGTCACACTTTGAGATTCTTTCTCCAAATCCTCGTATTTATCCTCACCGTTCTCTTTGTCCACGTAACTATGTGAAGAAAGACAAGAGGACGCTTCCACATTTTTATTCATATACCAACGCACATGACGAAAAGGACACAGTTTCGCTCTCCGCGGAGAAATATTGATAAGTGTGTATTTATATTCCTTTGGGTGACTACGTCGCGGAAGATCATTATACCCGTTCTCCTCCTGTTCCTGAAAATCTTCGTCTGCCCACTCGTCTGCCCAGACGTCTTCGCACGGACGGCTCAAAAATCGGCAGGCTGTCAAAGAAAATATCTATATTACAGTCAATTGAATAGGCTCTGTTGTAAAAAGTCAACATTCTGTTTAGGGGAGCATGTTGGCCCAGGTTTGTGTGACACGGTCTACAGGCAAATGCCCTAGTAGTACGCCTGGACTAGAGATGATAATGAATAGGTACTTTCAGATTGATTTTGTGAAGGGTTGTTACTGTTTTTGTTTTGCGCGGTGTTACTTTGTACAGAATGCTTGGTTGGTGAGTCTGTGATGGGTGTCCTTTTACACTCTGTGTCTCTGTATAGTTACAATATTGGCATGAAGACTTCTATTCTACCGCCCGAATTATAATTCGGATTATAAAAATAAGGAAAAAAGGGAGACAGGATTTACCTGCAGTTAGTTATCATCAGTCATCATCATTTCAGCCGAAAGACGTCCACTGCTGGACATAGGCCTCCCCCAAGAAGGGGGGTTTTGCCATAATCGCCACGCTTGGCAGGCGGGTTGGCGATCGCAGTATGGTTGTTATAAAACACAGAGAACGCTGCTGCCCATTCTCTGGTAAGTCCCTTAGTCGCCTCTTACGACACCCACGGGAAGATATGGGATGGTGCTATTCTTTACGTCCGGGCACCATACAGAACATTATCATCAGTCCTAGAATATTATTATGTGTTTCTGTCAGTACTAATCGAAACCTCCAAACACTTATCTACATCCTTAGATGAAAAAAATCTGCTGTTTTCTACATTTAGACGATTGACATAGTTTCGGCGATTAGCCGGAACAAACAAACAGATATAGAGACAAAAATTAAAAAAAATATATGTTTTTGTTTTATGTGCCGTATATACTTGAAAATTACAAACAGACACTTCAATTTTATTTATTTGTATAGATGTATACGTTATCGTTGAAGAACATTGCAACAACGACGTGAAAAGGCAGATCTTAATTGATCCCGTAAACACACAAGAGACCCACATAATTAAAAAAATGTAAACCTACACAACAAAGCAAGCCCAGAACAATTCTTAATAAACCATATAAGCAAGTGACTTATACGCTGTAGAAATATTTAATTTAGCTACGTAAGAGAAAACTGAGATGAGGACAAAGATTAGGGTAACCCGAGGTGATCCTCCTTTCGTCCTTCGAGCCGGATGATACGCAAGCGAGCAAAGTACCGAAGATTTAATCGTGAAACACCCTCCATCAAACGGAGATAGGGATATGTAGGAAAATATTACCACCGTAAATCATACGCATACAATTTATATCATGTATTTTTTATACAAGGGTTTTGTATGACATGATAATCGGCAGTTATTTTCTGGTTACGGCCTAGGTACAGCTAGTAAAATAGATTTCATACTACCGATAGGTTGTTTTTTAGAATGTGTGTAAAAATAAATTTTTCACACCATCTGCTCGGAAATTTCATATTATTTAACATACAAACCTAACGCAAAGCAAGTTATTCACTCCCTAGGCTCTAGCTGGGCAGTAATATTGTACAGAGTTGCTTTACTGCCCACTCGTCAATAATGTGTATCCTATTTAAATAGTAGGTTCTATTAGAGGTTACAGAAAATACATGAAATAATTAATTCAGACACACACAACTGATGTAGTTACGTAGAAACGTAGCGTATAGTGTAGTATGGTTATTATTTTTGGCACTTCAATAGCTTTGCCAGGACACTGAATTGTGAAAGGTGTAAATTGTATTGAAAAAAAAGATGGCGTTTGGCGGCGTTCTTTCCGGCAATGACCACGAGCCAAAATAATCATGTAGCACCATAGCTGCGTAGTATTGTTGCGTAGCTTCGTAGCATTGCAGAAGCTGTGTCGTAGCAAGTAGTGTTGAAGATATATCACCTCCATGTACTAACACTGGCTAGATAGAAAACTGTTTAGATAAACTTGACGTATAGTTTGTATTTAGTATAGTTTGCTGCCAAGAGTACAGGATTCCACATTGTTCTTTGATAAACCTCTTACCTTCCAAATACACCACTATTTTTTAATTAGTACAAAAAAAATGGAGCTCTATCCGTACCCGTTACTGATCATATTTGTGTAATCAAAAGTCAAAAAAACGAAATCCCAAAATTGTCCACGAAAATTTGTCATGACTGGTAAATTTATAATTGAATCAATCATTCATAACAATTACCACTACAAAATACTACGCGCAGTGCTTTTCCATTCCTGTCGCCATTCATAGGTCCCGGCAAACTATATTTCCATAAATGGAGTGACATTTTGGGATATAAACAAACGCTTATAACTTTGCTGTTTATGAATATTATTTATTGAGACTTTACATATATAATAACAAGACCTTCTCTAATAAGCCCTTTAAGTATTTGTACTGATTAAAAAATTGTGGCGTTTATGCTAAATATTTCATATAGTTTTGCTCCGGCCCCCTCGCCAACAAGTAATGCCCCTCATTGAAACAGAAACTGAGTTAAGAGTTAATTGAACAGCTTTTTAGATCTTGATCATCCAAAGACGGTTAAGAGCTTGCTCACTAAACCCCCATTATTATCCACCACACTCCACTAGATCACCCACAATGAAAACCTCCACAATGGACCCTTTAACATTATTTACCAACCAAGCGTAAACGAGATTCGATAAAAAGCTTAGTTACTGTGTTGCCAGTAATCACGGACCATCCTCCCGCAATTTACCCGGTAATGAGAGGGATCACCCCTGGACTGGGGAGCATTGTTGATGAACGAGTGAACGAACGAAAATGATTGAACGCGGACATTGCAGCGTTCGCAAAGGGTAGGGGGAGGGGGTGTAATGGGATTCAGTTTCCTGTTTGTCGTACGCTTGAAATAGGTGTTGGGGAATAATGAGTACGTGATTTATTGAGTGGTAATTTGTAATTGGTTTGTTATTAAATGTCAGAACGACAAGGGGTGTTTGGGGCAAATTTTTGTGTGATTGAAAAAAGAGAAATTACTTATAAGTCTCATCTCTTTCTCCTGCCCTTATCCTAATTTCTTTGGGGTCGGCGCAGCATGTCTTCTTCTTCCATACTAATTTTTTATTACTCGTCATCTCAGCAGTCACCTCCTTTCTAGCTATATCATCCATCACACAGCCCATCCATCGTTTCTTTGGTCTTCCTCTATTCTTATAGCAATCAACATTTTCCTCATGAGTCGACATTTTCCTCCAGATCACATGTCTATACCAAGATAATCGAATACCACACAACTTTTCAGTCATATACTACTTCTAGGTAACTTCAGGACAATTTTGTTTTAAAAGTTCAAAAAAAAAAGAACTAGCGGTTGGCCGTCATTTATTTGAAAAACAACTATTTAACGCCCATCTATAAAAATGCACAATTTGTATCTAAGTTGCACAGTATTTTTTTTACTTTGAAATGCCTGTCAAACAGAGTGGGGCAAAAACTAATTGTGAAAACGATTAACAACTAACAATTAAATTACCAAATTTAGTTGCAACTAACAACTAAAATAATGAATTGTAATTGTAACGTATCGCAATTAACAATTAATTAATTGTGCTTGTAAAACTTTGCAATTACAATTAAATTAATTGTGCTTGTAAAAATATGCAATTACAATTGATTAATTGTTAATTGTTTGATACACGTTTACAATTTCAGTTAACAATTAATAAATGTCAGTAACTGAAAAACAAAATGAAAACAATACAAGAGCATTCTCCTTAATATTCTCAAAGGTATGTAAAGCCTGGATTTAAGCCAGAACATTACGTAAAAGTGTAGACTATGGACTCCTGCCATATTTACATTCATCAAATACGTAATTAAATTAAATATTAATTGTTTAAAACAATTAATTTAATTGCAAATAAAATTTTAATTGCAATTGAATTAATTGTAAACCACAATTAACAGATTTAATTGCAATTGATTTTAATTGCATTTCACAATTAAAAATAATTTAATTAATTTAATTGCAATTAATTTTGTTGAAATAAAAATTGGAATTGTTTGCCTCTACAATTAAAAAAATAATTCAATTGTGCCCAACACTGCTGTCAAACCAATACCATTGTAATGAATAAATTAGTCTTGTAGTTAAAATTCATAACTACAAAGTAACCGGTCATGACAGTGACATATCGGCCGCCATATTGGAACAATGATCGCTCGAATCGTCCGAATTTGTCGACTGTTACGATATGAAGCGAATCCCCCCGGGATTGTAGGAACATCACTATAACTTGGTCCGGGATTGCAGTTCTCAAGTACAATATTGGCAGTGACTTAGACGGAATTCCGTAGATACAAGCGAGATGCGGTAGATTTAAACTTTGTAACAATGTATGTGAGAGAGAGAGGATTTGATGTTACTTCTGCATTGCAGTTTCATAATGATAGTGAAGTGGCGCCGCGCCGGTGACTGAAAAGTTGTTAAACGGTTGTCGTGGTATGGGCATGTGATGCGGAGGAATGAGGAAAAAGTAGTGAGGAAAGTTTTGAGTATGAATGTGGATGGGTATATGAGTAGAGGAAGACCAAAGAAACGATGAATGTACTGTGTAAATAATGATTTGGCAAGAAAGGAGGTGTCTGATGAGATGACGAGTAATAGAGAAGTATGGAAAAAGAAGACATGTTGCGCCGACCCCAAATTAATTGGGATAAGGGCAAGAGAACGATGATGATGATGATGAATGATAATGATAGATTTCTTCCTACTTTTTAAACGAACACAAGATCTGAAGAATTCTTTAAAATATCGATACTTTTGGAGGTCAAGTATTCTAATACTAAACAACTACCAACACACTTTTCCCATCGTAATTTATTTAGTTTTAGTAATCGCTTTTGTAAAAACAAATATTTGGATAAAATATTCATTGGTTTTGGTGACCTCATCTGTCTTCATCGGCATTCCGCCTTTGAAAGATTTTAATCAACAAAACAAAAGACGTATTTGCATTTACTAAAACAGCAAAATTCAAAGCTTTAGTAAATCGTTCAAGAATATGAAACTCTTTGCTTTTCCTTATTTACCCATCCATTATCTATTATATGCATTTCATTTGAAATCGATTCCTATAACTTTACCAGATATAAAGTACTAGCTGTAGTCCGCAGTTTCGCTTGCGTGGAGATTATACCATGGGAGCGTCCTACCATGATAAAAAGTCCTGTTCTGTCTTGTCCATAGGATTGGTACTATAACCTAACACAGGTCATTGTGTAACCGTATGCCAAACATCGAAACCCATACAATTGTGACCTGGGAATCGAACCCGGGACCTCATGCTCAACAGTCGCGCTCGCGACCACTAAACCAACGAGGCAATCGCAGGAGGAGCCACTCATTTATTCAGTCACGCAAAAACAGATTGCAAAAAAAAAATTAGAAGTACACCGACCCAGGCGAAACAAATTAAATTGAAACACTACACGTAAGGCGATGAACAAGGGTATTGGCCAGAATTAGGGGAGGAATGTCAAACGGATAGCCTCAGGGGAAGGCGGACACAACCTACCCTTACTTTATCATGCCCCTGAAGCGCACCTTCAGAACTTCAGAAAATTATGGACATTGTACCGTAATCGTTTCACCTTGTTTGTTTTACACCGTTTAAAGTAACGACAATGTACGGGGCTTATGAGAATTTATCGGTAGTAAAGTATTACAATGTCTCAGTTTCAGCTCGTTGTGTAATGCACTTGTTTACAGTCGACTCAGGTATTGCCTGAAATAGCTCGTAAACGTTGTAGAATGTTCGAGTGTACGATGTGAATTCGTAGTCGCTTCGTAGCGGTGTTGCTACGGTTAATTTGCTACGGCGTAGCAGATGCTACGGATGTCTACGTAAAGGTCAGTTAATTCAGTTTGTCCAATCGGGTTTTCATTAGGAGTATAATTAGTAGAATCTATATGATTATTATAATACATACGCCGCCTGTATGACTTAAATCTATACAAATAAATAAAATTGAAGTGTCTGTTTGTAATTTCAAAATCGTAGTTATTTACTGAATTCATATGAAAGTAATATTATTATAATAATAATTTCACGGCGGACTTTTTTAATTTTGAATAATAATTTTAGTGGCTCTGCTATACGAGGAGGGGTTGTGCCACAAAATAATCCTGACACAATTCATAAAAAAATTAAACGAAATATAAAGTTATACTTTACTTCGTATTATCACTTTTATCGATTTAAGCAGAAGCCGTAAAATCTAATCTTAAAGAGAGTTTTATTAACAGACTGGCCTACTAAATTCCAAAGGTAATTCTTAAAGTAAACCTTAAAATAACCTCGTAAAATAATCCGGCGGGCTTACCAATAAAGTAATAAAAAATTAAGGCGCAGTATATCAAAGAGGTAACCCTCTGGCTCCTTGGGGTCACATCGGGGTATATATTGTCGCAGGTAACGGGTTGACTATAACATTTAATATTTATAGCACTACAGAGAGATATGGGTCCACTGTTTATATTTAAAATCTATGTTTTGGTATTTTTTGTAAAGAAAATTTTCAGACTGCCTCAGTGGTTGTAAGCGCGACTTTTGAGCACGAGGTCCTGGGTTCAATTCCCGGTTTGGGCAAAATGTTATTGGGTTTTCCCATCAGGAATTTCTCAGGAGCAGCCGCCACGGATTCTGGATTTGTTCCCGGTTGATGGCAATAGGCGCGCCCCCTCCCCCTATTATATGGAACTTAAACATAACTGGCGAAATGTGGATGTACTTTTAGGTACACCTCTGCCTAACCCTTCGGGGATTACAGGCGTGCTATTATGTTATAATTTTCAGTAGAATTTGAACCAGCCTAATAATAGACATTAAAGACAGATATTTTTGATTACTACTATTTTTTATAAAAAAATACTTTAATAAACAAGTTTTCTTACTTATCCTAACTCAATTATTATATTCAACGTACCTATATTACGCTATACATAATTTTAATAACATTTTCCCTAACACACTCAAACCATACTCAAGCAAAAATACGACTTAATACCAAGATTTTCTATTAACCTTTTACAGATTTCCTGTAATCGTAGGCGAGAGAGGAAAAAAAATCATAATTACTTCTCCTAAGTTGCTATTTTTGCGTCACGGATAATATAATCTTTTCTGCCTCATCACCAAGCTTGAGATTAGGATATTAATCATTTTAAATCGAGCTGGCTGTGTAACTAGGTCAACCAGAGGTCGCAGTACCGTCGACCGGGACTGGAGGAAAGCGAGAGGTTGTACAGTGACAAGCTTTTTAGATTGCCGCTTCCTTACAACATTTTTAGAGAAAACGCATTTTTTTATGTGTGGTGTTGCTACTTGATAAAAAAGTGTTTTTTTTTTTAATGTTGATCTGAGGTATTGGCAAACTATTTTGACGTTATATTTGAAACTGTTAACATGCACATAAAAAATTCCAATACAGTCCGTATTGGAATTTTTTGGAATGTTAACAAATAATTCACAGTTTTTTGTATTTTTATGTAAATTGCATGTGTTGCTGCAACAACTTATTCGAATTTTTTTCATAAACAATGAAACGCTCAGTCTAATTTAGAAAACAATGTGTTACCTACTAGAATATTTACTTGTTTTATTTCCGTAAAGAAATTGCTTTATTTTTATAGATGAAGCAGTAATTGAACAAGCTTTTACAATTTATTTCACATCGATAATTCAGTTCTTGAAATTACCTTAATTCGTATGAGAACGAATTTGAAAGTAACGAGTACTTTTAGAATTAGGCATAACATTCAGGGGGCCTACCCCCTCTAAAAGAAGGATAATTTTAATCTTACTTCAGAGTGAGAAAGTAAAAGAGCTTTTCAACATTTTATTCCTAAGAGGTGGCGGTAGGCCCCCAGGTGTGAACTAGACCCAGTTGTAAATATGTCGCACGAGGCAGCCATTCACTGCTCAAGTATTCAAGCTTCGAGGCAAAAGGTCACAGCCCTGACATAATGCTTGGACACACTGAATGCAACGCAACATGTGTATACTGTGCATTAGTCATCAACATCATTCTTTTACCCTTATCCTATTCATTTGGGGTCGAAACAACTCATCTTCTTCTTACTTCTTCATTAGTCGTCATCTCACTAGTCACCTCCTTCCTAGCCATATCATCCTTTACACTTTTCAACACAACATTCATTGTTTCTTTGGCCTTCCTCTACTATTTTAGACATTTACATTCATACTCAATTTTTTCCTTATCACATTGTCCTCATTCCTTGCATCACATGGCCATACCGTGGTATCCGGTTACTATACAACTTTTCAGTCACCGACGCCACTTTCAGAATTCTTAATGAATTAGTATTGTATACCAATACATTACGAAGCTTAAAGATGATATGAATCATGCCGCGGCAGAGTTTATGAATTTTTGAACAAGTTGCGAGTTTAATCAGCTAAAAGACCTAAAACATAAAAAACTGCACTAAAAAAAATTAAACTTTTTTTTAATGAAATTATAGTACAGAGGTATTGCTTAATTCTAAACTCGCCAAACTTTTAACTTGATGGCGAACTGAACAACACACACACTTCATGGGACCACCATTGAAATGCCGAAAACAGTTGTTCCAGACATTTGGGTCCAGTAGGTATTGAAGTTAGTAAGGGACAGCAGACATTTTTTTTCGCGATTTCGTTGCTGGACCCAAAACAACTATCTCCTTGGGTCCAGCAACGAAATCGCGAAAAAAAGATAGTTGTTCAGTTTGATGATATGACCACACCTTTCTGGTACACGCTGTATTGGGTGTGACCCTAATGAGAACTTAAATGTAAGTTTAAATGTTTGTTTAAAGAAATGAAATACTAAAATATGTAATGTTAAATGAGATGAAATGTTAAATGTATTGTTACATGTAATGTTTAATGAAATGTTAAATGTATTGTTACATGTAAAGTTTAATGAAATGTTAAATGTAAGATTTAATGAAATGTTAAATGAATTGTATTGTAATAAATGTAGTTGATAAGGAAAAAAAAAAGAGAACTTACGAACTTAACGTAACTTAAATACACTAACATGGCAAGGACATCATTGGTTAATTTATATTTAAGTGTTTTACTAACAAGTTCTAAGAACTGTTGGTAAAAATATTTCAGGTTAAAAGTATTTCAAATAAATACCGATTTCTAGAAATCGTAATTGACGTAAATTATTTCATGTTCGGAGGCGATGAGTTCTTTGTAAATAGTTGAATAATATTCTGTCATCTAATGGATGGAAAATGAAGGAATAGACTAGTAGAAATGTTTCCATTAGTAAGTTTTAGAATTAAAAAATCCGATAGCTAATATTATAAGTGCAAAACTAACTGTCTATCCGTCTGCTACCTTTTCATACGTTAAAAGTTGAACGGATTTTGTTGTTCCGCACACACGTAGACCCTTGGTAATATAACATCACGCCTGTAATCCACGAAGGGTTAGGCAGACGTGTACCTAATAGTACACGGACATATCACCAGTTATGTTTTGGGCGAGCCTATTGCCACACCCCGGCACAAATCCAGACCCCGTGGCTACTACTGAGAAATCCCTGATGGAAAAACCCAAAAACATTTTGCCAGACCCGAGAATCAAACACAGGACGCCATGGTCAGTAGTCGCGTTTGCCACCACAAGACCAACGAGATAGTCACAGTGGTAACATTAATTACTTTTTATCCCGGTATAAGATAATTTCCGAATACGACGCGGGCATAGTAACGGACTAAAGCTAGTAAAATAAATTAGGCCGCGTGCCTTTGAGTCGTAGACATAGATTTTATGATTTATTTTATTGACAAAATTGGGGTTGGTAACCTGCCGTTTGGTATAAGAATTCTACACTTTGGTAACCTGTCACCTCCAAGTATTGCCAGTAAACAATTTACTTTCACATCGTTGACAGGGCTTGTTACTTACTGACACGAACACAGAGAAAAAAAATTTGAAACTCCTTCAAAACCTCCTTCTTTTTCAAAGATTGAGTTTGTTTTAAATAAGTACTTCTATTCTATCGTGGTTCACTCAGTTTGCCAGTTATGTTTAAGTCCCATATAAACGATGGATGGACTGTATGAAGGATGATATGGCAAGAAAGGAGGCGACTGCTGAGATGAAGAGTAATAGAGAAGTTTGGAAGATGAAGACATGCTGCGCCGACCCCAAATAAATTGAGATAAGGGCAGAGAATGATGATGATGGTGTTTAAGTCCCAAGTCAAATAGGGAGCGAGCCTATTGCCATCAACTGGGCACTAGACTACTCTATTCCAGGACTACTTTTACAATTTATGCATATTTTTAAAGTTCTTTACAGAAATTTCCACCTTTCCATTTTTGAAAAATTGGAAACTAAGTCTAATTAATGTGAACTGTTAAAACCATTTTGCTTTCGATAACTATCTTAAAATATTCGCATCTCGCAGTTATGTTGTAGTAACTCAATTATAAAACTAAAGTTTATGAAAGTTTCTTATCTTTAAATTCGTAACAATGTTTACATCATATCCATCTTCTATCTGAAATTTATTTAGTTGTTTGGAGATAAGTAATTTAAATTCAAATTCATTTTTAGGGTTCGGTAGCTGAACGAAAACCCTTCTAACTTTGCCATGTCCATCTGTGTGTCTTTCTGTCTGTCTGTCACACCCTTGTACCATTAAGTATGTTTCACAGGATTTCAGTGAACACAATACAAGCGTGTAAGGAAATGGAATTCATGACTGCGTGTAATTCGACATGAACTTGACTTTTAAACGCTTTAAAAAAGCTTTTGAATAAGCACGATTATAAAGTCTATGGTTTAGGGAAGAAAGCCTGCAAGTTGAAACCTCCATAGATAGTCTTTCGAAATCATAAAATAATGGACACTCAGTAGCAGCCACGTGCCTGGGTCTGGCCCGGTTGGTGGTAATAGGTTTGCCCACTAAATGTGGCTAACTGGCGAAATGTGGGTGTTCTACATATAAGGTACACATCTGCCTAAAAAAAAAAAAAAATATTCTTTCTTTCTTTCTTTCCTAAACCTTCAGGTATTACAGGCGTGATGTTATGGTATAAAATATAAATTTGATAACTGATATCCTGTCCTTTAATGTAAAAGGAAACTTCTTTAAAATTTTATAATAGCCATTTCCTTCAAAGGTGGAACTTCTACAAAGTGTATCAAAGAAGTTAAGCCATTGTTTATCAAGGTTATTATAATCATCAAGTTTTAATTAAATCCTAGTACAGCTCGCTAATCCTGAGCAGATAACTCAATTTTGATCAAATTGTGCAAAGCTTTCAGGGTGGCACTATGTTTTAACCATAGAGCTCAGAAATATGGGAGATCCCATCCAATCAAACGTTTAATTTGTATCGTGGTTTATTGCACGATTGCATTGATATTCGATTTGCTGGAGGTTTTATTATTATCATTGTCCAACCTTTTCAGAAAGTAGAAAGTAGTTAGAAACTTAGGAGTCTGATAAATAGGGCAACAATATTACTAGCTGACCCGCGCAACTTTGTTTGCGTCACAAACGAGAGAGAGAGGGTTATAGGCACCTATAATACAATTCTAAAGGAGCACATCACACACATCATTCCGCATAATGAAAATGCGCGCGCGGTACTTGATCATTATTTTGCTGCGGATTTATTTAAAAATTGTGATATCTCCTAAGATATTCATTGAAATCAAATGCTGTAAGGGCAATTTTGTTAATAACGTTACATACGTTATAAAATTACCTATCTTTTCGATACATTACCCTTTCAAAAAACAGGCTGTACAAAATCTTACATATGTCAGGTCAAGATACAATAACTCTCTTCTATATATACTCATTTCGACCAGGATGAAGTTTAGACTTCTTCCTCAAAAATCCTCTGTTCAACCATATTCACAGTTCTTTCTCACACTTTCATACCACATCTCCCAAATTTCAAGCATCTTCGCCATAACCCCTCACATGATACCTACACGAGAGATATTCCAGCGACAGGCATTGTTACTTAAGGGTTAATTGATCCAACGTGATTGGTGCTTTGTCGTAGCTCTGGGCCGAACCGCAAAGTAATTGATTTATTGACTGTCGCTGTAATATTGTTTGATTCTAGTTGAATTTAATGGCGGATAGCGGTTTTGTTTGTAGATTGGAATTAGATTAAGTAAAGTATGCGTTGTTGTTTGGGTGAATGTTAATGGGTTCATTAGCGACTTTGATTTATTAGCGGTGATAGCCGAGTTCGAATCCAAGACACACGCACCTCTGATTTTTCGGATTCATGTGCGTATTGTAAAATTATCACTTGCTTCGGAAGGAAAACATCGTGAGGAAAACAGCATGCCTGAGACATATTTCTCGACGGCATGTAAAGCCAAGTCAGAGGCCCATGGGCGGCATAAAAACTCTGACACCAGGTTAGGCACTAACCACACGCCAAAAAAAAGAAGCTACTTGGATTGTGGTAATTTTCCATTTATAGGTAGATATTAAAAATGAAGTTGGTTTTTGTATCTGTCTGTGTGATTGCGTTCGTCTTCAAACTACATAGTAATTAAAATAGTGAATTAATTACTCATAAGTAATAAAAAAGGTCAATGAAAAGTCGCAAAAATCGAAAAATTTGGTTTTCTGTGGGACAGATAATCATCTCCCGATTTTTTTTTTGTGATTAGTTTTTTTTTTTCTCGATATTTTTTTTTCTCTTTTTTTTATTGTTTGAAAAACGTAGTTTTTAAAAACTACAACACTAGTTGCAAATAAGTGCCTACTCGTTTTAAAATTAAAACAACTGTTAACTACCATTAAACATAATATTCTCATCGCATTCACAATTCTCATGTCACCAACTTTAAACATGCACCTGAACCATTACTGAAAGTTAGACTAAAAACAACAATGATTTCATTGTGAAGACGTTTGCATGAAACGGGTCGTTATTAGTAATGGGAGTTCGCAACAGCTTAATGGGTTCGTCTGCTGTTTGTATTGTTAAGCTGTTGCACCCGAAACTGCTATTTACTGTTATGGTCGAATTGTCATATAAACTTAGTTTTAGTGAAGGAGTTATTTTATGTTTTATGTATTTTTAAAGAAAGTTTGAATGTGTTAGGTTTTCCAACTTTTTCGATAGTTTCTCCGCGTTTAATTTTATGGAATGTAATGTATTTTTTAAAATTCCTGAATTGATTTGGTAAACTATATTATTTGCTAAATATCTCTATGGGGAATTGCACCGATTTTTGTATTTATGGAGAGGATACTACCTAGGTATGATATTATTTCGTTTATTCATTTTTCCTACATACTATTTACATTCTTTAAATATTTTTACGAACAAAAATTATGTATAAAAAAAAACAAAAATATCAAAAATAGTAGGTAACCGGCATCGGGAACAAGGTCCGAGCTACCGATGGTCAGAGCTCTTGAGAGAGGAACCTCCTAACAATACGCGCGTGAGTACTGCTTTCTGAATCAAGCCCTTGATCCAGCTGCCAAGCGTGAGCCTTCTTGATATTGTTATTTACCATTTATTCTCTCTTTACAAAGCTGACTTAAAGTTAATGTGTACAAAAAACCTGAATGAAGAATGGTGCCTGATGTAGCTTTTTTGGAAAAATCTGTGTTACAGGTCACCACAGGTGTGTATGGTATTTGGAAATCCCTTTTTAACTTAGATATAAAGATATAACTGTAGCATCTATAACAGTATTGTAGGACACGCCGGCTTAAACTATTCAACTTTATTATTAAAAAGATTACCCTGTTTTACAATTTTCAGTTCCATGAATCTGTCATAGAGGTCAATTTGCCAGTTCAACCTAGATCAGGATTAGAACTGAAGTGCTAGCCAAACATCGACAAGCCACGTTCAAACGCAGTTCAGGCTTCGAAGCTTCCAACGAGGTTTTAATTCTTTTTTTTTAACGGACCATGTGCGCAGTTGTAAAACTCGTACATTTCGATTCCACAAGCGACAGACGTGAACTAGATTTGAGTACAAAGAGAATTTTAGTGAAAGTGGAGTTTTGAGTGCCTTCGCACTGCTTTTAGTGCCAAAAATGTTTTTTTACTGGTTGTTGTCAAGAACGATGGTGAAAAGGAAATATAAAGGAGATGTTCCAGAAATTTATAGAACCTGGGCTAGCACTATGTACACTATATGCAAATATCGCTATATAATACAGTAACCGTTTTTGATTGTTAATTTTCTTTAATTTCACTTCGTTTCAATGTACATTCAAATTAACTTCGTCATGGCGAGCAACACTACATAAAATTAAACATGGTGGATCCATGGACTTAGTATACATGGAGCGGATAAGCAGTATTCGAAAAATGTCATTTTGAAAATCACATTTGATTGACGTTTATCGTCATTTCTGCGATAAAATAAAAACAGAAACCATAACACACACAAAAAAAACACTAAAAACTCCGAAACACATCCAATTCAAACTCAAAACAATGAAAGACTCAAAGACGTCACTTCTTAAAACTGTCAAAGTCGTCAAACGTCCTGTCAAACACAACTGTCATGGCTGCCCTAAGGATAGGGTTAACTTATTAAAAAACTTTTCAAATGATCATTTTTGTATGCCTTCTTATAATTAATTTGTTAGTATTTTATGAAATTCCCGTATTATTTTTCTATTTATCTATTTAGTGTAGCTGTACATAGAGGTGGCCCAAAATCAAACATCTCCTTTGAGAGATTTTCTTAAAAGCAGTAACTGCAGTTTGTGGATTTTAGTAGGTAAAGATGAGTAGCCAATCGCACAGCAATGGTAACAATTTGGCATTGACCGTCGATAGTGCCTTTTTGTCGTATATAGCAAAAGCAGATTTTCATATTGTAAATGGTACCACCGACGTACATTAGCTATATATATCATCTATGACTGAATCACAGTTACTTTGATAATTATTACTTACTTATGCCCGCGGATTCACCTGCGTGGAGTTTGGTAATTGTCCCACGGGGTCGTACTACCGGGATAAAAAGTATCCTGCGTGTTAATCTAGGTTATAAATCATCAGTGTGCCAAATTTCAGCCAAATCCACTCAGTTATTTTGGCGTGAAAGGGTACTTAACAAACATCCATCCATCCATACTTACAAACTTTCTCATTTATAATATTACTAGTTGTGCCCCGCGGTTTCACCCGCCGCTTCTGGCTTGTTTTCTTTTTGCTCGGCTCCTATTGGTCGTAGCGTGATGTTATATAGCCTATAGCCTTCCTCGATAATTGGACTATCCAACACTAAAACATTTTTTTCAACCAGTAGTTCCTGAGATTAAAAACCAAACAAACAAACTCTTCAGCTTTATAATATTACTAGCTTTTGCCCGCGACCTTCGTCCGCGTGAAATTTTATATAGCCTATAACCTTCCTCGATAATTGGACTATCCAACACTAAAACATTTTTTCAATTCGAACCAGTAGTTCCTGAGATTAACGCGTTCAACCAAACAAACAAACTCTTCAGCTTTATAATATTAATTAGTATAGATTAATAGTAAGAATTTAATTCCTTTCTCTTAACAACATAATTATTTCTCTAATACCTTCATACTGGTAAATATAGCACCTAATTAAGACCCCCATAGATCGAAAACGCTAAAAGGCTTAATTTTCACACGATGAAGGAAACAATAACGTTCACAAACACTGTCTCGCATTCAAGGAACGCAATAAAAGTCTACGTTAACTAAAGTAACAATCAATTAACAGCACAACCCCAAGATTACTTCCCCTTAAAAAACGTAATCAAGCAAAAATACACCTAACGAGTTCAACTTTAAGTTCAAAATTGAATGAGAAAGGAATTAAATTTCAATTGGTTTTCCCGCCTTTGATTGTACAGTAAGGCTTTTAAAGCCAAATAGTAAAGCTGTCACTATCTTTGGTTGGAGTTCAAGCAAGGTTGTGGCATTGTCCTTTGTTCAGTAAAAGATTGGTTCGATTTCGTCCTGAGATTTGCTCATTGCTCAAGTTATTATTTTGAGAATAATTGTAAGAAAGGTTTTTCAAGATTTTGGCAAATAAAAGTTACCATTTGAAAAACCTTTCTTATTAGGCTGGTTGATTTATAACTTAGTTTGAGATGGCGCGGGATAAAAACGAAGGCAAATAAAGATCTTCTATATTATCAATTAAATTGTCGTGATCCATGTCATGAACTTTGAGGAACCTGCCCAAGGCTACTAACGCTGTCGATGTTGCGGAGCTCTGAGTAAAGCTCATTTTAATTAAATATAAGAATCAGTGATACGTCGAAGAAGAACTTGGTAAGTCTGTTTGTTTTAAGTTATAAAACACATGCTTGACCCCAAAAAAGAAAAATTATCAAAACCGTTGACAATTCATTTCTTACTAGCTTGTGTCCGCGGTTTCGCCCGCGTGTAGTTCGATAATTGTCCCACGGGATCATACTACCGGGATAAAAAGTTTCCTGTGTGTTAATCCAGGTTATAAATTGTGTGTGCTAAATTACATCCAAATCCGTACAGTACTTTTTGCATGAAAGAGTAACAAACATCCATCCATCCTCGCAAACTTTCGCGTTTATAATATTACTATAGGATTACGTATCTCGAAACATAAACACTCCAAAAGTCATTATTACTACAGGAAACGGGATATTTACCATGTTTACTATTTTTGTTGAGTTCCCGATATTTCGGCGCTGTTGCTCAAACTCACTGAAAAAAAAGTTCAAAGTTCGCGAGCGGACACAGTGAGTTTCGTATGTCGGGAACAGAATCGAGTTGCGAGTGACAGTGGTAGCGGTACTGAGTGCAAAAAACGAACAAGAAAGAGGGTAGACCGATTTGTCTGCTCATAAACACCCACCCGCAATAACTTCAGTTTATCCGTGATCATGGTGCTTGCAACAGCGCCGAAATATCGGGAACTCAACAAAAATAGTAAACATGGTAAATATCCCGTTTCCTGTAGTAATAATGTTAGTGACCATGATAGTTTAAAATCTTATACTCCAAAAGTCTTCAAAAACTTTTTTAATTTCGTATTTGTACTCTTCAAAAACCCAAAGTAAATCCGACCAATTTAAAATACGACAAATGAACCGTCTGTAGGTGTAAACTAAAAAGAATTGTCAGCACCCCGCGGCCCGTTGTCAACACACTTTGATATGCAAAAGCTACTTAACGAGAGCATTCTTAGTTGCTGCGTCTTCTTCTCCGACAGTTCTGTTTGAGTAATGAATTTTGGAGTTTAATGTGGTTAGAAGGAAAAAGGCTGTGGCGGTGGATTCTTTAGATTGGCAGTACCCTTTTTAAAAACTTTTTACGATTCAATAAAAGTAGTATAAATTGGTATTACACAAAACTACTGCATAACTGTAGTACAGCCTAGGTTAGCTCTACGTTATTGAAATAACAAATAGTAGGTACTATAGCGTTTTGCTCTTTTAAGAAAGTTTAAGATTAGGTGAATTGTTCAGGGCAAAAATTGAAATCATTAGATGTGCCTCACCGAACCTATCTACTTAGGTCTCGGGAAAAACTATTATAGGAAGAGTGAGCTCAAAGCATCCCGTATGGAACTATAAAAACGATTTTCTAAATGAGCATGACTGACAGGGCAGTAGGAACTATTCAAATGTAATCAAAACAGAAACATGGCAATGTTTTGACGCGGTAGGGAGCAGGTAATCCTAATCCTAACTAATATTATAAATGCGAAATACAAACACACTTATGTTTGTTTGTTTGTTACCCTTTCACGCCTAAACCACTGAACCGATCGTCTTGAAATTTTGCATATACTTTTTCAGGTGTACAGAAACGGACATAGGATACCTTTCATCCCGAAAAAAGTGCTGTTCCCGAGGAAAAAGACAATAACGTTCTTATGATAATAGATAGCGCCACGTGTCTTTCGAATCATGATTGAATTATATTAGTATAAAAAATTAAGTAGTGTGTTAAGAGTTTAATTGTCAAATTCTTAAGAATCCGAAGCCGCGAGAAAAGCTAGTGGTTTAATGAATTTAAGCAACTGATTGCTCAGACACAAGATATTGAAACAATAACTATCGAATAGATAGGTAAGAAACCTGTGACACTGGTAGGTAACAATAAGCAAGCCCCAATTGCAGAACAGTTGGTACACAATGAATAAGCTCATACCTACCTACATCCCAGAGGCGAACGTTCCATACATCTAGATTCCTACCGGCTTCCCTTTGAAAAATGGCACAGACAGTATTCTATAGACAAATAATATAGTCACATTAAAGATATGCGATATATTTGAGAGCAGCGGCGGCCCAGTGGTAGCGGTCCCGACTTACGAGCAGTAAGTCGTGGGTTCGAACTCAGGTTAGCGCCTTACTTTGTATAATTTATTTCATCACCACTGCTCTCAAAACGGTGAAGGAAAACATCGCGAGGAAACCGGCATGTCCTAGAACCAAAAATTCGAAGACATGTGACATCTACCAACCCGCACTGGGTCCGCGTGGTGGATTATAGCCCATTCCCTCTCATACAGAGAAGGCCTGTGTCCCAGCAGTGGGAACATTATAGGCTGACTATGCTATGCTATGCGATAGATATGTACTCCGGCTTACCTCTTACAATGAAGTATTTATACTTAACACATACCTCTAGTAGAAACTACACCAAATTTTTGCTAAACCCCGTAGGATAATTCAAGAAGTATTTAGGTTGGACTATTCCGTATCTCCAGCTCACTCGTCCCAAAGCTTCCGAGCTCCTCAATTTGCCCTCTATTACCGAACTGAATGCCCCTATTTGCTCCTTTTGCCTCTATTTGCCCTCGCCGTACTTGGTCTTAACGTATTTGTCTCTACAGGCATTTCTTCAAGAAATAATAGAGATTTCCCGACGAGCTAGGATTGGCAATATGGGCTTGTAAATAGATTTGAGCTGAGCAATATTTTGTGAGTTAGAGGGCTTGTCTTGAAGATTTTTTGTGTCTTCAGAATAAAATAGGTTGCCGTTTTCTTCACATAAATGTGAAGAGTGTAAGCCGCAGCTGCTTGAGGCATAGTTGCGATCCAAGACGTGCATTTGTAATCAAACCTTTTTTATTATTTCTTTAATAGTATTACTGGCTGTGTATGTTTGAACAGTGTTTTAAGTTTTAACGGTGCACGGTAACCTACGGTATAAAGTTTGCATACGTGTATATTTGATACTTGGATAAATATTTGCAAAAATCCTAGGAATTTTGAAAATAGGACACTAAGAAAGATTTTCGTTATAGTTTAAGTTATAAAAATATGAGGATTTTTTCAGTAGTCCCGCGATATAGTACATACTTACGTACTAATATCAATAAGACAAAAACCTTACGTACCATAACACACATCCATTACAGAAACAAAAAAAATACGAAATAGGACCCAGTTTCACACTAAGCACGAATAGTTTGTGAAAACAGCCGTTAATATCAATGAAAAACATCACATAACTAACAATAATAGCCATATACCCAAACTAACAATAGCGGCAAAAATACACGTAGGTAATCCTGAACATACGACCTTAATTTTTTTCAGGACACAGCCTAGGATATATTTTCACACAAGTGAGACAAATTACAGAGTACACAAACTGCTAATGAAGGCTTTTTGTTAGGCTGTGGTGTGTGAGATATGTGGGTGTATCACGGCTGTAAGTGGACTTAATGAAATAGCCACATGCTACAGTTTGTCGGGGCAACTCTCGCAGAATATTGATGAAAACATTGTGAATAGATGAATGAGGGAGTGTTGACAAAATTGTAAGATTTTCGTGAAATATTGTTGTCAAAGATTAAGTCGTGACTAGATCTTGGATATCTCCTAATCCCGCCTACTCCTTTTGCAGAATTATATGAATGATTAATCTACCTATCCGAACTGATGCCGATGTACTTCTAATATACAACATTATTTTTAGTATATGCGAAACCTAAATATAGTTTGTTCAGAATAAGTAACTGAATCGATTCCAATAATTTTTAAACCATATTATAATTTGTGTTTGTTGACTAAGGGACTTACCAGAGAATGGGCAGCAGCGTTCTCTGTGTTTTATAAGAACCATACTGCGATCGCCAACCCGCCTGCCAAGCGTGGTGATTATGGCAAAACCCCCCCTTCTTGGGGGAGGCCTATGTCCAGCAGTGGACGTCTTTCGGCTGAAATGATGATGATGATGATGATAATTTGTCCCAAAAATATTTAAAAAAGGGTCAATATGGACACCAAGCGACACTAAGTACCTATCGCAATAATTTAGGTACCTACTGCCAAATTATTATTATCAATGAGCTCAAAACGACGCTGGAGGCGAGAGCGCGGCGGCGTGCCGCCCGAAACCGACTCAATCTCCACATAGTGCGGCGCCACGTGGTGACCACGCTTTTGTGCGGACAACAAGGTGACAGAACAAGCGGGAACAGCATGGAAGTTTGTGATTTTTCATGATACAGTTTTGAATTTTGTACATAGATACTTTGCATAAAAATACTAGACACGTGTTTTAGGTTTCGCATATACTAAAACTAATGTTGTATATTATCACGTAATAGGCATTGAAGGTACAGTAGGTAAATTGACAAGAGAAACATCCACTTATGTATCTGATGAATTCACGCTGAATCATGATGATATATACAACATCGCGCGTCGGTTTGTCAAATGAAGAAAAACTGATGGACGACACTGCGATATGGTATGACGATGACAACATCATCTGCCTAGCCTTTTTCCCCAACTATGTTTGGGGTCGGCTTCCAGTCTAACCGGATGCAGCTGAATACCAGTATTTTACATGGAGCGACTGCCTATCTGACCTCCACAACCCAGTTAGTATTGGGTATACGGTACCCCCTGGTAAGCGTGGTGGACTTTCGGGCCACTGACTACCTGTGACGACTATCAAAGATCTACAACAGCCGAGACAAACAGCTTAACGTACTTTCTGAGGCACGGAGAAAACTCGATATGTAATGGCTGGTCATCCATCCACGGACCAACCTAGGCAAAAGCGGCTTAACCTGAAGATTGACTCGATCGGCTGTTATTATTTAGCCACGAGCTTCTCAAACTTGGTAGGAATACCTACAGAAAGTCAACCTCAACAAAAATATAACAAATAAAAAAAAAACACAAAGTAAAACTGTAACAAAAATATACGCAAGCAGAATAAATAAATACGCATTTCGGAACAAATCTATTGACGTAACACACCACAAAGTATTCCATATATTTATATTTCGAATGACAGTATTCCTCGATCGTACGTTTATGGAAAACCATTGATTTATAAACATAATAAAAACGAAAACGTAAACGTAAACGTAATAATTTATTGCAGACACCGCCATTTAATGAAACTTGTAAGGTAAAAAACTGCCCTTACATTGTAATTATTCCTGTGTTTTTGCAGCTTAGTGACTTTTATTCTCATTGACATAAGGCTTATGTCAGAGGTTAAATAACTAAGAATGTACTGTACCTTCGTTTACGAGTTTACCGCAGTTTGGAAACAAAAGAATGTCGGAGGAATGTTAAGGAGACAGAAATATGCAAATCGGTTGATATTGATTTGTGGGGACGTAAAATAAACCTTAGATATCTGGAGCTGCCATTTTTGAATTTTTGAAGCCAAATAAAACTGAATTAAACCGAATTGGAATAATATAAATTACAGGTCGTATTTCTGACTTGTAATTTATTTAATTAAAATCTGTGTCAATAGAAAGGAGCGAATTTCGATATGAACGAACGATTTTCTTTACTATTTTTTTAAATATTTTTTAGAGTAATTTCCTCCGGACTCAGTTTTCAGATATGAATGCTTCAAAGGTTTACATGGAATAAAAATGGCGGCTAGAGCTCTAGATCTAGACTATTTTAATAAGTGCAATCTCGAATGCCATTTATACATTTCTAACCAGACAATGGTAATTGATGGCGGCCGTAATGGGCCAATAAACGTCACGGCGAGCACATGTCCTTTTTATTACTTTAAATTTTTATCTACGAGATAAATTATTGAGAAACAAATTACGTCATACGTGATTCCAGCAGCTTTTAAAAGAGCTACGATTTTATTGTCATGATAAATCAATTTTAATAGCACCTAGGCCTAGGCAGGTTACACACACCTAGGTCCTACAATGATCTTTTGGCGCGTGGCCCAAATTAGTACTGACACCGCGCCGCCATCTTGTTTTTTCAATACATTTAAAAAATCAGTCAATGTTATTCAGGCGCCAGAATATCCTTGTAGCACTGTACAATCGTTTGTATTCAAACAAGATATTAATATTCGGTTGATGCCAAAGAGTTTTCATATGTAAATTCTTTCGCGCCATTTACCCACAGGGCTGGGGCACGCAAAATGTAATAAAATGCAATAAAAACGATTTAGTGCACTTTTTCCACACTTTCGAGCACTCGCACACACCCCAATATTTTGGATCATTGTCGTTACTCAACCCTTATCCGCTGTGGATTTATTTCTCTGCTAAGAGGTTTCGCGGGTTTTCACGAAGCAAGACAGTACGTAAAGTGTAGGCGGAAAGGAGGTTATAGAACAAAGGTGAACTATAAAGTTTTGGATTTATATTCTGTTTGTTGTTTTTTAAGTCTTTTAAAAACATAACTTTTAGCGTTTCATTAACCAAATCAAAGCACACAATATGTAAGTGATAGGTACTACAAATTGGCATCGACGAATAGGTACGTTTTCATTTGAAAACATTTTCATCAATTAGTTTTGGAAAAGACTATATTATGAAGTCATTAATATACCTTTGTTTAGATACGCAGACTTAATTGTTACATTTTTGTTTAAAACCAAAGGATGGAAGAGGGAAGCCAAACTATAAGCACGTTCAAACCCATTACTTATAAAAGTTTCCCAAGATAGATTTTTATCTTCTTATCTCAGAAAAGTTTTACTACTTTTTCTCGAGACTAGTCAAGATAATACTTAGATAAATCCATTTATCAAACGCTGAAGACGTAGCTTCAACTAGCACCATTTTTCTTTTAGCAAACGACGCGTGAGAATTAGACAGATGTGAGTACCGCACAAATATTTTATAGTTTACCTGCGAGCTAGACGTTAGCCTAGCCGGCTCCGGGTTATCCCGCCTGAGATAAACCGAAATTGCTTTCCCAAATACATGCCCGCAATAAATATAAAGTACTTGTCTACTATACAAGTATACGTCCTACAAAATGCCGCGCCCACTTGAAAATAATGATGCAAAATGGAATTTCATGCACCCGGCGTCTTCCGGGGCTCGGCTAGACAGAAAATGTGAAATATTGACTGCACCGGGATCCACCCCAGGCCCCCGGGCCACAATATGAAGACCCAGTATATCCGAGAGATTTCATGCAAATCGCAAAAATCCGTTTAGTCTCCAATTGAATTCATGGCGATTGCGATTGAAAGTCCCCCGGATTAAAGACTAGAGAGATTCCATTCCATCAGGTTTTTGCAGGAAATCAAAAAGTATTCATGATATGCAAACAATATTTTATGCATACGTAGCTTTTAGATTTCCGTGTTAGCTCAGGGATGGAAGAGAATCGAGTTTATCGGTTGCAGTGTCTACTAACTTACATTGAACTGTCAACTTGCTGGAAGTCGGTCAACAGGAGGGGGAAAATGGGACTGAGGGAGTCTACATCAGTGCAGAAGTGTTTAGTCCTGCTCAAGTGGCCTGTCATATGGATACGTACCTGCTATATGAATACAAAACGAAGCTTTACGAGTCGAATGCATTCACACACTCTGTGCTTTAGATATAAAAAGCAACTTTTAATTTAAAAATTACTTCGATTTCTAGAAATACTGCCAAATAACATTCAAATCTGAATTATCGAGGCCCTTTTTATACTTCTTTTAAAAAAATTCTTAGCTCGAGAACTTCCCTACAACCCGAGTCACGAACATAAACAAGTAAAACTGTAAAGACGGACATTAGTGCAATCTCATTCCTTTATAGAGCCATCAAAATGTCAGCGGCAGGAAATTTCACTGCCACAAGAGGCCGTACCTGCCCCCAGGACACTATAAAGGCAAAGGGTTGGCTGTTAAGGGTGGGTTTACAACGGCAGAATATTCAAATCACGCACACTTCGCAAATCCATCATTTTTAGAACTGCGAGTGAAAACTGAATTACCCAATGTGTGCGCACCCTTACTCTCTATTTATTCTCCATCCAGGAACGAATATCTATATTAATAAATAAAATTGACGTGTCTGTTTGTAATATCAAAATAACAGCTTTTTACTGAATGCATTTGAAATTTGAAGCGAGAGAGATGCATTTTTGGACCGGTCAGTGTGGCGACACTTGGGGGAGGCCTATGTCCAGCAGTGGACGTCTTTCGGCTGAAATGATGATGATGATTTGAAAATTTTTACGGCACATATTTTTTTTTTTAATTTTTGTCTGTCTGTTTGTTTCGTCTAATCTCTGAAACGGCTGGACTGATTTTGACGGGATTTTTCCTTGCAGATAGTTAATGTTATAAGGCCTAACATAGGCTAATTTTATTTTAGAAAAGGAGTTAGGGATTCCATGCTAAATTAAAACCTATAAATTGGTAACAAAATCCGATTAAAAAGGGAAGTGTTATTTTTTAATAATAATTTCACGCGAACGAGAGCCGCGGTGTTGCCCGCGGCTCTCGTTCGCGTGAAATTATTGCTAGTTGAAAGTAATATTGTCCCCTGTAGTTTCCCAGTGGGTGCAGTGATGGCGCAGGCGACGTATTTATACAAGTGAAATAACTTTTCTGCATAATCTGTTTGTGTCGCGGCTTTATTTAGTTTTCGTTACGTTTGTTTTTGTTTCTGAATGTTTTTTTTTTTATTGCATTGCAGGTAGTTCCGATTTATACACGGTATTTTAAGTTTTGTACGATTGTAGGGTGAGCCTGCCAATGCAGGCTTTCTGGGTAGCTGTTATGTCTGGGTATAGTGCTATAGAGTATCATCTACCTAGGCTTTTCCCAACTATGTTGGGGTCAGCTTTTAGTCTCACCGGATGCAGCTGAATACCAGTATTTTACATGGAACGACTGCCTATCTGACCCCCACAACCCAGTTAGTACTGGGTAATACGATACCCTTTGGTAAGACTGGTTGTCAGACTTTCGGGCCACTGACTACATGTAACGACAGTCAAAGAACTACAAATGACATCCGGGACCAACGGCTTAACGTGCTTTCCGAGGCATGGAGGAAACTCGGTATGTAATGGGCGGTCACCCATACACGGACCAACCTAGACAAGCGCGACTTAACCTTAAGATCGACAAATTATATCAATACAATATTACTTGAACGGCAACGATGCTAGTGGAAACATTTCTTATATTTGCAGTTTTTTTTTTTAAATAGCTTAAAAAAGTATAGTCTAAAACAGTATTACATTTTCCAATAAGGTTCCAACTGGCTACGTGGATTGATTGAAAAACTATATTCTTGGTCCATTTTAAACTTGCCAAACCTATTTATTCCAAAAGTAAGAGCCTTCTACGGTTCGTATTTAATAATTTAGTGAACCAATTTTCTCGTACGTACGGCAATGTCCAAGATAATGGAAAATTTTCCCGAGAGCATTTCAATAAAAAATAACTACATACATACGTAGTTACTGGAGTTCTAACGTTAGGTTAGAGAAATTAAACTAATGAAGTCGCAATTTCACGCCAGGAATATTATCGGAATAAACTAAATACATACATATGTCGGATCCGGTCATTGGTACGGACATAATATGAGTCGCAAGTACGCCACTGGTGACATCACGCGACCTACTTACAAGTCTTCCCACACCACAGCGTGCTTCTACAGAGCCCTGATGTAGACAGCTATGTAGTAGACAGACCTGATGTAGACAATATATGCTGGCGCATATCAAGCTACTACAATTTGTCGAATTTCTTTATTATATTTTCAAGTTTATCTCTAATACATTAGGTTCAAGGTTGATTGGCAAAATTTTACAGTTTCGGGTTGCTTGATGTGCTGGCGTCTGTACTAACATGTACTAAAATAAATCTAAATGTCAGATAAATGAAAGTTTGTTAACAAAAAAAAATTAGGGAAAGGTTGATACTGCGCATAAGAATTTGCAGGTATATTAATAAAAATGCCAAATCTAAGCTCTCACAGAATTCAAGTCTGAACAACGTCAATAATTAGAAAAGTTCAACAAGAATATTCAAATATTGAAAAACTTTTCTATCAACTAGACTAGAATAATGAGTTCCAAAACTTTTTCCAAGAATTCTGCCCATCACGCCACCGTGCATTAGCATGGAAACAAAACGTAAAACGTTAAAACTATGGCCAGCTAAGTTCACACGCGGCACCTGGTGTGCAACTGTGCAAGTTATAAAGTGACTCATCCAGTGCCAGCCGTGCCCACTCTCCTCTATTGTATGAAATCAATATTAATTAACGTGTTGTTCTGTTTTTTAATATTTAACATACACATGTCATGTGTTTTGTATGTGTACCTAGGTATTCTAATAGCTGTAAAAGTACCCTTAACAAAGCTGAAAGGTACTTATCGGTATTGTCCGAGGTAATATTTACTTGCTGGCTTCGTGAAGGGTTTCTTTACAAATTGTATATCCGCCGATCAATGGGATCAATTTTATTAAACCGTGAATACGGCAATACATTTATGATACCCCAGATTAAGCAAAACATTATTAGATGAAAAGTCCAAGCTACCCATAGAGAAATAAATAACAATGGTCGTCGACGTCTTCGTTCCTCTTCTTTTATTCAGTCATAACAAAAAACTGAAAAAGAACCTAACTTTTCTATAACCTACATTATACATTTATACGGAGTTTCTGTAACTTACACGCAAAAGTACTCAGAAACAACCTTTACACTCAGTTCCGTACTACTGGCGTTTCAGAACCCGCCAACTATAAATTCCCAGTACACAACGAATCGAACATTTCCTTTGATATGACAGTCGTACAAATTCCCAGAACTTGCCGAGCGTGTCTTAATCCTACTCATTTGAACTCCAGCCGGTACAAGGGCCACGTTATATACGGTGACACCGTAATTGGGTCATCCCCGTGACACGGAGGAAATTCACGGAAACTTGTCGGTGGAGATGAAATGATTATTTCAAAAGTAAAATAAGATTGCAAATTTCTTGGTGAAGATAATTTTAAGTTGTTAACCTATTGAACGTTGACCTATTGACGTCTATAGACGTCAAATCAAAAAGTGCTCACAACGCCTCGGACGGCATGGCACGTGGAAAATAACACTTTTTAAAGCGCTAACGATGTGACGTCTATAGACGTCCGTGGCGGTCAATAGGTTAAAAATAGGTACGGATGATTTTTTTCTTTAATGTCTCGCGTAACGCATCATTATAGAACATTGTTTTCGATGGACACAAAACTTGTCATAACTGGCAAAATGGAGGTGTACTTTCAGGTACACCTCTGTCTAAACCTTCAGGGATTACAGGCGTGATGTTATGTTGTCATTAAACTAACGATTTGCTGAAAATCAATTTTCTGTCCACACAAGTCAGGAGCAGACTAAAGCTTAGCGTAGATCACAGCCGCGTATCGGGCCACAGCACGTCGCAGTACTAAAAACGTAGCGCGAACCGTCATTATAGTGTACAGTCACAGTATGAATATATACAGTATTGTGACTCGGCCTTGTACTTGAAATAATTACGTACAGCCGGTCGACAGGGCTGCCGCGCTTACAGAATTTTAATTTCACCTACTTAGTTGAGTTTCTTTTTAGTTTTGTGATTGTAAATATTATATTTTTTATTTAAAAAAATAAAGTTAGTTGTGTATGAAATAAGAAGTGTTCAATAAAAAATACAAGTTGTGTCTTTTGATTAGTAGATTTAATAAAAATTATAAATTCGAGACTTTTTTTAACGCGAGCGTAGGTACCTAAATCACTTGTGTGTCACTATTTTCACCCTATCCATTTTTTTAATTAATCCAGGTATTTTACTCGGTGGAAAAAGCGAAATACCTACCTATTAAAAAATAAACAAATTACGAAATAACAAATTCTTATTTCAATCAAATATTCACAAATCGCACGCTTATTTATTACTTACAAAACCATCACAACGTTCGTTCGTCAGTGCGACGCATTCGTGACTTCTTGGGTACTAAGTGGGTACCAGACTCGAGGCGTGTAGGTATGATTCGCGTTCTGATCGGTTGTATGAAGATACAGTACTGTAGATATTATTACCGTGGTACAGTACATGTGCGATGGTTCATAAAAATGTACCAAGGGGTTGCCTGAATCTGCGTCAGTCTATAGCGTGATAAAGAGTGTAGTGATAAAATTCAATGTTTTTTGACAACCTTGTCTAGTACTCTGGAATCAATTCGGATATCCTGTTTGACAAAATTATTAGCTTTTATTTTATGAAGGAACCTTCATTGGCATTTCGGTTCGTCATTAAATTTTCCATTAAGCCAATTTCCGCTCTCGTTTTCAATTAAATTGGTTCGAGTCGAAATATTAGGATGGCTTTTGTTTGACTTTGCTAAACAATTGAAATTAACTTTTACTTTATGTGTAGGTTTTTAGATTATATGTGTTACCTAACTGAAGTGAGAAAGAGAGTCTTGAGTCTGAAAAAACCGGCCAAGTGCGAGTTGGACTCACGCACCGAGGGTTCCGTATAAATTTGTAGGTATTTTGTTATTAAATTTACGGTTTTTAGATTTTTTCTTTTACATGTGCTGTACGAGATTGCTTCTTGCCAAATGTCATGATTCTAGGTCAACGGGAAGTACCCTACAGGTTTTGATTCCCTTAACTTACAAGTTTGATTTTTTCACTGCGTATTTTACATTAATTTCAGCTTGATACCTCCACGCGTTCCTGAGAAAAAGGGTCTTGACAGACGGACAGACAGACGGACAATGAAGTGATCATATAAGCGTTCCCTTTTTGCCGAATGAGGTACGGAAAAAAAGCAACGTGTACTCGTGTAGTTAGATAGTTAATAAACGAAACCAGGGGGGTTACTATGACGTCTTAAAGCAGGAGTAATTCCAGTGTGGGAAAGAGACAGAGCTATACAGGTCGTCTAGCGCCATCTCTTTCCCACACTAGAATTACCCCCTGCTTTAAGACGTCACGGTAGGCCACCTGAAATCATACCACTAAAACGTGGCACCCAGGCCGTGGTCTAAGTAGCAAACATTGAAATAGGTTCAGACGTTTAGCCATGAAAATATAACAGACAGGCAAAGTAACTTACTTTGTTTATAAATATAACATTAGATTTTCTTTGAAACTTTTTCCATAAACTTTACCTACAAGATTTCTTTCAAAGGCCAAACTTTTTCCACTAATTTTCTTTTATAACCTTACATTGTACACACGGCGACACATCAAGCTATACATTTCCAGTATAACATGGCCTCGCTTTGTATAGATTTCCCGTACAGTGAGAGATCCGCATAAACTGATGTTGGATAGCTTGATAGGTCGTCGTGTGTACACATACACTTAGTGACAGATATTCCAATTATACCTACTTCAAAACTACCCACAACCACACCATTTCATAACCAGCAAACATATCACTTAACGCCTATTAAGCTAACACAGAAATAGCTATTCATCGCGAAATAGAATGGATGTCAATCAAATAAACCTCACCTACATTGATAAATCGTTTATATGTTAGTATGTGTTTATTTGTGGCATTTGACGGTACGTTCACACCGGTGTAAAGGTTATTTATATACGTTTCTTGTTTGGTTTAGGTGGAGCCCTAAAATACGATAACTTATTGTTAACTAACGTATGCCTGCGTGGACATCGGCAATTATCTCACAGGAATGTTACGGGGATAAAAAACCTATTGGCTGGTCCAGGAACCAGGTCATAGACCGTGTACCAGACCCGAAGGCACTTAAGAAGCCGATTCCTGCCGGCTTCTCTTCAGGAACAAGGCACTCTACGTACGTGTACTACATTTCATCCGAGTCCGTTCAGCCGTTAAAACGTGAAAAGGTGACCCGACAGATAGCGTTACTTTCGCATTCATAATATACAACTTTAGTTTTAGTATATGCGAAACCTGATACACGAGTCTAGTATTTTTATGTAAAGAATCTATGTACAAAATTTCAAAACTGTATCATGAAAAATCACAAAGTAAGATAAGCTTGTTCTGTTACCTAGTTGTCCGCACAAAAACGTGGTCACCACGCTGCGCGCGCCTCCAGCGTCGTCTTGAGTTCATTGATAATAATAATTTGGCAGTAGGTACCTAAATTATTGCGATATGTACTCAAAGTCGCTCGGTATCCAACTTTTAACTTTTTTAAATATTTTTGGGAAAAAATATAACATGGTTTAAAAATTATTGGAATCGATTCAGTTACTTATTCTGAACAAACTATATTCAGCTTTCGCATATACTAAAAATAATGTTGTATATTTTTATGGATGAATTCTGTAAGAGTAAACAACGAGACAGCGCATTGCTATTCTATAACAACAAACAGTAAAAACTTAAGTGAACAGTTCGTGAGTACTGCTGTCATCGTGTGATTTTATCATTAGTCGATCCTTACTGGAAGTGTAAATGAAATATATGAGTTCGACTTTGATCAACAGAATAGACACACCAACTAAAGGATAGCTGGAGTGTTATGTTCAAAACGATTTGATCAAAGACTTGGCGGGAAATTTATTAAAGTGGTGCATCTTGAAAGAGGTTTCTAAACAAGAAATATGAAAATATGACTAGGTTTTATTCGATTGGTGTGGGGAAGTGATTGGCTCTTGCACTACGGCAGCCGGTTCAATTTCCGTATGGAATAAACATTTCAGAGTAACCAGGATGTTTTGCAGAATTAGGTTTTTTTCGTAATACCTATATAAGAAAAATCTGTTGTGGCGCAACGTTTTAGAAGATAATTACGGTATTTTTTAACTTCCTAGAGGCAGCTTTACAACATTATTTTTAGTATAAGCGAAACCTGAATATAGTTTGTTCAGAATAAGTAACTGAATCGATTTCAATAATTGTTAAACCATGTTATATTTTGTCTAAAAATATTTTAAAAAGGCTACAAGTTGGATACCGAGCGACACTAAGTATCTATCGCAATCATTTAGGTACCAACTGCCAATCTATTATTATCAATGAGCTCATGACTAGGCTGGAGGAGCGCGCGCGTGCGGGCCTTTGGTAACCGCGTTTTTGTGCGGACAGCCAGGTAACAGAATAAGCTTATAACTTTGTGATTTTTCATGATACAGTTTTGAAGTTTTGTACATAGATTCTTTACATAAAAATCACCGGTCCATCTAGTGGGAGGCCTTCCAACGCAACGTCCTCCGGTTCGTGGTCGCCACTCCTGAACTTTTCGGCCAAAAATAAATTACGACTATGCAGCGAAATTAACCTTGAAAGTTTTTTATTTGATATATTGTAGTATATCTTAATGCAGCTTTTTGTAAGAGGATTCCAAGGTCAGTGAGGTTTCTTAATTGGACAAGCTTTTTCTCTCGCGGTTTCACCCTCGAGTAGCTCGAAAATTTTCGAGAACATAGGTACTACAGGAAAATAAGATAGATATTTCCTAAGCCAGATCATGGTTTACCCATCATCGAAATCTGTACAGACGTGAAAAGGTAACAGACAGATAGGCAGATAGACTGACAAACAAATCTACAAACAGACAGTTAAGGATGATCTCCACCAAACCGCGCGCATCGCATCGGATCGGAACGGATTTTACAATCTTTAAAAGATATTAAATCGTGTACACAATATTTAAAGTCTATATTACCAAGCCGCACACAGCAGCTTGACCGCGGTCGTCTTCCGCGACACGCGAACGTAGCCGAAAGTATGCTGTGACGCGCGATCGGCTCCGTTTGCCTGACGTCGTATCCGATTAAAATTAGAACACGTCAACACGGTAATGTAAAATCACCAGTGCGCACAGGCGCGCTTACCAATTAATTTTATGTCCGTACTAATGACCAGATCCGACAAATCTTACTTTCCCTCCAGGTGGCGTTGAAAAATTCCACCCTATATACATAAACTCGCGCTTTTTTCCAATTGGGTAGGCAGATATTACAGAACACCATCTGCTACGTTCCTTACATACTCCTTTCGCTTCGGCCACGTTCATACATCTCATACATCTGGTCATACACGCAGGCCACATTGCAAAAGAACATACAGAATACAGATAATATCTCACCAATTATAACGTCAAATTATGACGGCACGGTTGGCGCAGTGGCTGAGCGATCGGCTGCTGCGCTGCGTGTCGCGGGTTCGATCCCCGCTCGGAACAAATATTTGTATAATCTACAGGTAGTTGTTCCGGGTCTGGCTGTTTGTGTATGTGAGTTTAAATGTTTGTAAACGCACCCACGATACAGGAGAAATTCCTAGTGTGGGGCAACGTTTTCTTTAAAAAAAAAAAAAAAAAACATATTTAATTGCTCGCCTCATCTACAGGTGAATGAAGTTCTTGCTGTTCAATCAAATAGCTCCCCAGTGTGGATCCAGTCCAAGTAGTTATCTGTTTGTGAAAACATGCAGTGATCTTCTTCTGCTTAAACGTACCATGTTGTTGTTACCATGTTTATTACTAGAGACTGGATTATATGCAAATGCAAGTTATATCTGTTTTTTAGCCAAAATCATGCATTTTTGGGCATATTCCTTTTAAGTTTAAACTGAATTTTTGCACATTTTGACGATTTTAAGTTGCTTATAATCCTTACTCTAATATTCATAACGTTTGGCCATATCGCGACATAATGTTGAGCCATTTGAGGAAAAAGTGTAGCAAAATATCTTTGAATTGATTAATGCATTGATACAGCCACTTTGCCGTTGCTAGTAGAAATTAGAAACGGAAAATATCTGTGACCAATTGCCGCAGTCTTCTCAGCGACGCGGCGACGCGACGTTTGTAAACTTGGCAATCCAAGCCATTTTGCTTATGCACAAATATTATCTGCGCATTCGACACGTCAGGCAAAAATTTAAAATGACTATCCTACAAAAGAAATGTACGAAAATATCTTACCGAGCATCCGCATACTCCTGGTCTTAAGCGTAGGCGTAGGATGTTCCAGTCCAGCCCAAACTAATAGGTCCGTATATTTAAGCCAGGCGAGGTAGGCGTCCAAATCTGATCCTCGTTGGAGCTCCCTCCGATGTCTCCAGATCGCACGCTTGATCTTGTCATTTTCTCTTTTTATCAACCACTTTCTGTAATTAAAATATTATGTTAGGTTCGTATATTTATGAAAGGATGTCGTGTTTTAACTAATGCTAGGCGCTAATGACGACAACCGCACTGTTGGATATTCAATGATCGACTGGAGTTGGCGGTTGGCATTGAAATCCCAACAGCGCAATAACTAGGCGTTCGCTTAGATATAACTTACTGTTAGTAAATTCGAGAAGTAGTCTTCGTCTTCTAATCTACTATGGCATTATAAAGTGTGTAACTAGACCCTTAACGAAGCCGAAACGCACTTGTTCTCCCCGTCATTGCGATCTTTATCTTGTTCTAGACCATACCTGTGGAACCTTCTAGTTACGGTGATATTGGGGGTCAAAGTTCCAACGTTTTCACAAGTTCTTTTTTTTATTACAAATTATTAATGTTGTAACTTTACTTTAAATGCCTCCACAACCCCTGTACTATTCAATGCATCCACCAGCACAATGTTTTGAGTGCGTTACTTTGATTTTTACCATAAAACCTGCTTTTTTCATCCCAAAAAAAATTCATTTCCCAGCAATAATTTTTGCGTAGGGTTAGTTTGATGTACAGAATGCTTGGTTGACGGCTTCGTGAAGGGTCTGTTTACACCTTGTATTACGGGAGGCAGCGTGCAATTTTTGCGAGCAATTTTATACCGTATGAAATTTATTTCTAGTAGTTCCTTTATATGCACTGATCTTTCAAATGAAATTCAGCTGCCGCACCCATGGTTTCCCCATGCGGCTGCTGACTGACCGGAGCAGCTAACGCGCAGACCTCTACTGTGCTACGGTGAAACTATTATTTGATATGATTTTCAGACGGAATAAAAATACTTCGTCAGATTAACGGTACCTCCCGTACTATCGGCGATATCACACGGCTTAGTTATCAGGCGTAGGTATGCATGCAAAGCAAGTGAGTCTGAAAAATATGAAAGAAAAAAACAATGATTAAAATTGAACGAATAATTCTACAAAAAAGGCACAGTTTGTATGTAACTATGCAGCTAAACAGCTATCCTATCCTATTAATTAAGATGATTCTTTAAAAATTGAAAGAATTTTGCGCAAGTTCAAAATTTCTTACGTTTTTTGCTAATTGCGGCGCTATTTTAAGTGGTACCTATATTGTTCAAAATTCAATCCATGGCCGTTACTATATAATAATTTCTAAATTGTAATAATTAAAAACATACCGAAACATAGCTCTCCATATTAAACAAATTTGCTGGAAAAAAGGCTATTTCATGAAGGCGATTTGTAGCAAATAAGGGGTGTAAAAAGACCCTTAACGAAGCCGAAAGGCACTTGATCTCCCCGTCATTGCGATCATATTTTTGTTCTGGACCATACCTTCTAGTTACGGACATATTTGAGGTTAAAGTTCAATTTTTTTTTAATACTAGTTTTTAATGTTATAAATTGACTTTAATTACCTCAATGACCTGTTTACTATTCAAAGCATCCATCAGCACAATGTTTTGAGTGCGTTACATTGAGTTTTACCGTAAAACGTGATTTTTCATCCCAAAAAAAAATGTTTCCCAACAATAATTTTTGCGTAGGGTTACTTAGTTTGATGTACGGAATGCTTTGTTGACGGCTTCGTGAAGGGTCCGTCTACACCCTGTATAGTTAGTACCACTAGTGTAAAAGCCCTAACGAAGGATTAATCACGTAGTATGTCGCCGTTCAAGCGACCACTTTGCATGATTAGTATCTATGTACATGGGAGCGGATTCATTACAAATGCTCTTCTCGCCACTGAACGCTCTTCCGATTCATGGTTGACCAATAGACGGAACAGAAGCGTAGGGGCTGTGAGTTAGTCAGTATATTAACCCGGCGTCATGGGGGTTGGGTCTGTGAGACCCGGCACATATTATTTTGCTTAAAGTTCGTTCTCAGGCAATTAGCTGGCCCGCCCTTGTTGCGTGGGGCTTGAACGAGAAATTTGAGTGTTCTATAGGTTCAACTCTTCACAACCCTTCGGGGATTACAGGCGTGATGTCTTGTGATCGTAACCAACCTGAGATAAACTATAAAGCTAAAGGTCCAAACACACTTAAGCTGCCTTGCGCGACGCTTTGCGGCTCGGCGCGGCAACATAGCCTTTTTATATTGCGACCTGCTCCAGTAAGACTCAGCTTGCAGAATTAGAGGCATTGCGACTAGAGTGACTTGCAGCATGGTGTCGCGCCGCAGCGCAAGTGCGTTTGGACCTTTCAAGCGAGTTTCAGCTAAACTAAACTTTTTGTTTAACTAATAAGTAGGTAGTTAGATAATATAATTACTGTCATTAACTTTATACGTTCACAGATGCACGGCTAAGATTTAGTCGATTCAGGCTCCTCTATGTATATGAGAGGAAGCTATCCGAGTGGCCCTTTTCTCAACTTAGTTTATTGGGGTTCAGCTTCCAGTATAACCAGATAAGGTGGAATATCTGTATTATACGAGGACCGACAGCCATTTGACCTCAAAGCCGATATCTAAGCTGTCTCACTTTTGGGGAGGTACCTGAAAATCAGTAACGAACGAGTCGTTGTTTGTATGACTAGCCTTCGCTGTCCCCAGTAATAAGATAGTTTATGTCGTGTCCTACGTACAATAACGACGAGAATATAACAGATTAAAATATACTAAACGTAACATTGATCCACTTCTCGTAGCAAAACCTTTTCACACTCACCCTAAATTTTCTTCAAAATAAAATTGAAAACAAATCTTCCCTTGATGGATCCCTAGATTTATAAAGAGGCAGACGTCTAGGAAGCGAATATTTCCTGCCGTTGATCGATTCAGCCAACAAATTGAATTATTAGGAGTACGTCGAGTACCTACGCGAGAACCAGACGAGACGCCAAATTAAATGCTCAAACTGATTTTCACACTCCGATTGTTCCATAAAGGATTCATAATATCTAGCACAACTTTGTACCGTAGTAGACGTAGTGTGTAGTGTAGACAGTAACTTTAGTCTGGCTGCCCAATCTGAAGGCCTGTTTACGTTACTTCAATGTTTGGAGAAAGCTTTGGGATTCAGAGTTTGTTTTAAAACTTGTACCTACCTAAAAAATTGCCTGCTAAAAATGCTGGGAATGGATGAATTATTATTATCATCGTAGTAACTACTAAATAATGTGACTTGCAAAAATTCTTCATAATGTTACTCATTTCATGCAAAAACCCATTGAACACAGCCGACACAAATCTATTGTGTAGGTACAACAAAATATCTGTATCACAAAACTCCTCTTTTTAAATTCAATAGGGTTGTATTTGCATATTTTTTTGTGTACTCCAATAAGAGTTTCCATTCATCCCTTTCTATACACTTATCAAAAACAAATTTCGCGTCAGAGGTAAGTACATTTATTCGTATCCAAGGGAAGTGGGTGTGTTTTTTAAAATCTCCTTTATTTGCTCCGGAAAGGTCAATCCATAGAGTCGCGTTGTGCGGAAACCATTTTTTTACGGATAAACCCTCTCTCATTTTAGCAGTCAACGGGTTTAATTTAGTACTCATAATTATAATCATTATGTTTTTAATGAGCAATCTGTGTTTGAACATACTCGTACTTTTCACAGATATTGTTCTAAAATAATATGTAAAATTATATACATTTCTAAAAGGGTTCCGGTTATTTCCTAGAATTCGTTAACGTGTATAAAATGGCCGGAACATTAATGTGGGTTACATTTCACTTACACAAAGAGATTAATAACGATGTTCTATGTCAAAATGCGAGGGAGCCTCCCGTTTTGCATTACAGATTATCGCAGAGAGGACGAAGAGTAATATCGTCGTAATTATAAAACTACGTTATTCACTTTTTGACCAACTTTGACGCCAACGTTGGCGTGTTGGTTGATTAAAATTTTATTACACAAAATGTCGGGACGTCTGAAGTTTGGCGAATTCCCTTATAATTGAGTTCTCCGTTAATTTGTACGTGATGTAATTATTATCCATTATTTCTGCATTGTTTCAGAAACTCGTCGCTCATTGAATTGACTGGTTTAGTCAAGTGGTTGTGACGAGGGCTCGGAATTTGGGTTTGTTTTTTGTATGTTTTAATCAGTTTCAGTTTCAGGAAAAACTGCGGATTCAGTTTATGAACGACTAGCACTTCCCCCGCGACCTCGTCCGCAAAAATTGTGATAGCTCGGCTGATATGCATGCTATAAATATAATTTATAGCCTATAGCACCCACGAGTAATGTAGCTTTCTGCCAGTGAAAGAATTTTCAGAATTGGATCATACGTTCCATAGATTACCTACCACAAACAAAACCTCTTTATAATATTAGTATAGATTAAAGAAGGCCGGCAGACCAGGCAGTTAATGCCGGCTGACATTCCTATACCTGTGACAGACGGGTTGTTAGAAGCCTGAAAGTTTGACAACCAGTATTGCAAAGGGGCATCGTGTTAGGTACTCAATAACGGGGTTGTTGAGGTCAGTTAGACAGTAGCTCCACGTAAAATATTGGAATTCAGGTGCATCTGGTTAGAATGGAAGCCGACCCCAACATGTTTGAATAAGACTAGGCAGCCGGTAACAAAGGTAAACTTTAAAACGTTGCCCCACGCGATTTCCCTTCACTAAGTTTTCTCTACTAACTTAATATGCCAATTTTATACCTCTACAAACTTTAATATCCTTCAAAGTTAAGTTTGAAAGAACAAAAGAGCGTCACAAAATTGAAAACAACGCGTCAATATGAAAAATAGATTCACGGCATTATTAAAACAGGGTGACACGAGGAAAACGTTAACGGAGCGGAGCGGAGCGGAGCGGAGCGGTGCGAAGCGATGTTTCCTCGCTTTTCCTGTATGTAATAAAACTAAGCCACGAATATAATAATATTTTTCGTATCATAAACTTGAGATGTAGTACTGCCGAACTTTTTTGAAACGGCCAAGTTTTGAGCAAGTTGCTTTATAGGTGTAGCATGTTTTTAGAAGTAATACCTACTTATAAAATTTACTTCTTCGAAGGTAGGTTGTATAAAAGATACCTAAGGCAGTTTTCACAATCATGACTACATATTTAGAACCTATGGATATTATGGGCGATCGGCTGACATCGTAAAATCAATCGACTAATTTAAGTACCTACATGAAAATTAAGCTATGTATTTGTTTCTTGTATCAAAACCTACCTACTAGATTATAGAAACTAATAAGTACGAAAATAGGTAGTTTTTGAGCAGATGTGAACACAAAATACTCAGATAAATGCAAGAAATACTGAATAGCGTCCGCTCGTAAGTCGTACAGTACCTTCGCGAGAAACCTCGGCACCCTCGAGCGATGGAGAACCCACTGACTTACAAAATACTAAGAATAAAATCATAAATAAATGAACAGCAATCAGCACACCGACCTTCTTTCCTAGTTTGCTATAAGACTGACCGATTTACACGGAGAAGTAGTCAAGTCAGTGCCAGTGAGCAAATATAGGTACGGCAACTTTATAGTTTGTGCTGGTGTAATTGAGATGCTGTATTTTTTAATGTTTTTTCTGTGGTTTGAATATTATACCTAATCTACCGATTGTGAGACTGCGTGATAAAAATGCCCTAATCGCTGTGGCTAAAATACAGCCCCCGAGGGGCACACAGTTTCTGTTTACTTTTAATTCTGGAAAAAACGCACATACTATGTAATTGCCTACCTAGTATCTACTTCATTCGATTTGATTGTAACACCCTCTAAGACTACCTAATAGGACTCGAGAGATATGTTTTGCATTACCTGTCTACTTTGTGTTTTTAATAACTTAAATCCCGGACGTTGTAACTCAACTCAAACATAGATAGTCGTAGAAAACATACACAAAGTAATAATTTTCCCGAATATATTTGTTATTACAAGATTTTGTCTTGTTAATTCTGTGCGTGCGTGTTATTCAGCTATCAAGTGGATATTTACGCAGGATTAACGACATGTTCTAACCTCCAACACTTTATTAGTTTGTGTTGCCATTATATTACCATCATAATGGAAATGGGTTCGTTCGTGTTCAGTGTTGCCCGTAAATGGGTTGTCCGTTAAATAAACTACTGCAATCGTCACCTGGAGAGTTCTGATCCATAATAAAATGAATTTACAGCCTTCTGTCAGCGTGAAAATTATGGAACTACCTTCGTTTTATATCCTCTGATATTTGCTTTTTTGGGGATCAAATCTTTAGATTTGATCGGTCACTACTTTCGTTTAGATAGGTAAAGTTAGGCTTCAAATTACACGACCAGGATCCATACCCCATTGAGTAACACCTTTTCTATCGCATTCCAAAAGATTTTGAAGAAATTCGTAATATACAATTGATTAATTTGAAACTCGCAATAATTAATGTTGTTGAATAGTTAACATGTAGGTATGCTAGCATTGGGAATGAGAGTGTGTTACGCAATTATCCCGCAGGGTCTTGTTTTCATTAAACAACCAAAAGCAAACATTTCTGCCGTGGTACCTACAGAGATTAGACTAAAACAACGAATTTCTTGGACAATCAAAGGTATCCACATAGTTCGCGTCAATCCAGTTAAGCTTGGAACAAATTGGACTGCAACTAGCAACAAGTCTTGGGAGGTTATCGGGATTTGTAGTATAAGTATTTACAATGGAATTCTAAACTTACTTAGTGATTTCACGAGCTCTGAATACTCCCATATTCAGAGCTCGTGAAACTATAATAAATCAAGGAATAATTAAGGAGTAGGTTAGTTCCAGTTTGATTACTTACTGTACTGGTTTTTTCTGTGTATCTCCTGTGTGTATTTTGAAGTGATGTTGTGTTTCAGTCTGTGCTGTCTGGCTTACCTAGGTGTTACGTAACTCTTGATTCCACCAGTTTGATCCAAACTTTTGAGCTTAGCAGTAGGCTATCTTCTTAATGTTTAGTTTTCTTTTAGTAATATGAAATAGGATGAAAATCATCCAAGTATTTTACAGTGTCAAATAAAATAAGTTGGCAAAACTCGTGATAGACATTATTGATCGTTTATTTCAGAATACTCAATTTACATTCGTAATTTGTTAATATGTGTAAAATACTTATAAGTATGTTAGTAATTATGAATTTTATTATTGTAGTGTTGTATTGGGCGGGTTTCTATTGCCTCATAACAGGGCAATCAACCCTCCCCAATATGGTTTTCATGAGGCCGTTGGTCATCAAAGAGTATGGGTGTAGAATAATGCTAAAACAAAAAAAAATACTCGTGTTTGACCCCGTAATCAGCTTGTCGTGTGTGTACCTATTATCAAACGCTATAATTCAGTGTAGATAGACCTTACGAAAGAACTAAAGCCGAGATTTGGTTCGTAAGTGAAATTAACCACCGTGTGGGTTAACTTTGATCTATCTCAAAGACAAGACGGAATGAGAGATTAGCCAAAGAGCTCAGCGAACTGGATTAGCCACTATCTCGTTTATCTGAAAGTTAGGAGTTAGGAGCCACCTGAATAATTATGTCCAGTCATGCCAGTTTTATCTGACATTAGACAATACCGTAATGAAAGCCTAGATGAAAGCCCACTGATGAATTATCAGCTTTCGGCGCCGTGAGTTGAAAATTCAAAAGCGTGCTTTTACTTAGGCTTTAAGTTTGGGAGTCCTCGATAGTGTGAGTAAACTAAGTTAACTAGTAAATTTGAAAATAGTTGACCATCAGTTCTTGTTAGGGTTGAGTAATATAAATCGTTGTAAAAGTTTGATTACAAGCTTTGTCATAGATGAAAATTGCAGCAGTCATCGGTTTCACAAGGAAATTCCTTATACATAGCCGTTTAAAATAATTAAATAAGTAACATTGTAATGCAGAAATATTTTACTGATGAAAACATAATATATTGTAGTAAACGTTCAATACAAAATAATCTATAACTACAGTATCTACTGTCAAGTTATTGATTAATTGACTTAATAAGTAAAATTGTAAATTCTTAGGACTACACTAATCCAAGTGCAATCGGCCAGGAATAGCTATGTCCATACAATAAAAACGAAAAAGGAGTCATCGTATGTTTCGGTTACATCTACAGGACTCGACACCGTGTCGGACTATTTGCCTTTATTGCATGGACTTTTTAGCTCTTTCTGACGAGTCACTAGCTCATGCCGAGTCCACGTCCATAAATGTGGAGGGCAAGTAGGTAAAGGAACATAAGTCGATAACGTTAAGAATTGTCTATGCCTTAACGGGGCAAGCGCCAGGGAAGCCCGCGAAATAAACTGTCTTACGTATTTTGCAATTTGCAAACCATACCCTCTAATCATTCGTTCATGTGATCCCATTGAATAGCTTTTTCATGAAATAGTCATGCAATGGGATAAATGAACCCTCTAATTTCATTTAAACCCATGTAATGACTTTTTTTATGAAATAGTCATTAAATGGGATTAAATGAACTTAGAGGGTTGTATTGATGACTTTAATGAATATAATTATGTGAATACATACGTGTTACGGTCGCGAATCATATTTTTTCCAACATACAGCGTGACACTGACTGCAAATAGCAAAAACGTAAGAAAATTTGGGATTTCTTTGGGTTTATAATAAATAAAAAAAGATAAATTGTTGCAGACAAATTCAGACAATTGTCGTAATTTAGGTACTTCAAGCGCAATAGCTATCTATTTCTGTATCATACTTTCGGTATTATCTATCGCAGTCATAATAACGCAACGATATTTGAACGGCACTCACTTATGAACGTATAATATCACTGGGCTACCCTGAAGCTTTCACCTTAAAATCAGGCTACCAAAATAGGTAGCCTAGGTAGTTACTGACTGACTACAAATATTCATAATCACTTAAGCACATACCTACTTTATAAGGTTATCAAATATTTACATTACCTTCTAACGTATGTCAATCGATCGTTATTAATGAGGAACAAGTTTTCTTGGAAGGCCGTCTATTAATATGTCAAACCAAATAATTTCCCTCAAAAATATGAGGGGCCGAAACATAGTAAAAACCAAAATATTTTTTCAGTTTACAACTGCATTTTTCACCCCCCTCTCCATAATTTAGAACAGTGACAATTAGGGCGGAATATCATCCAAATTGCGATGGGTTTTGATTGATAACGCCGCCTCCCTGCCACCCCCTTCCTGGCCTGAGGTGTGATAATTCTTTAGGTACTTTTTATTCAGAGACTGGTAGATTAAAAAGTAAAAAAACTAGTATTAAACTCTAAGGAATTGTTGGGAGTAACTGGGTAGAGAGAAATTCAATTTAAAGCGTTGGTAACAGCTAACTTGGTAGGTATTAACGCGAGACTTATTTGCAGTAATTCTGGCACTTCTTTAGAATATTTCCTATTCCTAGTATCGATTGTTTTGTTACCTACGTATATACTTTACGCAGGTCTGTCCCTATTGCCGTTAGGGTTACCATCATCCGTACGAATTTCTGCGGAAATGTCTGACTTGGTCAGACATGTGCTTTGTTTAAGAGATATAAGCGAAACACTGAAAAACAGGGTTCTCGAAGTCGAAAACTTAGGATAAGTAGTCTTCCTAGTGTACCCCCAAACAACCTGTTAAAGTTTTATTAACTTTGGAATACTTTTCAGGTAAAAGTACAATGCCCACACATTTTTGCAAAGACTTTTCAAATTTTGGAAATGGTAACCCTACTCACAGAGCTCTTTAGAGTCCACTTCATGAATCTGCCAATTTGAATTGGCACGTTGGTTATATTACCTATTGTAGAATGTGGAACCATTTAAATTCCATAGCAACTCGTTTCAACGTTGAAATTCAAGACCATTTTCCTAATATCCTTCTTTTTTGATAATGTTATCAAGATTTTCGTCGTTCTGGTTTTATGGCATTGTGCGAATCTAAAGGAGCTTGTGCCAAAATCGAGCTTTAGGTTAAGCCGCGCTTGGCTAGGTTAGTCCGTGCATGGGTGACCGCCCATTATATACAGAGTTTCCTCCGTGCCTCGGAAAGTACGTTAAGACGTGTATCCCGGCTGTCAATTGTAAATCTTTGACAGTCGTTACAGGTAGTTGGTGGCCCAGTCTTACCAAGGGGTGTCGTATTAATGAATACCAGTATTTTACATGAAGCGACTGCCTATCTGACCTCCACAACCCAGATAAGATAATAAGATAAGATACCCCTTGGTAAGACTGGTTGTCAGACTTTATGGGCTTAGTGGGTTGTGGAGGTCAGATAGGCAGTCGTTCCATTTAAAATACTGGCATTCAGCTGCATCCGGTTAGACTGGAAGCCAACCTCAACATAGTTGGGAAAAGGCTAGGCAGATGATGATGTGCGAACTTAAAAAGATCCTGTTATGTTTCACACAATGCATAATAATATAAGATTTTCTTTGAGATGAATTAATTATTCTTCCTGAAATATTTTCCCTGCCCCCCTCCGTACGTTTCGGCCCCTATAACAAGTGTTGTAAGGACTATGGTAAGATTGAGGAAAACGCCACTGTAATCCCTATATTACAGAGCTTATAACACTTGGTACTACAACTACTTACTACTGCTAGATAAATTACCCGCTTTACTTGCCTGCAAGCTAATACATTTTCTTGAACGTCAGCAATTGTTTTAAGGGAGAAATTAGGATGATTAGTTCCATGTACGCCAAATCTTAAAGCTGCGTCTATACTAGGCGAGCCGAACACGAGCAGAGCACAAGGGAGCACAAATTCCCTTGGCGGGAGTGCTCGGTCGAGACTTCTAAGTCCGTCTACGCTAAGCGAATTCGTGCTCCGTGTTCGGTTCGGCTCGCCTAGCGTATACGTAGCTTTACATATTATAAAAAATATAGTCGCTCCTGCTGTCTGTACGCTTAATCTTTTAAACTACGCAACGGATTTTAATGCAGTCTTCAGAAATATATAGTGATTCAAGAGGAAGGTTTATATATATTGCATCCGTGCGACGCCGGGGCGGGTCGCAAGTTAAAGATAAAATAAAAAACGAGTCAAGTCAAAAGTAAAATAATTTATTAGAATAAGACCATTAAAAGGCATTTTAGAATATCTAGTCCCTAACTTACAACAAAATACGTCCAAATTAATCCTTTAAGCGTCGATCTAGCCGAGCCCTTAGCTGACGTAATACGTGGGGTTCAGACTATAGGTTCATTTAAACGTGGCGCCGACTTTCATTGGCCGAATTATATGGCTCAAGCCTTGGCCACCAGCCAACACGCGGCGCCAGAAATTTCACGGCTCTCTTCACTTCGTACGAAAATCAACCCAAGCATTATCATTTTATTATTCTTTTTCCCTTTTAATATTATTCATGCTGTGGTTATCCTTTTTTCAACGAGTCGATGACAAAATGAGTTCGAGAACGGAGTAACAGTAAAATTATATTATTATCTAACTTTTACGAATCTCATTTCATAGGACTAATTGAATTAATGAGGGTCGATAAGTCGCACTCATTAAGCTCGTCAAAAATGAAGTTTCAGTCGCGCGAGGGCAATCCCGAGGGGGAAGAAAACAAGGCATTCATTAAGAAATAAAAACTTTTATTATTATCAGTTCAAATATCGTATTTACATTCTTTTAAACGAGTAAAAGCACATTGTTTATACATTACAAAAAAAAAATATTTAAAAAAATCGTAACTAAATCAGTAGCGGGACAATTTCGTGATACGTAAAATAATAAAACATAGTTAATCGAAAATAACCTATGATAGTTTAAAATTAAAATAAATCTCATATCTTCCGCGTACTCCGGAACTCATACAATCGGCAATGGCAACTCGTATAGGACTGTTGTAACTAAGAAACCGTAACAACTAATTGATTAATTAATAATACCTATGTACAATTCGTTTCTTCGCAACGAACGTGAGCCTTACGGCCTCGGTCAGTACATCGTACAAATGCAAATTATTATGTATACAATAGAATTTCCACTATTCTCAATATAAATGCTCGACGTAATCTCGTATCGTACATGTGCCTCACTCAACGGGTGAATTATTTACTTTGCATCCTTTACTTACTCGAGCGGAGAGTGTGTCTGATCCACGAGTGCGCTCCGCACATTCAGCTAGCAAATTTTATTACTACATAAAACGGTGAATTCTGAAGACTTCCATCGGATATTAGGATATTTTCTGTACATATATTTGATTATAATAATGGATTAAACTTCGATATTCGACGGTATCTACACACTTCACAAATTAACACACTATCTAAGGCAACGGGCAGCGGGTTGCGTCGCCTTGCAACAAACACGTCAACAATTCAACAATCAAATAACGAACGTATATTACAATAATCAATTATTTGACCAACCCGCCTTTAACACCTTCAAAATTCGCAGACTCTTTCACACTCGCATTTCAGCCACACATCGCCGCCCTCCTAAACTACATATAGTAAAACTCAACAAACCATATACACTGAAAATATTGCGTTTCACATACTATACAATTTACGTACTATTGGTGTTCGGAACCGTATTATGAATTAACTACTCGATAGTGCCGGGGGCGGTGCTTCAGTTTGTGACGTAACAATTTTGTGCTGAATTTAGTTAACTTTTGTTTAATGCCATTAAGTGCCGCCCTCGGCACTCAGTGTAAACGTCTCTAAAGCTCTGTAAGGACTACACTAAGTTGATCTATGCTCACTAGTGTTTATTTTATCCCCAGCGCACACTGACAACTCGATTCTATGAGTAAAACTCGATTCTCCGAGTACAACTCGATTCTACGAGTACTACTCGATTCTATTACTTATTATCGATTTTTGTCGCGTAATTTGGCAGTGCGTTCAGTGCGATTCTAATTTAAGGCTTTATTTGCTTAGTCTTAGCGTAGGTAATATTTAATTGATTTTTATTGCTATTTGTCACCAATTTTATTTACAGTAATGATTTTTTATCGCTTCTAAACTATCATTATTTTACAGACTACGTACAAAATGATCTTCACGCGATACTTGTCTTGATTAATTTTAAATCCCCGGATTTCTATGAAGCGTTTATTTTAATTGTTGGCACAATTTCCGTTGACGTTTCTGTAGGGCTACAATCTATTTTGAATGACAGATAACTTGTTTGTGTCGCTATCATACAAGACATGGAGGATATCGCGTTAACGTTTCGTCTAATGTTAACTGCCAAGTTGCCAATGCGCCGGGCCTACGTTACTTACACTGCACTCCTAACGTTACTTCGTGGGGACCACTAAAAATTCACTAAACTGGTTAATTTCACTAGTCTTTAGTCTAGACGGAACCTACTTCCATCTACTCTACCTCGCCTCGCTCAGAACATTGATTAGTATATTATTTATAAATCGTCGAATTTCCTATCACGTTACAATTTACAGTAGGACGGTCCCACACTTGATTATATTTGAGATCTGCGAAGATTAAATAATTTTGGTAATAGATTATCTCCGTTCAATTCACATGGTATCACTGGAGGCGGCGTCGGCCGCGGGTCGCGACACATCTCCTCGCCACACTAACTTTACTATTTGAGCACCGTGGAAGGAATGTGTGCATAAGATTTAGATAAACGCCAAGATTCAATGTACGAACCTCTAACATGAGTTGCGATGACGCGTCATCCGGTAGATAGTAACAAATATCGGAAAATAGCCAATAACAACCAATATCTGTTTCGTGTCCAATCAGAAATCAATCGTCAACTCACGCTAGAACCTCAATGGTAAAACCGTAGAGTTTTCATAAGACTGCATTAGAGTTAACTTCATCGACAATTATCCCTTAATAAATATAAATAAACATCTTCAAAATTTTTACCAAATTATGAGCATATATTTCCAGCATAAAAATCTTTTAAAATAATACGTCATACTCTTCTCAATTATAGATATACATGGCACACTGCTCTGTTTATATATTTATAGTTATAATTCATACACTCGTTACCTTGTCACCATAGAATAATTGAATTATATGGATGGATATTCCGTTGGAAGCTTAACAAGCACTAATAGAATAATAGAAAGGACAAAGCAATCGACGGACGAATAAAGGATGATGGGGAGTTCTGAAATCAACTGAATACTGTCGGCATTCGATGCCGGTTCGAGAGATTTTTTTAAAACTAGACGATAGAATTATCACGAAATGTTGGTCCGACGGAGCGAGTCAGTCAGAATGTGACGCCTCCTGGTGCAGTAAGGGATCGCGGCTTGGCGCCGGGCAGAACGTAAAAAGCGTAATTGATTCGACTAAAGGGCTCGTCGGCTAAGTCTCACTTGATGGTCGCGTGCCGCGTCTCTGGGTGCAGGCACACGCCCTCCACTGTGAATATTGATACCTCTGTAACAATGGAAAATAGGTTTTAGACAAGAGTTTATAACATAAAGTGCAGGGCTCTGTTGTGAACGCTAAAGTTGACTTCAACAAATGTAGTTTTTTGATTTATTTTTAACAAAACATAATAAATGTGAAGAAGAAATGTGTTAATGTGTAAATGGTGTTAATAAAATAACGTGTCATGCTCTTTTTATCTCCATATCATTGTAGATCATGTAATAATACCGTAGTTAAAGAATGATAAATAATAATTATTTATTTATTAAGACGGACGTCCCCGACGGACGGTTTGATTCTAGAAAGAAATGAGTAGTTATACAAAGTCGATGGTTTTCCATCAGACTTTAAAATAAATTAATTGTCATTCAGAAAAGATTGTTTTGTTTAAAAGTTAGAGGGGTGGAACATCACCACTTCCACCCCCTCAAAAGGGTATCGTAGAGTGAGAGAATAGAGCTGATACTTATACCGATTAAAATCAAACGTGATGCCCAAAAAAGTGTTGTTTTCATAGTTCATTTATAATGTATTTTGACTTACCATCAGGCAGCTCCCTAAGCCGCGGCGGCAACGAAGCAAAGTAAGCGTGATGCAGCGCCCTCTGCGCCGGCAGGCGGCGCGTCGGGTCGGGCTGCAGCAGCGCGGCGGCGGCCCGCTCGGCGTCGCGGCCGGCGTCGCGCAGGCGCGGGAAGGCGGCGCCCAGCGCGCGCGCCGGCGACACGCCCCAGCGCGTCACGTGCGCGCGCAGCCCCGGCAGCCGGCTCACGCCCGACCAGCTCTCCTCTGTGGGGGTGCCTACCACCTGTGGGACTCCAACGGTTACGTCATTTGCTCTTGTACCTTGGTGAAGCTCGTCACATGGACAAAGCTATAGGGCGTCACCAATCATCCTTCTAAATATATTCTTTATTCCTACGCAAATTGCATGCGTTGGATGTGGAGTTGAGGACTGCTATATAATACAATACGCAAAAATTGAGAATAAAAAATCCTGAAACTCTATCAAAATGTTGCTAGAACTTTCATATAAAGATAAAATATAAAATACTGCTTACCTTAAATATTTTATCTAGTTGGTCGTGTGTGTCCCTGACACCCGGGAAGGTAGGCACTCCGCACAGCATCTCCACGAATATGCAGCCAACGCCCCACATGTCCAGCGACGTGGAGTACTCCGTACTGCCCAGTAACACATCTGTGCCAAACAACTCTTGTGATCAATCGTCATTAAGACTATTGCTTCTGAAGGTGGATGATAGACAAGTGGCGAGTCCATACTTCCACATGAATATTGTAACTGCGAAAGTTACTCCTTCTGTCAGTCTAAACACGTGCGTACGAATAGAGGACCTAGGTTAGGACATAAGTTATCCCAGTAATACATTCCCGTGGGACAATTTCAAATCTACATACGAGCGAGCACAAGCTAGTATTTTATACCTCAGTTCCATATTGGTCAGTGCTCGAGGAGTTTCAGCACTTGTACCAATCTAAAGAGTGTAGGACAAAAAGTAAATCTAAAAATTCGGATGGTTCATCGATTTCAGCAATTGACAAATTTTAAGCGGATGTTGAAGTTGAAGCATTTCATTTTTTTTTTCACAGTCAGTTACCTAGGAGGCCACTAAAATGTTCATACCGACCATAACCCAGCTGAAAACATTCTTTTTTCAGTACAATAAATCAAAATGACTATGAGATACTCTACAACAATTTAGCAAGACTTTCAGTAAGGGTCGTGAAAATGGCGAGCTGAATATAAAATGAAGATAAATGACGACTCGTGACACCCATAAAAGTATATTTAGGGATAGTATGCGACATTCAATTCTCACTGTGCCAGTATACACCGTAAATTCACATTATAGCGTTGATATATCACTATTATTGATATGTTTTCAAAAGCTACAAAGTATGAAATATTCTTAGTAAGTGTGAGAGCATTAAAACCATCATTTTTGTGAAAGATTTATGAAGAACATAAAATATTTAAGTTAGAATATATGTAAAGATGAATGGTATCAAATCGTCATTTTTTTATCTTGGCAACATTTTAATAGTCATTAGTATCGACTGACTATCATCAGTCCTTACGTGTAGTTTGAAGCCGCCAAATCTGCAAACCAGTCTTACGTCGTCAGTTAGGCATTCTTTCCACGTAAAATACTAGTAAGACTGGAAGTCGACTCCAAAATAGTTTGGAAAAGGCTAGGCTTATAGTTGGCAAAATTGTAATAATCGTAAAGTATATTCGTAGCATGTGTGTGAGCTAGTTCTATGGCATTTATAAGTACCTGGCAATCCTTTTACAACAACCAACGAAGGAACATCTGCATCTATTCATAGCTAAAAACTACAGAAGCATTGTTACATTTCATCAGCAGAACAAATATTTCGGCAAGGAGTTCGTTAAACATATCGTCTCGCACAAATACCGCACTCCGACTTACAAATTATGTTGCACTTCCCCATTTCGCGTGACAATATTACTGGCAACACCCGCTAAAACCATATTACAGTAAAGTTTTCGAGGAAAGCATTAGTTTCTAAATTTAAACAGAGCCTGTCGCTTCTAATTTTACTAAGACTGTTAGGAGAAGTCATGATGGTTCTCTTGTTTCCTCCACGAAGCTTTTAATAGGCGACTGTAAAATATGAATGCATTGAGAACGACAACGCTTCAGTGGCCGCCGTTAGAGGCGCCATTGTTAACACTTTCCAAGCAAACCAAGCGCGTCAACGTTTACTCGAAACTTATGGAAGTCGAACGATGGCTTTAAAGGCGATCCAATATAGAAGCTGTGCGCTCAACGCAGTTTCAGTGCCACAAATATGAGTAATGCCATCTTTGGAGGCTACCGGCGATTCCGTGCTCTGAATGGTAATACGTTACACTTATTTGGGACAAGAAAACTCCTAATATAGTACCAATCTCTTATCGAAGCTACTCTTGCCTGTCTCATGAATTTATTAAGAAAAAGTAAGCACTTGATTTTTGCACAATGTTAAATTTTTCAAGAAATGCGGCTTGGTTAAATACTAAGAAAAATACCAGGTTACTTCTCTTTTTACAGTTAAATACACTTTCCCATGAATTCAGGGTATAAATGCAATATCCCTAAAAGAAGAACAACTTAACTGATGAGTGACTTACCGGGTGGTCTGTACCACAGCGTGACGACTTCGTGTGAGTACGTGTGGCTGGGCACGGACTTGGCGCGCGCCAGACCGAAGTCCGCCAGCTTCAGCTCGCCGTGAGTGCTTATTAATAGGTTCTGAGGCTTCACGTCCCTAAGACAAGGAAAATAAATTATTAAGACTGACTCTTCATAATAGATCTGTCAAACCGGTACAGACAATATGCGGACGCGGCTCGGGACACAAACACCGCCATTAAAATACTCACGGAAATATCTGTCAGTGTCCTGAGACCGTTCACAAATTGTCCTTACCGGTTTGACGAATCTGTACTCTGCTGTCAATTCTTATGAAGACTGTGATTGGGTGACCAAAATAGTATTAACCAATACTGTACTTCATTTCAAGTCATGATTGACTTGATATGTGATTTTACAGAAAGATATATACTAAATCGAACTACTACCGAATCATATATGGATTTGACAGCAGATTCAAATGGATATAACACCAGGGTTAGCTGATGCTGTACCTATATAATAACGTATGTTTTCAATGAACGAAAGAGAGAATAAGGTCGTAATTTCATTACGTAGGGAGCATTGTCCAGTTCACCGTCAACGGCTGAGAAATGGACTGTAATTGAATTTTTTCGAACATTTCTATTACATTATTGAACCCGTCATTCAAATCGGATCCTAATTTTGTTCAAACTTATCGAAAAAAAGGAGAAACAATTCTGTTTTAGATTCTATAATTCACGTGAAACTTAAAATTTAAGACTTGCAGTAAAATCAGACCTGAAAATCTCAGCAAAGCAACGTTCAGAACTTGTTTTTCTCAACTATTCCATGTTTCTCATCACAACATATTAATAACAATATAAGCTAATACTCTCGTTATTACAGAAAGAGCTTACTTTTATTAATATAAACAGCGAAAACACAACACATGCACGCCATTGTTTACCTTCGCCTCCGCAGGCGATATTAAAATAGCCGAGGAAGCCCTAGGTATTACCTTCGTTACGAATATTTTATAAACCAGACTGTCTGGCGAAACCGAGAATATTTTTTAAGTCAATGGTTGACAAGATGTTGATTGTGTTTGTAAAAAATGTTTGGCATGAAGTGAAAAATATTATCAACACAGTGGCAAAAGAATTTCATCAATGTTTTCGGTCTGTTTGCTGGTAATCTTTTACTTATACATTAGCGTGCACTGAAAAACAACATTCAACAAATAAATCACATCCACTGATCGAAAACGGACAGCCTTACCTTGACGATGGGAAATGATTTATATAAGGTCTAACTATTCATACACGAAATAATTTTAGGGAATCATCTAACGGCTATAACGAAGCCATTTCAAGGGATTTTTTTTTATCTGAGTATATTTTTATAAAAAATAAATAATTTAAAATTACGTATTTACCTAGTGTCATTGTTAGAATATGGGAGTAAAGTTTTTATGCAAAAGTCGCAAAAAAATTTAGAATTATAATACTTTCGTAAAAAAAACACAGATAATTTTTTGTTTCGTTGCTATGGCGACTTTACGACATAAAGAAGTTACTCTTAAAATATTTCGTGTATGAATAGTTAGACCTTATATATACTTCTACACTAATATTATAAAGAGGCAAAATTTGTTCGTAAGTTTGTATGTAGGGGGGGTAATCTCCGGAACTAATGATCCATTTCTTAAATATTATTTCACTGGCCGAAAGCTACATTATTCGTGGGTGCTATAGGCTATCAATTATTTTTATATCATGCATATTAGCCGAGCTGTCACACTTTTGGCGGACGAAGTCACGGGCGAAGTGCTAGTCTAAAAATAAAACCCACCATTGTGTTTCACTCTAGATGCGTTTCAAAGGTCCGCTATAAGTTGATGATAAGTTCCCAGTAGTCAAGGACTTTCCACTCATAACTTCATTCTATAAAAGTACTTGACGTTTTGCGTTAAAGAAAGACGAACACCTACTTCCCTGGAAAATCACGAAAATCGAACTCCATAAAAACAAAGTGTATATACCTGTGTAAAACTCTTCTCCTGTGGCAGTAAGCGAGTCCTCGCAACAACTGGAACATATACAGCCTCACATTGTGGTGGTTCAAGCCCCCAGGATGCCTCTCCATGTATTGTGATAGATCCGTGTCCTGGGTGAAGAAAAAAGGCATCAGTATGTTTTGTATAATGCCTATCAACAAGTCAAATGAATCCGTAGTAGTCTTGGATAGGCTAGTTCAGTGTTATACAGTGCTACGACAATCTTTTGGTGCTAAAATGACAACGAGCCGTCGATAAAAAATTGTTTATAAAAACTAAATCCATAGTAAGAATAAGGGACTAACCACACTCATTCAGCTCTGTATGGAGATGCGTACGCATCTGCAGCTTTCCGGGTCTATTCAAATGCGTACGCATCTCCTTACAAGATCGTTGTTTTCTATGGACAAAAGCTGAACAGAGCTGAATAAGTTGGTTAGTCTCTAAGCAGCATTAGTTCCGATTTTAGACACGTGTGAAAATATCCTTATACAACTATAATGCGACCAAGATCGAAGCTCGAAGGTGTTTGGTGATGTCCTGACTATTTTGCATACTTTAGATACATACATGCATAAACCCACGCCTGTTTCTCATGAGGGTAGGCAGAAATTATAGAACACAACCTGCTATGATCCTGGCATACTCCTTTCGCATTCATACATACATTTGCATACTTTCTAGGAACATAACAAGACAAACAAGACTAGACAACGTTCTTCACAAACAATAGTCAAGGACTTATAACGTGGTAGCTTAAACAAATATTAGAATTGGGTGTGTCGCGACAATACAAAAGCGAAACTTGACGTAAAGCGTCATTACAAAAAAAAAACAGTATTTACCGATGCCGATGACATCAACCTAGACAGTTTAGTTTCACTTTCAAGTACTACAAAGACGAATTTTGTATACAAAACGTTGGTAATAAAAACGTTGAAGTAAAAACAAAATCGCATTTACATTCAAGTGCGTCATGTTGAAGAAATAAACTACTGGAGAGGTCGTTATACATGAAATAAGCTAACGATATGTCGTATAAAACCCAATGGTAAACGAATTCGATTCTATTGGATATTGGAAAAGAAGACACGTCAATTGAAATTGGATTCGTGAACAGACTTCTAGTTAGAGAATTTTGTGTTTATTATATTTTGATAAAAAGAACTATTTAAGTGGATGAATTTTGTCAGCTGTTTATTGGCATTTTTTCCTTTGGTATTTCCAATTTTAGGAAAATATATTAGGCTTAGGTAACAGAGTTAAGTTTAATTAATGAAACAGTTTGATATTCCTCCTTCTTTTTATTACAGTTCGTCAAACTCGTTGGTGGAGTGGTCACAAGCGCGACTGCTGAACATGAAGTCCTGGGTTCGATTCTCAGGTCGGGCAAAGTGTTATTGGGTTTTTCCATTAGGAATATCTCAGTAGCAGCCACGGAGTCTGGATTTGTGATGATGGCAATAGGCTCGCCCCCTATTACATGGGACTTAAACATAACTGGCGAAACGTGGGTGTACTATTAGGTACATCTCTTTCTAACCTTTCGGGGATTACAGATGTGATGTTATGTTATGTTTTATACTAACGTTTCCACTACTGGGTCACATGTTTCCTCTCATAACATAGCATAATCAGCCTATAATGTTCCCACTGCTGGGACACAGACCTCCTCTCTATGAGAGGGAAGGGTCTGTAATCCACCACGCGGGCCCAGTGTGGGTTGGTAGATGTAACATGTCTTCGAATTTTCGGTTCTATGACATACTGGTTTCCTCACGATGTTTCCCTCCACCGTTTTGAGAGCAGTGGTGATGAAATATCAAAAATAATGATCAATAGCGCGTTGGGTTGGCGATATCGTCTTAGTCGCGGAAACCACCTGGATGAGATATACTCACTAAACTGGGAATTGTGGCAGGAGATAGGGGAAGCCTATTCCAGCTAGCGGTGGGTGATTCCAGGCCGAAATGATGATGATGGTAATGATGAAGGATCACTTACCACAAATTCAAACACGAAAGTTAGCGTCTCCCTGGTGTGCACGATGTCGTGGAGTGTCACAATGTTGGCGTGCTTCAACTCTTTGAGTAACGAAGCCTCCCGGATGGCTGTGAACGGCGCCCCCTCTTCTTCTTGCAGTCTGATCTCTTTCAATGCTACCACCTGCTGCGTTAAACTGCGAAAAAAGAACGATTTTAGTATTTTACTTTGATATAGTAAACATGATCATAATCTTTTAACATTGGCGATAGGTCTAGTCGCTTTTTGAAAGCTTGAAACAGTGACTGATTGCACACTTCGGTTGCCAGTCGCGGCATACAGTGAGGGTTTGGCTTCACAATTATCGATGTTCATATTTTTTTATTGTGACAGAAGACAAAGAGTCCTCTAATCACAAACAGCATTGATGCATTCGCTCAATCGCAGACAGTCAAAGTATCGTGTCTGCCATGACCCTAAGAAAACAAGAAGAATACTCCAATAACACGCCGTTTGTATCAGATTCTGAATAGCTGGCCGGGTCCTTTTGACGTCAGACATCCCTTTGATAAAACCCCTCATTATAATTGTCAGTTCAAGACAATTGTATAGAATGTCTTTCTGAAACAATACTACTTGCGTCCACAGCGTTTAGTGCTAATGGCACGTTTTATACAATAAAACAAGAGTAAGTATACGGATAGCTTCTCATTGTTCATACCGGTCGTGGTCACGACTAAGCTAGTTCACACGTTAGTCTAGGTAACATAAATAATGCAACGCTATGCCTCATTTGCATCGTATACCCTAGCCATTGAAATTGGAGAGGCATGGAAAAGTAAACAATTTATAGCACCTGTCAACTTACGACAATACATAAAGAAAAGTAGGGTAGGAAGTCCTCTAAGGTTTTATTACCGGATATAAGTAATTATGTCAATGCGTCTAGCGCTTGCTGATCAGGAAACTAAGCTCATTAATATGCTAGACGACTTGACGTCGTTGAGTAAAGTACCAAGCTGATTATGACATTACATACTATCTACTAAGTTTCTTGCAAAATTAAATCCGCTCCGAAGTTTTTTGTGGATATTGCTTTACTAATTAATTCCCAGTTAATATCTTGGTACGTAAAAGCTTATACATAAGTGAAATGCAAACGTCGGGTACCGAACTGCTTTCAGCACTAGCTTTTAGCTTCAAGGAAGTTTAAGGCATTTATGAGGTACGAGAATGTAGTTACCCGATCTCAAGGCATTCTTGAACTAATTTTGTAAGAGCTAGTTGAACTAACTCTTGTACTAAGTATAGAAGAGCAGGAGTCGTGTTGAAATTGTTACGTGTTGTCGCTTCACCATAGCGTCGTAAGGAAACTTGAAGCGCCATGAATACTACAATTGGGAGTTGAACACGCTTATTACAGCTCAACTCAGTGAGGTGCAGCACTTCATTCAATATTCACGAGCAATGAACACTGGAAGTTCCGTTTGACTTGGCCCACTCGACCTGACCCCGCAACCACTGAGGTTTAGCATATTAATTCGTGAACTAAATATACGAGAGTTTTTAACGTAAAATTTTATTTGGCGTGAGCCCTGATATTAAATTAACGAGCCGGAATGTTGAACGCTGTTAAGCCAATGATAAATAAATCTGAAAAATATTCAGCTGATATTCCGGTTGGATTTTATGTTAGCATTATTTTCTTTAAAACCAAATGCTCTCAACTCGAAATGTTTGTGGTATTTTGATACAAAATTGGATAACAGCGCGGTGCTTTACATGTCGAGCAACTTCAAAGGTCGATTTCCAAGTGTAAACGCAAGAGAGTATGACAAGTACGCCACAAAGGCGACATTGTTGTGAAAAATACGAACTCGGAAGCGGATGACGAGAAAACGAGAGAAAAGAACTTTTTTTTTTTTCATGAATACGTGAATTGAACAAGTGTTATGCTAGGGATATAACGAAAAAGTGAGATTATAGAAATATTTGAGTATTAAAACAAAGTAAAGAAATATACAGATAACTCCAATTAAGGATGTGATTACAGAACACAAACAAAAGATTGCCTAATTCGCAATAAAGATAAACAAATCTTTAGTAACAATCAAACTGTGTAATATACAATCAATTGAGTTAATAAAGTCATTAAAAGCAAGGCTATTTGAAAGGTATCAAACAAGGAACTCTTTAGTTATGCGAGTGATAGCAAAGATTTTCTGAAATATGCCTCGTTCGCATCTACTTGAGTCACTCCCTCGACGCAAATTTAAATATTGATGTTCGTTACGAAATGCATAAATATTTATAAAGCTGATTACTTTTACTGTGGAATAATTAATTTCCTTGTGTCAATTAGGCAACTTCCTTATTATGCGGTGTGATTTTATTCAAAGGGAAAAATTGTCTGAGGTTATTTTTGTTTAGTAAATTATAAGGTACTTCTTCCTTCGTAATTGCACAAACCTTAACTATACCGTTAGGTATAATTAAATTAAGTGCACTTCATTCCACGACAGCAAAATATTTATAGTTTTTTTTTATATTTTTCTGGGCGTTTAAGCTCCACCACCACCACCTCGTAAAGACTAGTTTAATGGACCAAAAGTCACTGTGATTGTACTGTTACTGTGAGTCAGCACCGCTGCTAGGTCTTTGACCAGCATTCGTCTCTCCATGACTTCTCGCACCTTTTCGATTTCATGAAATCTTTGATATTATGAAAAAATACTTTCCACTTAAAAGTTGACTGGTAGAGAATGCCTCGTAGCAAGTCCGCCTAAGTCCTACTATGAATAACAACAACAATACAGAGAGTGTAAAGGATAAATATAGAAAAGGTTTTCGACAAAATGATGGCTGCTAATCCTTTATCATTATACTTAGTTACAATTAGTTCGTCAGACCTCGCTCCGAAACTCCCGAAGGGATCTCGCAATTTCCCCGGATAGGACCTATCGTATTCGTTACTTGAAAGGATTATACTGTGGTAGTCGTTTCCGTTGACTTCGTTCGCATATGAAAACATCGATTTATTTGGTTCAGCCAGAAGCTTTTACAGATATTTTAGGTGTGTAGTTAGTCGAAATAAGGTGGCATAACAATGCCTCCTTCTGTAGTATTCCTGAGGTATATTCGATTGTGCTATTAATTTATTAGGTTTGATACCCTATACGTTTCTGAATGCAATACGGCCATAAGAACTTGCTTTGAAAAATCTAAAGCTATTCTAGGGTCTCAGAAACTAGGCACCAGACAGGCAGACGTTATTTTGTACGTTAACTTAAGCTAAACAAGGTTGTAAATAAAAAAAACAATACTCACTTGCTATAACCTTTATACACTGTGGCGTAGGAACCCTCACCAAGTTGCTCGAGTTTTATGTAGGCTTCGGATTTCCCGAAGGGAGAATCACCCTGTTGACAGACAGAAAACATTCATTAATCAACTGAACACATTGAAATAATCCTGTTATTTATGACACCGAACAAACATGATGAAATTAGGATTACGAAATAAATTGGACCTAAGTTATGTGGGTAAGTTGGTTTTATAAATTGCACGTTAAGGGCATTAAATTGGTCGATGACCTTGATGATTTGATCCCTGTACTGGTTTTTGTTGACTTGCCCCGCACATTTCGCAAAATTTCGGTTTTTATTTATTATTTAGAAATATTAAATGAAATAACAGAAAAAAACAATACAGATTGTTAAGTATATCATTACGTATTTGTTGTTACAAAATTCATGCCGATCTATTCAGCCGTTATAATTTACAATTAAGGTTGAAAAAGGACCTATTTTCTACGATTAACCAAAAAAAAATTGAGAAGGTTTATTAAAATTTTAAACAATACAATTTATTTGTGATGAACTTAACTATAACATACTTTTTTTACACGGAAAACGCACGAAGGGATTCATCAACAAATTTCTTTGAACATACGCTGTTTTTGGGATTTGAGCCATGTAATGCCCTTAAGCTGTTTTTCCCACAAGTCGTCAATAGATCTTTGACTGTCCTTACAGGTAGCCTATTGAGCCAGGCTTTGAATGACGAGTGACGGCCAAGATTAGGCAAAATAAACCAGTGCCCTACTGAAGGTCGTTGGGTCGACGATATCGTCAGAATCGCGGGAAACACCTGGATAAGGGCCGCACAGAACCGAGAAGTATGGCAGACGAAAGGGGAGGCCTATACCAAACGAAATTTTGCTTGCACAGCTTAAAATCAATAAACACCTGGATAAGGGCCGCACAGAACCGAGAAGTATGGCAGACGAAAGGGGAGGCCTATACCAAACGAAATTTTGCTTGCACAGCTTAATATCAATAAATAAGTATACTCAGTAAACAGTAGCTCTTGTGTGCTGTGTAACTTTGCCCATTTTATTACCGCATAAAATCCCAGTAAGTACAACAGGGGCTATTTATAACTATTAGTTTATATTGTGAACAATCGTCACTTAGAATCCGCCTACGCTTCTCTGCCTTCTTCCCTCACCCGTTTACATTAGGCTTTCAGCGAGGAAAAGATGCACCAATAGAATTGTTCTATTATAAATATGGACTCATGCTTTTGGTGAATTTTAACCTCATTGTCCCGCTTTTTCGTAAAGCTCTTCGGGAAAGTTAACCCAACTCTAAGGTCTGGTTTTCACAAAAGCGGAATCCAGCGGAGAGTCGTGCGAGTATCTCCCCAGTCACTTCGTGTGGAATCCACATCGCGTCTCTTTTCTGTCCTATGATTGGTCGAGCCTAGCATGTCTCTTCTACTCTCTGCTCGTCTCCACCTTGGTGGAAACCAGACCTTAGAGTTGGGCTAACTTTCCAGAAGAGCACAGGTCAGGTGGAAAGCAAGCCCTACTAAATATCCTACTCTAAATATTTGGCTTAGCGAATGCACTTACGCATACTTGCATGTTCGAATAAAAATTCTACTTATAAACTGAATGCCTCGTGAGCATAACCGACGGTTATCGGTAGCCAAAATACTTGAGTTCGTGTTAAAAACGTTAATTGGACGATTTCAAGTGGTTTACTTTTTGATAGACGAGTTGGTTGTAATAGATTTAAATCGATTGCATTTAATAAACTATTAGGACGGTGTATTGGTGTTGCAAGTAAATAAGTTGTATCCATTTATAAACCTAAGTTATTTAAAGTCTATTACGTTCAGCAAGAACCCTAAATAAATTGGAGTAAGGGCAAGAGAATGCTCTTGCCGTTACCCCAATTTATTTTGGGTCGGTGCAACACGTCTTCTTCATCCATGGTTATCTATTAGTAGTCATCTTAGTGGTATTTTGTTTAGCAAGTCTAACCCAGAAATGCAAAGTATGTTATGTCATAAAGCAATCAATCTTAATTCTAGTTTAATTGCGCGTCGCCAACGACCATAAACAATACTTCAGGCAAAAACCTTTTCCAAACACAAAGTATCACAAATGACTGGTATCCCAGAATTACTCCCCGATCTAATCGCGCCATCTATCAACGTCGCCGTTAGTCCTATTCGGCCTATTTGTAAGCTAGCAACACTATGCTCCGGCGCGGAACATATACTAAAGGTGGCTGTACACTCTCGCCGAGATACTCAGAAGCAGGGCGAGTGCGAAAATGTATACTCGTACAAGGTAGAAGGGACACCGACGCTAAAACGGTTACCTCCAAAGACATTTAAATATTTACGAGCGATAGACAAGACAACGAATGAAATCGTAATCAAAAACTTGTAACTACTTAGTAACAAGTCGGTCTGTCTAGTGTCACACGCCCGCTTGCCACGTAGCATTCGAGTGTCAAAATCGAAAATGATTCTTAATCATTCTTTTTTAATCTCTTTGGTTACCACGTACTCAGTTCATCATTTAGAAAGGCCACATAGAAATTTTTCGTCGATTTAAAAAAAAAAAAAAAAAAGTATCCCGGCGACAGTGTACAGCCACCTTAACATTTATCATTATTCTTTTATATCTATGTTGCATACGGACGTGCGAAATGGAAGTGAAAATAAATATGGAAGTGGGTGTACTATGTTTGTGTTTACGTTGCCATACAGTAACAGTAGTAAACAGTTTTAGAAATGGTATCTGACTGAGATATGTTTGTAATCAAGTTTGTGTATGTTTACGTGTTTGAAAACAATTTCACTGTAAAGCTGAGATGACTGCGGTTATTTGGTTTTCTCTTTGCATACCTGAACGTATTTCAGCGGTGTGACAATATTCACTTCCACTTATAATATTACTAGGGCTTGCACCTGGGAATTCGCGGATCAAACAATACCGGGAAATCCCCGTACAACAGTGGTGCTACCTGCCCTAGTTCCGCGATTTGAGTTCTCGGTATTTCAAGTACCAACAAACAACCTATTCACTGAGTTGCGGGTAATGTAAGCCCAGTTCTACAAGCTCTAACCATATTAGAGTACAACAGCTACGGAATATATGAATCCTCTTACCCCAAAGGCACTAAACCGCTTGGTGCGACGGTTGGAGTGGTCGTGAGGCCCTAGATAGGCCTCTGACTTGGGCCTAGGCGGTCGTTTCGGCCTCATGACTACTCGCGCGTCCTCCCTGGCACCTTCGTCGAGGAGTTTCGAGTCCGAAGACACGGACAGCTGTCTTCTTACACGATACTCGCCGTTACCGCCGCCGCCGCTCCATTCTGTACAACAAAAGAAAGATTGTTTAAAGAAATACATACTCGGATTTCTTATTCTTAACGTTTGATATCTTAAGGAAAGTCTTGGTAAGTAAAGCAAAGGTACGCAGTCCAACAAATCACCTCGTGCGTAAAATTCTCGTGAGAACCAATCGGGAACTCCGACATTTCATTTTGGAAATATCCTGGCACAAATCCCGTTCACGTGTACAAGAATTATAGGTGTTTTGTAAAAGCAATAGCTCTTTTGATAAACCCATTACACCGCACTGTCATACGCTCACAAATGTTCTATTTTCCTCTTTTGTACATATGACGTAGCTATTTACCTCCCCTTCCAATTTGCCTCACGATACAATCATCAACCGCACTCTAAAATGCAAACATTTTCATTGAAAGCTTCGTCAATTGCCAGAATAAAAAATCCCGCCGGAAAATTCTCCGCAAGCACTTAGTAAGCAAATTAATTCAAAGAAAATAAAAAATGGCGTGTTGATGCGACGTTGTTTGAAAGAAGCTATTTTTCCCGCAGCCGTCAATATCCCGGGTTCCCGGTATCGGGAATCGAAGCACTCGGAAGGCCCGTTAGCGTCACAAAGACGCGGCATCGATGCGACGGCTGTAAACGCGCAACGAATAAATCATTCGCAGACATAGAATCGTTTGAAGAAGAACAAATCGATTATAGAAGCTATCGATCACTGATTGAAACAAGCAAAAGATTAACGATAGTGTCCAATTGTCCATTTGTTTAACGTATCTCAAAAAGTTTCAACGATTGACTTGAATAAAGCAAGATCCACTTCAGAATGACTGATCTGAAGCTATCGCAGGATGTTACTTATGATAAGTTGTGAGACCATTGCAGTACACAAGAACCAACATTTATTTTATATTAAGAAAGTTACAGACCTCAAGTAACTTCCTCTTGTCGCCGAAATATAATTTAGGAGCTATATAGCAGTGATGGGTACGTCAATTTTGCGTGCGGCATAACGCGTATCCAGGGTAATGTATAAGTGGGTCACGGGGTGGGACGGGTGCGGTAGATACTACCCCCGTTGGGGACTTCGGAACGATTCCGGCAAACCCAACGATAATTTTATTGCGAAGTCCCTATTGCCCGCTTCTATTAACTCGATTCAAATATCGAGATCAATTCGATTTGAAGGGACGCAAAAATTACGAAGATAAACAGAGGATGCCAATTAAAAGTTCTCGGAATTTTCATTTAGAAGCGTATTTTTTTTATTCCCATCTCCCTGATTAATGATTTATAACATACGTGCGGTTTTGAAGCTGATGTTGACCACTTAGCTACTTAATTAGTATAAAATGAGCATCTTTTATTTTATTTTGGGAGATACCTCTAAAAATCGTTCAAAACAGACGAACAGAAACAGAAATGTGTTGTAACCAGCTGAAGATGTAACTTAATTATAATTCCATATCGAGAGGCCATAATTTCAGGCATCGTGGTCTTAGGGACGTGCGTACCTGATCTACACGATTCATGCATCTTGTCCCAAAAAGTTAAAACCATCCTTAATATGTTTTTCGTAAACATTTCAATAAACAAGCCGTAAGCTATTTCCACAGTTCCAAACGCTACACAAGTGACAAGAAAAGCGACATGAGATAACCATAGATGACAGACAGCACGTCATTTGCTTTCTTTTAACTCTATAAACATAGACAACACAAAAAGTTTCTAGTACACCGCACACACATAATTTATTACGACAAGAGCAATAGCACCGTAGCCGCGGTATACAAAACGCCAGTATTATCTGTTCTGGAGTAATTTTCTTCGTAGGTTCCGGGTTATAAAATAGTAATATCACCATTATGCCTCCATTTAAGGGTCATGTGTCGTATAATCTTGTTTTACGAGCAGTCTTTTGATGTCGGTTCGATGCATATTGGGTATTTACTCGCTGAAATGAACGTATACATCATTTTTCATAAGGCGAAATAAAAAATGTTTATCGAGCCCTAAATCCTCTTGTCATTTGGCCCACTCCCCGTTCGGTATTTTCGTAATTAAAATGGACAAGGATGTTTTACGCTATGACACGCGTTAAGCACGAAACTGTGAAGCAATTAGTTAATTGTTAAAGCTTCTATGTTATGCTTGTGTGTGAATTTATTCAGCAATGTTGTGAGTGGAGTTGCACTAGGAATGATGCGGAAGTGTCCATCACAAAGAGTGTTTTGACAGATTATGTGATATGACAAGCAGGTTTGCGCGGCAATAGTTTTAAATTGCCACGTAAACTAAACAGGCAGAATTGTGTTTTTCTTTTCGTATCGCGTTATTTTTCCTTTCGGTTTTCATTTAGGATTCGGGCCCAGAAAAGGCTATTTAATATTGCTCGTTCTGCAAAAATCAGAAAAGAAAAGTCTTAGTGAACGTCTGAGAACTTTTCTTTTAGCTCTGCGGAAGAAAAGTTTTAGAAAGGTAAGGAATATTCCTGTCAAGAGTCATAGATTCATTTTGATCAAATTACACGGTGGACCTCTCCAGAGAGAATACACATGAAGTATTTTCCTTCTCCACTCTAATTCAATAAACGTATTACTCGACACGAAGTGACCCAATTAGAAAAGTTTTCGAATTACGTGGGAACAACATACCAGGGCATTTACTTGATTCGCATTATGTAATATTAGTAACAACTTTCCTGACCTTTAATTAAATTCAAATTCATTTATTTTGTGTACATACGTAAAACAGTATGTGGTAATATATAAAATTAGATTGAATATTTTTCACAATAATGTCAGTCAACATGAAAGGATCGAAGTAAATAAACCACAGAGAAATAAAATAAACGGCTAATAAAATAAATTATTTCGGAATAAATATTTCAGTACAAAAGCGTATTATGACCTGCCCCCGTAGCATGACCACCGCAGACAAGGATTTCTTTGACGGAAGAATCGACAAAATTACACATAGTGCAAAGAAATCTGTCACTGTGTCGACAAAATGAGAGATAGTGCAAAGAAATCTGTCGTTGTGTTGACACAATCTGTCCTTTTGTCGATTCTTCCGTAAAAGAAATCCTTGTCTACGATGGTCATGCTACGGGGGCTGATGTATGAAAGTGGACGAGTTGCAAGGAGTATGTAAGGTTCGTAGCAGCTGGCGTTTTGTGGTTTCTGCCTACCCCATGGAAAAAAGGCGTGAGTTTAAGTATGAATGTAAAAGCATGTTACAGAGTAAGTACAATATGTAATGAGCCACAGACGTGCAGCAGATATCCAATCATAAATTCCGCTTTAATAATTGAGCACATGTAATGTGATTAATTATCAAAATTAACTGTTGCGGCAACACGCAAACGTTACATTTCATATTCGCTCGTGCGATCAATTTACGTACATTGGTATTATATTGTCTGTCTGATGGCTGATTAAAGTTGCGTGAAAAATGCATAAGTTAGTACATATCTACAAACGAAGCAGTAACTACTATTTTGCTCGACATATCGCGCGTTCTCAAAAAATATAACACAGATATTAAAGCAGTTTTGAGATATACGCATTTTCAAGTGTTCTTGTGTCATTCGGTGACTTATTTGGAAGTTTTTTTTTCTAATTAGAGAGTTATTTAAAAACCTTATATTTTTGTATTTTGCAAGTATATTAGAGCAAATGCGAGTATCATATTTCGTGAACAAACATAAATGTGTTAATTTATGGTTAGTTGGAAGCAGTTTTTGCTGCAATTTCCTACAAAACATAAATCAATAAGAAACTCGTGCTTTTCGTACCGTATCTGTTTACCAAATGAGACACGTAAAGAAAAATACAGTGTACAAAGTCTGTTTGTCTTGTTTACTGCTCCCTTTCCACGGTCTCGCATGGAAAGTGTTATAAATGGGCAGATCCGTAATGAGGTTCACATTACAGGGAAATTGTAAGGGGACTGTTTGTTTTTATTTTTTTTTTCGCAGAAAGTGTTTGTTTACAATACAAATGTTTTCTATTTTTTAAATACGGAACACGCATTCGGTTCGCGCTTGATGGTTTCTTTAAAACGTTATGTTGTTTTTTATAGCGATTTTAATTGTGAATCGTGATCGATTAAATTAAACAAGGTGTAAAGGAAACTTTCCCTGTCTCGAGAGTTTTGGAACTAGTACAAATGCAATCAATGAAGGCCTTCGGGCATACAATATGGAAGATCGGTCTTCCCCTAGCGGGAAAATGTATTGCTTCCGCATAATATGGCGCTGGCCTACACGTACTCTTCTGAATTCGACTTCAACCGTGAACCTGGGCTGCGTCATCGCTTCACATCAGGCGAGATGCGGCCAAACGCAAGCCTATTTAGTTTATAAAAAAAAAACCACAAACGGCAAGATCACCTAATAAGACGAAAACCTCCCTAAGGAAGAGCACCTTAATGACATCTTTTCTATGCCGTTTCTTAACATAGCTAATCATATTATGAAATTGTAATGAGTCGCTCCTGTAAGTCGACATAAGGATTACACGAGGATTACGCGTGTTCGTCTTTGTACTCAGATTTCGTCTACTTACCTAATTTTACTCACTTCATAGTCATACCTAAACGCTTGGCGACGAGCTACACGCTTGCGATAGTGACGAAAACAAAAGAGTGATGAAAGCACGCGTGTGTCAATTGACGCAGGTCGCGTCGCAAGTTGCATCATCCGAAGTCGTGAACTGAGATTAAACCAGTGTCCACTAGATCCGCCCACGACTGTGTGAGACACGTTTTGTGATCGTTCTTACATCTCATAACCGTCTAGTTGATATTCTATGAACATGTAGGAGGGTTTTATCGCGTATGCATTATTCAGAGAATATTAGGTCCCGATATTTCTAGATAAAAAGATATTTGCTAAGAATGTAACGGCATCAGCTTAAAATGTCTTTGGAATATTTTAGGACCAAGCTGGAGTGGGAGTGGGTTGGCATTGCATAAATGCATTCGGAGGCATCATCATGAGCAAAGATCATCGCTCTTTATATGTCTGTGGACAGGAAATCGTCGAGGTAGACCGCTGCGAAGGTAGTATGACGATCTGATCTTGTTTGCGGGGCAAACGTGGAGAGAGATCGCACAAAATAGAGGGGTTTAGATGGAGAAAGGGGAGGACCTCGCCCAGCAATGGGACACGAGATACTAATACTGTTAGCCTGCGTCATCCCACTGCTGGGCAAAGGCGTCTCCCCATGACTTCTAGTTGCTACGATCCAGGCCTAATATGGGCCACTGGTCGTTTATTTTGTCCTGCTCGTCCCGCACTCTTCTACGAGGTCTGCCGACACGAGAAGTTAATATTAAAAATTTAAGTTACAGTCCAATGTACCACCATTTATCAAATCTTGTTTCAAAGTGCTAGTTAATATAAAATCTGTGCATGCAACGTGAACATTAAGCGACAATATCCCTAAGGCTACCGAAGTGGCCTTTAAATCGAAAGGTCATCGGTTCGATTCGTTGAACCGTTGAGGTGATCACACTCACATGAGCACATTCACCTAGTTGAAGGCTTTACTGTACGCATTTTTTTATTAGAAAGGGTATTATTGGAACATTATTTATTGATGGCTGCCTCATTGGCATAGTTGTCGCAAGCACTACATGAGGTCCTAGATTCAATTCCCAGGTCGGGCAAAGTATTACTGGGTTTTTCCATCAGAAATTTCTCAGTAGTTGCGACGAGGTCTTGATTTGAACTGTTGATGGCTATTGGCTCGCCTACAATGGCGAAATGGTTAATTTTAAATATCTATTAGGTAGGTACACGATACATCCAATAGTTACTATTAGAAAGACGTGTCTGCCTTACCCTTCAGGAACACCAGGCGTGATGTTATGTATATGGACGCTCATTAATTAGATTACATTTAATGTTTCTCATTAGGGGCATCATTATCGTTCCAGCCAGCGCAGGCAACCCGATATTGTTTAATTAGAATTAATCTCTGTTTTAAAAATTGCTGTGTCACCCATTAAGGTCCTCTGTTCTCAAAATATTACAGTATGTCTTGGCAAAACCGTTAACAGTTTATTTTTAGGTACTTATTTAGCTTTAAATGTTATTAGTATGTATATTTAGGTTAAGGTATTTATCTATGGGTCTTTGTTACCTGAAATAAATGGATTATTATTCCATTTATTTATTTCTACACAAATGTAATACTTAGATTTTAAAATATTCCTTAAAATAAAAACAAAATAAAAAACATTATCATTAACACTAGTAACGGGATATTTACCATGTTTACTGATTGTTTTGAGTTCCCGATATGAACAATCAGTAAATATGGGAAATATCCCGTTTCGATAATACATATAAAAAACATACAAAAATATTTAAAAAAAAATTGTAGCCCACCGGTATCGGGAACAGGGTCTAAGTACTGGCGCGTTTTTTATTATTATTTAGCAAGATTTATAACCTGACCTATACCTAACTAACCAGCTTATCAATAACATACGTTGCCTTTTGATTCACTACAATCTAAATTGTCTCATTTCCTTGGCCACAGCTATTCAGGGATTCCAATTAGGTCTCCATTGATAACTGGCAATAGTATCTAGCTAGACGGCAAACTGGCAACACTGATTAAATCATCTGGATCGTTACCACAAAGCGTGCTCTGGTGTATCTATCAATCAATGGGAATGGTTGATATAATTTGTGGGGAAACGGTGTATAATACTCTAGGGAAATGTCAAAGAGGAAATAGTTAACTACCGTCATATGATTAACAATTAAGCTCTTAGCTGATACGTATTTAGTACTGCACCAAATTGGCTTTAGCTATGTGATTTCGATCAGACCCGTTGCCATTAAGATGCATAGGTAGAAGAATGCTTTGCAGTTTGCAGTTTCATAGAAATAATTCTGAACAATTCGAGTTGAAAAGATGCTGATCAGGGCAGTGTTTATGTTTTTGCTTTGAGCTTTGTATTGACTGGTAACAGTGCTAAGGTTTTCCATCTATCAATGCATTATTCGATTTGCCGTTGAAACATAACACCTTCGCATAATCATGTCTATTATCCAAAACTAAATGCATTTCCTCGTCAAAGGAACGCTTACAACATAATACTGCATATGAACAACACTAGAAAAACAAATTCTTGCAAGACAACATAAAAGTGAAGCATCACAAGACAGTGGATGACGGGACACACTTGTACTAACACATACCCCATGGTTGTTTACTCATTCATGATGTTTTATAAGAACCCCTTCGATAAAACCATAAATTGTTTACATAAACTAGTGGGCGTAGCGGCCGAGGGACGGGTCTAGCCGACACCAGGATTTACGAAACTCAATCAAAAGTAAACAGTTTTACAAATAGAGCGATGGGATGACCTAGGTTGTACATCGGTGGTGTTGTGTTGCCAAAACACGTGGAAATTGCAAAATAAACACGAAAAAGTTTTAACGAACGTGTCTCTGGTTTCAAAAAGTTTAAATTGAGAAGCCATTCGATAGAGTAGTTCCAATAGTATAAGTGCACAGGAGAACTGTAGAAACCCTATTCGCTCATATTACGTTGCTAAAGTTTCATGTGATAGCGAAGCAAAACGATTAAAACTTTAATAGTTTGAACTAACATGTCAAAAGCGAAGAAACTCCCAAGATTTTAATACGTATATTGCGTCGACAATTTACATATAAAGTAAAGGTTTTTCCTGTGTATTATGGCGAAGAACACAGGGAACTTGGAAGACGGCACACTTGAAATTGTGTAGTCTGTGCCGAGAGGCAGGTCTGTGGAATACATTTACTTTGTTGAGTAATACAAAATATTTGTCGTACTTGTCAAATCTTTGAATTTACAACATAAAGCCATTAGAGAATGATTAAATTAATCTTCTAGTCTATGATTTTATGCTGGATTATAGTATTAGGAAATCCACTTAGGAATTAAGTGTAAGATACTAAATTGAAGTGGCCTCTAGAGGCTTTAATCTCAGTGTTGGATTAGGTTTATCGTTTTAGTTGTATGGTACGTTTACATTACAGTGTTGGCCAATATTTGGCTGTTTATAGCACAGTTCTGTGTATAAATACTTGCTTTTGTTACATAAAACATGGCTCATGTATTATGTAACTTTGATAACGGTATTTTGGTAACAGGTAATGTTATATTCTTTTCCGCGAGTGTTGACACTTTGATCTTTTGTGGTTTTGACTCTTATCATACACACGGATATATGCAATGCGCAATTTTTGTGAAAAAAGTGCGAGAGCACGGGGTACGCGTGGTGGATAACGGCCCTGCCCTCTCACAGATCGTCGGCCTGTGCCCCAGAAGTGGGCACTTCATAGGCTGCAGCTTACTACTATTATAAATGCGACAGGTTGTGAGGATGGATGGATGTTTGTTACTCTTTCACGCAAAAACTACTGAACCGATTAGGAACACAGATAGTACGCACGACGGCCAATCAAGCTATGCAAAACCATTTTAAGCGGATCTCTCATTATATAGGAAATCTATATAAAGCGAGGACAAGTTATAATAATAATACCGGCGGACCACTATTTTTTATATTTTTAAATGTTTTTTTATATGGTTTTTGTTAAGAAATATTTAAAAATGTATTAAGTGTGTTAGAAAATAAATAAAGGAAATAATAATAATAAACATTTATTTCAGACTAGGTCCATATTTTGTTAGTAACAATGTACTTAAAAAACTAATGTTAGTATAGGCAAAAACAAAATTTAAATTACGGCATGAAGCCGCACCCACCTTTGCAGCATGGGGGACTCCCACCGATCAGTAAAAACACCCAGTATAGTGTTGGTACTGCCATGAACGCGAGCGAGAAGGGAGGCGCATCTTTTCCTAACGATAGCGGCAACACACACAGACACACACACATACATACTGGAAATTTTCAGCTTTATGTGCCGCCGTGTGTACCTGGATCAACACATAGGATACTATATATCCCGGTAGTACGATCCCGTGGGACAATTACCGAAGTCGACGTGGGCGAAACCGCAGGCATAAGTTAGTATGTTATACAACACGATTTTTAGTATATGCGAAACCAGAATATAGTTTGTTCAGAATAAGTAACTGAATCGATTCCAATAATTTTTAAACCATGTTATATTTTGTCCCAAAAATATTTAAATAAAGTTACAAGTTGGACACCGGGCAACACTAAGTACCTATGCAATTATTTAGGTACCTACTGCCAAATTATTATTATCAATGAGCTCAAGACAACGCTGGAGGCGCGCACGCGTACGCGCCGCGTCGTAACCACGTTTTTGTGCGGACAACCAGGTAACAGAACAAGCTTATAACTCTGTGATTTTTCATGACACAGTTTTGAAATTTTGTACATAGATTCTTGACATAAAAATACTAGACACGTGTATCAGGTTTCGCATATACTAGAAATAATGTTGTATATTCGTGAAATAGAGGGCGAAAATACTTTGTAGAATTTGCTCGTTGCATTGTGTAAGCTTTATTGTGCGGTCTACGCGAGAGAAACATTCCTTGTTGACATAATCCTAACGTATGGAAGGCATGTGCCCTCAGCCCTGCATCGCGCATTTACCAAAGTTTATTTACATTGTGTCATACGTCTTGGGTGCCATACGCCATGTTTCATTCCGACGCCATTTACTTCAACAAACTCGTTTGTAAAGCCATACTTAACTGATTGATAAATAAATCCGGTAAGTTATGCATTTATGTGTTGAAATTAAGTGACTTTCGCAAACAAATCATGCTTTATAAGTCAGACGGTGACAGAATGAGGTAATGCATTTTTGAGAGTAATCGATTTACATCAATCTTTATTTTATTTTTTGAGGTTTACGACCATCTGGATTGTTTTTTTTTTGTACGTTGATAATAATAAATTGAGTGTCAAGTAACACAGTATTAAAAACAAAAGTGTCATTTATTTTCCTTTAATAATTGAACAGTCAGTCGACATTGCATTTGTCAATATTAAAAAGAATCCCAAAGAAATTATTTATCGATCAAGTGCTCACTAAAGTTTGTTCAAAAAGTTAAAATGAAATGTCCTATGAAATGCTGAGAGTTACAAGTAAACAACAAACGGCCGAAGTTACAAAATCACGCCATTCAGACTTTGAACGCAGTTCAACTCATAATCAAACACCCAAATTATTGAACACGCTGTATAACAGCATTAAAAACTTTTTCATTGATGTTGCCGCGAATATTTCGAATACCGTTAATTAACTTTAGTATTTTTGAAGGAGAGTTTGTGGAATTTCTCAGAGAAATATCAACACCCTAATTCTTCGAAACCCTTATTTTGATTTTCTTTATTCTGACAGCGATGAAAACTAACAATTGCTTATAAATGCGAAAGTTTGTGAGGATGGATGGATGTTTGTCACTCTTTCACGCAAAAACTACTGAACGGATTTGGATGAAATTTTGCACACAGATAGTTTATAACCAGGATTAACACATAGGTTATTTTTAATCCCGGTAGTATGATCCCGTGGGACAATTATCGAACTTCACGCGAGCGAATCCGCGGGCATAAGCTAGTAATGTATAATTTACAATTTTCTCCGTTAGCAAGCAAAGTAATAGCTGTACTAATATAAGAAGTAAATAGTAGTTAATATTATGTATGAGGTAATTGGAAGTAACAAACATTTCCCTAATTATCATAATTAACAGCATCGTGTAAACGTCATGTGCAGACCATTGCCCTCTTCTCGACATATCTCCATCAGCAGATAGATAAACTGGTTTTTATGTTTAAAAAAACGGGAGAATTATATCTTAGCGAGATTAAAAAGATGAATATAAACGGAAGCTGAGATAAAAACTTTCCTTTCAGGAAAGAAAAATCTTTTATGAATTTTTTTTTAGCGAGGAACACATAATATTTTGTACACGAATAAGCGTGAAATGAGTTTCCCTCAAAAGATATCGTATTCTAAACCAAATTTTCTATTGTAGAAATGTAGACAGTCCGAATAAAGGAAAGGAAGCGATGGAAATTGCTGATTCAGTTAAAATAACAATGAATTTACGAGACGATTATTTTTTAGAATTTTCATCGTTTTATTTTTTTTTACTAACTAAAAGCGACAAAATGAGGAATGTTTCCAGTTTGTAAAAGGTTCTTTGACCACAGAGAATTTGCCGAGGTTGGTCTGTGGATGGGTGACCACCCATTACATACAGTTTCCTGCGTGCCTCGGAAAGCACGTTAAGCTGTTGGTCCTGGCTGTCATTTGTAGATCTTTGACAATCGTTACAGGTAGTCAATGGCCCAAGAAGTCTGACAACCAGTCTTACCAAGGGGTATCGTATTACCCAGTACTAACGGGTTGTGGAGGTCATATAGGCAGTCGCTACATGTACAAAAAAATAAAAAAAATGCTGAAAAATGATGTGTAAAATACTGGTATTCAAATGCATCCGTTTAGAATGGAAGCCGACCGACACTAACATAGTTGGGAAAAGGCTAAGCAGATGATGATAGCTCATATAGGTTCCATAGTTTACCTTCAAACCTTTGTCAAGTCAGTCTAAAGCGCCGTTGTATAGCTAGTAATTCGAGCGCAATTACTCGTAACAAACACGCAAATCAACGTGAACCCGCGTCATATTCATTGATGTATGTATCTAGAACGGCGATTAACGTGATTGCGCCCTTATGTAGTTTGCTATAGAGTAACTAGTCAGCTAGTTACGGTACTCTATGTCGTGGTGATGTGTTCGAATTTAGTATAGACAATACTTTCAGTTGTTTTACCTCTGTCCTCGTATTCACAAACGCTCCAATTCGATTTGGAAAGTCGTATGTCTATCTCGCTTGCTGTCGTTATCGTTATGCCAAAAGAAGACAGAAGTAAGACTTGTCGAATTGAAATCGAAGCGTTTGTTAATACGGGGGCTGGAAAGCAGCAAACCAACCACAACCTTATTAAAGCAAGCACACATAGTCTGCTAAGTAGAGAAGTATGAAAGAAGAATAAGACATGCTGCGCCGACCGCGAATAAATTGGGATAGTCTGCTAAATTCGTAATTCGTAACGTTTGGCTTCGCTGTAGTTGGTTAAAAATAAATATCACTGTCATTTATAGACAGACTTTTCAGTTACAGCAACATAATTGCCAATCATCAACACATAAAATTATTTGTAAGTTAACAAAAACAAAAATCACTGTGGTTTTGACAGTGACGCAAAACTAAAAGGAAAACGCTTTAAAAGGACTATACATCATTAATGCAACATGTAGTAGGAAGGAAATAGAATGTATGTTAAATACCACTCAAAAATCTCTGGGGAAATACGTGTCACTGGACAATCATTCTGGGATTCCCTATTGATCAAAGGCGCAGCACTGTTTATGTATAATTTGTCTTGGACGTCCACTTTTCTTATTACTCTACGGCGTGCACTTATTTTGTACTATGTTGTACTCTTGGTGATTCATTTTACCACTCAGAAACACTTGTCTAAATGTGGGCCATTTCAGTGCACTGTAGTGTAACTGTACAATCATTACGTTCAAAATGTAGAACAAGGAAACCACTTCTGGCAAATTCTACTTATTTATGTTCTAGAGATTTTCAAAGCGATTGAATTTTATAGCCGAGGATCTCCCAACTTTGGCGTGCTCAGTAATTAAATTGCAATAATTTTATTACTAGACTTGGCAAAGTCTGAAGTTTCTTTAACTTTGAATAATTTAGTTATGTAGATTATGTTTTGAGGCACTCTGTTTCAGGCCATGATTCAAAGGCGGAAATTGTCATCAAAATTCATGAGAATCATTCACAAAAGGGTGAAATCACAAAAACATTGAGTAAAATACTTACATATTGAGGTGATTACTTTGACGTCACTACAATACACAAGTCTTGCTCAACACTTGCTTCTACCGAGAAACTGAGGATTGCATTTGTGAATGTGAAAACGTTGTATGCCTAGTAAATTAATAAATGCTTCAATTTGTTTCCTTTTGATATCTTGTATTAAGTTTTTGGTACGTATCCTGGTACCTACGTCTGCTCTCATACTAAGCATTAATATTTTGATGTAACAACATTTTAAAAACCAAATATTTTTTAAAGGGTATCCATTGAGTTTCTTACAATTTCTTCTACACAGGACCAATTTGAACCTGTCTTCTGACGCTTCATAAATAACCTTGAAGGTTCATGTGACAAATATTTTCTGCAATTTAAAAGGGTACTGACCATAATGAGGCTCTTTATCGTGTGGTATATTCCCGTTGGGCTCGAGCCGGTCGAGGCACTCTTCGGAGTAACCGTTGTAAGGCAACTTCCCGCGGCCGCCACCGTTCTGCTGACGCCCACGACACTCACTGCCGTCGCCGTCAGGCTCGTCTTTTGTTGCTGCAACAAAAATGGACACACTGTTAGTAAAAATCGAAATGTGGAAGTAGCAAAGGAGTATGTATAACTCGTAGTAGGTAGCTTTCTGTAGTTTCAGCTTACCCTCACACGAGGACGGCGTGAGGTTATGTATGTTAATAAAGATCAACAAACAAAACATTGTCCTACACAGCGTGCGTCGGTGCTTCAAAATTGAACCAAAATTAATTGAAACAACGTTTTGTGTTCCTTTTAACGCAAACTTTCAAAAAGCTTTAACGGAAAAATGGTTTAAAGTTCCGCTGCAATTTATTTTATCCTATTTCGTTCAGAATTTGGAGCGCAGCGACGCCCCGTATATAAACCGTAAATTAATTATGTACACGTACACTTACTACAGTGTACTATGGTATTACTTCCCGACGCGGTTCAAAGCCAAGATCATTACGGGTTGACAAACGACACTCGGGTTTCAATTGAGAAACTTCGGCAAAGCCCATTTCGGCCACTCGGCAGATGAATTTAATAGCATTGTGAACCTAACAATGAAGCTAACTACAAATATTTCAATGCGGCGTCGCCTATTAAACGCAGTGCTATAATGATGGCCGGGAACCCTACAAAGGGTCTGAATTTACAAGCAAACTTTTACAAACTAGATTCGCTCAAATAACCCCAGAAACAGTAACGAGAGAAACGGACAGTAATTTGTCTGCATCTAGCGACTCATTAGTGGAAATGGGAACTACAGATGGAGAGTAGAAAGATAGAAAGGGCCAACTTGACCTATAAGTGTGGATAAAAAGTACAAGTGCAAAAAAAGGAAAGCGTTTTTACCAGTTGCCGATTTTATAAAAATGGAAGCACCAAACATAATTGAGGATCGCAAAATTGCAAGACATTTTTGACACAATAATTTTATCAGCGTTGGGTTAGGTCGATGTCACATTTCCTACCGATTGAATTCAATGGTAGTAGTTTGAGCAGTAACCGTTTTGACAAGTTAATTTATTGAATGGCATCAATGAATATATTGGGCAGCGAGGCACGACCGCGACACATTGCATTTACATTATGCATGTTTAAATTCTGCTTCATTTTTGATTGTTTTTAATTAAATTATGGCTGCTGTGATCTGCATGAATAATTGATCGATCTTTTAATAATTACCAGGGGCCCAATATTTATGACAACTGGCGCCAAAGGCCACCAAACTTTAATTAGCTGCACCCCGGAACTTAGCCGGCAACTTGGTATGGCTGTCTTATTATTTTATAGCACATAGTTGGAACATAAATTGTCTGCATAGCATTTTATACGTTAAAGGGGAAACTTTACCTTTGTTAAAACTCAAAAAATTTGCATAGTTTGACAGTAAGAAATTTTGCAAAACTATGAGGAACCGTGTAGAGAATTTTTATCTACTTTATGGTGAAAATTCTATTTTAAATAAGTGCCGCATCCTCCAGGAATATCTCATTAACAGTCTAATCAATATGCAGGACCGCAATTACATGTGGAATTCCATTATTACAGGGGACGTACACTTCAGCACTTATTCATGTCGAATTACGCGGACAATTTGCCGCAACCTCGATTGCAAATTAGTAAATTAAGTGTGCGCCTCGTGCACATTAATTATGCATTCCTCACAGTTTCGTGCATCTCCAAAACAAGAAATAGCCATCTGGCGTCTCAAGGCAACACGAGCATACTTTCTTGACCAAAATATTATCCATCATTTTGGCGCCAGCAATAACTTTATACATTGTTTTAAGCGCTGCCCATATTCATCTTGAATGCAAATTAGTGAATACTTCTGCGGTTGTAACTTTATACGTACATAAAGCCAAGAACATGTGGAACATGACATATAACTTTTATGTAAAATTTGCGTCGAGATTGCGAACACAATCCTGGAACAACGAGGCTTAACTTTTGTCTCAAACGCGAACAATTCACATGCAGCTGTTTGCCGGAGAGAGAGACACAATTTCTATAGCACTATTTTACGTAGACACAAAGTAAGGCGACAACCGGTGCCCCGGGGCGGCCGGGTTTAATTGAGACGCGGTTGTGCATTCCTCTTGCGCAACTGACGTGAAACAATTTTACACACACAATTTATTCTCTTTAGAGCCACGTACCGTGCATTGACTCAGCCTCGTAAGCCTCGGGAAGATCACAACGAGTGGAAAGTTCCGTGTGGAATAACTCACGAGAGTCGGATTACCTTATAGAAATAGTAACAGCCAAATGTTCACACGGATAATTCGTGCAAACATCCCATGAATGTAGCGTAAATATGCTAAGAAAACAATGGTTATTGGTTTTTTTCCGGGTTGGATTATCGTGGGATTAGAAATGAGTCGGCTAACAGCACGTGCGTCGGCGATAAGCTCCCTCTTATATGTGGTGTTGTCGAGAACAATGCGCACAGTGCGCACGATCGTGCCGACGCTAAGGTTCCGTCGTCCGTCTCGATGCAATTAGATAGGTGAGCTCTGTTTCCGTGTTTCACCTTCCCCAGTTCCGGCAGAGAAACTCTTTATCACTCCCGACGATCAATCACTATTTCCTCGAGCCAGATAAGGGAACGTCTGTGATTTGTCAAATAAGATTGCATTTTCGGAAGGGGAAATCTCAGTCAACTAAATGAATGTGAAGTAATTGCGAATCTGCGACACCGAATTAGAACTAGGGAAACTCGCGTTTACTTTGCCGCTTCCTCGCTACAGAATTATCGTTCTCATCAAGACAGCTATCTTGCATCAAGTGGCAGTCGTGGATGTAATAAAGCGTAGATTTGCTCTCGGCTCGAGCTCGCTTGGTTAAAACGACTATTCCACCGCCGCATTACGGCTGCGTAGAGTACGAGAAATTCTAGCACACACAGAATATCGCGGTACTTTCTTTTGTGAAATCACATCTTTGTTTTAAAGTTAAAATTAAACGCAAGTTGTAGTAACGTTTCAAGCTCGTTATGTCGACGTGACTCATAAAATATAATACCGCGATCACGAGCGTAACTCGGAAACTATTCGACTTGAGGTCATAACACATAACTTAGGTGTTTTATTGTCGTATGAAACAAAGGCACCGTATCGCGCGTAACACTATGTTTGAGAACACTAAATAAACGCGAACTCACCGGCAAGTTTGTATTAAATCTACATGCTGCGAAAATATTTGCTTAACCGTACCTAAACTAGTATTCCCCGCTGTGTGTAATAGCAACAATTTGTAATTCTGTCCCGAAGCTATTTCATAAAACGACAAAACTTGTAAATTCTAGAGCAAATATAGTCACTCGGCTGTTATGCTTATGAGTGACAATCTGTTCTGCTAAAGTGGACGAGGAGCGGCCATAACACGGTAATATTGCATTTAATATCGAAGATGGTGTCCTATTACGGAAATGAATAGCATGACCAACGAGCTGCGACCTTGCGTACTGCGGTTTCATCATTATTAACTGAAAGCATGTATTTTATTGTAATGGTTCAAGTAAAGGGTAACAAGTAGAGGAATTATAATGATCAAGGCATAAAATAAGGATTGAGAATGCTGCGACTGTCTGAAATACAGATTTCACATAAGCACGAGCCACATCATATTTCTGGGACAACTGATTATACGCTGACTGAAATATAGAATAATTATAAATTAACAAATAAATATGTCATGAAAATTTAAACAAAGAAACCAAGTTTATTCGAATATTCAACCAGCCGTTACTTAAAACAGTAACGTTGGTTGAAAGAGCAAACTTCGTAAGTTTGTTGGAAACATTCAAGAAAAATAACGTCCGACAATGGGCGTAAGAAAAAACAAGTTCGCAACAAAAATTTCCTTCTTCAGCATACTAGGCAAGACGGGTTCACGCAAGAGATTACACTTTTACTTAGTTTAATATTAAGATGAGAGCTCCTGGTTCCTGCCACATTCTGCCCCGCATATTACTCTAAAAGATCCATTCGTTTGCCAAATTGCATTTGCAAGTAAAAATTCTAGCGTTACAAATGCTATGGTGACTCATAACATACAGTTTTATGACCTAACAAACTACCAATATATCACAAGATGTTTTACATAATATCCATCACTGAATTTTATTTCCTCGATCCATGAAACTAATAAAATTGATGAAGCGTTCCTTCTAAGACGATGATGCTGTAGAAAACTTTAAAATGAGTAAATATTTTTAAAGAAAATAGGAAACACTTTGTCGGCAGTTTTTTAGTCATTAGCAAGTTTGCGTCGAAGAAACTAACGAACAGTTAACGTTAATTAATGAATCACCGACGTAACGGCCAGTTTTAACACTTTGATGAAGGAAAAAATGTTCAAGCTTTATGTAGAGGGTGGAAATTTAACAATATCAATATTCGTTCATGTCTGCGCCACTGGGTTGTAAAATTTGAGTAGGGTTAGACACACGTCATCATGTCAAAAATTGACTCTCGAATTGGATCTCATAAAAGCACGGATATTTGCATGCATAAAAGTAATCTTCTGTCAGTTACTATTATTTTCAGTTTCATATCAAGATTAAACTCATCTGCTGGAAAAGATCCGCTTACTATCGAATCATAGATCGCCGGTGATCTAATCTGGTCTTTGCTTTGTTTTATGCTTGGTTAAATAAATCTCTTGTCAGATTTGCAATATTTCTCATCGTCTGATTCTGCTGATTCATAGACATCACACACATATGGCCGAGAAAGATGAAAAATCAAACAAGTCCAAAATAATCTGTCATTCTTCAAGGGTATAATTCTACCTTGAAATTACGTAAAGCAATGTAATAGTTGATTGAATATTAGATAAGCAGAGTGTCACTCAAGAAGATGACACATAGATTAGATTGAAAGACAATGGGATTTAAGAGCAAAGTAATTATAGTAACCAAGACATACACGTTACATACCTACATTCCTGTAAATCCTTCAATGATTAAAATTATATGTCGATAAACGGCTTGGCCAATGTGCATGGGATTTCCCGTCGGAACGATGAAGTTCCCTTTTGTGCTTACACTACATAAACACCCAACAACTTAGGCTTTGCGTTGTCTGTCAGCAGAGTCGAAAGGGAATAATACTGAAACCAAACTGAAGAATAAAATCCATGCCTTTTGCTATAGGCTGGATTACACGAAGTCGTACGACAGGATGTCAAAGTTGACGAGGGTTGTAGTCGCGACCCCTGCGGTCAGCGTCGCTTTCAACGGAGCCGGCTTATCGCAAATTTCCGATAGGATCGATAGCCAAGGCTTGGTGATCTACCTTACAACAGTTACAACTTACTTTGTTGATTGTGTCATAGTTGACAACATTGTTTGTGACGATGACAAGGATTTGTCTTCGATTGTGGGTGTCATAACTTTTGACATTGCTGTGATAGGGTAACAGACTTTGGCTGTTATCGAAGATGATGAGAATAATCTTTACAAAATCTGATTCCAACGCAATAGAACTAAATATTCAGGTACCAAAATGGTTGGTAGAAGCACTAACTCAAAAACAAGTGTGCACTGTTACAGGGAAATTATAAACCTTTCGTAGACCACAGAGTAGTAGTCATAACAAATAAAGGTCATTGTTATGTAGTGATTAAACAGGAAGAAATAGCAAGCATTACTCACGAACTAATAAACCACTGTTTCAAATTTTACGAACTTCACGGAAAATAAACAATGCATTTCATTTTCTTCCACTACATTCACCGTGGAAATACCAAGTAGTACCACTGATGATCGCTATAACCAAGGTCTAAAGGCCTGCGCATACGAGGCACTTTTGTTCGACGGATAGAAATGACCGTTCCTGTTCATTGGTTGTTGTTTTGTTTTTTCATCTATTGATTGACGTCCATTGGTTGTTGCAAATTGTTCGCGGACAAATTGTCCCTCCTTTGCGCAGACCTTTATAAATATTCTAATAATACTGAAAAACAAAAGCGTCCAGTATTTTCACGGGTCAGGGCGTCGGAAAATGTTAACAAAATTAGCTCCGACGTTTAACGGCTTGCGGCATCACAATTGGGTGGCACGAAAAGGCGGGGGGCGACATTTCGCGCGCTTTCCCCGTCACCGGCGATGTAGGTCGAGCCAACATCTAGACTAGACCTGTTTGCTTTACTCCATCTGGAGTGTGACGGCTCACTTACCGCCACTACAAATATTTTCCCATAACTCTGACGTGCTAAATACGTCCGCATTGTCATTTTTGTAACTGTATTAATTAGTACCTTGCTGTGATGTTACAATGTAAACACGAATCGCTAACCTGTGTATACTACCATATCAACGATCTCACTCATTGTTTCAACGTTATATTTAACAAATTTCACTTAAAAAAGAAGCTAAATTGTCGGTGCCAGATCTCTCTTAGTGATAGCTATTATAGTTGGTAAGTATTGCAATAAAAATGGAAAGTTTAATGGCTCTTGATAGTTTTTCCCTTTCCTAAGAAGTATACAGTCGGATGCCTCTGACCTGAGACATCAGTTACGGGAAAGTGACTCGCTTTTAAAATGAAATTTCATTCATGGTAAAAGATAAGCATCATTAGGCTTCAACTTTGACGGTGTACCTAAAATAGATAAACTCCATGATGGAACCGAAACGTTTCGCCCGTTCTATTTTCCTCTTTTTGAAACGAACTCCCTTAGCAATTGGGATGATGCCCTAAAGAACCCTTCTACGGACCCATCTACTCGATAAGATTGGGGCTATTCAGAAAATAAGCGTCAACAAACAACAATAATACGACAAAGTAAATGTCGGACGATAAAAAGTCAATTGGGAGTTTCTCGTGTTAGGGTAACGGTGATAAGCTGATTGTACAACATTTTGTTTGCGGTCACTACGATAGTTAAGAATTTATCGACAAAGGGGCGATTAAAATTGTAGAAAGCATTCTACAATTTCCCTGTGGCCTGTATTACGTTTGATAAAGCATAGGCTTTTCTTACAAATGCGGTTTTGCACGGACCAGTTTTCTCTAGCCAAAAATACAAAAAATCCAACATAAATATCACAGCGCCAAACCTCTACAAAACGGAGGCGGAAGTATGTCACGGAACAGCACACTTTCCATATCTGAACACATTTCCATATGTCACATAAATAAAACTGGTCTAAGTATACACCCCTGAAGCATCCCTCCAGTAGCTTGTGGCAATACTAAAATCCATTACGTAATGTAGCCGACCTATTTCCCAGGAAGGGTGGGGGGAGCCAATGTCGCTGACGAAAAGGTTAAACTTCACACAAACGCCACCCTTACGACTATAAACGACCGGCAAGGCTTATCTAGCACAAGTGTGTGAGTTTGGGTAAGTGGACAAATTTACATGGGAGCCATATGATTACCATAATTAAATTTCATGTTGCCAAATGTTGTTGATGTAGGGGAAATTGCATGTTAGAACGACGAGCAGTAAAATTTAAATTTAGATTTTGCTACTTAACCGTAGAACAATTTAGCATGCGGAAATGGAGCATCTGTTGCGACATGTTTTAATGCCCTTTGCGTAGAAAATCTATTATAAGTTTTGAAGGGAACAAATGTTTGTTCTAGGGATATCTTAAAGAAATCAAGACTTTAATCTGACAAACAATTACCCGTCTTACGCGCAAACATTAAGATAAGGTAGGCTGATAGATCGTACACATCGTTTTTCTTGACGCCTACCGAACGATAGACCGAGGTATTTTTACTGTGTCTATAGAATTTAATTTGGTTTTGCCTTGAACACCTTCAGGGTAATATCGATTGAGCGAAAGGTCACATAAGAGCGTGTGGACAATGTAGACTCATTTTGTTCATCATAATTCCAGAACAAACATCTATTTTGTATGCAGGTATTTGTAAGAAAATATGATATGATAATATCTTTGTGATAGGTTAAGTATTAAATGCTGTAGGTTCGTAAACATCAGCTATGCCTGTGACAGCCCGTGTGATCTTCAGTCAAGGGTCATCAATAGGCCAGTGTAGCATAAAGACCTTACCTTCCAATAGTTCAATATATTACATGGAAACCACGCTCCAGTGATTCGGAAACTCGTCTCCTCGATATTGATATCTGGACATGTATTGAATTTGCTTATTGAAATAGCTCTATTCTGTATCATTCCAAGCAATACTTGATATTGCTTTTGCAGAGACTACACATGGACACAAGATTATAAATCGTTCTTGGTTTTCTGATGAAATTACGTCAGAATTTACTTTAACACTCAATAACGGCTACTACGAAAATAATGAACATCTTCGTTATGTAGCTAACCGACGAATTTGATGAGTGATAGAGGTAACATGCGTGACAACAATTAGTGTCGAGAAACTAATAAGCTTTCCCAAGAAAGATGCGCGTAAGAAGTCAGGGACAGTCATTAACCCGGCTGTAAACAATTCAGGCCAAACAATCGGCTCGATGATGGGAGGGGACACTTGGAGCAAACAGACGCTATTACCGGACCAGACGAGCATGACTCACCAAATTAAAACGAACTGACAGACGGACGTTTGCTCTGATCACACAGAACTTAGTCAACGAAGTTAATTCTATCAAAGACACGCTCATAACTGCCTCTCACATTTAAATAACAAATCCAGAAATGCAGCAATGACGGACAATTTGATTCGAAGCTAATTTTGTACTATGTTGATGATTTGCCAAGCTAATAGTGCAAGAGCAAAACAAGACAAGTACGATGAACTCGATAAAATGAAATCGGCGCAGAATATTACGATCGTAGCAAAGGGTAACTATTTGTGGAAAATTATAGGAGAAATAAATCAAGTAACGATAATTCAAGAGTAAACTGAGTAAGTTATGGAAGCAATAAATTCCGCAGGCCGGCGGCGATCACTTAGCGATTGCGCTTTGTTATCGTGCGAGCAAATAACAACTATAACAAGTTACAAGATATAAACACTGCGTATGACCTGTTGCCTGTTACTTGATTCAAATAGCCTGTTCATTACATTTTGATATTATTGACAGAATTGCCAGCAAACATATCACTGTGCATAAAGATAGCTGTCTGAATATAATTCATTTCTGTGTCGAGACCATTAGTCAAGTCAAGATAATTGCAATAAAGAGCATCGTAACATGTAACGGTTTGGTCATCAAAAATGATGTCAGTGCATCGAACCCTACGCACAAGACATTACAAGGTGCTTACGTAATGACCGACAGTTGAGCAACAGACAATTGACTCAATAAAGACGAAAACACTCTCAAGTGGGCAAGTATCACTATTAATGTAGCATTAGGGACACAACCACTTCTCAACAATTGCAGGGAATTGAACACGCTGTCGTAACGCATTGTACTTTGACTAGGAAATTAATAAGCGAAGCTGAACCGTCATGAAACGCTAAAAAGTAAAAAATACAGTAGACGCCTTTACAAAAGTATTTGAATAGGTTGAAGACAATGGGGCGGGTCGACAAAAGGCCGTTCGTCCAGGCTCCGCGGCTGTGATGCAGGGAACACAATACAGTTCCTGTGCGGTCGAGTGACTCAATATACCCGCATATTGTGATATAATAAGCGAAGAACATTATTACAACATAGTGAAACGTTTCCCTTTTGAATTATTGGCTTGGAACTAAATAGCCTTCGGTGTGAGCGTGCATTAAAATCGAAACGTTATCTAAACAATTAAAATGTCGACGTCGAAGTAACGAACGTTGTTTAAGGAAACATCTACGATTACAAATACTGGAAATAGAAGCAATCCGATACAGGGTGTCAAGGAACTAATAATGTGACTCGGTGTCTCGTCCACCGGCCGATGTGGCCGCGCCGCGCACGTAGGGCAAATAGGGCGAATAACTATTATCAATGAACCGCGCGGAAGTCTGCTATCAATCAACGACCAGATAATGGAGATGTTGAACCCCCGTGACGCACACCGGAAGCTGGTTATTCGACGCTTCGTCGCTACATTTTGGGAATTTTATTACATGTCATTACGATACATTTTTGATAGCATCCGATAAAGGTTTTAATATATTGAAGAATAGGATTTAGTAGCGGAGAACGGCATCCAATTAGTCGTGCTTTAGAAGCAACTTTGTGTGCTACTTGACTTGACCAAATCTTAGCGCACAAGAACCTAACAACAGTTAGAATTATAATAAATTCACAAGCGCGTATAATTAATTCTTCACAGATGGTCGTTGTCACCGACACGCGGGTCCGGAGTGCCCCGACGTACTCAGATGTCTCCGCTTATGGTGCAGCCGGGTCTAGTAGCGTCGCACGGCTGATTCACGACTCCAAGGTCGCTCCCACTATAACGCTTCCGTTATTGCTCAGTGGGCTGAACACGTTCCGAACGCAGAATCACGCCATTGACAAAACGACAACACCAAAATTAATGTAGTTGCATGTAAATTCGATATGAAGGAAGCAGGAGACGGAGCGAAATGCGTATACGAAATCAACTCGAAAGACACCATAAATATTAAAGCCGTTGTTTGTACGTCAGCACTTAAATATGTAATGCAATGCGAAGTCTCATTTATTTCCTGGCGAACTGCGATGGTAAATCATTCGATACACATGTAAAGTAAGAAGTGCAGTAAATTTTTCATGTCAAAGATTACAATCGCATAACATTTTCGGAAATATTTTTCTTTTATGCTCGTAACCGTTTTATTGCGGGAAATATAATACAGTTTATGATGTTGTTTCTTTACCGAATGCGAATTACGCAGAGGCTCTTAGAGTAGAGTGTGTGGCGGAGCGTAGGCTGTCGTGATGCGATCGAGCCTTACATTACATAACCGCTGATTCATACGTGGTTCATATCGCCTAGTTTTATTGTACGGGCTGTTTACAACATAAACGTTGTTGTTAATGTCAGTTTACAAACAATAGCCGTAGCTAAACAGCGGCGAAAAGAATACATAAATAGAGAACTTGTTGCAAGATTGGTATTAATCATTACAGAGTGTATTTTAACAATAGACCATCAATTATCTTAGCACGATCGATTGGCATTGCTGGCACTGTTAAGCGAACTCATTCCAATAAACTTGTATTGGAAGGAGTTGAGTTCTATCAAGATACTACCTCCATAAATAACTAACTATTGAACTATCACACAAACGTTAGCAAAGAGGTTAACGACAAATGTAACCGCCAAACAATTAGTATACAAACAACATCGAAATTCGACAACAGTTAGCAAACCGTTTATTTTTTCGTCAAATACATAAATTGTGAACGCAGTGCTGTTCAAACAGCAAGAACTGGAAGCCGGCGCTTAATAATGTTATGAGCAAATAACATGCGACAGCTGAAAAACATTGACGGAATAGTAACAGTACGTACACAATCGATAAAGCTTGTAAACGTTTCAAAACAGCTCGTTTTGTTATGTAATGGACAATCTCAATGTTTCAAATCTCAGGTTTGTGAGCATTCAAGTACAAATTGTTATTGAAACTGAATAATCGAGACGGCTACTGCAGCAATAACAGTTTTCATCCGAAGTGCATCAATTTTAACATCAAATTCTTCGATAGAACACTGCATGGTTTTGTCAAGAAGATCTCCAATTATTCATATTTTTATTACAAATAAGTAATCGTTTTTCACGTTAAACTATCATCACAATAAACCATGTTATCAATATCTCGGAATTCAGCTCGCAATGTTAAAAAGCATGTCGACATATTTTCATTGAATGTCGATAACATTCATCAACAATACATGGTTATCAACAGTATCGGTACGGATTGTGTTCTGCGAAACAGAATTCCGTCTAAAATCGTGCCACAATGCTGTTTGTGTTATCATTTAAACGACTGTTGTCAGAACCAGCTGATCATAACGGAAGGATATAGCCAATCATAACATCGAAATATTTGTCCCATTTGATCAAAATGGCGTTTTTCTTGGTGGGAAATTTAGTTCTCTTAGCTTAAAGAAACACTTCAGGGTAAATAAGTGACTTCTAGCCTTCCATCACGAGCGGTGAGTAGTGGTCAAACCCGAGTCTATCTATCTCTCCAACGATTATGATGAGACCACTGTTGTTGACTTAGGAGTAGTTGAAGATGTGAGCCAAGTTATAGCGGATTACGTTTGAGTGCGTCATAATGAGATCCCCAGTCCAGCAGTGGCGATTTTCCAGGTAACGTTGATGGCATTGATTTTATTATTAATACATTAGTATCGGTCGAACTAACGTTAATGATATTGCCATCTAATAATGGTCAGTAATCAAGACACCGGAAAATCGATAATGAAAACCTTGGTGAGAGGGAATTGCTTGGAGCAATAAAATATTCAATAACGACTACGCAGAACACAGGGGCATTGAAATCTCTACACTAGGTACTAGGTAGGGACAGACGGTCTATTTTATACAGCGCTACTAGCTCACGCAAAAATCCTTTGAAAAAATCTTCATTAGGATTTCCTTCCCGCAAGAGTAAATCGTTAATATTTATCACGGTCTCCTGACCGTTATATGCCTGTAACCGTTCTATACGATTCACGAAGATTCTAAATGTGCAGACGCTTTCAGAATCATCTATTTTAAATGTGTTCGCAGTACTTGCTAGTGATCCTGCTCCCTACTTTGTGCCCACCATAAACAAATTCGTACTTGAATAGTTGAACGATTCACAGTCGACTTCCTGCGTCACGTCACCGTATGCGATGAACCGTGTCACTGCTCTGTTGTACTTGTGACTGATAAGGGCGGGCCGAGGTTACAGTCTCGAATGGGCGCCTAATCTGCGATCATTGATCTATTACATGATTCTGTTTTTGGAAACTGAATATTAAATAGTTCATATTTAAATGAAACAATAACAGAAATGATTCGTGATATGAAAACACAATTAGAGTAGTGTCCTTTGTCTCTGTCGAGAGATTCTAATATCGCGTGAAAACAAATATTTGTAGAGTCAACTGATATTCATGAAGATTACTAATGTTCGACAATATGCATGATAAGTTTTAAAACATTTCATGATTGTTGTATTATACCCGACAAGAGTAAACTATTAGGTTAATGGTCCCTAACAGGATAAACAAAGGTTAATTTGTTCCACAGCATTAGAATTACTCGGAATTTACATTTATTATTTTTGTTGATTTCGACGTTTTAGCTTATCCATTAACAAATTAGAGACGTTTTAAAGGAATAACATTCCCACCCCCCTCGTAAATCTTCCTTAGAAAGATCATAATTGTATTAAAATGTTTCTTTATTGTTGGCAACAATAACATAATGTAAGAAAAAACGGTAAACAAGACCAATTTAGGACAATACAAAAACTGAACGAAATATTAGCAAAGGTCGTACATTTAAGTTAGGCAATCTCAACAATAGAGACAAAAATTGTTTGTTTAAGACAGAAATAGACGTAACATTGACTTAAAGAACCACTTTATTTACTGTTTACTTTAGTAAAGTAAAAGTAAGTAGAAGCAGTAATATTACAGAATGGTTTAGACGTTCAAAATTGACGGAAAAGGCATATATCAAAAGGTCTCTTTTATTTTTAGATTCTCATTGTACCTACTCATGAAATGATAAACGAATAATATTATGCTGCAGTATGCACTTCGTATGTTCTATTGGCCAAGAATTCCTCAAAATTCTACAAGAAATTGAAAGTAGCGCCCGTACTAAAAATAGGCTATAACAGATCGGTGGTTCACCATTTGTACCTGTCTGTAATAAACATACAGACGAAACGAAACGACGAAGGCCAGATATAACAGCCACTGGTAGTTCGAAACATCAGATAGATACCAACATTAGTAACAAATCGTTGGCAGTTGAGGAACTGGCAAATGAAGTAATGGACGATTGGTACTGGAAGTCATAATTAACTAACTGCTAAGTGGTGAACGACCTATTTACATCGGTTTTCGGAAACGATCAGTTTCTATATTCAGCACCGTAGGAAGGCAAATGGAAACAATTTGATACTGACGCTTACATATGAAGTAAATGCAACTTCATCAATGAGGAAGAAAACTTATTAGAAGCAGACGTTTTTAAAGGTAAATAAGAAGATACGATCTGAAACAACGGAAATGAACACTAAGTATGCAGTGTCTTTTGATGACGCGAACTTAGATAACACAAATGATTACTAGACTACAGAATTGGTCACTATGACTGTTAATCATACTGTAAAAGGAAGTAATCATAATGCCACTTCACACTTCCCTAAACAGACATGTCATGTAGCAGTCCTAATATAGATCTATATTATCGATTGACAATACGTGAAATACCTTTAGGTAATGTTTTCACAGCTGTAGTCTATTACAATAAAACAATACAAATGCATGGCTGTATTGATTATTAACTGACACATATACATATAAAATAAGTACTATGAAGGTAATAAGTAGCCAACTAAGTCGATTTGTTTACAGTACTGCAAAAATGTTAGCAAGAAATAGAAATTTACAAGAACGATTTTTAATACGAAATGCTTGTAAAAGAATGCCTGAAAACGTCTAAATATTAAAACGTCGAAACCAGTTTACAAAGGCATGCACAGTGGTATTCGAGATCCCTTTAATGGTTTTTTTTTAGATAAAGACTTCTTCTGATGTTTAAATCTCTTGGAGGTAAATGGCCCTTTGAGGAAAACGACTTCATATTTAAAGAATGGCAGGATTTGAGAAAAACAAAAACCGTTTGTATTGTGAAAAGATAACCCGACTGTTAATCTACGTGGATTTATAATGATGAAAAACTTTGCAAAGTAGGAAGTCGGTCGTACCGAAACTATCCATAACAATATTAGGACACACGGTGAAAAAACTAGTACCAACCCAAACACTAAAGTGACTAAAGAACTCCCAACGAGAACGCAAAACTTTACTTTTAACTTAAACATCGAGACAAAATCAACACTAGCAAATGGCTAAGGAGAACTGAGACAAAGATTCTCTTCCCTTTACATTGAAATACGAAACCATCAATATTAGGAAAAATAAGTAAACTTAAACATCAGGAGACACGAAGCAAGATGTATTAAACTACGTACGGCAGAAGTGAAGATCTAAAAATAACAAGAGAGTTTCATAACAAGGTTTCAGTGCTTCAGTGCTCCGATATCCGAGTAATGATCATGTACTTATGTAACACTAGAAGACAGTAAGGCTTCGCTTGGGAAATCCTTGGAAAAAGGTACGGAGATTTAAATGTACTTTATGATACCTCCTGGGAATACGTTAATACTATCACAGGTACTCGTATTAAACAACATAACAAAACAGTGAATCATTTACAACTAAGTCGATTCAGTCGTGGAATAAATAAGTATATTTTATGAGCCACGGACTCAAATGAATACAGCATCCATTACTACTGACACAATCTTGACTGGCCCTATAAGGATAACGATAAATCATTTTCATTACACACTTATTAATAGATTTACATATTAACTTCCCGATGATGAAAGAAATACAAACAAAGATGATTCAAAGAGCAAAGTTCTTAAAGTGATCAACATCAATTTGTCATTAGAATTTCATAGGGTTATTGTGGCTTTAGAAAATGGTAATAGAGAAGCTAGCAATTTAGATACTGAATTCGATTTCATCGACTTTCGCCTAACAATATCTGCGGTAATCGTGGCTTTACTAACCGCTTTAGCGATAATGACAACTTAGGAAGTTGGGGCAACCTTTTTAGGTCTAACATATTATGTAAGGTATTCTATATGTACCCTAACAGTATTATGTAAAGTGTTTTTCGTGCTGTACAGTTAGATGAAGTACTTACGAGACCGATCAAATCGAATAACTGCACGAGCATGCCTGTTAAAATAGCGTGGGTGATCGAAGATGTCTATATGCATCGTAGATTGCATGTGAGCATCGAGTATCTAAGAAACTCGCCCACGCTACGAGTTTGCCGTGTAAAGTATTACTCATATGCGAACAAGTGTACCAAATGATCACTATTATGTTCATCCTGCTATGAAAATAGAAGCCAACGAGAACATACAAAAGCTGGAGTTGCGCTTCGTCGATTTCATGAACTGAAACCTAATGAACGATGACATTCTCTACCGTAGGACTTTTGTTGTTTTATTTAATGGATAGCGGATACCTTTTATAACGAGATTGATATACTACCATGATATGTTCAGTTGTTCACTAGTGCAAATGAAACAATAAGTAGATGTGTTACTGTTGTGTGAAAGATGATATTGTTAGAAAGGTGACTACTGAGAGTGTTAATACAGATGATTGAAACAAACTTGCTGTACTGACCCCAAATAAATTGGGATCAAAGCAAGAGGCTAGTGACGAAGACGCATGTTCTTGTGAACGTGTCCCCTTTTATTCGCAAGAATACTCTCCCAAGAAGCGCCTCACGCAGCGTAGTACGTGACTAGTGATTGATTACTTTAATTACTCAAATTAAGACAATAGATAGCTAATTGATTGAGTCTCTGGTAAAAGTCGATTAGATGTACCTTTGGCGCGGGCACTTATTAATCTAAGTTGTTTAACAAGATACTATCGACACTAAACAGCTTGCATTGTGAGATTATATATAATTAAGAGTGTGGTAAAGACCACCAATCTGAATAAATGTTTCTCCAAGAGTTACACGTTAGTAGCAAAACAAAAAATCTGCTGAGTTTTCAGTAGCGAAAATCATATGAAGCATTTCCCTCTTTCTACTAACTTATTATCAGAGAGCAGCGGTGGTCCAGTGGTGGCGGCCTCGACTTAGGCACAGTAAGTCGTGGGTTCGTCCCCAGGCAGGCGCATTACTTTGTGTAATTAATTTCATCACCACTGCTCTCAAAACGGTGAAGGAAAACATGTGGTGGATTACAGCCGATTCCCTCTCTAGAGAGGAGGTCGTGTGTACAGCAGTGGGAACATTATAGGCTGATTATGCTACTAACTTATGTACATACTTAAAAAAAAAAACCTCAATCTAAATCATCATTTATTTTCAAACGGTCGTAACCTTTGCGGAATGATAAAAGTAAATGGTTACCTATTCCTATCGTAATTTGTTTGTTGTTTATGTTTTAGTTGTGACAAAACATTATTAATAACGTCATAGACGATATGATTATGCGTCATTGCGTACGATAATGTACGCAAACTGATCGGTTGATCACGGACTATATCCATGACTATACGTTTTATTACGCGTGCTATGTAATTGGCCGCATTAGTGTCATTAGTAGTTATTTTTAACATAGCTCGAAATAACGCGCTAATTAACTCGTCACGCGGTCATATTTACCTAAGCCGACTGTCACTGAAACTTATTTAATTATCGCTTGTTAAAATTCTATTTTTAACACCTGCTAAATGAGATTACTTGGTGCTTACCCATTTTGAAAGTTATTTTACGCTCGAGATTTTTCATTTAATTTTCCTGAGTATCTTGTTGATAGCGGATATTAAAAGTTTGCGCTGTTCAATCAAGTTTCTTTTTTGCTTTATAACCGATACCTTTCACGATATTGTTTTAAGTGGCAATAAAAATGCAGCATCTAATAAGTACATAAACACGATACTATATTGAGTAGTCTTATCAACAATAATAAAAAACGTTATCTTTACTATACACAGAATCACTGCAGTACATAATCACTTTTTGGCAACGTCGCGTCGCGTCGTTAACTATAAATGTGTTCAAAAATAAATCTTTTTTTTTTATCCTAAATTTTTAAACTTCAATCTTTCACGAAGGAATTGAACCCCGCCATTTCTCTCGGGTCCTAACAGCTATGCGGTGTTTGATAAAATGCTCTTTTAAACTTACTCTTATCCTTTAGGTTGCCGTCTGCAGCCAAACTTCACAATGTCTTCACATTCACACAACGATGCACGGAAAAGTTTATAATATTGGAGAAAAGGATGCACAAAAAAGTTTATAATGTTAAGAGAAAAAGGTTTCAAAAATCAAAACATTCGAAATTCAATTTAGAAAAAAAAAAAAAATTGTTCTTTTAAATGCGCGCGAAAGCGTGGAGCTCACCTACTTGGTACAACACACAGAGATAACTAACCGGCAGTGCGTGCGAGATGTAGATGTAACTCGCCGTATCTTATCCGAGTACTATAAATAGGTAATCTGTGCTAATCGGTACGGAGTGACGCTCGCTCGTAGATCCACTGAGCCGACACTGATACGATTTTACGGGGAATACCTAGGGAACACCCAGTGAGTGTTTTACAGGCATGGATAAAAGAATGACTTTTAGAAATTGTCGCAAAAATTATGAAAAAATCCAAACTAAACTGAGAGATTAATTTTCTTATCACACAGATTTTGAGATGACTAAAGTAGTGGGAAAACCTGCAAGATTACTTAGATAAATATCAGACGTAAAAGAAAATTTTTGAATAGTGGATATCGTCACCGATTTTCTTGTCTTGTGATTCAAGAGTTTCACGTTCATTTAGCCGTAATGAGCCAACAGTCTTGTTTGATTAATTAATTTTCAAGATTCCAAAGAAAAGGAAATCCTGCATGTCTCGTTGCTTGCACATTACAGGAGCTGATGGACGCTACTGAAAGTGTGAAACTCGTCGTCAAATCTTGGGCTGACTCAATTTAAATTGTCATCGACACGCTTAGAAGTTTACTAGTATATTCATCAACACAGTTTCCATTTCAAAATCCCATCACGTCAATAATCAATTACATCAACATGACGAATCTCCGTAATAATTCAAGGTAGTATTCTATTTGCATCGTCTACCGGTTAAGTAAAAATACTTAATTGATTTAAACCCGTGTGATGCATACCTGACATCCCATAGACAAGTTAGGCCGGTAATACAAGCTCGTTGCCGCCAGATGCCGCTAACTACCGCCAATCAATATCTCTGGAACTTCACTAGCTTTTTAATTAGCAAGCCAATCTGAAGAATAAATTACTATAATTAGCAGTTCTATGTATAGCTTTTACTGGGATAATTGTACTGTGAGATCTAGTCTTAGAAAGTATTAGGAATCAGTTCTCACGACACGCATGACTTGAATTTTGATTTCTTGTGAGAAGAATAGTTAACACTAGAGTACTAATGTCTTATTAGCGCGTTTTACTTTGTTATCCTTGTGGCGCCATTTATATTTATTTGTAGCAGCGGGATCTTTGAGCAAACTAACATTAAACGCTAATCAATACATTCCTTCAAATCTAGAATTTAATCTCATTTCTTAACTTTACGATATAACACGAAATATTTTCGTAGAAATCTAACTTCATTTAAGCGACATTCCTTCATTGTCGCGTAGACAGACGGATCGATCTCCGAACACATGCTACACACCCATGGGCAACGGCTTTATTAAACCTGTACACTTACACAATGTTCCCCATTGTTAGCCAAGTATCGAATTAAGTGCAGTGCTGAAGTGACTTAGGCGCTTCAATGACATTCTTCTTTTTTACGTGTCATTTTATCAAATCTTATCCGACCAGAACGTATGAATGATAATGACAGGACGATGTTATCAAAAACATTTTTACCATTGCCACTGGAAAAAGGGCTTTTGATTCATCGATAACAGTGAATAAAACTCTCTTTTACTCACTGAGTGAATAAAAACTTTTTGAATTTGGAACAAGCTCGAATTACAAAAATTATGAATAAATAAATATAACGTGCCGACAAGAATATAACACTGATTTTCGAAAATTGCTCTAATTTCACTATACATTTTTAATGTTTATATTTAATCCTTTGTTCTCTTATTACCGATTACTTATACAACATTAGTTTTAGTATATGCGAAACCTGATACACGTGTCTAGTATTTTATGTAAAGAATCTATGTACAAAATTTCAAAACTGTATCATGAAAAATCACAAAGTTATAAACTTGTTCTGTTACCTAGTTGTCCGCACAAAAACACGGTCACCACGCAGCGCGCGCCTCCAGCATCGTCTTGAGCTCATTGATAATAATAATTTGGCAGTAGGTAAATAAATTATTGCGATAGGTACTCAAAGTCGCTCGGTATCCAACTTTTAACTTTTTAATATATTTTTGGGAAAAAATAAAACATGGTTTAAAAATTATTGGAATCGATTCAGTTAAACAAACAAACAAACAAACAAACAAACAAACACACAAAAAACAAACAAACAAACAAAACAAACATCATTTTAAACAAACTATATTCAGGTTTCGCATACACTAAAAATAATGTTGTATAATTAAATGTGATAAATACTCACTTAGACTTATCCCTACTTTATTAGGGTCGGCTTCCAGTCTAATCGGATGCAGCTGAATATCAGTATTTTACATAGAGCGACTGCCTATCTGACCTTCACAACCCAGTTTGTACTGGGTACCCACCCAGTACACTGTATCCCTTGGTAAGACTGGTTGTCAGACTTTAAGGCCACTGACTTCCAGTAACGAGTGTCAAAGAACTACAAACGACAGCCGGGACCAACGGCTTTACGTACTTTCCGAGGCACGGAGGAAACTCGTTATGTAATGATTTTGTGATCACCCATCAACAGACCGACCTTGGTAAGTGACGGTTTACCTTGAAGATTGACCCGAGCAGCTGTTATTATTAACCCAAGAGAAATATAAATACAATACTTCTATTTATTTTCTCGCAGTCAATGGTAAAAAATAGACTACAGAACTCGTGGAAAAAAATCATCTCGGTTCTTGTATCCCTCCCTCCGCTCAGGATTCTACTCTAGAATCGTTCGCTGCTCTCGGGATCCAACTTAGTCCCTCGAAATAAATTCCCTTTTTTTCACTTGTTGTACAATCTACTATTAAGAAATTGTCTGTGGAAATTTTACAGAAGAAACAAGATGGCGACGTTAGTTCCGATAAAAGCCACACGTCAAAAGATCAACACAACACAGAGATACGAATGCTACGAATACCGATCAGGGAATTTGAGTATGAGTATGTAGTATGGGAATTACAGACGATTTCACATGTGAAAGAAATATTCACGGTCTGCCTGTTTCAATTGTATCTATCACTTTCATATGATGTAGCCGCTTGAAGGATGAGCGCCTACTGAAGTTGAATCGCGCCGGATATTGGCAGACATTTCCGAAATATCCAGCTTTGAGAAGGGATCTTTTCGTGTGGGTGGATCTTTATTAAAGTGTTGTAGTGCTACTAGAAATATATGATATAAAATAGAATACTTACATAATCTACCGAAGCTAAGGGAGAGGCGCTTTCTAAGCTTTTGCATTTTGCTCATTGCACCACCCCTTTTTTCTCTCATTGTCACGCCTGAAACAAAGATAACAAATATTTAGTTATGATGAAAAACACAGATATAATAAAAATGAGTTTGTGTCAATTAACATGTCTTGAATTGAGGTAGCATCAATTTTAATGCGTCATAAAACAAAGTCACATTATTGTAAGACCTAAAAACTTCAATATAAAATAACCATAAATCCACGTAAGTGCGATGGTACTCATTTTCTGATAAAAATTAATCATTATAATCGCCCAGCAACTGGCACGGGCAGGTATAGAATTAATGATAATCGTCCATTACCATAATTAGATAAACCGTAATAAGTGAATAATTCACGAAGACATTCCGTGTCATGACGTCAGATTGCATTATCGTAAACCATTTCCACATGGTTTCCACCAATCGGAGATCCGGACAGTAACAGTTAGCAGTGGTAAATTTAATTAACATAATAATTGCAAACGTATTAATTAATAACACGGTGCGATATAGAGGGGTAACAAGCGTTGCGGATAGCGGTTAATTACTCAAGTTTATAAGCCGAAGTCACGGCAGTCTTCTAGTTAAAGCCCGACTGGCATGTGGCTAGTTAGCAAGCCACTACTCTAAGTCCTACATGAACCAGTCTTATCACAAGGCACTGGCTTCAAAATGCATCTCACACTGAAGGCCAGTAACGAGCTAGTTGCTGTCTCATAACTGTACTGGTTTGCTTATTGGCGTCGAGTCCGTGCCTTTACTACGTCGCGTGTAAGCTAAAATTCCACGTTCTAATAATTAACTTGCCTTTCATGTGCTTTGTACACAGATCTCATGATCTACAACACGTAACATATAACTAAAGACCATGTTAACTGTTTTACTGGTATTTATAATGTCAGCTATGATAGAGATAGCCGTCAACGCTATAGTAAAGGAGATCACTCTTTCGATAAAACATGTTTTAGGTACCATCAAAATTCTGTTCGCAAAAGTACTTGGATAGAATCCAAGTGTTAAGAATATAACAATTGATCCATTGAAATGTGAATAGTAGGTACATAGATAGTAGTAGAAAATATGGCTACAAACTAACTACGCAATATTTCAATCCACATTATTTTCACAGAACTCTGAAACAGTAGCCTGCTTTTTACTGTGCGCTTCCTCTATGTAGTTTCACACTGGCAGCGCAAAAAGTTAGGTATCTATGTACAGTTATGAGTGGTGAAACTAACTAAGTAATTAATTATTCATGCCTTTTATTTTCAGGGACAAAATGAATAAAATTCCAAACTGGTTTAATGGATAAATGGATTTCAATAGAAATTAAGTCATTATCCTTCGGCTAATTGGACGCTGAATATAAAACTGGCTTAGGTAGAATTTATAACTGTTCAATAGTTTTTTGTTTGTTCAGCAGATAGACCAGGAGTCTCATTTAAATTAAAACATTGACATGATAAGAGGTAACATTTTATGAGTCCTATTTCCATCAGCTGGTAACTTAAAACGACTGGATTGTTTCAATAAATTTCTTCAAGATTTGCTAATGGAGTTATTACTCCTGTCAATTACTTAATTTTATTCGTTAACTACACAAAGATGACCCCCATTTTTTTGAGCAGTCTCCTTTATACATATAATATGTTAATTCAGTTTAATTAAAGGATTGTATTGAATTAAAATTCTTTCAGAAATGCTAATCTCAGTTTCATTTACATAGGTACTTTTTTTAAACGAAATCATATGCAGATTTCAACGAACACCATAATTTATTGCAATGTAATGAATATTTTATCACCTCACGCGTAGTTTTCACGTCATAATCGAATTGACGCAACAATCCACCTTGAAAACATATTGAATGCACTAACCTATGATAGAATAAATAATCAATGCAATCGCATTCACTCAATCATTTGATACAAGGTTCACAGATAATAATTAATCAAGTCGTAGTTCGTAGTACAATATGTCTATCTAATGAACGAGACACTCCATTTACCTAATTAATTAAGAATCGTGAGACATGTCTCATAAATCAGTCGAAGAAAAAGAATCATCTAATTGAATTACTTTGCTGTATGATTCATAGATACTGCTAAAAATAATAGCCATAATGAAGATCGATTGATTCCAACGAATTTAGATTTTTTTCTTATTAAATTCGCAGATCCTCAATTGTTTTATTTGACTACTTGTTTACTCTGCCAGCACTGTCAAACTTTAGTTGCCACTGTTCAAAAATGCACGTAATCGATGAGACATAAGCAAACAAAATAGCGAGTGTGTACACGTTCAATGCTCCAAGTATGTCGGGATGTTATCGTACACAATTTCACGACAACTACTACGGAATTATACTATTGGTGTTGTAAACTTTTCCAACTTTAGCGTAGTCGGCGACATTTTCTTTGTAATGATTGGGCGCATGCTCATTGACGGCGTGCCAAGAATGCCGGGCGCCGCGCCGTCGACGCCACGTTGCCGCCACACCTCGCCTTCGTCAATAACAACATTGTCAACAAAAACTTTACTTCCATTTATTTCACCACTGCAAAGAATCCGGTTTCCGTGCAATGCAATATCACTAACATAATTTGAAATTTGGAAATCAAAATCCATAAAAGTCAACGTTATACACCCAATATTTATTTATATGGACATTATAAAGCAAGGTTAGCGTTCTGAAATAAAATTTCCTGAGAAACGAGCGTAATCCGTAAAATTCAATCGTAAACTTTACTCTCAAGAATTTTGTCTGGTTTCCTTCAGTGTGTTGGCTCAGGGCCCAGTGTAAGTCCAGACCGCAGTCCGCAGTCATCAAGCTCTATGAAAGACGAAGCGAGCAGGTCTTACTGCACTGACCTAGAAAGGCGAATTACTACTGTATGAACACAGACTCTCATCTCACGTCTTAGTACTCAATGACATAGACAGATTTTATGAACTTGGCAAATGGAAAATTTTATAGATCAACTTGGATTTCCAATTTATTGGGACAAGCTTCTTACTATCTTCACGGTGAAAAAGGATTTAATAGTGGTTCTAAATCACAGCGATATTACTCCTTTAGACACAACGAATCGCCTGTTAGATTATACCTGGAGAGTGCTGGAAACGAATTTATTTATAGCAATGTTTGCACACGTGGGACATAATAAGTTTTACCTGTCGGGCCAAACACGACAAACAATGTTCGGATTGGTTGTGCTACGATATTATTACGGCGTGTTGATTTATGATCGTGCTATCGAACGATAAGGTTCAGTATTGTGTGACGAATGGGGTTCAATTCGTCCGGCGTCAGTCAACAGCACTACAGGCTGCACAAACATGACCACCATGGGCAAACAGCCACGATGTCAACGCTATCTAATCTGGAAAGCCCCAGGAACAATATGTATGGCGTGGGTTACACAAACATTACCAATATACCGTGTTATATCACGCAGACATATTTGCAGGGCGCGTGCAATCGTAATGTGTCTCGATAATTACCATACCTAGCAAATTGATCGGTAATCGCTAGTGAATTACATAAGGGTTTCAGAAATTCTGATTTAGATACAATACTACAGTGCAGTACCGACAGATAAGGTCTCTGAAATGCGAATATTGATATACTGATGGAGTTAGTTATTACCAGAACGATATTATAGCTATGATATAGATATGATTAGCTCATTAACCATGCGTATGAGTGCATTTAACGATAATCTGCGCTCATATCGTATTTCACTTAACAGAACATTTTACCTGCCAATTGAGGAGTATTATCCATTATAAACAATGTTTAAAGCTCACATTACGTTTCAGTAAAAGTCGTTTATGAACAGATTAACGATTCATAAATCAACCGCAGTGTAAGTACTCTTCATTTTGCCGCAACATCCTGGGCACTGAGAGGAATTGGGCCGGGATCCGATTCACTGCGTTCTGGCAGCTGCACAGCAAACGTGTCGAAATACGACACAATTGAATAAGCGGGCATCCATTGAAGGTTTCGTTACAGCCGTCTTAGAAACACTCAATCTACTTACGTCAATGCAACCGCACGGGTGAAATTCTTGGAAGGGTTATATTGAACGTAAGAAAGTCCCTATATACGATGGTAAGCTGTGTTTACATAGGACAGTCGTAAAGTTTGTTCCGGACTATAAAACTTGTTTCTTAGAAAGGGGGGCCGGTTCCATGACATGTGACAATGCCTGACAGAAGTCTAAAAATATTTTAGCAAAGAGATTTTACAAGGTATTCTAAATTAATGTTCCGCCAAATATGTCGGCATATTTTTAAATATTACGTGTTAACGACATAAGTGTTATAGAAACCAGTGAAATGAACTAATAACAGTTCCGCATGCCGGGGACTGTCCAATGAACTCATTCCCGACGCCCACGCCTTCTCGTCCACGCCCGTATTACTATGCGACAAATCAGAATAGGCCCTGCAGATAAACATTATATTTCCGTGAAAACTGCGTGATTTATACGAACTCTAATGTAACTGTCGTAACGCACGAATACGGCGAAAAAATACGTGTCATACCCTGATTAAAATAATCATATTTCAATGTAATTGTGAGGAATTGCTTACGTGCACTCTATCACGTTTACACAAAACAACAGATGACATCAAAAGTGCTAAAATGTTTTGATTTGGAACTTGCACAAATCTTAGAACAAACACGTCCATACTTTACTCGTTTTGATATGAACCAAGGACTTATGAAGGCGACGAAACAAGAAAATTGAGAAGAGAATCAAAGACAAGCGCGTGGGCCTACGCCTACATGTAGACCGTGAAATAAACAACAGGTCATTACAAGAATTAGAAAACAAAATAAACGTATATAGAAAATATCATAACGTTGACAAATAATCATCGGATGTCCGATAAACAGAACACATTGATTCATATTCAATTTACCTGATAACAGCAATGTTTGTGCAGGCTAAAATCATCGATACTGAGAACCTTATCATTACTATGTCCCTATCATTCAAATTTTGACCATTAATATGTACCTACACAGCACTGAACCCAAACAGAGGTCGAAAGTTCGTAAGCGACACCAGTCAGTATTTTAATGAAGTTACCGGTAAGTCACGTACAAAGTATTGGATTTCAATATTATTATGCTCAACTAATGACAAAACGTTATCCCAGCGTCTGCAATTTCCGTAGTGACCTATTTTCATCCAGTTCTACTGAGTTCGGGAAGATTAAGCAGCTGTTACCTCCCGTCTCTGTCTCAATAGCAGATGCTACTCAAAATGTTAGGCACTATACTATACTGTCTTATGTCCGTAACTTAATTGTAAGTGTGATCTTACAACAATATTTTGATTCAATCGTTTATTAACAAACAATGACAAATAATGACTAAAAACATGACAAAGTTTTTGGTATTCAACCGTTCTCATCAACTTTAAGACAAAGTAGCCCCGTTTTTACGACATTTCCACAGGCAGTATGCAGCAATAGAGCTTGACTAAGTAAGAACAAGTCAGCGAGTGTGACAAAATGCGGCGGGTTATCGTGGCCGACGTGCGAAAGTCGTTCGTCGACCTTGCCGTGAGCGTCGGGACCGCAGTGCGCCCGCGCAGGCCGCGTGCCATTCCGCCTACTGCACACGGCTGTATAACATAAACTTACCAAACCGCCTGCGCATACTGTCCTAAGTGACCGAGAAGAAAAACTCAAGACTAATAACATCGAGCAAGTGTTTCATAACAACGATGATTGAGCTGTGTAAACAAAAGCTAAAAATAGGTGCCAAAGCAATCCATTATAACAAAGAATTTCCTGCATTACGAAGACGTACATACACGTCGTTATATCGAAATTTTTAATGACTTTGCGACACGGACAAGTGAACTCGATCAATCAACTACGTTGAAATGTATTCATAATGAGTTATGAGTATTTCTCTCTGCAGTAATTATTGAGTTAACCATGACAGTCAGTCAATCAGGAAACATTTTTATGAAAAATATTAACAGTCCTTGATAAGACTGTGTGATAATGATAAATACAAGTTATTTAGTAATCTTGATGATAAATCACCTAGTTTAAAAATATCTTATAAGCCCACGGTTTAGCTTGCGGGATTTGGAATTCGGCAGAATATAAAAATAAACTTTTATGACTCTAAGCGCGTTAAAAATAAAATCTGTCCCTTCAAATCGATGTCATAATATTAATTTAGTAAGATAATATTATCCAACTTTTACTGCTGGTAGATAGAAATGCCGATCTTTACTAATATTATCAGATGCTAGGAAAATTATACAAACAAAGCATATTTACGATATTTTTATAGTTGTAGATGAATAGTAAGATATTGTGACAGTGCTAGCGCCAGTAATGCCAGCAACTGAAAGAGCGTTTGAACTGAAGCCAAGAATACAATTCCAGTAACAAGCACATAGGAACAGAAAACCTAATACTATAACTATATTAACGTGCCCCAGAAAATTATTTTATTGCTTTATGGAATATGAACTTTGTACGTAGCGCTTATCGCAGACCGAATAATATTGTTTATTTTGTCCTTTCCCTAATGCAACATACCTAAAAACACAAATGTTTTCCTAGTTTTGTGGGGGCAAATGTTACTTCAATACAATAGTTTTTACAAAAACCGCGATTAAAAAGGCAAAATGTTACCACTTGTAGTGTCTATTCCCCTGAAAATTGGTTCACCTATCAAAATAAGGCCTGTTTAATACAAAACCGAAAATAAACCAAAACAAAATCAACACAACTTTCTCAATGAAATGTTTCTCATTCCACAATTTAAATCGTTTGTTTTTTCACTTTTTTTTCGTCCATACTAAATGGGGATACCGTAGTATTCAAATTAGCTGATATCATTTTCTACAGCAATGAAATGAATAATCCAAGAGGTCAATTAGTAACAGTTCAGGTAAATTGAGTTTCCTGAAAGTTCATTTACAAAGACATTACTCATTCTTTCCTCAGAAAAGATTTTTATGAGGAAACAATTAAAATACTGAGAAATAGTGAAAGCTTGAAGAACTTTTGTAACTTAGCTACACGTTGTATTTTCTTTTATCCCTCTTCTTACGAATCACTGTGAATTTCGTAATACGTCGAAATACAACTCTTTCCAAAAAGTGTTCTCCCTAAGCAATAATGGCCACTAGACTAAACAAGACTAATGACCGCGTGCATCATTCACAGAAAAATAAAGTATGTTAGAGGAAGCAACAAATGATAAATGTGCTAAAACATGATGATGTGTCAAATTGGTTACAAGCGTGGGTCAAATCTAGGTCTCGAAGGCGGCATATACACATTTCAAACCGATGATTCATACAGTCGGCTTCTAAATAACGTAATATTGATTGACCTGACTCATGACTTAGAAGCATGATGATGATTCCCTTCAATCGGTGCTCGATTCTGTTTATACTTCTTCTTACATTAGTCATTGCCTCACAAGAATATTTTACGTGGATATAAATCTACCGTTCAACTACAAACATTACGTACTCTGTGCTTTTAAAAACGTGGTTGACCTGGTAGTATGTGATTCATAAAAAAAGTAGAACAATTCGCTGTATTGAATGAACACGCTTTTATCAATAATTTTTTCACAATTGCTCAAAAAGTATTGTTTTTTTAAGTTGCTAGCACAGATTAACGGTAAATTAAAAAGAATGAACAGTCAGACCTCGAGCAATTATATATTTCAGCCAAATATGTGTGAGAAAAACTTTATTATTGATGTAGTTTCGCAACACCATCAAGGACATAAAGATAGCATTGTTTCAGCAATGACGAATACTACGAAATATTACATAAAGAGCTAATAAAATAATAAAAACAAACAGTCGTTAACAAATATGATATTATTATCAAGGTCTGAAAACTGAGAGAGCTCATTTACAGGGATTTCATTTATGTTTGCTCAGGGTATTTGTTACGACACTTACGACATTTTAAATACATAATTGAAAAACCAATGAAACTGTATAGAAGAGCTAATAAGAAGATCATAAGAACAATTGTCATACATAATTATAGATATCATCCATTAGGGGCAAGGCGACCACCGTACAATGGGGGGGTGATAAAACTAAACGACCCATTCTTGCGGAGACCATAACTATAATAGAAGATGAAAAAAAAAACGCAATTCAACGCCGGAATCAGACGCTGAACGTTACGTCAAATACGCTCGAAGAATATTAATTCGCTTCCATTTTAATTTCTGATTGAGTTGCAGGTGTTTCGGGGCCTCAACCTTTCATTAAATTTAAATCGGCTACCGCACCACAATCGGTACCTGATAAGAATTGCTTAAAGGAAATGCTAATGCTGGCCACACGTACCGGAGCGTTTATATGGTCAACGACCGAATGATTGATTTCACGAATACGAAATAACAGACTTTATCCAAGACTTGTAATAAAAAGTTTGATAATGATATGATAACAGTGACACACAAACATGAATAACAACAAAGTAGGAAATTACAGATTGCGAATTTACGTCCGCCTTTTAAATTCAGGTCGATCCGTAATCTTGTCATATCGCACAAGTCAAGTTGCGCAAAAATGAAGAAGGCGAATGTATTCGTATGCTAAGCTGAGGGAGATCTAGATACTGCAACTTTATCTTACAAAGGAGCCCATTGAGGCGCGAGTGCACAAGCCGCGACCTCGAACCTGTGACCCTGCATACAATGCGAACAATTGTAATGTAAATGCGGATTGAACCCGTTGTGCCACTCGTACTCTGGTACCGATTGTTGTCGAAGTTCGCACCATAAGAGCTCGTAACTCATTTCACGTGGAAAACGACGCTGAGCCTCGTGAATCGCAGATACGCACACGTATCACTACCGTTACATCTCTGTGTTATTGCGGAAGCCAAGCTATAACTTACCGACGCGACGGTGAGTTTGAAATACAACAATACATAGGAAAGCATTTGTTGAAGGTTTGTAGATTCTGTTTACACCTGGTTTTCACGATTTAGAAATGAGACTAAGACTAAGATGCAGCTGCAAGAAATGGTCCTAAGTTTTCTCAAAACCTAATATATGAGTCGTTTTATTGGAAACAAAGACCGACGATAAGCCACAAAATTTCGATTCGATCAAATCGATTTTGCGGTTTATCAGCATTGATGCTGAGGTCAATTAAGTAACTGCACTCAGCCACTCAGTGCAGACTAACAATTATTTACACTTGCTTCCCAAGTAGACTCGAAAAACTTAGTAAATCTGCATTCTCAGTCACCTCTCTAGCGACATCCACTTTCATAATTCCCACAGGCTTGCTAATAAACTCATAATAATTGATCTCATGCTTTAAATACATTAAGTTTTTCATTCGTTCTCAGATCGGCGTGGAAAGTCACGGTGAAATCGAAAAGTAACTGTTTTCTCATCTCGAATAATAAAAGGCAAGACTCACATGCTTGCATATAAAATAATGCTCGTAATTCCGTTAATACCAACACGTGTAAAATCATTTTAAATCCGATTATATTTAGACAGGTTTAAGAAACACTCAGAATGTCGAATAAATGCCGCCATAATCATCACGGAAAGATATTTATAAACTCTTATAAAAGTTCTGATACGCGGTTGGATGAAATATTGTACATTTGAAATGAAGAAAAAGAATAAAGTTGAGTGAGATGAATACAGTTACGAAAACCAAGAAAGCGAAACAACGTGCATTAACTGTCGTTAGTCAAGATCATTAATTATCATGCGAGCTATATCATTACGATAGGCGAGGCTCATTAACTGTTACTAAGGCTGATTTTCTATTAAAACATTACACAGATTTACTTACTACCACCAAGATAAGATAAGACTAACTCTCGTATATGTAATGTTATCTTAAACATGATGATAATATATTTGGAACGTTAACAGTAATTTGCTTAACCTAAAAATGTCATGAAGCTGAATTATTATACAAACTCGCCTGACGGCTACAATGCTAAATTCACTGTATGTGCAATGAGAGAAGAGAATGACATTGAATAGTATATGAATAATAATTCAAATTAGATCCAGCTAAATAGTTAATATTGTTATAGACATTATCAGAACACAATAAGCCCGATGTAGTATGTATTCGTAGCATTATTAACAAATCACGATGTCGAAACTTGCGTTGATTTACAGCACAATCTACGGCCTGTCTCCATCCGCGCGCTATCTCAAATGCAACGTGCATTCGAACAGGCCGATTTCGTGACTGGAGCAGATATAAAGTATATTAATGCAAGTGGTACAATAGTTTCCATATCATTGTCGGTTGCCGGCGGGCCCGGCGAGGCGTGGCCAAGTCGACGCCGCTGCGTGCCCAACCGGCCGTTCTGCGCTCTCCCTATGGATTTCAGAATTATGGGATTACTTCGTTTAGAAATCCGAGGATTACTCATTTGTAATTGACTTTTGTACGTTGGCATGATTTCGTTATATTTCTCAGTTCCGTCGACCTTCTCCGTGTAATTTATATGATTAAATAAAAGAAATCCAACATAATTCCCGTAATGTTACGTTTAATTGCGGTTTTATTTTGTAATGAACGACAGTCACGTAACAGAGGAATAACACAAATTGGATGGAAAATCTCGGTTTTATTTGTTCTTCCTTGAACTCGGAAAAACGAAATAAAACAAACGCAGGCATCCAAAAATCGACCCCTAATTAACATACCACGAAATACCGAAGTTATATGAGTCCAAAATGGTAGATGGTAATGGGGTCTGCATCCATACTATTCCGTCGTGCAATGGGACATTAGCTGTTGGAACATTTCAAAAGTAGGACTTTATTATGACCTTACAATATGTTCCATACTTGTGTAATGGTGGGACGTTGTTAATATTCTAACATGCTACAAATGAACATTTGAACAGCTCGTACAGAAATATTGCCAGTATTTATTTCTCGTAGAATTAAACAGCATTGTTTGTTGTAGTAACGTAAAACTAACTGCACATCGGACGGACCACGAAGTAGTTTTTACCGTCTTGAAAATTGCCTATAATTGCTCCTAACAACTTCCTAGAGTAACGTAAATGCGTGTCACGGACAAACTAACCATACAAACTTATGTAGGTAGATAGATACCTGAGAGAACGACAAGTTCCGATTATTTCGACCTTCCAAGGCCCAATATAACGAACATTTTTAAATCTAACGCTCAGAACGTGCTTAGATCACAGTTCTAATTCATACATAATATAGCAATTTCATTACACTTCGAAAACAAAGGCATTTCATTGAAAACAAAGATCGTTAGTATACGGAGAGGCCGTTTCAATTGAATGCGCTTTTTGCATGATATCGACGTACAATTCGTAGGATATTATTCTGTGAACGGCGCTATTTAATGTGCGGTTTGTTTTTTAATTTGCATTTGCGATTTCTGGGCAGTGCGAGTGTTTTGTCAGATAGGAAATGCCTATCAGAGGAGCCTTGAATACGTATCATTAAATGAGTTGATATTTTAACACATTTAAATTTTTAAATGAAAAACGTTTCTGCGTACCGCACTCCTTTTGGAGCGGTTAAACTTTTCCTAAGTTTAAAAGTGGTTTCAAGGACTATCGGTCTCGGTAGGACTAAAGAAAAAGGAACAAAACTGTGAAGCGTACTGCCGAACGAGAACGTCTGGAAAATAACTAATAAGGTTGGTATTATTAAATTGAAACAGGTAAAAACCACTAAAGCTTACGACAACACATGTGTGTCGAATGCAACTGTGCAACTTCTTATTAACGGTCGGTATGGCAGTGACAAAAACTGGTAGTGGCGGGAACTCGGCGCAAGGTAGCGGGCATTGGGAACGGCATGCGAGAATCTTTAGAAACAGTGGTGATTACAACCTCACACTCGCGTAACTACTGTGTAATGGAAAACTTACCGTTTTGCGATATTAGTCGGAAGCGCATTGCAGTAACATTAACATTTCACTGAGAATTCCTTGTTGAGCAAAGAAAGATTTTATTGAGAGATGAATTTCAAGTTCTATCAGAATAATTTCGACTATACTTAAAACGTCTTTAAGAAAATAATATTGTATATTTGCGAGACTTAAAATTCGGCTCGTCTGTAGCAGGAAATCGTGATAAGAACACCTGATTGAAGTACAGGCAAAAGGAATTAATCGTTCTCGTCTTCCCGGTCGACGACCCGAGGCGCCGGCCGGTCGCACCTGCGCCTGCGACGCCTGCTCCAAACTGCCGGATAAGGCGGATGCCACCAAGGCCGTGAGCTTTTTAGCCTCTGACTCAGTCTCTGCCAACTTCTGCCGTACAACAAGTTTTAAGCATTTCCGCATAGCATCAACTTTATTTATTTATTAATAAAGGTTCACCAACAGCTTTTGTGTACAATATATATATTAAGTATAAGTTTTTACAATTAGTCTTGGACTTACAGAGTCGCACATTTTCTGGTCAACCAGTTATGACGTTTTTTTATGACAGAATAAACTTAATGATGTTAGACAAAACAGAACGGTATGATTTATTTATCTTGTTCTTTTACTTTTTATAAACAGCAAATGGGACATTGGTAATTTATCTTGAAAGAAAATACTTAGTCGTCGCCAAACCGCATTCCTTTCATTCAATTCGTATTGTTTCAGGTTAGCATATCCTTTTCTCGTACCACAGACAATACAACAACCAAGAAAACGTTTAAGTGTACCAGTTTTGGATTCTCCTTTGACAGATAACACCGTAATGAATGAGCGCTGTTTGCAAAAAAGAAAGTATACTTTCACGTACATTTCAACCAGTAATATCATCGTTCACAAAATACTACGAAATAATTAATTCGGTTTCTAGCCAAACAATTTACTAGCTGCTAATAGATGCGAAATTACTTAAAACGAATATTTCCTAACAGGGAATGTCTTGAAATCTAGATTTAAAAGCAAGAGCTGTAAAATGTGGCCTTCACGGAACAAGAACTTTAACATTTTTGTTCTCATTTTAAATTATTGTCGAAATCGCACACAAAAACTCCTTTTCTTCAACAATAATAAACGTCTGCAACTCTAACAATAGCGTCGTACATTTTCACAGAAAATCATAATATTATTAATAGCTGAATAATTGTTTATCAATACTACACTTACATAACACGAACAACACATTATATAAATAAAACAATAAACATGAAGACTTGTGTGTTCAGTATATAATTTATTGTACTTGGTAAGTACAGTTTGACACGTAATACTTGTAATAAGATAAATACGCATCGGGTATTTGAATCACCATAAGTGCAGCAGTAAACTCAACACGAAGGGGAGCCACGTAAGTACACGTAAGTAAGCAGTCTGCAGACCCGTTTTTAAACAAAAGAACTACAATGAGTGTTATGAATTATGACTGAGTTATAAGTATAACAATCACAGTGCTTCATCATACTGATGTGATGTCAATACATTAAGATTACTTACAGGCAATTGTTAGACGATTAAAATAATAAGCAGAATATTTTTTCTTACCTTCGGAAATCGTGGGCAGCACGTTGACAAAGTTAACAATTCCGACGCCTGTTAGCTGACTCATTCACCAAAACTAACTTATAACAAACACTTGAAAGTAACGTCTGCCTACTAACGGCGATTCTTGAAAACAAACAACCGAAAACCGTAACACACTTGACACCTTATCACGTAGCCCACATAGATAAAAGTGGTAAATTAAGTTTTTGGCACTTCAGATTTTTGCAATCATGTCAGCAAGCGTTGCAATCCTCAAAAGAAAAGTACAGTAAAAATTAGAAATTACTACAGTGGCTGACCACTGCGCACACTTTTTCCATAATAAGCGAGAGAAATGGTAAACTATCACATGAGAGCGGCCTAGATTTTTATTTTGAGTCGCGTAGGATGCGCGTACGCCGTGTTGTCGGTGCGAAGCGCCGGGGCTTACTGGCCGGCCAGACAGACAAGTCAAGCCAACGCCCGTTCACCAGTTCACCTACTCTTATCTTTCGATGACTGTTTATGTGGTGGTACTTGCTTGCTTATTCCTCGCTGCGCTTACTTGACTGGTTGCTTATACTGCATCGAACGCTTATGTTGCCGCGCATGGATTGCACTACGTAAAATATAATGCGAGAAAAGCACAAAAAGGTGTTTTAAAATTCTTTACCTCGTTTTCTTTTATGGCCTTTATTAATCACGTCGAATCGACGATAAAATTAAAGGAATTTGTACGTAGAGAAAGATAAATAGCTTGATTAAAGTATCAATTCTCGAATTCTTTTAAACGCTGCTTTGTTGTCATTCTGAATTTATGTGAAACGGTTTTATAAAACTTCCAGTAATTCGTTCCATCCATTCGAGATCGTTTGGAGAGATAGTTGAAGTTAGATCACAAAGAAGATGGATTACTCAAGTCCTAAGATTAAACGAGGATTGAGATGATTATATCAGATTAAATTATAAATAGTTATAACCAAATGAAGCTAAATAATAGATTAACGGATCGATAAAGCATCTCAGAAGAAAATGCATGCAGTCTAGAAATCCAGCAGTTCTTTAATCCGATTCATCAATTTAGCCTAACGGAGCCTGATGTTGATTTCAAATAACACCTTAAGATCCAGCATCTGGTGCTGAGGTAGTGTTCAAATTATTATAGGTACATACGTACTGCAAATTCAGACCAAACATAATATCTACAATCAACATTATCTGAAATAGTCAATGATTTTTGGGAAAAATATATAGATAACGATTTTCCTTATTGACGATTGCTGGGAGATTCAGCATTCCTAGAAACGTTATCTACCCAACTAATATTGTCGTAGTTATTTAAACCACTAATGCAAATCTCTCATGAACAATCACAGATATCGGAATCATTAGTATAATTATAACGTTACCACTGCTGGGACACAGGCTGTGAGAGGGAGTGGGCGATAATCCACCACGCACGCGAGCCCAGGTCGGATTGGTAGACATGATAAAAAAATTGTGCAATGAATGTAAGACCGATAAATTCATACTACGTCAATTTTAAGACTATTTAACTATCTTAATCACAAATCGCCAGTACGAGGTCAGGATGAGAAACTAGAAGCTAGTATATTAAATGCTAATATTATACAATGAGGAAAACATTAGGTATAGGACGCAAACTTAAATAGCTTTGTGTATAACATAATAGCATCTAGTAATTTTTGTTGCAACCGTTATGACGAGTTATTTCTAACATATAGGGAAGTGAAAGTACAAGATAGAAGACAGGATTGAATTTTGACATTTTTTTTTAGTTTTATCGACCGTGGCTTCACTTTTGTTCGTGGTTTATTGCTTTTTTTTTAAGAAATAAATATTTTATGCTCTTCCGTGGTCACAATCAACAGCATGATGGGCATGCGGTCTAAACATCTGCAATATAACCACCTATTTTCGCTAAACTTCAAGAGCCCAACGTCGCAACGGTCCGGAAATGCAGATGCAAACAATTTTTTTGTTTAGTTGTGCAGTTGAGAAAGGTGGAAACGAACAACCTGGTCCATCCTACGTCCAGTACATGAATTTAATGGAATATTAGCCAAGATAAAAACAATTTGACAAATTCATTCATTGGTAGCTAACCTGTGCCCAGAATCACTGATTACAAAACCGAAGTCGGTTTATTGTGACATAGTTTCAGGAAATCGTAAAGATAGCGTCGGACGATACATTATTGAGGAAATGTCAAAAAGCTCGTAAAATTCAGATTCGATTAGCTCATAGTCGTAACTCGGAATGGACTAACTGTTACGTAAAGTAGATAACGCTACATTAAATAATGTTAACAGTTAAAAGGAGCTCTTACTTTTGAGATACCTTGCAAATTTAAAATCATACCATCAATGGATCGATTAATAGGTAGCCCATTAATGACTAAGCGACGTTTTCACTAGGAAGACCAATGCAAAGATTAAAATATGGCTTTGACTGCCAACGATAGGAGATACTCACTTTAATCTAAGACTGAAGTTTGTGAAAAAGGAAGACGGAAGCCTTTATCCTGAGATCGATGCAGAAAAAAAAACATTTCCGTTGACTAAATGGCCGCTGAATATTCATTAAAAGAAATGTAAGAGAAAAGGAAACGAGCTTGATGTTATTGTTATTCATGGAAGGCAAAACAGAAAGGAGCAGTTAACTGGAGTACGTGGTACGGAGAACCAATGTGATGTTACTAATATGATGAGAAACATTGCCGTTGTTTAGTTATCGATCGCCGATACGTTTCATAGTATCATTAAACTTTCATGAGAGGTAGAAGTGGCGGAGGCAACATATTCCGCCTCTGGTATACAATATGGGCCAAGACGTTTTAATAAATATTTTATTTATATTTAGTTTCTGAATTTAAAGCGAGTCCTACCTACGTCATCGGTATTCTATACTTCTATTTCTTCTTTAGTTTAGAAATACCAAGCCTAGGTAACAATAATATCACTAGGGTACTAATGAACTAAAAATTTCCGATAAATAATACAGGGTCTAAACTAACCAGCAACCAGCAACTTATCAATCAGTCCTATTTGTAGGCTTGCCAAGTCTTTTGAAGTATGGTAAAATTAAGATTTTTAAATAAAAAAATCTTAATTTTAGGTGCAACAAAATCTCTATGACTCAAGTACTAGTACTTTTGCAGCTCATGTACATTTTTCTCTTTGCTACCGCGAAGAATATTAATTTTAGTCCCAATAATAAAATACTAATACGATAACGTCGAGTCGGCTAAACAATAAATGACATAAGCATCTACATAACTCAAAGGAATAAGTACCTCCATATTTTTCCCCGGCCATAATTTAACGATACATCAAAAGCGCATCGCACCTGTAGGATAAACAATTTAAACATAAAATAAGTTTATGACTCCATAAAAACATACTACTCACTTCTCTTCGAAGTGCTGAACGCATCTTCGTGGCCGTTGCACGTCCTATCTTCATCATATTCGTAAACCTTGAAACTTTCGAATGAATACAGCTTGACGGCTTTTCTTCTCTTCCTATTCGCAAAAACTTCCTCGGTTCAATGTGCTCTTAACAAATAGACCGAATCAAGTAATTACAATTCAATGTTCTGTTAACCGCACACTTCAAAAGTACACACAACTTGACCCTCGAAACGGAGGGATTCAGTTCCAAAAACGACACTGTTCACCGATAACGTCAAAAAGAACTTTCGTCGGTTAGTTACCACTTGGAGGCTAAAATGTTTACAATCACCTCGATAACTTTACTAAGATGGAAGCCTACGCACGAACTATTGTCATAACAGAACAATGGATCCGACGTTGATGTTTGATTTCACAACAGGAACGTTCGAAATTCAAAGAAGTTATAAGTTCACGATCGTAGGGACTCGGGAGCTGTCAGTAGGGCGGGAGCGCTCGTGAGGGCGACCGCGTGTCGTCTGGCTGGGCTGCAGTGCCCCTGCCCGCCGCGCCGGCGCCCGGAACTGTGTCAGCAGACGCGGCGCCCAGAGCACCCCGGCACCCCAGCCTTTCATGAATACACCTCTCTCTATGTTTGACGCATCAATACATTCGTTGCCGAAGGCTTGGCAAACTATAATTGCCGCATCAAGTGAATATCTTTGCGGTAAATAAGAAAGGTTAAATGTAAAGCCTAGCGTACATTTAATGCTTCAATTAAACTTTAATAGATGGATTTATAGTCTATTCAAGGCGTAAGAAAACAAAGCGGAGTATCTACTATAGAATCAATGACCGCGGTAATGGGGCCATTTAAGTCGATTAATTGCGTAATAACCCTCGCCGAAATAATGCTTCAACCGTTTTGAGTTTGCCTTCCCAACTGTCATATTTATGACGGCTTTAATCGGAATTCTTCACCGAGTCCAGAAGCCGCTAAGTGAGACACTTTTCGCGCCATTCCCCTCCCTCTCTGTTGGCTTATTATGTACTATTTTTAGATCAAACAAGAAATCTCCTCGTCATTATAATGAATGGCGTCTCCTAAAGGTTGATTTTGTAAAGCAAGGCAATCATCCGTCAACCTACCAGCCATATACTTAATGACGCCACATGTCACGAGTTATTTCACTTAAATATAAGTAAACATAACTTCAAGTATCATTTGCACATGACCACATCACATGCATTTGAACCACGTCAGATAGATTTACTATAACATTTCCAAACAGGCACATGTTTAAGATTAAGCGTACATCACATGATGGTAAGCAAGTACGTAGCATTAGCTGTGCTTTGTCAGAACAATTTTCTCTGAAATGATAAGCAAATATGTAAATGCCAAAAAGTGTTAACGCAAAAAGGTTGTCACATTCATCTCCACTTAAATCAGTATTTAATAACACTATTTTTCAGAAAGGTATTAAATATCCGTTTGAAAGTGCTATTGCAAGACATAAAATTAAAATAATACTCTTGTTACTAATAATAAGCAAACCATTAAATCCTTAATATGGAATACATGGAACTGTTTGTCGTTGGCTGTAACCATAACGAGTTTATTGGAGAACCATTAAATAAGTCTTCAGAGCCATTTTATAGAGCAATATAATAGATCTAAAGTTCTACAATAATTAAACGAATAGACTGGTAATAAAATTAAACAGGGCTTACGGCTGCCAAGTGCTCTTAGTGAGGTTTTAAAACCCTATTTGATGTTTACAAAATTATAAGGGTATTTATCGAGAAAGAGTTAATGACTGTAACCGCTTTTTTAATTGTCTGGCAAAACCTCTGTAGTTAAACACTGAGCTTTGAACAGAAAACAGGTCTGTACTTTATCCTTAATCAGACTTCTTTGAAACACTCAGCTATTTTTTGTCTCACTACAGGCTTTTAAGTCACAAAAGGACTGATTCACAGAGTATAGTGCTCTAGTGAGAACAAATGTGTCTAGTCTGCTGTAGTCGAAACGGACGAATTGAGTAGCACCCTGTAATTGTACACACAGTCCATTGTTGCCGACTAAGAGCCGACAATGGCGTAGGCTATTCATTGTCTTTTAATACAGACATAATAGCGGCCATGTGTATTTTCAAAATAAAAAAAAGGTTCTTTAGCTCGGTTATTCAAATAGCATTAGGTCAATGGTTACAGGTCGAAGTTAAGTCTTGGCTAAGTCAAGCAAAGACCATAAAACGTCCTACATTGCCACTTACGCATTCATCTGTATTTATATTCCTGTTAATGCTTAGAAACTAATTACAAGAACTATTCCAAACTCCTAAACGAACAGGATATAACCCAAACAAATTGGAAAGCTACGTCCAGTCGAATAGCTCGTGCTCTTATAAATAAATAGCAATCTGGCCAACCAACTGGCCCAGATTGTATTACAGACAAATATCAGAGCAATGAATTAATTTGCGGGTAAACCAGCTATATTAAGGTACTAGGTACGGTCGCTAAGCTCTTTCTATCTTATCAGGCTAACAGATCGACCTCTGACATTTTGTAGCGAGCATTACAGGCCGCCAAACTGGGAAATGTTATTTCGAACTGGGACAATCGCAGTGTTTACGTTAGCAAGTAAATGTCGTCTTATTTTATACGTAAAGCTAATACTTAGAATTTCAGACGCGGGCGATACATTTAATATTTAACGAGTGACAAAGCTCTTTGTGAGACAGCTTTCCACTTGCATTACTGTGCTGTAGTAACCGTGTTATAAAATAGAACTGTTTTAATAATATGATGTAACTCGATTGAAGGAGCAACTTGTACAGTTACGCCATGTCTTTATAGGTATTCCGGTTTTTAAAATAAGCAAATTTCTTAGTTCGAAACTTGAATAGACTTTGTCCCTATGTCCTGCGTGCAAGGTCGACAAGTGTTGAGGCGACTATAGTGGTTTACACTGTACACCACGACAGGTGTCTGGGAAACTGCAAACCGAAATCAGGTGAGAGCACCCTTCATAAATTATTATTTTTTACACATCTAATGAGAACAAGTGACGGGTTTAAAGTGGTTTTCAGAAAGACCCGAGTTTTTGGTACCTACCGTTAGTAAGTAGACCAGCACATTGAAATTGTTCTTAGTATGGTTGTAAGAACCAACAGCTATCCAGAACACTTAGAGGCATAATAATAGTTTATAACTAAATCTGATATTCAGGCGAACATGCAAGCGAATATAAGAGCTACATTTTCCCCGAATAGCCCTTTGATCGGTCACATATCATGTGTATCAATGCTCGACATGCAGAAATGCGAAGATAACTAGGTAGAAGATAGGCACTGACGTAAAAGCGGTAGAATTTAATTAGCTAGTTTTTGTTGCACATACGTAATGAAAGTTCGCTATCTGAGCTGCTGACCTTTCGTGGCTAGCTTTGTTTTCTTTATGTAATCACAGTTGACGTACTTCACTAATTACTATACTAGAATCATTTTATAATTATCTTTATTTCCGCAAAGGACGTAAGTAGTTGTATACGAGTAGTACGTTTCAAACGCCTCGTTAACGGGGTGGAAGCTATTATAATGATAAAGAACTCGCGAGATTAATCTAAGATCTCTATGTAAGTACATATTTTCGTGGTCCATCTCAAGTTTCGGTTGGTGTCGAGATGATCTTTCGTGTTTCCTTACGTAATACTGTTTTTGAACTTTTAGTAGCTGTTTTTTAAACATTGGGATCCTCCGTGGTTTCACAGCAGAAGACCGTCATCGTTACCAGTTAGGGAACAGTCACCGAATACTTACTAATAAGATGAAAGACACTCCAAAAATATCTGGTTTTCTTCTGCACCTGGGCGAAATGAAAAATAGTAAAGTCGACCCTAATAAAGCTTGGAAAAGGCTTGCAAACTTTAACTCCTAGTACTAAAACCCGAAATACGTTCGTGTTACCTTTCGTCTATGCTAATTCGGCACTAAAAGCCGGTCGTGATATCAAGCCTAAGAGCTGTAAGATCGATATGTCGGGAATAGACACGCGACGCAAATCAAACGGCCACCTTGACCTGGTTACCGTCAAATGTTACCCTCGCTCATACGCTTCTGTTCACAATGGCGCGGCGGATGTGACTAAAGAGTATTTAGCTGTCTTTTTGACCTGCTAGTCACTTTTTGGTGGTAAGGTGACTTTGCTTTGCTATTGTTTGAATCTTGTTTACCATAAGTATGGTGCTTCTAGATGTTCAGGTACTGACTGATCAATCCAATGTTAACTTAAAAGGACATAGCACTGAATTATTCAACAATTATATTCTGACAGTTGTAATGAGACTACAAATAGACTTATTAGTCATTATTAGATGATTCAATCAATACTATTTATAATAATCAAAAGGATAAATCATAAACATGGTCCGTGTTACCTATGGTACTTTGTGAAAAGAGGAAATAACATGAATACATAAAGGGAAGAATTGCATGATTAAGAGAAGGTAACTGTAAAAGTATGAGGAATGTGCAACCAAATGTTATTAATTATCCCTAGTGAGCTGTGTGCATGTTGGGTTTGAATCCACTGCACAGAAAAGATGCCCAATTATAAGACTGGATCACAATACCAACTGAATTCAGGTGTTAATATATTTTGATATTACCCATTAATCAATCAATCAAAGATTTATTTCGAACAAGAGTCCATATGGGTTAGGTATGACATATGAGTTGGGTCATCGTCCTATTAATAGTTGCAGAAAATCCAAATAATAAAAACATACCACATGGTTTGTAATTTTTAACAGCTAAACGCTGGTTGCGTTTGGATTTAAACTTACAAATAATTTTTCATATAACTAGATGGTAAATAGCATTTTGAGTCACATTATGTTATCCAAACATGGTCACTTTCATCAGTACATTATGAAGCCACAACAGAGCAACAATCTCTTCCTAAGCAGGCTGGAAAGGAGATTATGCTGATTTATCTTTAATAAATACATACAGAATTTATATAATGCCATAAGTACTTAGTATAATTATATGAAGGGCAGAAATCACATCTTTCTAAAATGTTTTCAGTATCTCAACTTACTAACATACTAACACAACAAGAATAGAATATTATCTTAACTTGATTCATAATAAAGCAATAACACTGGCAAGCAAAAACAAAAAAAAAACTTACATTACAATCCACTATGACCTGAATACTCAAAATGTGAATCGGACGTTGATCGCGTGCGTTACATTTTGAAAGTCTAGTGCTTGAAGACGAATGCCTAGTAATAATAATAACTAGGACATTATGATTGACATGTATGTTGTCACTCTTGTAGTTTAAAAACACAGGATACGCTTACAAAAATAATTAAATCCTAGGCTAAACTTGTAATTTAACAGCAAGTGATTTCTGTTCAACATTCGACAATTTTAAACATTAACTAACTTGTAAAGTATCCTCAAACTTTTGGCATAAACAAAAAACAAAAAGATCACCTGGTTTATCGAACATCGGTAACTTTCCATGTCGACTAATGTTCAAATTTATCAAACGAAATCAAAATTAACTAAATAGTACATGCAAAAGCAAAATAAAAAGCACATAATAAGTGTCAACCAAACTTACCATCTTTGACGTTCTTCGAAGATTGTGACGATGACACACCGGGGATAGTTTTATCGGCAGCACAGTACATTATAATTATTTTCACACGATTGTGTTATTAAGTCACTCTCACCTAATAAAATTGTACATATTAATAACAAGTCGATTTGTTATCACAATACATTCGCACTAACGCGAAACGCGGCGGCCATTCCACATTCCGGTTGTAAATATTCCTGTCATAGACAATTTGATATTCTCAAAAACTGTCACAGATTATAATGATTTGAAAAATATATCCATCATTATGCATATTGTTGTGAAAAGTTTACATTCAAGCTTTCGATTTATTGTAAACGTATTTTGTGCACGAAGGTTTTGTATGATATTGTAGAGATCTTTTGAATATAATCTACTTTTCGCGCACTTCGGGGCGAAGACACTAGGTTCATCAATTTTCTTTTACAGAAAACTTTATTAGACTGCTAATAAGTATACTCTCAATTTCTACTGACTTATTTAATAACCGCGATCTAAAAAATCTAAATTCTTAGAATCAATCAATGTTACGAAATAAAAACTTCAAAACTTTATTTTTGGCAACATTTTTTCAGCTGAGCTGTCAAAAATATTATTTTAAATGTCAAAAGTGTCAAACAATTCGGCTTCTATTGAATTATTTCAGTTCAAAATTTTTATTTACTGGTAGCTAACAGTGGAAATTCGTTTCATTTTCCAGTAAAATGATGCAACATCAGTACTGGGTAACTAAAAAGACTGTGCTAAAAAAATTAGGAACTAAAGAAGATGAGTGTATTGTTGCATCCGACGCTGAGCTTGATGCTAAACTGGAATTATTTCGATCAATATCAGACAGCTGCTTACAATTACAACGAGTATTGGACCAATATCAAGAACGATTGTGTATTTTGGCTCAAGAAGAGAATGCTCTAGGAAAGTTTTTGCGGGATTCTGGAAAAAATGCGGACGCGTCGGGTAAACACATGGTATCTGCGGGCAAAGCAATTTCATATTCTGGACAACAACGCTTATCAGTGCGGGGGCCGCTATTGAGGCTTTATCATGAAGTGGAGACGTTTCGAGGTCGCGCTGTGAGCGATATGCGGGCGACTGTATCGGCTATGGAAAAAGCCCGAATCGAGTACCGTGCTGCCCTAAGCTGGATGAAATCGACAAGCGCACAGCTAGACCCCGATACAGGACGCGGCCTTGATAACTTTCGAAAGGCGCAGCGGCAAGTACGCGAGAGTAAAAAGCTGTTTGATAAACTGACACTGGATGTATTGCAAAAAGTAAGATTTCATTAATTTATTTATGCATTTTACTTGGTCACACTCACACAGTAAAATAATACAAAACAGGCCTTATTAAATGACTGTATTTAACTATTCTAAAATGTGGCAGTTTATTATAATACTGACAGAGCAAAGGGAAAATTAGAAAAGGTTAGAGGATTTTACCAATGGCACAAAGAACTAAAAACTAAAAAATGATGACTATCTATCGACTATGTTATGATTTTGTTGTAACTCTGACTTTATAAATAATAAATAGATAAAAATTTAGTTTTTCTACATATTTACAATTATTATAGTCTCAAATATTCTACTACTGTTAGTACCCAAAAGTTGACTTGTAGAAAATGCCTACAGCATTAAGTCCACCACTACATTTGTGCAGTTGTTAAATAAATGAAAAACATAATATTCCCTACTTTCAGATTGACCTGCTGGCTGCAGCAAGATGCAACATGTTCTCCCATGTCCTATCTAATTACCAAACTTCCTTTGTAACATTTGCTACTAAAGTATCACAAACTTTGGTAGCAACTGCGGACACAATGAATGCTGCACCACTGTATGAATTTTCCATACTGAAGGAATTGTCTCAGACTTTGGGTGATGCGGAAAGTAAGCAGGATGTTACACCACAGGATAAAGATCAAATGCTCTTTTTCCAGGTAGGAATTAAAGCTAATAATCTCTTTTGGCTGTTATATGTATAATACTGATTTTGATTCCACTGTGTTATATCACCTTTAACTTGCTGTCAAGGCAACCATTTGTTTGTTAAGATCTATTTGTTTCTGACAATATTTGTTTCTGTTTGTAATAGACTGAAACAATCAAACGATAATTTGCAGGATAATGATAACAATAGAAGTACGTAAGAACACAATATGCTGTGCCAACCCTATACAACATTAGTTTTAGTATATGCAAATCCTGAAACACGTGTCTAGTATTTTTATGTAAAGAATCTATGTACGAAATTTCAAAACTGTATCTTGAAAAATCACAAAGTTACAAGCTTGTTCTGTTACCTGGTTGTCTGCACAAAATCGTGGTCACCACGCGCCGCGCGCGCGCCTTCAGCGTCGTCTTGAGCTCATTGATAATTATAATTTGGCAGTAGGTACCTAAATGATTGCGATAGGTACTTAGTGTCGCTCGCTTTCCAACTTGTAGCCTTTTTTAAATATTTTTAGGACAAAATAAAACAGGTTAAAAATTATTGGAATCAATTCAGTTACTTATTCTGAACAAACTATATTCAGGTTTCGCATATACTAAAAATAATGTTGTATAAATTGGGAATAGGCAGGGAAATGATGTAGCATAACAGAATAACTTAAAAAAACTTTTCTCCATTTTTGATCAAAGTGATTTATTTTTCCACAAAATATAGTCTTTTTAAGTGACAACTTTTAAATAACTATACAACAAAATATGCAATTTGGAAATGGGAGTTGCAGACATCAGCCTGTTATAAAATACAAATTGTAAAACAAGCTTGTTTATATTTTTGGGAGAAATTTTATGTTTAAATACTAAAATACTCTATTCAATAAGCTCATAATTATTATGAGGTTACTGAATTTTTAACCTGCCATAGAATTAATATTCATAAGTCTTTTACAATAGCATCTACTATTTAATTCCAGGATGAATTCAAAGATGATAATCCTGAGACAAGTAGTGAACCGCAAAATGTGAAACCCAAATCAGACAACGAAAATGAAAAACAACCGTCCAATGAAAAAGAAGTCAAGCCAAGCACTTCGGTGAACCTGATTGATACAAGTTGTTTGGAATCTGAGTTGTCTGGTGGAAATACTGGAATCCTGTCTGATTTAGCCGGGCTACAGATGGATTGTGTAGATCTGCAAGGGAGTTTTGGAACATTCCTGCCTTCACAATTGTTACAGGTAATTTATTTTTAATACAAGTAGTCTTTTTAGCTTCCACCGTTTCAAAAAGGCGGAGCAGCGCCGTGTCCTCGTAGAGGCGATTGGCGGCGGCGACCTCTCGCGCCCGGCCCTGGTTCAAGCCATGGTCCAGAGCGAGAGGGAATGGGAAGCCGTCACCTCCTTCTGCGAAGCAGTCATGCTAGTGAAGGAGGTGGCGGAACGTGAGAGGGAAAGAGCCTCACGTCTCTCTCGTCTCTGGGCTAGCTCACGGGCCGATGCCTGCCAGGGCTGCGGGACTGTTCGAAAGAGATACCGCGGCCCTGGAACACAAAGGGCAAAGAAGGAACATGGATGGGTTTTAGTCAGTACAAGTCTGACACTCCCTTCCGCTCCGCCCAGAGCGGGGGGGGTCATTTGATGATTTCCCATCCTAATCAAAAAAAAAAAACAAAAAAAAAAAAAAAAAAAAAAAGGGTAGGGGCTTAGGGTTTTTCCAACAAGAATTTCTCAGTAGCAGCCACAGAGTCTGGAATTGTGCGTGAATGATGACAATATACTCGCCACCTACCACATGGAGTTTAAAATCACCAAACCAAACTGGCGAAATGAGGGGGTATGCTTCTGCCTAACCCTACAGGGATTACAATCGTGATGTTATGTCATTCCTGAAATAATTATGGAACAGAGTATAGTAACTTGAATGATGTTTCTGACTGACTCATGAAAATGAAAAGGCCAATCCTGTTCTTGTTATGATTGCATAATGAACATGCAAATAATTACACTGCACATGCATCACATACTTGACATGTGATGTGATAGTTGTATTTGAACTTGTGTTATCTGAAATATATGAAGTATGAATCACCAGCAATCAGGTTATCTATTTGCAGACTCTACCACCATTACAAAAACATGATCTAAATTCATGTATTCAAGAAATCTGACAATCTTTCTTGCTCAGATGTATTGCATTACCTAGCAACTGGGTTGCGGAGGTCAGATAGGTAGTCAAGCTGTATCAAGTTAGACTGAAAGCTCACACTAACATATTTGTGATAATGCTATGCATAAGAAGATGACACATTTAATTTTTTTTTTTTTGTCATCTGTATTCAGCCCTTAGGTTTTAATCAGATTGGTTGTTGCTTGATTGGCAGTTTGAGATTCCTTGTATCCTGCGATGCGTCATCCCGTTATGTATTGATGGTAATCAGATTGACGCTATTCGTTTTCTTTTAAGTCGGTACTCGCTGTGACACTCTCGCTGTGAGTTCATTTTTATGTCGCTGGAGTCTTTGCTTGTAAGTCTTATATGACTTTTCTACAACTTCCTTGATTGTTGGTATTTGTAGGTACTTATGTACTTCAATGTTCCTTGTGAACCATGGTGCGCTGCTCAAGGTTTTCAAGTGCTTTATTTTGAAAGCATTGTAGTATTTCAACATTTGAATGGTTTGCCGATCCCCAAAGCTCTATACCATAGGCCCATATTGGTGTTAGGATGCATTTGTAGATGAGAAGTTTATTTTCCAAGCTGCGTGACGACTGTCTGCCTATTAGCCAGTAAATGTCTCCCAGTTTTCTGTTTGCTTGGTTCCTTTTGGTCTTAATATGTTCACGCCAGGTAAGTCTTCTATCAATGTGCATACCTAGGTATTTGGCAGTACTTTTCTGAGGGAGAACCTCTCCATCAAGTGTCACTGGTGGGCAGTCCCCGCTTCTTAAGGCGAAAGTAACGTGGACAGACTTGGCAGCACTAGTTTTAACTCTCCCCTTTTTCAGCCATGATCCAATTTTATCCAGGTGCTCTTGGAGTGTTGTGGATGCTCGAGTCTCGTCTTTATCGCAAGATAGGACTGCAGTGTCATCAGCATAGGTTGCAGTAACGATTTGCTTTGAGGTGGGTAGGTCAGCAGTGTAGATTGTGTACAGAACAGGGCCCAGAACAGATCCCTGGGATACTCCAGCTTTATAGGATGGAAAGAAGATAGGCTATCTCCGGATTTAGTCTGGAACATTTGGTCCTCCAAGTAGGACTTGAGCAGCATGGATGCGGTGTGTGGTAAGCATATTTTAAGTTTACACAGGAGGCCTTTGTGCCATACTCGGTCGAATGCTTGTTGTATATCCAGAAACGCAGCTGAGCAATACTCATTTCGTTCCAATGATTGCCGAATTGTATGAACCACTCTATGAGTTTGTTCTGTTGTTCCATGGTGTGCTTGAAATCCAAATTGACGGTCTGGGATTGTCCTTTGTTCCTCCAATATTGGTATCAGTTGTTGTAGGAAAATCTTCTCAAACAGTTTAGACAATAAGGGAAGAAGGCTTATAGGTCTATATGAAGAGACTTCATAAGGAGGTTTTCCTGGTTTAGCTACCATATTTATTGTTGACATCTTCCAGATAAGCGGGAAATAGTGGGGTCTTAACACTGCGTTGTAGAGGATTGTTAGCAAGACAATTCCCTTTCTTGGGAAATGCCTCAGGACTTCTGCTGTAATAAGGTCAAAACCTGGTGCGTTTTTCTTCTTCAGGTTTTTAATAGCTTTCCATACTTCAGCTGGGGTACACGGTCGTAACGGTAGAGACATTTGCTGATCACTGCCAAGGATTTTGTCAATTTCTTCCTCTGGTTACATGATGTTGGGTTAATTTGGTTTGAATACATTTTTAAGGAATTCGGCAAATAGTTCAACTTTATCAGCTGGTGTCCTCGCCCAGTTACCATTTGGCTGTCTTAATGGAGGCGTGTGTTGTTGTGGCTGTTTTAATGAGCTGGTGATTTTCCAGAGAGAGTAATCATCTGCTTTGTGAGGTGATAGAGTTTTCAGTTTATCTTGCAGAGTGTCGTTTTCATAGTCATTAAGCATTTGTTTTAGATTCTTTTGTGCTTTATTCAGGGCTCTGTTATCCTGTACATTTCTGCTTGTGTGCCATTGTCGTCTTAGTCACCGTTTTACAGCTATCATATCCCGTATTTCCAGGGTAAAATCCTGCTTTTGAGAGCTGTATTTTAGGCAGGGAGTGGATGTTTAAGCAGCTATTTGGATAAGTTCAATTGTATACCAAGCTGCATTTTCTATGTCGTCCTCAGTTTTAAGGGGCATGTGCATGTTGATATTTTCCTCTATAAAGCTCTGGAATCAGTCCCAGTCAGTTTTACGATTATATAACGTCTCTCGGGGCTCCTTCCATATAATTGCTGTGCTCAATGTGCATACCACTGGTGTATGATCGGAACTGCCGTCCAGGCATGATTCGACTTTTATGTATAGTCCTGACATTCCTTTGGTAATAAAGAAGTCAATAAGATCGGGTGTTTTATTGGGATCAGATGGCCAGTGAGTTGGCTCCCCCGTTGTCAGTATACTGAGTGAATTCGAATCTATTGCCTTCTTCAACTCTCTGCCTCTAGTGGTGGTTAGTCTGGAGCCCCAAAATGTATTTTTGGCGTTCCAATCCCCTCCAGCGATATATCTGCTTCCTAGCGTGTTAAGGAAGTCGCTAAACATTTGTTCGTCAACTCTGTGCCGAGGCGGGGAGTAAATCGCAGCGATGTTGAGTGGGCCCTGCCAGTCGTCTATCGATATTACAGTAGCCTGTATGTAAACCTGTCTATAGTTTGGGAGAGGGTGTTGTTTAATACTTTCTATAATAATTATTGCAGTCCCAGCGTGTGGTGTTCCATCAGGATGATTTGTGTAATATATATTATATCCTTTAATTAAGATTGCTTTTTTGTCAGTCATATGTGACTCCGAAATTAAAAGTACATCTATTTTGTTATGTTTGATGAAGAGCTCTACTTCCTGTTTATTAGGAGCCAAACCATTTATGTTCCATGCTGCAACGCGTAGGAATTTCATCATTTCTTATATTGGGCAATTAGAGTTGTTAGGAGTCCCATTAGGATACCAATTTGTTGTATGAGAATATCTATTTTCTCTGATTGTTTACTAATGATTTGTTCTAACAAATTTGTTGACTGAGATTGTATGTACTCTTCAGAAATGATACATGAAGTAAATATACTAACCTGACTTACTTTAACCAATTACAGAGTTCATCCAGCTTACTGCAAGGTCCAATGGCTCCCGTCAGCAGCAACAACAGTCAGACACTGAAGTCTCCGCCGCCAACTTCCAAGCCCAGTCCGAGTGCAGCCATCCCAAAGAAAGAAGATAAAGCAGCGTGGTTTAAACTTTTTGCTGAATTAGATCCTCTCGCTAACCCTGACAACCTCCCTGGATCAAACGCGAATCATAGCCATGCAGCATAATCAGTTAAAGAATATTTTTAGGCAAAAGAGCTTGGCTTTTATGTTTGAATACATTCTATTAGCTGAACACCCAAATACAACACCATTTTTGGCTAACTTAGAACTCTGCTCATTTTGTTTAAATGACACTATTTTGAAGGATCCCTTTGCTTCATCCAGGTGGTTATGACACAGCCAAGATAAGTTGTAGTTAGGAAATATCTTGAAAAACTATACACAGTGATAAATAAGTGATTTAATTGACGTGAAAGGTTTAAATAATAAATGTATAGGAGAATTTTGAGAATATGTATTAACAAAAATGTATTTGGTTTTAGAGATAACTCCAATTAGTACAATGAATGTATTACGTAATATGCTCATTAGCTTACACTATTTATAATCATGTATTTTATGTACATTTTATATATTGTACTGCTCTCTACATGAATATCATTATCACAATGATCTGTTAATGTGACAAAGTAAACTTGATAATCAAATATTTCATATTTGATAATTTTATTATTCATAGAGTATAAGTTGTCATTGATTTTGTGTGATTGATTCCTGTTTAAATTGTTAATTGATAGGTCTAGAATTAAATATTGTAATGAAGTACTTAATTTTATAACCAAAGATTAGTGTTATTCAATGAATTATTCTTTCCGTTAACGTTATGCCATAGTATTATTTAAAACTTCGTATCTGAAGAAAACTAATTTCCTTTCCAAAATTTTTGCATTCCAAGATCTGCTTTGGTATTAATTTAAATATACTGTGATTGATTCATTATTCGTTTCAGTGGTTTTGTTGTAAAAAAATCTAGACCAAGCATATTTGACAATAAATAAACATTAACAATCCAATGCTGAAAAGAATGAAAAACGTATTTTTGTGTAAACAATCTATTTGTAATGGAGTGTTTTATAATCAGTTTTTTACACGTTGCCTACATATATCTAGTCATTTTAATATTATTATGCTTTTGAATATAAATACCAAAAATTGTATTGCTTTTTTGTTTGTGGAATTACTTATATTGTTTTAGATGTGTAGACCTTCATATTTTATTAAGTTGTTAGTGTTATGTGCATTCCATTTTTGATCTTTAAATTAAACATTAATGTAACTACATTTTGTTTAATTGAATACTTATTAATACTAAATTTATTATATACATTATATACAGACTACAAAGAACTAAAGTAATGATAAAAATAAGACTAAAAGTAAGAAAATATAAACATCTAAACAACGACGACAATAGGACACATAGGTATGCGTCAAAGTATTCCTCCGCATCGCAGTCATCTGGAAACGTGCCCAGAAGACTGGCAGCATTGCCACGCTGAATGGTAATGCTAATACTTTGACCAAACAAAGAGCCAGCCCTCTGGTCACGCGAAGTGTCGACCAGTCGGCGAGAGATTTCCTTAAAAAGGAGACGCGCACTCGGGCCCCATGACCCGAGCGATTCGACCCCAAACGGCTCAAAACTGTAGTTACCAATAAGGTTACAGTATTTGCGCCGCTTGAGGATCTCAGCAGCCGCAGCAGCAGCGCCTGGACAACCCTATTTAATACTTAATTATGTAATAAGCAAGCTTTAATGCTGTGGAAAGGTGTTTTAAATATTTTAGCCTGCCAACTTCTGCTATTTTATTTAAAAAATGTCAACCACGCATAAAACCTGTATCAATACAAACAAGTATCGTATTCCGAAATATAAGCTATCAAAGTTGTACTGATGGCGAAGATTAACTTTGTTACATTAAATCTCGGAAACGTTTTGATACCAGTTACTGCTTAATACAGATTTGGTAAAAATAAAAAATGATACAGATTGTGCCATCAGTCAATAGATTGACAAACAGATGCTATCTAGGAAACGTGACGGTTTAGAAGATTTTGTTTCTTACGTTTCTTGTTTTGATACCAGCTGTTAGTTTAATGCAGTTTTATGCATGGCGTTGCCCAGCAGTTGAATGACACAGGTTAACAGTAGCAGTATGCGTGGCTGATATTTTGAAAGTAGAATAAAATTGTTGTACTCGTAGTTTGGTACCTACACTAGGCTTCATACAAAAATATTCTAACCCCAGAGTTGTCTAGACTCGAAAGCTACGGAAATTAATAGTTACAATTTGAAATTAAGTTAAGTAGCGTGTTTCTTCTGATATTCCTTTTAAGTAGTACATCGAATTATAAAATTTTAAACTAACATTATCATAACACTAGAACATAGTAAATATCCCGTTTCTAGTGTTAATGATTACGTCGAATTAGTCTAAGAACATGCGCATAATGCTATTAGGATTGCTTAATTTTCCTACCTTCGCTTAGCGCAGCTCTGATAGAAAAGGGCTAGTGGAACTAGGTATTAATACATGCATAAAAGTAGGAAATGTGTTTGAGGGACGTTAGCGAAGATGATTGTGCGCGGAATGAGCAAAACGGTATCTAAGGGAAGAGAAACCGAGCTTATCAGCTACTCACCGTTTCGAACAGCTTTGGTGAGAAATATCACAATTTACATCGCCACTGGACACCCTCGCATGCCTTACTACCTTGCACATGTCTGTTGGAAAAACAGCCAGTCACCACAGGCAAAAGGGCTAATGCTTAGATTTTTTTTTTAATAGTTGTCTCTGTTTGGTTTTATTCCTCAGTGTCACTGTCAACATTGAACTACCTAGTTGCTTCTGTCAGTCAGACGTCAGGTGTCAATCAAAACAGCTGGCTGATCTCAGCGCTGAATATAGTGCACGTATTTTTTGCTATTATGCAGTAAATAAAATTACAATAATTGGAATCGCTTACGTTAAAATCATCTAAAAGTTCAAGATTATTGCCTACATAATGCTGAATTCCTGTAAGTTTTTGGTTGTCTCTCTTGAATTCGCACTCACCGAAATTCTTAAAAACATTATTTTTCTTTTAACTGCAGAAAATATTTATCATTTTTTGTAATTTGTTAGTTTTTCGTCTTCTGGGGACGGAAGAAGCTCCTACTAAAGTGATAGAGGTGCGGTCAGACAACTACATTTCAAGGCCGATTCATTACCGAGAAGACTCTATTCTACTGTATGGACCGAAAAATCCGCCCGATGGCAAGAATACAAGAGACAAATACTATGAAATAGTACTTCACAAGCCCTTCACTGAGAGCTTACATCAGATGTACAGGTAAGATATTATTCACAGGTTTGACTCATTTATTTTATGCTAATTGCCAATTGTTTTTACCTTTTTGGCAACCTCTATTACCTCTATAACTTATTTTAATGAGAATATTATTTAAATTTTAACTAGTATGTAATAAGACGAAGTAAGTGAATGAGTCCTTTGCGTTGAATTGAGATTAACCAGTCCTATATGACGGAAAATATTGTTCTTGGATTAAGGATGACATTCTAGAAGACTTTTACTTAGTAAAACTTAAAGAATGTTTATAACTCAATAATTCAAATGGACTTCATTCAACCCTTTGTAATCAATATTTTGTTGCATGGATCATCGTTTCATGAGGTATAATTATGCACATAGAAATACAGAGACATGAATTATGTAAGAGGAAACATGATGTTTTCTTAGTGAGTGTGTAAAAAAAATAAACGAATGACAATCACTGGTACACGTCATATGTGTGTTACTTACTTATAATTCTTTATTGCACACAAAAATACTAGAAATACACAAATAATTACAACATAATTATAATCCTATTTCATCAGCCACTATCAGATCAATGTACTAACCTAATTTTATTTACTATCTTTAAACAAACAAACTTGCACTGGAATTTAGATAATAATTATTATCAGATCCATTCACACACATAATACTACTAGTACTTACTAATTTCATGTTTTAATAATTATTCTGCTTTGTTCTTCCTTTGCAGTTTATATCGGGCTAAAACCATAGACGATGCAGAAGGCAAATTCATTGTTTACAAAGATCGAATACCAGTATTTATCAAGATTACCAAAGAAGTAAGTCTTTCTTAAATAATTTATTTAAATGCTGTTTCAAAATAATAGTTCACTGCTTTTTTAAAAGAAAGTCTTTCATTTGCCAAAAGTTAGACGAGAACAGCTTTTGAACAGCAGTTTGTTAGAAAACCCAGAGAAAGATTAGAGCAATTTAAGTATCTAGATCTGGCTCATGTGGCTGACTACATGTGGGACGTGAGTACAGCAATCATTGTGCTGATAGTTGTGGCAGCCAATGGCTTAATAGCTAATAGCCTTGACTAACATCTGAGGAGGCTCTCGATAGGCAGCTCAAGGCAGCTCAAGGGCTTGATTCAGAATGCAGTACTCCTGGACATGACGTGTATCGTTAGGAGGTTTCTCTCTCAAAGCCCTGACCACCGGTAGCTCAGACCTTGTTCCCGATGCTGGTAGGCTACTATTTTTTAAACGTTTTTTTAAAGAAATATGTCAAAATATAAATAGTATGTGTAAAAATGAATAAACGAATTAAACGCAAAATTAATTAAACATTTTCCTTTGCAGTGCACAGTGGCTATTTTACAGAAACTCTGCGACACATTGTCTCAGCACCAGTCATGGACGATCGCCCACATGGTGGCTCACTTTGGCCTGAGTGAACTGTTTAATGACCCTGAAGTCCAGAAACATATTGATAGCATTGATCCATTGACTGGAGCCACGCCTTTGATGGTAAGTCTTTTATTCAGTACAATCATCCAGTTGTTTGGCCTTTTTTTTTGTTAAAAAAGCGTCTGTAGGTATTAATCTGATAGGCACAGTTTAAATGACTTTGGTCATAGACAATGAAACACCAAACTCATCTAATTTTAAAACAAAATTAGTATCAGTATCAGTTATCATTTATCATCACATAGATGATCAGTGATAGGGCTGGCCTAAAATTATAATAATCTCACTGCCACCGATGATGCCATGGAAGTGGCAAAATAAATATTATTGTGCCAGTGACGTGAAAAAGAAAAGAAAAAAAAAATTCGTTCTTAATTCTTATCATCATCATCCACAGCCTGAATTCACCCACGGCTGGATATAGGACTCTCATTTCTTGTGCCAATCTCCACGGTCCTTTTTTTTTTTATTACGTGGTGAAAAATGCCTTTCGCATGCGGTACCGTCCGGGGAGATGGATTGGTTGTGTGGGCACCCATGAATAAAAACGCCGTGAGCCTACTGTCGGTTTTGCGGATCTCCACGGTCCTGTGCCAGCCTCATCCAGGTTTTCTCCCGATGGCAACTATGTCGTCTGCCCATCTTGCCGCCGGATGTTTCTTTACCCAGTTCTTAATTCTAATGGAAGTAGCAATTAAAAAAAACGTATTGTAGTATAAAGGAAAAAACATTTTTTTTTTTCTAATTCGTTTCTTGGACTTGTAGTCAAATGGATCATCTTTGTGACTTTTTCATTTGACTAATAAAAACCACATAATAACTGAGTAATTTGTACTGACAAGGTTTAATGTTAGGGTTAAACCTCATGGTTAGTTTCCAAGGCAACTAAAGTAGTCAAATAGGTTCGGAAAACCCTGGAAAAATATAGGTCACAGTAAAGGTTGAGTAAATAAACTGGGTTTAAGCTCTCAGTTATTTTCCTAAGAATAAACAATTAACTAATTGGGTCTAATACGATTCTTGGACTTGTAGTCAAATAGGTTCAAATTTTTGTGGCCTTTTCATTTGACTAATAGAGGGCAACTAACAACTGGGTAATTCGTACTAATAAGGTTTAAGGGCTACCTAAGAGGTTAAATGTAATAGTGAATAGACTGGGTTTAAATTCTCAGTATCAATATGTAAAACATAGTTATTTCTCCAAGCGTCCAAAGGTCAGTTCAGTCTCAGTGAGGCAAAGTTAAGTATTTAACTGTGATGACTCAGCCTTACTTGGTTTAGCATAATTGCTTTGTTATGGAAGTTATAGGGAAACGCAACAAAATTGTACCATCATGTTTTTTTATTTCTTTAATCATTAGTTCTGTGGGAACTCGAACAACAGCAATGGAAATAACTGTCTTTACACAGAAATGTACACACTGCCATCTTCCTACTCTTCTTTCTCTCTCACACTCTTGCTCTCACTCAAATCAAATAATTTATTCGCTTATTATATTGGGTAGGGAGATGTTACGTGAATGTTACATAACATTACAATAAGGATGTTCATAATAACCATTTCTGGTATACGAAACTTAAAATAACGATGAAATGAAATGGGTACATACCTACCTATACATAGGTACTCACTCAGTAAAGAGTGATTGATAGATAAAACTCACTGATTTTTGGCTGTGATAAAAGAAAGCACATGTTACTTAATTATTCAGACCTTATCAGTGATATTTTATTAAAGTTAAACATGAAATGATAATAATATGTTATCGGCTTATCAATGTTTCTATCAACTGGGCCTATCACAGTTGATGACTGGATATAGGCCTTTCCCAGGCTACCCAGGGTACCACAGCATCCTGTCCTCCACCTTCCACGGATCAATGTTTATAGAATATGTATCACCGAGATGTATCGTAATACCCAGTACTAGCTGGGTTGTGGAGGTCAGATAGGCAGTCGCTCCATGTAAAATACCGGTATACAGCTGTATCCGGTTAGATTGAAAGCCGACCCCGACATAGTTGAGAAAAGGATAGGCAAATGATGTTAATAAAAGGGAAATTCCCTGATGTCCTTTTCATTTCCTTACTCTCTGGTTTAAAATAACGTTATACTTACTGAACTCGACTCAATAGGCGAAAACCATTACAATTTATTATAATTATTGTAATCAACAACACAGTACCAAGTACGTCCCGCCTGTTTCCAAATAGGGTAGACAGCGGTGACAATGATGTCATGTTTTGTTCATAATATAATAGATAGTTTGGTTGATGCGTCAGGACAGTGAACCCTTTCATAATACACACCACGACAAAGCTAAATCCGAATTTTCACTTAGTTTTACGGGAACACTTGTAAAAGGCCCGTACATAGGTACAGTCGCCAGCGCATAAAAAAACCACATACTGTCAAATTTTCTCATTCGATTTTGAACCTAACCTTCAACATTTTATGGTTTAAAATCATTTGGAGAAATTTGACAGTTTTTGGTAACTTTATGTGCTGGCGACTGTACTACAGGCCTACCGCTTAACTCGGAAGATGCCTGAGGTGAATGCGCGCTGCCGGAAGGACTTGGTAACCTTACCCGAGAGCTCAGTTGCCAGACTCGAGATCTCGCGGGATTGAGGTGCCATCACCATGACAGGACCACTCCCTTCGAAGACAGAAGTTGGGGCAGATTATTTGTAGTCCCTTTATCTTTTGAATGTAACTAGCCTTGACTGCTTTAAAATAATAATATGAAAGCTGTATTAGTGTTTACAAAATCATAATGATGAATGTCTGAATGGTAGCCAATAAAAAATGGCCCTATTCGTCTCCCAACTTTGCTCTACACATAATATAACATGACGCCTGTAATCCCCGAAGGATTAGGCAGAGGAGTATCTAATATAACACCTACATTTCACCAGTTATGCTTAAATCCCATGTAATAGGGAGCAAGCCTATTGCCATCAACTGGGCACAAATCCCGGCTCCGTGGCTGCTATTGAGAAATTCCTGATGGAAAAACCCAATAACACTTTGCCCGACCCGGGAATCCCTGGATCTCATGCTCAGCATCCGTGCTTGCGTTCACTAGACCAACGAGGCGCAAATGCTCTACACATTGTCTACAATTTGAATATTTTTTTTTTGTTTTTTTTTTTTTCTGTATGGTGTCCGGACGTGTTCTGTATGGTGTCCGGACGTGTTCTGTATGGTGTCCGGACGTGTTCTGTATGGTGTCCGGACGTAAAGAATAGCACCATCCCATATCTTCCCGTGGGTGTCGTAAGAGGCGACTAAGGGACTTACCAGAGAATGGGCAGCAGCGTTCTCTGTGTTTTATAACAACCATACTGCGATCGCCAACCCGCCTGCCAAGCGTGGCGATTATGGCAAAACCCCCCTTCTTGGGGGAGGCCTATGTCCAGCAGTGGACGTCTTTCGGCTGAAATGATGATGATGTTTTTTTTTTTTTCATCATTGTACTGTATGTGTCTAGATTTTGACGATTTTTCTTTGGTTTCAGGTGGCCGTGAAATCATGTAACGTACGCATGGTTCAAAGTTTAGTTTCTCTGAACTCTTCCCTCGACATGATCGACCTTGAAGGAAACACGGTGTTCCACTATGCCGCTGCAAGCAACAAAGAAATTATTAATGTGAGTTATTGATTTCTTATTGTTATTTATTAACACTTTCGACGGGCTCTCTGACTCACTAGCAGCCTGTTTTGTACACATTGGATTGTAACCTTTATTTCTATTTGGTAGAGTTCAGGTTCAATTGCCATTAAAGATGTATTGCGCTCTTTTCAGTACGGTAAGTTTCGTTGTTCTATAATCAGCTTTGTTTTCTAAAAATGTAAGGTTCAATTTTGTGTAAAATGCTATGTTTATTTCGATCATTGATTGAAGTTTCCGCTTACATTTGACTGTCGGGAAATGCTGTATGTATTGTGTTAACTATGCTTGTGAATCCCGTTTTTTTTGGCAGAGATCCACAGCTCGGAAGACTATTATTTTATCTAAATTACTCGACGAATCCTCCTTGATCTAGTAATTTACTTTCATTCATTCTTGTAAACACTGCACGAGATCTGCCTCGCCTCAATTCGAGCCGTCTGGATTCTTTCTGTGAAGCTCCATACTGCAACGCAGTATCGGCAGCGCAATTTACGGGTCAATTTGAAATACCTAGGTACTTTGTATTAGTTCAGATTTTTATTTATAATTCATGTATACAAAATATTGTTAATCAGTTAAAAAAGTAACGATGGAGTTTCTTACCCATTCTTCTCCATACGAAACTACCCTTGCGAATTGGTGTAGTGTAGAATCAATTCTATTTCCTTTGTTTTTAAGTTTGATGTGGAAAAATTAAACAGTTATTGGCCTAAGGAATTGAAGTAAATGGTTTGAATTTGACATTTATGAGCATTGAAGAGGCATTGCCTCAGATCGGAATCAGCTTGTAAAATTGCTGCTATGCTTAAAGATTTTGAAGCATAATTAATTCTTGCACATTCGCTTACATGTTGTTCAGGCCTGATCTGTATCGGTTTCGAATGAAGATCTTATTCATTAGTTTATCAAGCACAACATGTTAAGACATGGGTAAACAATCATTAAAAATTAATTTATTGATTCATCATCTTTTGACATCCACTGCTGGAAATAATTCTTCTCTAAACATCGCTACAACAGCAACCGATCCTGCGAGTGTACCATAACATCACGCTTCTGATCCCGAAGGGAGACGTGTAGACGTATAAAAACACACCCTCATTTCGTTAGTCATGATTAAGTACCATGTAATAGGGACAAGCCTATTGCCTTCCAACTGGCACAAATCCAGATCTGGGTTGGTCCGTAGAAGCGAATGTATCCTAATGAAAATGTTTGAAACGTTGCAAGGCGAATGTATATTTATAGCTTTAACCCGTGACTTTGGCCGCATGTAGGTCGGCCTTCTCCCAACTAGGTCTTACCAGATGCAGCTGAATACCAGTATTTTATATGGAGCCTATCTGACCTCCACAACCCAGTTAGTACTGTTCCGTACTGCCCGGATCCGTACTGCCGAGTCCTATAAAACTAATCTTACTTAGGTTATGAGTGCCAAATTTCATTGTTCAGCTGCTAGGTAACAAACAGATATAATTGTTGCACTTATTATAATCTATACTAATATTATAAAGCTAAAGAGTTTGGTTGAACGCGCTAATCTAAGGAACTACTCGTTCGAATTGAAAAATTATTTTAGTGTTGGATAGTCCATTTACCGAGGAAGGCTATAGGTTATATAATATCACGCTACGACCTATAGGAGCGGAGCATCAATGAAAAATGTTACAAAAACCCGTTTTTTCATTACTACGTAAAATTTTTATACCACGTGAAATTATTATTATTAAAAATTAAGAAATTACTATTTTTCGGGGAAAATAGTAATTTTATAAAAATTACGGAAGAAAGTCGCGGGTACATTTGTACAGCTAGTATGTAATATTAATAAACATGAATAGATTAGGTAATAGCAAAATCTTGAGGTCAAGTGGCGTCATTACCAGACACACTATATTTGTATGCACATTTTGTTGTTAGATAAAACGTACTTAAATACAAGTAGATAAGAAAACTAATAGATAGATATGACTAATGTAAATGAATCGTCGATAATATGGAAGTATTGAATACTCCCTCTCTTTCACTCTGTAGATTAGTCGTCGATGACTGTTGGACTTTGAGTTTTGATATATTCTAACTGAGATAAGATGGCCCAAAAGTTATTTATTAACGATTTTTAAGTTGTTTTAGTAGACAGTGATTGTTGATGACAAGCCTCTGGCTTCTCCCGCGACTTCATCCTCGTCGAAGAAACTTATCCTATCATCATCTGCCTAGACTTATCCCAAATTTATTAGGGTGGCCTTTAGTCTTACCGGATGCAGCTGAATACCGGTATTTTACATGCAGCGACTGCCTATCTGACCTCCACTACACAGTTAGTACTACTACTAATACGGTACCCCTTGGTAAGACTGATTGTCGGACTTTCGGGCCACTGACTATCTGTAACGACTGTCAAAGATCGGCTTAATGTGTTTTCCGAGGCACGGAGCCATCATAGACCGACCTTGGCAAGCGCGTCTTAACCTTGAAGATTGACCCGTGCGGCTGTTATTATTTAGCCACAACCTCCACAAAGACTCACAAACATTTCATGTTTCCAAAATACACATCATCCTCTGCCTAGCCTTTTCCCAACTAAGTATATTCTTTAGGTAGGATCTCTACAACATTAGTTTTAGTATATGCGAAACTTTATATACGTGTCTAGTATTTTTATGTAAAGAATCTATGTACAAAATTTCAACACTGTATCATGAAAAATCACTAAGTTTTAAGCTTGTTCTGTTACCTAGTTGTCCGCACAAAATCGTGGTCACGAGGCAGCGCGCGCTTCCAGCGTCGTCTTGAGCTCATTGATAATAATAATTTGGCAGTAGGTACCTAAATTATTGCGATAGGTACTTAAAGTCGCTCGGTGTCCAACTTTTAACTTTTTAAAATATTTTTGGGAAAAGATACATGGTTTAAAAATTATTGGAATCGATTCAGTTACTTATTCTGAACAAACTATTTTCAGGTTTCGCATATACTAAAAATAATGTTGTATAACAGATATGAGTGGACCTGTCCAGTCAGTGCACGCAGTTGTCAGTATTCTCGTAGCTTCGTGGTTCAAATAAAGCTTTGCTTGTTCCAGGCGTTAGCCAGCAAGAGTCCTACATCCCTGAACGTGTACAACAAGCAGGGTTACACTCCGCTACACACAGCATGTCTGGCGGACGCTCCGGATTGTGTCCGCGCACTGATGTTGGCCGGAGCCGACGTCAATTTGACAGCTGCTAAGAGAAATACTAGCTTGTTACCAGGTATATTTATCAACTGAAAAATCTCCGTGTATTTTACACTACCGGTGAAAAAGTTGCTTAACTTTTTCGTTCGTCGGCTGCACATATACAGTATGTTTTGTGTGTGAGGCGGTGAACTTTAGTCAGGCGTTATCCATCAGAAGGTAATTTTTTGTGTAGTAGTAGCAAAATACCCTTGGGCTTGCTTACGTTTTGGTTTAACTTTATTTATTTTTGTGTCCTTTTGTAAATAACTTTACTTCTTACCTGTTTCTACTTGTACAGTTAGTGCACACGGCGACACGTCAAGCTGTACATTTCCAGTATAACATGGCCTCGCTATGTATAGATTCCCCGTGCAATGACAGATTCGCTTAGACTGGTTTTGGATAGCTTGATTGGTCGTCGTGCGTACCCTTTGTAGTTGCGCACTTTTTCCTTCAACCCTCAGCTTTATGCTATGAAACTCTAAAACAGTCCAACTCCTTGCAGTAGTCCAACGAAGGCCTTTTTTTGTAGCAATCAATTGTTGTACCACTGTTAGTAGTTGCGCTATGCTTTAACGCCTTCTGTATGCTTAATTCTTTCTAGTTCGTGCCGAAGACAGCATGACGCTTCTTCAGAAATCTGCATCCATGGTGTCAGGTAGTCTATACCGTTTATATTTTAAGCAGCAGCGATACATTATGACAAAATCCACTCGACTACACAGAATAATCTGTAAGCCAAATTGTCTGAGTCGTACTTTATCGTGTATCATATGTATGGTCATATTTAAAGACCATCGAACTGAACAACTCTTTTGTTAAGACCATCATGTAATCACAGAAAAATAATAATCTGTCCCATATTATAATATTAATTTATGAAACATGCTGTACAGGGTAACAGAAAGGGTATAGTCATATGAAAGGATATGCTGCAGACCATCAAACTGAACAACCAATTATTATTATCAGCTGTCCTATACATTTAGGTCGTCTAGGTATTGAAATTTAGTATGTGGCAGCTGATAATTTTTATAGTACGGAGGTCGTGGCGGTATTTAAAGTAAAGTTCTTACATTAAAAACATATATTAAAAAAAAAACTTGTGAAAAATTTGAAACTTTGACCCCTAATATCTTCGTAACTAGAAGGTTCCCCGGTATTGTCTAGAACAAAAAAATTACCGCAATGTCGGGGAGAACAAGTGCCTTTCGGCTTCGTTTAGGGTCTTGTTACACCCTTTGTGTGCGATACATATGTTTTACAGTATGATGTTTTCAGTAAATGGAACATTTTTATGACACGGATAGGCGAATCTATTTGTATATATCTTTGTTGTCAATAGAAGTAGTAACCTACCCTTGCTCTGCTTATAGGTTTTGGTTAACTTTATTTCTTCTTCTAACGACGTTTAAGTAAAATACCTCATCCATTCTTATGTTTAAACATTGTCGTAGTTGTGCACTTTTTTTTTAAATTAATTTAAACTAATACAGTCTATGTATTGCAAGGGGTGCTTGCAGTTGTTTGGTTAGGCACATTCCATTTATCAATATTTGGTGAGAAACAGAGCGGGAATGCTATCGCACGCGGCAGCTTGACTATGCGGTCGGCAGCAAGCTGTTTGTTGCTCTAGCAAATGGCAGTTCAGAGCGACAGAAGGTTAGGAGCATGGAAAAGTGCGATTCCGTGCTGCTAGATGAGGATCCTACACCACTACCTACACTTCACGCGACGTTGTGCGATGTGGCAATTAACGTGAGGGAAAAAACCAAATTACTGAAAAGATTTTGATGATTTTAAATGGGACCCATTCGAGAAGTATATCCTTTCAGATAAAAGAAGATTTTTTTTTAAATCGGTTTAGAAATGACGGACATATGAGGTTATAAAAATAAAATAAAAAATACAACCAAATTGAGAACCTCCTCATTTTTGAAGCAAGTCGGTTAAAAATTTGTAGTCATGTTAAAGTGTGTGACACAGACTATAAAACTGAACAACTTTCTCCGTGTAACCAATATTGTGATCACGAAAAAAATATCTGTTGTCCCATACATTGGGTCGAATTGGCACCGATTTATATTTTGAATGGGACAGCTGATTATTTCTTCACGTTTACGATGTTGGTCATATGGAAAAAGTTGTTAAGTTATATTTGAACTTGTCGCAAGATTGTTCAGAATCATGCCGGCCCAAACAGCTGTGTAGTTCCCCTTACGCTTAAACTTCAGCTCCTAGCAGTAGTCCAACGGGTGTTGGTTTGTTGAACCACTGTTTAGTACCTAGTTGCTCTATGCTTTAACGCTTTGTTTGTGCTTGACTATTTCTAGCTTACACCGAGGGCAGCAAAACCGTAATGGTTCTTCAGAAATCTTCAAACATGCTCACAGGTAGGTAATCTTTTTTTTATTTTTTTATTTGACAGCTATCCAGGATCACTCATCAGCTCAGGTTTTCAATTAATTATTTTTTTTATTTAGTTATCTGATCACGCTATTTTGGAAAGTTTTCAGAGAAACAATACTTTGATAAAATTATCTCTCTTTTAACAAGCTTTTATTTAACTTACAATGTGTTTGTTTGTTTAGGTTACATCTTATAACTGAATTTTAGAATCGATTGAACTGAAATTTTGCATACACGTTAAGTTTGTATGACAATGCATGGTTAGCAAAGTGACGCCATCCGAAATCCAATATGTCGGACTTCCAGAGATGGCGGACTTCCAGAGATGGCGGACTAGTTATTTTTTTATGCACCCCTATCAGACCCCCATGGTATGGGTATCCATTAAAGGTGTTTGCTGAAGAATACGAAAAAAAAATGACGTCACCTGTATTTTAAAACATTGTTTTAAAATACAGGTGACGCAAAATACGCCCTTTGGACGACACCATAATAAAAAGAAGTTTCGCCAATAAATTAAATAGGCCTTTATACAATCTTTAAGAAGAATTTAAGCATCATTATTCTAAATTCCAGGAATAGTAGGCGACCTTCTACAAGACAACCAACCCAAATTGTACCAACAAGATATGAAGCACGGAGGCACACCCATACACTGGGCAATATCCCGCGAAGTAATTGAAACACTAGTGGACAAAAACTGTGATATCAACGCACTAAACTTTGATGGGAGAACAGCCCTACACATCATGGTACTACGAGGCCGTTTGGAGTGTGCCATAGCCTTACTATCGAGAGGTGCCGAACACTCTATCGTGGACAACGATGGCAATACACCATTACATTTGGCCGTGAAACAAACGAACATCGCGATAGTCCAAGCCTTGATCGTGTTTGGTGCGAATTTGGAAGCGAAGAACAATGCGGGGAATACGGCAAGGCATATTTTACCGACGGAGATGTCGAACAGTAACTACGATAGGATATTGTATGTTTTGCATGCCGTTGGAGCTAGAAGGTGAGGCTTTTTATTTATTTATAAATATGAGAACCAACTGCTATAACAAATGAATAATAATTGTATGTGCAACACAGAGCCTTACTACAATTACATGTTCTTACGAGTAAACACAGAAAAGGTAGTAAAATTTTAGGACCACTAAATAACAAGCACGACAAAAAATAAAAGGAATTCAAATAAGATATAAGGCACTCTCTGACACCAGGTTAGGCATTTAAATCTAACTGATGTCTGGGCGACATTGAAATGCAATTTATGCAGGAGATCAGGACAGTCAACCCCGTGATTTAATTTTTTTAAAGAAAAGTGCAATCTGCAAGTCGGCGACGATCTATAAGTGGCTGTAAATGGAATTTCTTGCAGAGATTTATGGAATTATGATATGGTATACGTGCCAGAAAACGAATAAATCTTTTTTGCATACTCTCAATATGATTATATTGGTCTTCTTTTACTCCATCAGACACCAAGTTATCAAATTTTCAGCTCCACCTTGTCTTATATCTTGCCAGTCAGCTTTGGAAAAACGATAAAATATTATCGAACCTTTCCAAACGTGTCCGGACCTTTTTGATTAAAGTTATATTTTCTAATTCAAAACTATTTATACTACTACCAACAGATTTATCTACCAGCCAAGCAAAGTCTTGATGATTTTGAAAGATATCAAGAACTGGCCTAATCTGTAGTTCAATGTGATCTGGGAAAGCCATTCGATAAACTAACGGTCCTGAATGCACAAGTAGTATCATCAAATAGTACATTACCCATTAGATTTTTAATACGTGAGGCTGTCCCTCAGATGCGCCCCAGAAGTGCCAGGCTGTGGCCCCAGCTGTTCAGCTCGGGGTGACTATAATGGAGTGCCCCCACCTGCTGTGGCTAGGGCTTCCACTCGAGACCTCGTTAGTCAGATGCTGAGTGTAGCGGCCATGGAAAGAGCTGCCTGCTACGATACTAATCAGAGACAAGGACGGTAAGACTATTCATAGTATTTTTAATAATGTATTTATTGAATTAACAGCATAAAGGGTGTAAATAGACCCATAACGCAGCCAAAAGGCACTTGTTCTCCTCGTCATTGCGATCATTTTTTTGTTCTGGACCATACCTGGCAACCCTATAGAGGGTACACGTCACGAGAAGCTATACATTTTGTAAATAAAGAACTTGTACCAAGTTTCGTAGCGACAATTCAATCAACAACAAATAATCCCAAATTCAATCAACTCAAAGTAACATACGTGTAATACGAAACTAACGAGCAATTTCACTTGGTCGGGTTATATTTTCGTGATATAAAGCGCTGTCGTCTAATGTTTTGTGGTACTGGAACGCGTCTGACTTATGGAACGTAAACATTTTTACAAATCCAATGAACTGGCCACGTCAGGACTACATGAGCAAGTTTATCCATCTACCACACAAATCAGAATGTTACCCAGCAATCCCGTTACTCTTTCAGATTACTCTGCCTAGATGGCGGTGGTATTCGAGGACTGGTCTTAGTCCAAGTCCTCATAAACTTGGAAGAAGCTGTCGGCAGGCCTATCGTGCAGTGTTTCGACTGGGTCGCAGGCACCAGCACGGGAGGCATCCTAGCATTGGCTTTGGCCAGTGGAAAGTCCCTGAGAGATTGCCAGAGATTGTATTTTAGGATGAAGGAGTTTGCTTTTGTTGGCATGAGGCCTTACCCTTCAGAAGCGCTTGAAACTATTCTGAAGGACTGTTTGGGTAAGTTATCTATCTATACAAATAAAGGGTGTAACAAGACCCTTAGGCCTACGCCACACTTGACGGAAATTCCGACGCCGAACTTCCGTTTCAGTAAATCCGGAACAGACGCAGAGGGGAGCTGTCCGCGACGGAACGACCGATCATTAGCGTAGTTTGCCCGTTATTAGTCATTTCTTAGCAATAACATGTATTGGCGTTCCGACGCGGAAGATCCGCGACGTAGTTGGAATGGTCAAGTGAGGCGTAGGCCTTAACGAAGCCGGAAGGCACTTGTTCTCCCCGTCATTGCGATCATTTTTTTGTTGTAACTTTACTTACCTTTAACCTTGGAACCTTTTAGTTACAATAATGGCAAAAAATCGGCTGCGTAGTTTTTTATTTTTATTTTGCCCCGCACTAGTAGTTTCTCATGTATCGTGGGTGCGTTTATATATATATAAACTCACATACACAAACACCCAGACCCGAAACAAGTGCCATATTTGTTCCGTGCGGGGATCGAACCCGCGACACGCAGCGCAGCAGCCAATCGTTCAGCCACTGCACGGCACATTTGAATGTGTAGGTAAAAAGATTGAAAGAAAAGATCTAACAAAATAATCATGAGTGTATTAAATTCTTTTAATTTATTTCAACGTTCTTCGTGTTATTACGTTTTTGCATTAGAACATTCTCGGTAAGCGCCCGTAGTCTGCATTGTACACAGTCAATGGGAAAAAGTTTTTTCTCTATCGAACTTAGGCGCATTGCTCAAAAATATTGAATCAGTAACTTTAACTACTAAAGAGTAAAAGTTTTAAATTCGCTGTCATCATTCCCCTTCCCTTATCCCAATTTATTTTGGGTAGACGCAGCATGTCTTCTTCTTCCATACTTCTCTATTACTCGTCATCTCTGCAGTCACCTCCTGTAAATGACAAAATGTGTCTTTTGCGGAATAAAGTCGTGAAATAATAATAATAACGTATGTTCTGAGTGTGTTTTTGTGTGCACCGCCATATTTTTTTGGAGTATCATCATGAGTCGGACTTTTTAGGCCGTTGCCTTTTTAAATATTGACTTTGTCTAGCTTCGTTTGAAGTGTTAAAAAACGAAGGTCATATACGACGACTGTTTCTAATATTAACAAAACCGAGTTCATAAAGTAGATCGCTAAAATAGTTAAGCTTTTTTTAACCTGCGACAATTTTTTTATTTTTTTATTATTGTTTCTCATACAATTGTTCTACAGCACAAAATTGAGGACCCCCGGTAAGGATGCTTGTGATGGACCTCGCAACTTCACAAGGGTTACAAATCTATAATGTTGAGAGATAATTTAAAAGAAAAGAAAAAATAGGTTCTAGGATGTTAAAGTATTTTTGTAGAAATTAGAGGTGTGTTATACAGCGTGGAAGGGACACCGATGCACAAACGGCTACCACGTATTCAGTACATCATTCTGAATCCACCACATAGAAAATTTTCATCGGTAATTTAAAAAAAAACCAGCTGTACCATACGTTTTGACCGTGTAGGTATCAGTAGCGAAGGGTCAATTTTTGTAAGAGGTAAGCCGGAGTACATATCTTAAATGTAGTTATATTATTTGTCTGTAGAATACTGACTGTGCCATTTTTCAAAGGGAAGTCGGTAGAAATCGAGTTATGTGGAACCTTCCCCACTGATAGGTATTGCACTTTTATGGGAAACAGCCGACTTTTATTTAAATAACCGATAAAAATTTGGTCTCCCTCAATCTCACCCTGTATTGGTATTACATTATAAAATTTAAAAAAAAAAAAACATTATACCTACTACCATATCAGATCCTACCATCGTCGTTTTGAAATTAAAGAACATTCCTACGGCCGTTTATTTAATGCATACATTTCTTATCAATTGTCATCTCTGTAACCAAATACTTTTACGACATTCCATCATTAACAAAATAAAAAATACTAATTTGATATTTTCTTCATTTTAGGCACAGAAACAGTGATGGCGGATATTGAACACCCAAAGCTGATGATCTTAGCTGTGTTGGCTGATAGAAAACCCGTTGATCTGCACATATTCAGAAATTACAAGTCTGCGCAAGAGATACTGGATGAGCATAATGGAACTACAAGTAAATTACTTTATTTCTTTGACTTATTCCGCTGAAAAGTTACTAATATTGGTGAAGAATTTGGACAAGAATGGATAAAGAAAGGAATGAGTATATTAGAGGAAGTTGTAAAGTTGCGCCAGTTATAGAAAAGTTGAAAGGGAATCGACTGTCTTGGTATGGACGTGATGAGGCGGGACGAATTGCATGTGACTAAAAGAGTGATGAATATAAATGTTGATGGATGGAGAAGGCGAGGAAGACCAAGGAGACGGTGGATGAATTGTGTGAGGATTGATATGAAAGTAAAAGATGTAAATCATTGCGTGACGGTTGACAGGGGAGAATGGAAGAAAGGGTTACGCCGACCCCATGTAACATGGGACAAGGGCAGGAAGATGATGAATAGAATAGAATTTAGAGGACGACTTGGGAGCCTTCATCAGTACTTTCGCGCTCGGAAGATAAACTCAGAACTTTTAACTTTAAAAAACGTGCAGTACAACAAAAATGCCGCACAAAAGCACAAAATTACTGTGCAAGCTGTTGTCTAAATTTTAGCTTCAGCCGAATTTCGATTTTTGAAATATCAGTTCCCAATAACCTCGACTACCTTATCTTGCAAGACTCTTTTCTTAACCTTTTGAAAGTCAGACTATAAAAGCACGCGCGTGCCCTCCACGCCAAGCCACAATTTCACCGCAAATACCTACAAAAAGAATAGGGATTCAAAAACTAGTTAATTGTTTATTTCGTGTTATAGTGCACCGCATGTTTTGTCACATATTTGTGTCGTTGGCGTACAGGGCACGCGCTTGTTTGTCACGTATATGTGACAATGGCGTTCAAAAGGTTAAAGATGACTAATAACAGCAATTGATAGGGATAAATGAAATGTGGGAAGGGAGGTTTTTACCCTGAAATGGGACACTTACGGCCAATAATAATAATAACGTCGTTCCCAGGTCCAGGTGCCGAAGCCGGAGACCAGGCTTCAGTAGTGTCCCTAGCGGCCCCGCCCCCTCCCTCGGAGCAGCTGGTGTGGCAGGCTGCCAGGGCTACCGGCGCTGCGCCCTCCTACTTCCGAGCCTCGGGCAGGTCAGTAAGCTTTACCAACGGGGTCAAACGGCTATACAAGGGAAAATTTAATTAGCTAACTGAATCTTTATGACGTCTTAAAGCAGGAGTAATTCCTGTGTGGGAAAGAGATGGCGCTAGACGACCTTTATAGCTCTGTCTCTTTCCTACACTGCAATTACTCCTGCTTTAAGGCGTCATAGTAACCGCCCTGATCTTTGAAATGGCTTTTGGAGTTAATCATACAATTATTAGTGTCAGAGACCTGCTGATCTTTTTATAAAACTCGGTGTTTCATATGAACGCCTTCGTACTGTATTTCAAACCATTTGGCTATGTTAATAAAAGTCATAATTATGATAAATCTCTGTGTTCGAAATTTGTAGCTGCTTAACCTTTTGCAGCCTGCACAAACAAGTTGCACACACGTAAGTCTCTACACTTTTTTTTATATTCGTTGTCACTGCCCCGTTGGTCTAGTGGTCACAATCGCGACTACTGAGCATGAGGTCCTGGGCTCGATGCCTGGGTCGGGAAAATTATTATTGGGTTTTTCCATCAGGAGTTTCACTAATTCGCGATAATTATGTGTTAAAACATTTATCCCTCCAGATACTTAGACGGTGGTCTGATGGGTAACAACCCCACACTAGATGTGATGACCGAACTGACGGAACTGAACCTAGCGCTAAGAGCTACGGGACAACAGGACGCCGCTAAGAAGACCAATCTTAAAGTTGTCGTGTCGTGCGGTACTGGTGAGTGAACACCTATATTAGCGTTATTATAATAGTTACATGACAGTGGCGTGCAGTGCTATTCCTCGGAGGGTAGGCTTGTAACTTTGAATAACTGCCTTTGTGTGTTATAAGCCAAAACATAATAAAACTTGTATTATTTCAAAATTTAAAGCGATGACCCTATGTTTTTTTGAACCTAAATTATAGCCTTACTCAGTAGGCATCAAATAACATCATAATAGTGACCACTCTTCGCACAAAATTTGAACTAATAACATCGCGTTTTCTAGTCAAAACAAATACCTACACTACGTAAGCAAATCATTACACACCTTCGAACTTTTAACTAAATGGTATGGAATGAATTGGTACTAAATCGTTTGTTATTAATCACGCTTTTTTTTTAATTCACAATGACTAAGTACAAACTAGCAATTTACCTAATAGTTATATCACTTTTTTATTAATTTAAAGATTTTTCTGACAAAATTATAAACTAACTATTGATTTAATCATTCAATTTACAAATCGATTCGAAATTCACATTCGAAAGGCCGTAAAAACAGGAACAAAAAGGTATACAATATTACTTACCAAACAAATAACAAACTCCTACAACTATCACTTCAAAACACAACCACAGAAAAAATAAACAGCTATTAATTCACTCAAAATTCAACTTTTTCCACAGCGTATAAAATTTGAATTAAGCTGATTGGAAACAACGCCATCTGCCTAAAATATGAGGTATTTCAATGGCTTTCTATCAGTACAAGAACGAAGGATGTCGCTTTGTTAGAAAAATTCTAAAAAATAACACAGAGTGCGCTGTCAACAAAAAAAATAAGTAATAATAAAATTGGGCGTTGAGCAGTTAAGCTTTTTCATTCCGGTCCCAATTTTGGCACTTGGGCGTGTGGGCAGGTATTAAACAAAATGCACGGAAACCTGCCTACACAAAACAATATAATTTATTTGTGTGTAAATTAGAAGCGCTTACCCACACAGCCAGCTTAAATGTTGCATAATTATATTTTATATTATATTTTTGGATTAACTCTCGTAATTCGGGTATACATATATCTTTAGACACCACATGAATCTTATCATGAAACGATAATTCCGAAAACTTATTGCTTTTAACTTCTAACACACATAATCACCACACACTTCACAACAGAATACCATCTTTAAGTGTAAAGGTACTTAACAAATAATATTTACATGAATGTACGTTTCAAAACGAATGACTTATAAGTTATAGCTTAAGTTAGATATAAAAACATTCATGATTGAGTATAATTTGCTTGTCACATGAAACAATATGGCTACTAAATTTTTTTCTGACATAAGTGACAGACGACAGTAACGGTGGTGTTGTCATATTTTTTTTCCAAACTCCCCAAAAATCAAAGCGAAAAATAAAATTCATGTAGTTTTTAATTATTTTTATAGGGTTTTTGCAATTCTTATAAACACAATTTATCATTTTTGTGGAAAGTATAAATTCGACAATAGCACCATGTTCTTGTAATTGTATCTAGTAGTCATTAAGGAAACTATCGTGTCTGTCTCTTTTGCTCGAATTCCCCGCAAAACGGGGAAATGTCCACAAATTGGGAACACTGCTCTAATATTCTTTCATTCATAAATCTAGCTAGCCAATCATAACTCGTGGTGATCGTCTACAGTGAACGGAGTTACGCCCATAATCTACACATGTGTGCCGTTCCTACACACGGAAATATGTAACAGTGTGCGTAAAATTATGAATGAAATATATTGTTTTATAGGCTTTCTGACGTCTAGCCTCAGAATTGACAATTTGTAGCTACGAACTTACCTTACAGTATAGTGTTAGTTTGAGTTACGTCACACGGGCGCGACAAGTTGCTATAAGTGTTCTAACAGGAGTTTTAAGGTTTTTTCTTAATATTTTGTATTATTTTATTACAAAGTTATAATAAATGTATTTGGCGTTGTTGGTAGGCTAGGCTAGGCCTAATAAGGCTATTAGGCCTAGCCTAGCCTAGTATGGACGGCGCGCCCCTGTTACATGACCTAGTTGTATGACCAGATGTATGAACGTGGAAGAGGTAAAAGGAGTAATTATGTGACTCACACTATGGTCTCATGTCTCTTGCCTAGGTTGATCCGTGGATGGGTGACCCCCATTACATACCGAGTTTCCTCCGTGCCTCGGAAAGCACCTTAAGCCGTTGGTCCCGGCTGTCATTTGTTGGTCTTTGACAGGTAGTCAGTGGCCCAAAAGTCTGACAACCAGTCTTACCAAGGGGTATCGTATTACCCAGTACTGACTGGATTGCAGAGGTCAGGTAGGCATTCGCTCCATGTCAAGTACTGGTATTCAGCTGCATCCGGTTAAACTGGAAGCCGACCTCAACATAGTTAGGAAAACGCTAGGCAGATGATGACGATTATGGAGTCAGGAGTTTTGACTCTAAGGCTTTTTGTCTCATTCGCAGGTCTGATACCCGTATCGAAACTAAAAGATATAGACGTGTTCAAGCCAGAGAGTTTGTGGGACACCGCTCGACTGGCGTGGGGATTGTCTGCGATTGGAGGACTGCTCGTGGACCAGGTAAGATATGACTTCCTTGTGGGTGATCGTTCATTATATAACTAGCGCCCTCCGTGCTTCGAAAAGCTGTCATTCTTTTGTAGATCTTTGACAATAGCTGTGTCAAATTTCAAAATATTTTATTTTCTAAAAACCTAAATGGACTCTTAAGAACCGTCAAAAGGTGTACGGATCGGATTGTGAATTTCCTATGGAGAAAAACCGGTAAGAAACTCTTTTAAATAAATTAACATGGTGGCTAACTAATATTACACCAACCAGAAATGGGAAAGGGCCGAGAATTAAACCTTGGGGTACTCCCATTTTGACTAGACCCGGACGATGTTGCTCCGTTGAAATTAATTTTTGCTGCCTCTTTGATAAATAGAAAGAATTTAGATCAGCATTTCGTCTACGAACTCTGTTGTGGTGTAATTTACAGATTAGTGTATTATATCTAGGAACTCAGTCGAACGCTTTACATAAGTCCCTGAAAATTCCAATTGCATCCTGGGAATACTCCCAGGATTCCAAGATGTGACTGCTGAGTTTAACTCGACATATCTTCCGCAAAATCAAACTGGTAGTCACCAGTTAGGATAGGATCCCATTTGAATTAAAATGGGACTACATCTAGTCTACAGATGTAGGTCTATAATTAGAGGGATCACTCTTCTACTCTCATTTGAAAATTGGTACTTTGCTATATTTAATTAAGTTAGGAAACTTACCGCTGCACAAACATTGATTAAATATGCCTGCTAGGACAGGAACAGTTATTGTGTCAAAAAGGTCTCCAAGAACCCTGACGGATACGTGTATTCAGAAGCCTAAAGGTCTGACACCCAGTCTTACTAATGAGTATCGTCTTATCTAGTAACTGGGTTGTGGAAGTCAGCGTCAGGAAGTCTCGCTTTTCTTATGGCGCTCTTCGGAAGGTGACCTCTGTAACGTCGCTGAATCGCAATGAGAACACAGAGACACGAATGGTACGTCTCTTATTGCGATGGGGCGACGTTGCTTTGTGGTTTCAGTAACCTGCGAAAGAGCACCTTTAACTTCCTCACCTTTTGTATTGAAACTGTTACTTAGACCCAGTATTTATGCATCACAGTCTCGTTCTGTTCCATCTGAAGCAAGTTCTGTTTCCCCAGGCAACACAATCAGACGGGCGCGTAGTAGAGCGCGCCCGCGCCTGGTGCAGCGCAGTCGGCGTGCCGTACTACCGCTTCGCGCCGCAAATGTCGCGCGACGTCGCCATGGACGAGCGCGCAGACGACACGCTGGTGACCATGCTGTGGGAGGCGCACGCCTACATGCACGCGCACCGCGACCGCGTGGCCGAGCTGGGGGCGCTGCTCAACGATACGCCGCACGGTGAGCTACTGCTAACTAAACACTGTTAGATGCCGACGTCACGGTGGTGACCATGCTGTGGGAGGCGCACTTGATTAGCCATACTGAACATTGAGAGCTAATACAACACTGTATTAGCTCTCAATGACAAATAAACTCTCTCTCAACTCTCAAACTAAATTAGCTAGCGGAACTCACAAAAAAAGTTTTATTTTTCTATATCTAATCATGACAGCCTCGTCTAGTGGCATCAAGCATTACTGCTGGGAATGAGGGAGGAATCCTGGGTTCGATTTCCAGGTCGGGCAAAGTGTTATTGAATTTTCTTATCAAGATTCTCAGTACCAGCTAGATCTAGACGATTTGTGCCCGGTTATGGCAATAGGGTAGCCCCGTATTACAGTCATGGAACTTAAAAATTAAAAAAAGACGAAATAACGATATACTGTGCATCTCTGACCTCTGTGTAACCTTTCAGAGAAATCAGGCGGATGGTATATTACCAAACAAGAATGGGATGATCAAAACTCATATTTTCATGTTTTAATCAGCTAAAGTTAAGGTTGGTACTGGTACGTAGATCAGTGACTACCCATTGCATACCGAGTTTCCTCCGTGCCTCGGAAAGCACGTTAAGCCGTTGGTCCCGACTGTCATTTGTAGATCTTTGTCAGTCGTTACAGGTAGTCAGTGGCACGAAAGTCTGACAACCAGTCTTACCAAGTGGTTATCGCATTACCCAGTACTAACTGGGTTCCACAACCCAGTGAGATAGGAAGTCGCTCCATATAAAATACTGGTATTCAGCTGCATCCGGTAAGATTGGAAGCCAACCCCAATAAAGTTGGGAAAAGGCTAGGCAGATGATGAATCAGCTGAAGTTACTTTTTATGTTATTAATCAGAAGAGACAGTTGATATTTTAAGGTTTTTCTTTGTTTCAGCAGCTGCAAAGAATTGATCTGCACCATAGTGCTTAGCAAAGCTGAAAACGTATTTAAGTACGTATAACGAAGCTTTTTGTGACATAATATACCAACGCATTATAAACTTACTATATACGAAAATAAATTAAAATAAATTAAAAACAAACACAAATTGGCAGGGTTTAGTTAAGTAAACATATTAGTTGTATGTATATAAGAAGATATTCTTGTTTTTTTGTTTTGCTCTGACAACTAGAACGAATTTTTCGTAAACAATATTTGTTACTTTTGTTAACATTCCTAATATTTAGCTTTTGTTTTATCTGTTTCGTCCCGAAGCTTTATTTAGGCGTCACTTACATCAATGTCTTATAATCTAATACGTTCACGGTCTCATGCCCGTTTTCTCTAACACAAAGCGACAACCCAAATCAATACCCAAATATTATTGATACGTTGGAATTTCGAATGTCGGTGCTGACACCTGAGTTGAAATTCGAACGGCTCGCTTAGATTCAGGTATTGACTTGGATGTCGCCTAGAGCTAGTTAAAACGGGCATCCAGTCAGTTCTACAAACTGTATAGGAAATGTTTCTGTTGTAAAGGATAGCATAATTTAATGTAATAATTTCACGAGCGCACGTCGTTTGACTTTTGTTGTCATTGACATAAGGTTGAAATTACATTGATAGATTCTATACGGGCTCGTGAAATGCAATTCCTTACTTTATTTTCAAGTTAGTTCAAATAAACTTCTGTTTTACGCTAGACCGCTTTCGAATAGTCTAAAAGTTGTTTTTAGACTACGGGTGCATACCAAAATAAGCCACAATACTAATATGTGCAATACTTTTCTGTTATATTAGATTTAATATACCTAGGTACATATTTTATTTGCTTAGTATTTATGTAGTGTTAAATGTTTAATTTATTCTGTTGTTATGTAAACCAATAATAATATAGAATAGTTAGTTGATGTATTATCATGTATGGCAACATTGCTTAGAATGTCACATGTATTTTAATCACAGTGTTGCTAGGCTTTGATGATATGTAATTTATTGTGATTATAACATAGCAGTCTTACTGAGATTTATATGTACAATAAACTGCATTCCTACTCATACATAAGGATGTATTTCGCAACCGAATGTAGTTATTCTCTTTTATTTATATATTTTTCAGGGTCATATTTAATTGGCTAGCGAGACTTCACAAACAGTTACCAACACCTAAATACGATAAAACATAATCAATCGATTTTTTTAAGACAATGACCGCGGTGTTTAGTTACTTAGTTATAGATACCCGTCTCCTCAATTTGACCTTCTATTGCCATAAATTTGTCCATTTTTCTTTATTTGTAAAATACATTGCTACTTACCCCTGTTAATAATATAATCCTTGACAAACTAGAACAATAACATATAGCTTCCCTTAAAAAAATGTAATGATGGTCTTCACTAATAAATAGTAGGTACTGAAAAGGCGTATAGCTGCCAGTAAGTGCGATTGTATTTTGTAAAATAGCATATTTATATTAGACTTTGTACGCTAGGTAATATGTACTAAAATTCAATGCAGTTTTATGCACCAAATTTCACGCCACTTTTTTCAAGTGCAAAAGGTATTATTCATTTTAAATATTTGACCACAAGGCACAACTAAAGTTACCATATAAGAAATTAAAATAGTTTTTTTTATTAGTGGCATACGCTAATGCAATGTCTTGGAAGTTAAAATTCCTTTTTATTGTTAATTATTTAAATTTGGCACAAAATTTATGTATAATTAAGATATAATTATCTATGTAAATGTTGACTCCTCGTTGGTCTAGTGGTCCCAAGCGCGACTGCTAAGCATGAGGTCCTGGGTTCGATTTCCAGGTCGGGAAAAGTGTTATTGGGTTTTTCCATAAGGATTTTCTCAGTAGCTGCCACGAAGTCTGGATTTGCGCCCGGTTGAAGGCCTCCTATTACATGGCACCACAGATATAGATAGACCTAGATAACGCAAGTATCACGATCTGTATGAAAACCAAGCGTGCCATTTTTTGACTACCTATTATGACGTCACAAGCACTATTTAGTGATGGGAAAATCAAATCGATTCAAAGACGCCGCCGCGGACGGGGCCCTTCTCGTCCTACCCCCCGCCATGACGCCCACTGACGTCCGACTAGCGCTATGCTCCGATGCAGACTGAGTTCGAAATTGGCCACTTACGATTTTTGTACGTAAGCTAGGCACGCGAAGTAGTTGCTCTCGCGTTATCTAGGTCTATCTATATCTGTGCATGGGACTTAGTGGGTGTACTATTAAGTGCCTAACCCTTTGGCGATGACAGGCATGATGTTATGTTATGTGTTATAAATATGACTGCCGGTATTACGGTATATGTAGTAGATTGTTGAATTTGCAATAAATAATATAATAGGTAAATTGCCTGTAAGACCAGAGTACTACGTAAAGATAGATACCTTGTGTCTAATTCATAAACTATCAGCGAAATTAATTGTGTATCGATTTGACCAACTTCACAGTTGACTGTCAAAGAATGACAGATTTGAATATTGAGCAATTTCGGAAGTCAATTTAGTAAAGAGTGTTAAAAATGTTGGTTTTAAATATACATGCATTAGTGTACGTACTGAGTGACGGCGCATCGCGTATGCGGAATCCGCGGCGTATCGCGTATGCGGAATCCGCGGCGCATCGCGTATGCGGAATCCGCGGCGCATCGCGTATGCGGAATCTGCGGCGCATCGCGTATGCGGAATCCGCGGCGCATCGCGTATGCGGAATCCGCGGCGTTTCGCGTATGCGGAATCCGCGGCGCATCGCGTGTGCGGAATCCGCGGCGCATCGCGTATGCGGAATCCGCGGCGCATCGCGTATGCGGAATCCGCGGCGCATCGCGTATGCGGAATCCGCGGCGCATCGCGTATGCGGAATCCGCGGCGCATCGCGTATGCGGAATCCGCAGCGCATGAAACAAACACACGATAAAGAGTCACCATGGAGTTTCTTGCCGGTTCTTCTCCATAGGAAACGACCAACCCGAATCGTGCACCTTTTTTTCGACGTTTTATAAGTGCCCATCTAAGCCTATGTGAAATAAAATATTTTGATTTTTTATTTTGATAAGCTTGAAACTATCCGGAGTGCAAGCGGGCGCGGGCGTGGGGCCAGAACAATTCGGCATTTGTTTCGTGTGCCGCGGATTCCGCATACGCGCTGCGCCGTCACTCAGAACGCAGACTTGTTGTAGTCGAGAAACCAGTTGTAGATGTAAGATGTTATGTGATGTTTCATGTTTAAAATATCTGTGTCTATCTACAGGGTGACCGCATATGGCTTCTAAAAATATAAAAGATGAATAGGTACGATTATTCGTATAACCATATTTTCTCCGAAATAAACGTTTCTTGTACTTTGTAAATACAGTATCATTAACATTAAAAACGGGATATTTACCATGTTTACTGTTTGGTTTGAGTTCCCGATATTTCAGCGCTGTTGCAAACACCATGATCACGGATAAACTGAAGTTATTGCGGGTGGCTGTTTATCCTGTTTTCAGTGTTAATGATAATGTTAGTGACCATGTCAGTTTCTAAATACATGTCATTTCCTCGTTTTTATGTGAAGTAAAAGTTTCACATTGTTTCAACAATAGTTTTCTTACTGCTGTTCAATGAGCATAATTTTTTTTTACTAGTTGGTTGTCTGTGGTCCCCTTTATTACTAATAGTGATAACTTTGTTGTTTCGTGATGTTTTGTGCCTAGTCGATGTTTATCTAGACAATATATGTATATGGGAACATATTTACCATTCTGGGTTATGGTTTGACAAAAAAAAAGGAAGGGATAATAATGGGTGTAAAAAATATACTTGACGAAGCCGAAAGGTACTTGTTCTCCCCGTCATTGCGATATATTTTTTGTTCTAGACCATCTTCTGGTTACGGAGATATTGGGGTCAAAGTTTCAACTTTTTCACAAGTTAATTTTTGCGTAGTTACTTAGTTTGAAGTACAGAGTGCTTGGTTGCCGGCTTCGTGAAGGGTCCGTTTACACCTTGTATGTATAAATGAACAAAGAAGTATTTATTAAATGTGATAATAAATAGTTTGAGGCTCAAGTCGTATGTTGAGAAATGTTGGTTGTGTTCAGCGCAACTTTGTATAATTTGTAAGCGATATGACGTCTTAGAGCCTTTAGTGTATGCACTGCTTTAAGTTAGTACTATTAAGGTACATTTTCGAAGACGAAAGGCAAAGCCACTCAATCGGAGCCACAGACCGCAGCGACACAGCTGGTTTCTAACGGTAAGTTCAGCCAGACTGAAAAATTGCGTGAGCAATTTACTAGCTGCATTGAAAATAGGACCGTATTACCATTGTTTTAAGGCCCGCGACCGGGCGTTGAGAGAATGCGCGAGGCGACGCTTGACGTCTACGGCGATATTCATTCAATTTTCCTACTCCAGACAATGGTAATATGGTCCTATATTCAATGCAGCCACAAAATTGTGCGAGCATATTTCCGTTTTGTCTGAATTGACCCTTAAGTAATGAAGATGGCAACAGGTGGCAACGCTGCTATCTACGGCAGTTTTGGTTGAGCTTTGCATTTACAGACTCCTCCGCAAATGTTCCTTTAAACTGTTCGCCGACCAAATCGACCGTGTGTCCAAAGCCCTCAACTTTGTATCTTCTTAGTTATACGAAATAAATGAAGTTGTCAAGCGAAAACGGGTTTTATTACAATGAAACAAAATTGTTTATGCAAGCTCTTTAATTTAATATTACTATTAATCACAATATTCACTAACGTAGGCTTATACCAAGACTCAATAATATCACATTTCTCATGTGGATATTATCAATCCACGACTAAATCTAAATACTAAAAAAGTAATTTCTAAAGTCTAAGTACTTAGCTAAGTACCACCAATATAGGGATTAAGTAATGTTGCCTCTTCATAAGTTCAGCTGCGAATATTTCTAATAACAAATCAATTACTGGGTAAGTATACAAAAGTCTACAAAATGTTAAGTACAACGAACTCTTTTATTTTTTGTTAGGTTTTCTTGATTTTCTGATTACAAATTCTTATAAAAATTGTTTCTCACAGCTTTGAGGTAAGTACAAATAAATTTTAAGTAACTTGAGATTCTGTGCCAAACAAATTAATGCGTAGGTACAGTCAGCACCAAAATAAAACATTAAAAAACCAAAACAAATAATCTTACTCTACGGCTGCACTTAAAATATATATTTGTCACTAATTTGCAAGTTTACTTAATAAATCTTTTTAAATAAATTATCTATATTGAGGTACTCCGATAAATATTTTTAGAACTACTATAGGAACGCAAATTCTTACACTAAAAGCCTAAATAATGGTTACATCGTTCTGAACGATGCGAGGCTTGAACCTGGGACTACGGACTTACCGGCACATCACTAACTAACTTCTTATCAATGGTATACAGGGTCAAATTAAAATAGCTAGAGAAACTCAGATAGCCAAAGACAGAGATAAATGGAAAGAGGAAAGGGAGGCCTTTGTCCTGCAGTGGGACACATCAGGCTTATAATAATAATAAACTTCACTGATAGTATCAATATCTAAACATAATAACACAAAAAAAATGATGATTCTTTGTTATGGCCATTATCTAATTTATTTATACTTAAGTTTCGCTACCTAATTTACTTTGACCTTACACATATACCATGTCTGCGTCGTTTATCAAAATTATAAAAAGGCCGGTACAAGTCAGTAATCCTGGGTAACTAACAATAAATCGAGAAGGTGAGGCACCGCGCTACAAAATGAATTAAACAAATCTATTCACACTGCTCACATTGCCGCTTTCAAACTAGTATAAAAATCTAGAATTTCTCACTCAATTTATATATTTTGGCAAAAGAAAACTCTCAGCAAGCAGCCGACATAGTTTATTTCATTCACTGACTAAAAACTAAATGAACACGCCGTATTTGTTTCTACCATCAGTTTGAAACGTCACTGACTGTACTAAAACTTGTGAGCCACAGTTCGACGTTCTAAAGGCAGTGTGACTTTTAAGACAAGTCTGGATTGAAATTCAAAATGTAAATTAAAAAAAAAACTGATTGTTACTGGTAGCCAGGAGCATGTAAATTCACTGATTGAGATGATCCTTATTCATTTTCACTGTCAGTATAGTTTTTAAAAGTTCGTCTTAGTATTCTAAGTTCATAAAAATTAGAAAAGATCATTCTCTGGGTAAAAACGTTATTGCTCACTTTTTTTTTTAATGTTTATAAATAGTTAACAATAGCGGTAGGTACTTTCAGAATCGTAGAAGAACACATATAACCCATGTACAGTGGTATTATTTCGATAGTTAGGTATTATCAATTATGAGCGAATTACACTTAAATAGAACTTAACGCGAAAAGTTTAACAAAACAGCGTTTAAAAGCGATCACTTCAGTGTCATTTGTTTTTAAATTTTCAGTTGTATATGTGGAATTCGCCCTAAATCGCCCACTTTACATGTCCATCATGGGTAATAATGTTTTGGTCACAAAAAACCGCTAAAATATACAGAATGATGTCAAATTGGTGGTTTAAATATTGAACACAGAAACGGAATAAGACGTTTAAAATTAAAAGTCTCAAATATTATTCTTATAAAGACGCACAGTGCAATACAACCCATTTAACTAATTCTTGATAAAATTCAGCAATGACATGTCGAAAACGATCAAAATATTATAAGATAATTAAATAAAAAATGTCCATAATAATAATTAAAAATTTGGTAACAGTAATTACAAAATAATAACAAAAATCTGTACAAGCAGTACACTATTTTTATTTCTTTATAAATGCTACGTTATATTTTGTATCGAGACCATTTTACGTTATTGTAAAGTGTTGCCGATTATATTTTCTTTTAAAATATCGTATAAGGAAGCAACCAATTCGTTATACGAAACTCACTTTGGCACAAAGTCACTAAAACTTATTAAATAAAGAAAAGAACATAGAATTCGACATATTTTTCTAAAAACATAGAATCATGTTTGAAAAGAATTTACTAGTAGAATAGCAATAGATTTTCTTTCGAAATGAAAAGGGAAATAACGAAAAATCGACTCAAATGCCCATTTCAATAGGATCGCTGTTAAAATTAGCATGTATCGGTAAGTTTTGTGTGAACTTAAGCATCGATATGTTAACCGTAAGTTAAAGCACTATGTTAACAAGAAGGCACCTTGTGAATGCTAACAAAAACGAATTACCAAAGCATGGAAATTTTAGACAGGACCCTCAAGGTTTACGTATTCACGATATGCCTGATCCCACGGAACCCAAATAAATAATAACACCTAAAATCTAGTTACCATGCACTCAGATTTTAGTGCATTCTTACACAGCCCTTAGACCACTCATAAAGATTAATGTAATCGTTTATGTGTATCTTTTTTCTCAATCCTTAATCAAATATCACATATAAGTAAACCTTTGGCACAATATTATAAGGAGGAATATTCGTATCGGAAGAATTACTATAGGTAGGTACTTCTGTCTATATCTCCGCATGCTTGGATGAATTTCTCATATAGTTTTCTCATTGTTTTCTCTATCTGGACAAAATCTCACATAATTAAACAGAGCAATGTTTTTTATCGTCGTTTGATTTTACCAGTTTAGTTTTAAATTCAATAGGGTAGTTGACACCATTAAACAATAATTTCAAGACACAACTTCTCTAAAAAAATACTTAATTTTAGACCTGAAGAGCCGATTAATTTTCAATTAATTGCAAAATTTGATTTTTAGTTGCTTTGAAATCAATAAATAGTTGAGTCTTTGAGTTGATTAAATAGTGACGTCATAGCGTGCTATAGCCATTCAAAATTTAAGGGGGAATCACGTTTTGTCAGCTCTTAAAAAGTATGTCAATTGATTAGTTTGTCAACTACCCTATTGAAGCACGAACGAACGGTCTTCAAAGGTAAGAACAACAACCTGTATCTAAAGTGTTAAAAAAAGTTTTCCTCCCTTAGTAAAAGTTGTTCATAATGATGAGTCCCACACGAAGTTCTCACAGTTAATTTTTAACACCTTGTATAAAATACAGTATGGTGTTTTTGTGCTATAGACGCAAACTGACATTTTCATTTATCACATTCGCTTTAGCACCAGAAACATCACAGGCTGATTACAAAAAAGTGGCCAAACTTTTTCATTCCATGATTTTCTGTAACATTTTTGCTAGATTTACGAATAATTCCTTATTTATATTGTGCCCACTAGTGTTATAGCCAAAGTATTGTACGCCACTCAAAAAAGTTCCATTGATGTTAGTACGGATCGTCTGGATATTCCATGTTTGCGATCAAGTTCTTCTTTTCTTCTTTGCCTGGTTTTGAGTCTAGTAAAGATGGTCGTATCGTTGATCTTGGTTCGAAACACGGCTGTAACAAATAAAAAAGTTATTTTTGATTTCTCAAGCCCAAGGTTTTTTTTTGTTTGCATCCTAATTGCGTAACTCACTTGAATATGTACGTTTCCACTGACACTAAGCAATACCTCATTAACCTTTTGGGACCTTTTAGCTTTCAACAGTTTCAACGCTCAAATCAGCGCACAGAGTTAAAATTCCAACAGAGCAATACAATTTAGGCATTCATTTAGGTAAGTGTTGCTTACTGTTAGTGATAACGGGTATTATCATCACAATCCCTTTCCTTCTGACAGTTCAACAATTATTTATTTAGTTAACTAGGTATATTGTTAATAAATAACTAAAGTAGTAACGATTTAAATCATTTGAAGCAAATAATTATTATTTTGTCTGTCAAATTACAGAGGATTGTGAGACAGTTTCGCAATTGGGAAACTGGTTGGGTCAATCACCTTAGTTTACGTTTATGCTTAGAATCTAGTTTGTAAGTAAATTTAAGGTCAAATTAAATTAGCAAGTGGAACTCTCCAGACGTGATAGGTATCGATGTTAAAACATTTAGTCTTCGTAGATCCAAAAAAAAAAATGTTTTTGTTTATTTTTTAGTTACTTTAAAAATGTGTTTGACAAATAGCTTTCTTTAAAGACATTTACAGAAAAAACCGCAGTTTCGCTTGCTTTAATGAGACCTTGTTTATTTTTCTTGTAAGTAGGTATGGAATCAAAGGTTACATTATTACATATTAACAAATGTAGGTATACATTACACCTCCTACATACATATCTGACACAAAGTGCCTACTTTGTGTGAAGTATAAAGTGACCTCTCAGTAACTAGAATATTTCCTGCTACAAATACTTACCTATTAGTATTAATAATTCTTAATTACCTTTATACATATAACATATAAAGCATAATAATGGTCAGCATTGCGTGATTTTATTACGTGAGTTAGCACATTCTACGCAGATTTCTGTTAGTAAAGCATCACACTCTTCAATCTTAAAAATCAAGCGACAAATAATATAAAATACTGTAGTAGGTATCTTTATGGTTTTTAAACGACCCTCTCGAACTGCTGGCCAAAAAGGTGGCTTAATATAAGAATACCTTTGTTCAGGTATTTTTTTCCTGACCCACCTCGAACCAGCCCACAAAATAAACTACCATTATTCGAGTTTTTAAAAGGCATTTGCAAATATGTAGTATTACTTAATTATAAGAAAAATAAAAACCAAATCTTTTTGGTTTTTGTACAGTGAATCACAATCACACATCAGAGGTGACAGCATGACATTGATACAGCATTTTGTTATTTTTTTTAGCTGGGCTACGCACGGTTTAAATTTTAAATGTATAAATGTAATGTTATGATTTAGATTTTAGCGTAGGAGACAAAGGTAGGGAAACGGGAGACAGAGCCTTTATATCGTAGCAGTAAGGGCTGTTTGACTGTACTTTATAATGTGCGAGCGAGTTGACGACAAAAAAATAGAAAAAATCGGAAGGTGCCAACTCGCGCAAGTTTCACACTCGCCAGTTGACACATATAGCCCACAACATTATTAGTGAAAAATCCATCAAAAACTTAAAAAAAACTACGATAGTTAAAATATTAATAAACGAGTTAGTAAGCGAGTGTACCCAAACCATGCGGGGCTAAGCAGTAAGAACAATCAAATGTGAACCTTAAACAGACGGCTCAAGGAGATAACTCATTGCAGCTTGCCCAAGCATTATCAACCTGTATGGAATGTCAGGGGCACATTAAAAACTGCATGCTAAAAATACCACTAGTTTATAAAAAAAACAACTTAAAAACATCCCCTTGAAACAGTCGGGCAATCAAATAATATAAGGTGTAATTGAATTAACTGAAAAGGGGTCAATGTGCTTATCATTATGAACAACTTTTACTATGGTTCCAACCCTGAAATCGCGAAAGAAAATCAGCTGTTTCATTTTTTTTTTTGTGATTTTGTATACCTGCACGTGGTGGATTAAAATGGGTGTAAAAAAGCCGAATGGCACTTGTTCTCCCCGTCATAGTCATTGCGATCTGGGAATTTTCTAGTTACGGAGACATTGGTAGTCAAAGATCTAATTTTTCACAATTTTTTTTAGCAACAAGTTTTTAATGTCATAACTTTACTTTAAATACCTCCACGACCCCCGTATTATTCAATGCATTCATCAGCACAATGTTTTGAGTGCGTTACATTGAGTCCTACCGTAAAACGTGATTTTTTACCCCGAAAAAAGTCGTTTGCCAGCTATATTTTTGGCGTAGTAACTTATATTAGTATGATGTACAGAATGCTTGGTTGACGGCTCCGTGAAGGGTCTGTTTTCACTCTGTATAGCCCACTCCCTCTCATAGAGAGGAGGCCTGTGCGAAGATTATGGGCTCATTATGCTTAAGTAACACAATACGGAACAGCTGATTCATTTCGCGATTCTGTGGTTAGTTTCCCATAGTAAAGGATGCTAATAAAATGCTGATGATATCTTTGACGTTTAGGCAAATAAACTCCTCCTATTTCGATCTCTGTTGGTTACTTACCCTTTTGGGCTAAAAGGTAAACAAAAACTAACGTTACCATAGACAGGTACTATTTTTCTAGAATTCAGGACGAACACAATCAACGAAACAAGATGCGGACAATACAAACATAACAAGCCGTGAGTATAAGCCCGATAACAGATTACCCAGTACATTGTCATAGCAGTTGCATCCTTATTCAGTAACGCATTTTACAATCGCTTTCATTTTGACAGTTCAAGAACATCCATTGCGTTGAGAATGTGAAACAGAATACGGACATGAATACGAATAAGTGTGTCGATTAGTCTATGATAACGATCGTGATTGCGCTACGTAATAAAGATGCGAGAGTGAATGTAACAAATCGGTTAATGCTTTTTTTTAAGTTGCTATAAGACGCCAACATGTACTGGATTTTCAGTAAAATTATTTTAGATGCTGTGTTTGTTTGCGTGCGATTCAAAGACACGTACACACGGCGGCACATGAAGCTGTACATTTCCAGTATAACTTGGCCTCGCTTTGTATAGATTTCCTAGACAATGACAGATCCGCATAAACTGGTTTTGTATAGCTTGATTGACCGTCGTGCGTACAACTTTGTTACTATTTTATTTGAAGTGGTGTTTGTGTCTCTTTTTTTCAAGAAATAAAATTAAATAGGTGAAGTCGTAGATACTGTTATCTCGTTTTCAAGGATATTATTTTAATCTTCTCATGGTATTTTAGTACATAATTGAGATAAAATTCTACAAAAAATACGAAACAATTCACTGTTAATTGAAAAAAAAAACAGCAAAAAATTAATGTTTGTAGTCTTTGACTTTTTCGCATTGTTTTTTTGTCCTATGCCAAAAAACAACAATGAATTGTAATAATATATATTATCGTTGTTATTCTCCAAAATATAAACACAGACAATATTAAAACTTAAATAAAAGTAGATAAGTACCGAATTTAATTACTTTTGCAGCTGTTAACTATGTATTTTAATCGAATTTACTTAATAGATAACACGTTAATTAGTTACATCGTGCATGTTCGTGCTTCTTTACCTTTCCAACTATTTAGTATCGGGTTGATATGCGAACTATTACACTAGTGCATTACAAACTTGCTCTTTCTACTTGCTTATGGCCTTAATACATCAGCCCCCGTAGCATGACCACCGTAGACAAGGATTTTTTTGACTGAAGAATCGACAAAATGACAGATTGTGTCGACACAATGACAAATTTCTTTGCACTATCTGTCATTTTGTCGATTGTTCCGTCAAAGAAATCCTTGTCTACGGTGGTCATGCTACGGGGGCAGGACGCATTGACGTAAGCCTATGCACAAAGCTTCCTCTTGTTCATCATCGTCATCCTCATCATTTCAGCCCGGAATCACAAATAGCTGTGTGCCCTTTCTCCTGCCACACAGCACAGTTCCATGAACCCTCATCCAGGTGGTTCCTGCGAACTGTCTCTTTCGCATACTGGAGGTTATGGTACGGGCCCTGCTCCTAATACGAAACAAAAATTTTGGGTCGCGGCAGACCGAAGAGAAGATGGCGGGACGTCTTGGATGGCTTCCTCGCGAATTGGCGAGAAGAAGCACACCATCGTGAGAAGTGGAAGGAATGGGGGAGGCCTTTGCTCAGGAATGGGACAAAAAGGGTTAATTACACAAAAGTTTACGTATCGTAACCGTATAACCGGCGTCTAAAGTTGTTATTTTGTAACAACTTTTGATGGCTAAACTCATTTTGTTTAAAAAAATGATACAAAAAGTTGACTAATATACGTCGCGTGGACAGTTTACACGATACACGTGATTTTATTCAACAAAAATGAAAGCGTGGCAACAATATGCGCGGATGTGTCCAAACATTGCTGTAATAACAATACAGTGTACTATGCAAAATTACTAATATACTTTACCGTCATTGCGTTACAATGCGTCAAAGCGTCTTGTCAAAAAGCGTCTCTCACTTACTGAGTTCCTCAGCTAAAATCACCCCATGGTTTACCTATTCTAATTCGTCAGCATCAACATATTTATGACCGACCGCTTTAATGAGTCCTCCGCCTTGCCCCATCAAAGGCTCATTAAGCGTCCACAAATTCCTAACAATATCCCACATTTATTTGCTTTAAAATAACCATAGTCCACGTAGGTACGATACTAATTGAACCAATACGTGATCTGATCAACCATCAGAATATTTCATTTAAATTGATACCTTCGCGAGGACTCATTAAAGCGATCGGTCTTTAGGTGAAGTTCTTATCATGACTCTATCTTAAACAAGCCTTTATGAATAAGCCACTAAAAGTGCAAGTTTAGGCGAGCGCACGTGTGTGAATACAACCACTTACAATGAAAAAATATTGAAAAATACGATTCCACAGTTTCCAAAACAACACGTGACGGTTTTTAAACAAAACCGAAAGCGTGGTAACACCGAATAAGCCAAACTTTGGCTAATTGGCTGTGGAAATGATAGTCTGAAAAATATTTGAACAAGTGTATTCGTTGTTAACTGAATGTCACGTCAAATTGTATTAATTTTAAAATTAATACATGCGATTTTTCTTGTTATCTGCTGTTTAATCGAAAATATGTCGAATCATGCTTACGAATGCTTTTTATTGTTTTTTTTTTTGTGTATGCATTCTCTGTTTACGTGTGATGAGTAGTGATGAGTTCTCATGTTCTTAATCCGTTTTTTTTTGTGCATAATGCTCACTTTCAAAGTTTCCAACAGATTGATGATGGATAGGCCGATTGGATTGCCTTACCTAGACTTTTTTTACGCTAATTTCATTTAATGTTGTCATCATCATACATTGAGAACGATAGAGGTTGTTATTGTAACACTATCTACGACTCCATGCCATTTCATTTTACTTAATAAAAAAAAAACACAAGCACTCACAATCGGATGCCTAAAATCATTTGGAGTCTACTTGAAGTCAATTTAGATGCTATATTAAAGGTGGTACTCACAGTTTCACAAATGTTCATGTTACAGCAGTTCTCAATGGTGATCTCGCACTGATCAGGACGCGCAGTCATCGGTGTCACATTCTTGTTCACGATTATACGCTTCTTGATCCTGGAAAAATAAAATATATGGTATGTTTTAATAACGAAGAAGAGGAGAAATTTAAAGTAAGTAAAGATCCGGTCCATCCGGTTTCAACGGACTTATTGTGGACTTCGGACACTGACAGGTACTTCAGTATAATATCTGTCCAGTTAGACCGAAGTGAACAAGCACAGGTTGCGATCGCAATGGCTTTCAATTTGACAGTCGAACGATCTGTATTGAACGTATAAGTTCACTATTTGTAACAGACTCCATTGCAATTGCAAGTGTTACGTAACAAGGAGCCCGTTTGAAAATTAACATCTATAAAAAAAATAATCTTAAATTCATTCATTCACTGACAGGCAACGGACCGTCTAAAGATAACGAAAATTTACCCCTAAGGGGGTTACATAAGGGATGAAAGTTTGTATGAAATTTCGCCAGTTTTGTCCATAGGAAATTCCCTCGATTAATTATTTTTAGGCAATCCTTGTGTTTAAATTAAAGAAGCAAAAAACGTCATTTAAATGGTGCATCTACTTAGATAACAGCAAGGATTACATTAAACAATTAAGGACGCTTTAGTGCGTAAAAGTAAGCCAATTGCGTCACTGGCTATAAATGTGGTAAATTCTGAAGTTCCAAGATAGCTGTGCATACATAAAAACATAAAATACTTCTTACTTCGATGAGCCACTGCTGATTATAAATAAGTAATAACTTATTTTTTTTCTATAATCAGTAGCATCCTTAGAAGATCAGCGACAACTATTCAAAATCATTCCAATTACTTTGGAAAATGGTAGAAATTTGAGCCTAGGGTGGTATATTGGCAAAACTAAGGTCATTTACTAAATAATTGGTTTCTATTTTTCCTTTCTTACCCTTATTTATTTTATTCACATCCACACTACTTACATCTAAATATGATCATCTCTACCTAACCTTATGTTAAGTAATGTTAATTGAACCATCGCGGCATATTACGTGATATTGACTCTATCTACTTCACCTGCCTGTCCTTGAGTCAAGGACCTTGACCCATGTTTCCTCCCTCTACTCTCCCCGTAATGACCCCTGTCAGCTGTCACGTTATAAATCACTTCCATGTCGTTCATATCATCTCATCATCTGCCGAGCCTTTTTCCTACTATGTACTCGGCTTCCAGACCGACGCTTATCTTACTTACTTTCATTCATATCATCTACAATGAACTGCAAAAACTGACAAACCTTGGCCTCCTCCTCAATTGCAGAACTTTAGTGATGAGAACCGCGCAAGCCAAACACAGCATTCCACTTAGGATACCCAGCATTATGATGATGGGGTCTCTCACGGGGTCCCAGCCATCGACACAGCCTTCTATCACTGTATCCGAGTTGAAGCTATCGGGTGTCATAGACATTGCCGACCTCTCGTCTGGTTTAGTGACATTGCACCTGAAATAATTTAAATGTTATTTGTTTTACGCTCAAATAGTTATAAAGACAGAAAAGTAGAAAATCAATGAAGACATTTGCTCTGCAGTAAAATTTGCTAGAAGCAGTAGAAGAAAACTAGTAAAAATGGAACATATACGACTGACACCAACGATGCCCAACGTTTTCTAAAACGACAATGCCTGTGTGCCATCATCAGACAGTTCCAAACAATAATATACATATAAACAATAATTGCAAACAATTCACATGTTCATATGAAATTATATACGGTCAAATCAACATTTGATTCATTGCTCAGTGTTCATTCCAATAGTCCGTGTATGTTCAAGTGTTTAGATATTGGTTCAACGATTCTTTTGTCTTATTTTCTCATGCGCTAGACAAAACTATATAAGTAAATGATTTGTTCTACTTACTGGCAACTTTCATTAGTTTCTACTTTAGCTGGCGCCTGGCTGGCAGATGCAGTGGAACTAGAGCTAGGAGTTATAGTAGTAGTGGTCGCCTCTGTGGTGGTGGTGTAAATCTTAGCTGCCTCGCATCTTAAACCTTCATAATCTCCAATGCAATGACACTGGGGCTCACTGTTCTCGTCCAAGGAGCAGCTGCCGTGGTTTAAGCAAAAGCCATGACACGCGTCGACCTCGCACCGTACTCCAGAATAGCCGGTATTACATCTGAAATAACGAAAGAATGAAACAGGGAAATGGAACGGACGGGAGATTGAAAAATTAAGTAGATAAAGTTTTACCTGCATTTAGGTTGCCCTTCACCACTGACGCTACAATCTCCTTGGAAACAGTAATTTTGGCAAACTGAAATATCGCATCTTTCTCCAGTGTATCCAGGTGTGCATTTGCATAATAATTTGCCACTAACTTTCATGCCATGGACACAAAACAGGCCTGCATCAGTAGGAATGTTGAAGAAATCGTTGATCCCTGACTTATTTTGTGGCAGACTCGTTAGTGTTTCGCATTCAGTAGTTCCTTTAGTCTGATCCTCAATTTTATAATTTGCAACAATTCCGAAAGGTGTTTCACTTTTATAGTTGGTAATCTCTTTTGGTTCATCTCCTATTGCTGGATTCTTTGGTAATTGCCAAACTGATTTGTAACCCCAGTCCACCCAGTAGATAGAATCTTTCGACACGGTCAATGCATTTGGTTGATGCTGTACTCCAACTAATAATGTTTTTCTGTTATTTCCATTCAGATCTGCACTTTCAATGGAATAGTGAATGCCTTCTTTATCATCTGCCCAGTACATTTTCTTCGTCTGTTGATCAATGGCCAAGCTGACTGGCATGTAAATGTCGCTGTCAACAACAACTTCTCTCTCTGTGCCATTAAATCTAGCCCTCTCTATTGTGGGCTTCTTTGTGTTTGTGTTGGTCCAGTAAACATACCTGTAATTTGTAAATGACTATAAATTATCACATAATCAAATATTATTTCTTTAAATTTTAACTGTCACTAGGAACGTACCCTCTACAGCTATCCACGGCAATAGCTCTGGGAATGTCTTCATCCATCTTGAACAAAAGATTACCGTAAACATTGTTTTTTGATCCAGGCTTCAGTGAAATATAATTGATGCTTCTCTCATTACTATCAGTCCAAAACAATAGTCCTGTGACTGGATCGAAGGCGAGACCTTGGATATTTTCGTATGCTTTTCTCTTGACTAATGATTGGTATTTCTTACTAGATATGCTAAAACTAAATATAGAGGCGTTGTCGCTCTGTTTGTCAACGAATAGCAGCATATTGTGTACTGCATCATAAGCTAATGCTGTGAGGTCTCTGAACTGGACGCCTTCAGTGTGGTTTTTGACTTCATTGACATAAAAATCTAGCTGATCTCCTGAGGTTACGGCAAAGTCTGGAACAAGAAAGAAAAAAAATAAGGATCCATGTTGGTAATAATTTGAATTATTTTATGGTGATTTCATTACAATTGAGAGGCATTGGCTTAGATGACGCTTTTCTAGAACAACTCGCATTCTGAAAGAGAATTAAGTACCGTGGAAAATAGACGAATAAAAACTCCGTTATGTAATGTTGTAAATGCAAGTGCCAATTCTCGCATTATTTGGCAGCGCTGCAGCGGTTGTCGCGTGACTTACAAACGCTGATTGCGGAGGTTAGTTACATCTTACATAACGCCACCGTCTCGTACGAAATCGAGTGGCTTGTGACTCAGATTTATGAGTAAATAGGCAACATATTGTCTCTATTACTACACTTGTTGCTATGGTGTCTATGAAGCTAAGTACGCATTCCACGTTAAATTGAAGCGAGTCCTTAGAAACTACCATGTACTGTAAGACAAATCGAATTGATTGCATTTAGGACTGACCACTTTTATCGATGGCGAATCGGCTTGAACCGACTAGAAATACCTTTTTTTGAAATGCGAAAAATTACTTCATTGGCTGAATAGCTCCAGAAAATTCCGCGTCGTTAAGGTCTCTGTCGATGGTCGAACCTACCGGGGGTATTAGTTCCTACTTGGCGGCGGGCGGAGCACAAACATCTCTAAAGCGATAATTAAATCGTGTCCAAGTATTTAGTATCTACTCTTCTCAATGAACGTCTGGCATTCTTTTAGTAGTGTTCGACAAAAATATCTGTAGGAGACTAGGTTACACTATTTTTAGGTCAGACTTCAACATAAAAGTAGGTTCGCATTCACATAGATGGGAAGGTTTTTTACTTTTGGAAACGACACGTCTTTTATCTCTATTATTAAGTAATACCAAGTACGTCATACACCACGCATATCTTTATATGTTCTTCACGTCAACGTCAGAAGCGCACAAGCCTTATTTGCATATTTATTTTATCTTAACGCTCCTGTCAAGTTTTGTGTTCGCGAAGAAATACGTTTGTGGTAGTTTCCTTTAGTGGAAATAGGAGATAAATGCAAAAGGTTTTTGCTAAACTTGTGTCTGGGGAAAATGTATTTATCGCGTACCCCACGCGTAAGCATAAGTCACCGTTATTTTACAGGGAGGAACCCCACCGACGCACAAACGCCTACCACATATTTAGGACATCATTCTGAACCCCGCTTTTAATTTACAAAAGTTGTAACACTTAATATGTCATCGAGTTTACACTTATTGACGTGAGCCTATCAGAAAGAGCTTTAAAGGCAATTAAAAGCGAAAAAGACATCATTCGTATCGGTTTGGGCGCCGCGAACCAACATCACGTCGGCCTATTCGCTGATATTGCAACGATATAAAACCTTTTCTCCGGCTCTAGTCGATTTCGCATCGATAAGAAAACTGTTCTTATTTCAAATAGTCACGTTAATTTGCCAACTGTCAATTGATTCCTCTTATCAAAACATGTTGACCGCCACGACGCGATGGTCGCCAATCATTACGATCAAGGTCACAGGTCAGAGACGCTATGTTGATAGTCGTCTTGTAAATAATCAAGTCTTTATGTAGCCAATATTGTATGTAATGTATGGAATCGGAGAAAAGACAAGTTACTTTGTAAAACACAAGAAGGCACCTGTTTTTGTATCTATATTTATGTAAGTAAGATTGAAAGCTAATATTTATAGACTCGCCTTATATACGGAAAGGAAATCGAAATCAAATCAAGATCAGAATAAATAAAAAGACTATTTAATTTCCTTCATAACTCTTTTTCTTATTTCTTCGTCTGCATTTAACTGTGTACATTTTTTTAAATAAATTACTCTTAAATTTCAATATTAGGTTTACATTGCGATTGACTTTCAATCGTCACTATTGAAATGTCAAAATGACAATGCCAATAACATTGCGATTGGTAGTGGATTAGACTGTTGCTGAGTATTTTTTAAATAAAGCAAGAAAACATACTGCAATTCATCTGAAGTGGTATAATAATAAGAATGCTTGGGAATCTTATTGTTTGTAAGTTATGTTATTGCAAATAAAACCTTAGTTATATCCGTGGGTGGGTGGGCAAGCAATGCTCATGTTTATTTTGTTTTACCTTTACGATCGATTTATCTGCAAATCGCTGTCATAAATAATTAACGATGACAGTTTTTCTTATCGTGGTGTATAAGTAATGTTTCGTTATATCATTTTCATTTATTTTTATGCAGGAAAAAATCCTATCGCTTAGGTTAGCCCACGTTCGCATAGTTGCTTTTTTCGCGAAGTTTCTTGCTGCGCTTGGGATGTCCAACTATCGATGATGAGCCGTCCCTTGGGAATCCAACAGAGTGCATACCTAGCTCGTTATAAAAGCGCACTGATAGATGTTAAACTCTCAGCCCTAACCAGAGGGTTGAAAACCTAGTGCACAGTAGAATAACGTCGCTTTAGGTCGGAGTAGACCAAGTGTCCAGAATCCAGATATAAGAACGCTTTCCACGCGCACGCTACGTACGCACGACGGCCAATGAAGCTATACAAAACCAGTTTACACGGACCTCTCGTTGTACGGGGAATTTATACAAAGCGAGGCCATGTTATACTGGAAATGTACAGCTTGATGTGCCGCCGTGTGTACTACTGAACTCTATGCCCTGAGTAATAAGGTTGAAAAGTAGTCGCCCATCATCGAGTGCGGTTGTACACGCCTCACAGTCAGTCTGACATCTTCCATAGAGTTCCATACATTACGAACGACATATGCACGCACATCACATCGCACACCCGTTTGGTCTGTCCCGGCCTCTAAAAAGCCGTTAAATATGGCCTTGGATACTATCCAAGGTATGACAATAAAAGCACAACCTCTCGTGATGTGTAGTTCTACAATTTCAGGAAATTCCCAAAAAAAATGGTTTCTACATGTCTGTAGGAATTGACGCGATCGGCTGATACAAATTGTACGGTAAAACTAAAAAAAAGTTACGAATTTCCAACAATCGTATAACAAAAGTTATTCAGTATCATGGTCTGAGTCCCCACACGAGAAATTGTACGTTTATTTTGTTACACCTTGTATACGGTAGAGATAAATAAGACTTATTTAACTGTTTTATTCGTTGACTGTAACGTGTAAGCATGATCAGCATATAATGTTCCCACTGCTAGGACACAGGCCTCCTCTCTATGAGAAGGGATGGGCTATAATCCACCACGCGGGCCGTAACGTAAGATACTTTATATTATGACATCATGAAAACTTCAGTCACTAGGTACTTGAGAAACACTTTATCCGTGTTGCATGTACATACAGACATACTGCACTGCACCTATTTATTACTACTCACATGAGTTATGATAACAATAGATGTTGAATCCACAAGTTGCTAGTGACACACCCACACGCCCTTCATACACAATTACATAAGTATTAGTAGTACCTACCTATGTACAGTCTTCCATAAATGATAAACTGGACAGTTTTCCATTTACTTTGGTTAGTTTTTTTACAGCTAAATCGTGATGTGGCCCCCTTATATTAACTCAAAAATGTAAATATGATTGTCATATTTACCAATATCCATCAAAACTTCATATACAGGATACAATTAAATTACCCAGCGAAACTCCACAAAACGTGATAAAAACAGTACCTATTTAAATATTTTAATCTATTATTATAGTGATAGGTATTATCGCCACACAATTATCACGTTTTAACAAGTTATTCTGCGATTTTCAAGACTGACGTAAAGTAAATAATTCTAGACTCAGTTGACGTAGGTCCGACGAATTTGAATATTTAGATATTCTGAAAGTTTGAACGGTAAAACTGTTATTTAGAAGGTCTACCTTACGTAACTTATTACATAACACATAAAATGTGCGCCTGTAATCCCCGAAGGGTTAGGCAGAGGTGTGCCTAATAGTACACCCACATTTTGCCAGTTATTTTTTTAAGTGTAATAGGGGCGAGCCTATTTCCAACTTATTACTATTCTATCAAAATAAGTTATTTGCCTACTTTACAGAATAAGAAGTCACAAATTGCTGTTTTTTTTTTACCTTGGAAGGTGTTTAATGTTGATAAGTATCAAGTATGTTTATTTATAATGCTCTGTCGTCATTCTTTAAATATTTATTTCAGAAAACATTCCTTGTTAAGGCTGGTCGCACGCTGGTCCGTTCGGATTTATGCGGATTTTTGGCCCTCCGACCGAGGCTTAAAAAAAAATAAAATCACTACCGAAAACAATTTTTTTACTCAAATTCTCTTTTTCAGGACTTTTTAAATTTCGAAATGGTAACCCCAGCCGCACCGCAACGCAAAAACCATCATAGGTACTATCTACATCACTTTCCTACTTTTTGTACGTACTTTCAAATGCTACCTAGCTGCACCGTTCAAAGGTTCCGTACCCGAAAGGTAACCAACGGGACCCTATTATTAAGCCTCCGCTGTCCATCTCATGATCTGTAATAGGTAGACAGTTGAATTTTTCACAGAATGTCTATTTCTGCTGCCACTATAACAACAAATAATAAAAATAAATAAAAAATTAAAGGGGTGAACCCTTCATGAGCGAGTCCGACACGTGACCGGTTTGATTGTATTGCAACGCGATGCGGCTGTAATGTGTGCTTGGCTTTATACTTTTTAGCTTTGTCCTTGTGTACAATAAAATTAAAATAAAGAAAACATTTTATCATTGCATCATCATTCCTCTTCAAAATATTCGTTTGTTGCCATCAATCGTTAGATGTTTTGCTGAACATTTCGTTGGAAATCGTCGAGGTAGGTCTAACACGAACAATACTGTGAACGTCGGAACTGCGTACGTCTGTCGTGCGAATGCGTACGCGGCATACTCAGAAAATGTCACGTCACCGGGGCTGCCACACAACGGTGAAATATTCAAATAATAATTAATATATAATTTCGTCGTCAGTAAATATTAAATAATTATCATCTCTTATCTAATACTTATTTGTTTTTTTGTTGATAGTAGGATTGACTATTTTAATTACATAAATGACGCTCTAAAATGCTTTTAAGCTGGCAGAAGATAATACAGTACTATCATAGGAGGCATCAACAGATTTCCACCATTTGACTTTGGGAGAAAGTTATTATAGTACCTGAACGGTCATTGGTAACACTTTGACCTTGAGCCTTGCGTAGTACGGAGTTTCAATAGAATAAGAGACCAGCTTATACTTGCTTTGACATGCAGGCGTAGCGAACGTACCCAAAAAGCAAACGGTTTTTTTTCTAAAGCCTCATGTCGGCATACTAACTCACTTCCTGCCGGTTTTTTAACGCCGTAGAGTATTTTTTATTGAAGAAGTATCTATTTGAAATTCGAAGAGTGTCACAGTCAAATATTTTGTAAGAATACTTTCGCGATTTCCAAGCTCGACCGCGAACTGAGTTAGCAACTTCTCAATATCTGCCTAGCCTTTTCCCAACTATGTTGGAGTCGGCTTCCAGTCTAACTGGATGCAGCTGAATACCAGTATTTTACATGGATCGACTGCCTATCTGACCTCCACAGCCCAGTTAGAACTGGGTAATACGATACCCCTTGGTAAGACCGGTTGTCCGACTTTCGGGTCACTGTCTACCTGTAACGATAACGAGTTGCAACTTGTCATCTCAATGTCAAATTCGTGCGCATGCGCAGCAATTTCACAAAAATGATAAAAGGAGACAAGATTATGATAATGAGCTATTATTGTCAAGAATTACATTATTTATCATGAAAATATCACGTGACTAGATAAACAGTCTCATTTTCTAGACCAATGTTTTTGTTACGTCGTGTTGCATTTTAGGCCAAAATTATATAAAAAGAAAAGAAAACAAGGTCGCTTTAAACTGGGTAATCCGTGATGTAGGTGACTAATGTCAAGGTGATATATTCTTTTTTCTTTGGTGATGTATTTTTACCTGCTTGTCGCAGTCACGACGTGCAAGCTGTTAATTTGTTTCTTTTTTTGTTCCGTCCTGTTGAATTTATAGTTTATTGTTTTATTTGTGTTTTGTAATTTTGTGTGATGCACGTCATATCCCTGCGGCAAATAAATATATTTTCTTTCTTTCTTCTTTTTGCTTATAGGGTGCTTGACAACCCTGAGTTTTTACATTCCTGGCGAATTCAATTTAGGTACGTAGGTAAGTACTTATCTTTACTACAGAGGACGTACAAATAGGAGCTCTTTATCATCGTCTTCGTTGGTTTGCCTCGTTTCCTCTGGCTCCCGCAAACCCCTTCTAGGGCATGCAGTACCGGTTCTGGTTAAGAACCAGGTGTACCGGTTCTTCCTACTGAACCAGAACTGGTTCTGCATGACCTACCCCCTTCGAACCTAACCTGACCGTGTCAAGGTGCCCGAAGTTTCCGAGCTCGCTTCTCTTTATTTGGTTATTGTTTTCGATACACACACATTTCGCCAGTTGTGTTTAAGACCCATGTGATAGGGGGCGAGCCTATTGCCCTCAACCGAGCAGAAATCCAGACTCGAAAAAAATTCTGATGGAAAAACTCAATATCACTTTGCTCGATCCGGAAAACGAACCCTGGACGCACTCACGCTCAGCAGTTAGACAGCAGCTATTTTTCAAAGGGAAGCCGGTAGAAATCGAGTTCTATGGAACCTTCGCCAAATAAATTATAAAGCTAATCGGGATTGTGGCTAATCTAATAGGAAAATATGTTTTCCTGTTTATTGAATCCTATAAATGGCAAATAATAAAGAACCGTGATATCATGCTTTATGTTATGCGATTATGCGTTACGGTAAGGTAAAAAATAATAATTTATAATAACAAAACGAGGTAGAAGTGTTTTTCAGTTGTTATGCGATTTCGATTTTCTTTTAATGTAGTTTTTAAATGATGTCAAATAAATATGAACAAATACCGATAAATGTGCTGGGTAAAACAATAAAATTGTAGATATTTTTGCAAGTCACCTATTTATTTAATTTTAAAATTCAATGTAGGTAAATAGTTGACTTTCTCTTACACGTTTTTTAGTCATATTAATCATATATGTACCTACGTACTATGTATTTGATATAATTAAGTATTCATCATAGTCATATTTTGTTGCAGTATTAAATACTTACTTGAGTATAAAAAAATAAGTTAGTAACTAGTTTATGTAAGCCTTTGAACTTTAAACTTACATCTACTTATCATAAAACAAACAACTGATAAATGGAAATAAATTACCTCACAAATAACATCAAATTTAAATTATTTTCTTTGTACAGACGCCAAGTACATCAAATTTCTTTAATAGATTTTCAGCGCTATCGCTAAAGCATTAGGTTCAAGGTTGATTGGGAAAATTAGACAGTTTCGGGTAGCTTGATGTGTTGGCGTCTGTACAATTCACCGACGTGTATGGTTCACCTACAATAAATGGTTCCATTAAACCAACAGGATATTCTTGTTAATTTACAGAAATAAAATAACTATATTGATAGTATATTTATACCTACTTGAGTAATTAGATTAATTACTAGTGAAACGTGCGAAATAATGAATAATTCCTTTCAATTCAACCCTTATACAATAGCCGGCAATTTCATGCAGGAAATGAAACTAAATTATTTACTTAATTTAGTTACCTCCTACCAGATATCGGTATCGTTTTGGTAACTAGTAGTAATAAAAACAAAAGTTATGTTCCACGTATGAGGTTGTATTTCGCGTTGGATTTCAAGAACAGGGTCCTATTTATATCCGGTTCTTGTACATAAATATTAAAGTCGCCACACAAGTACTATGTATTTCCAAGTAAGTAGTAGGTACTACTTTAATTAGGGCTGCTAAATTCGTTGAGATAAGTTGCGGTTAGATTCTTCTTAATCAATTTTGTAATAATTGTTGTAACTCGTTATGGAGTACCTTTTTTTTTTGTTTTATTATGGGAAATCATCAAATGACCCCCCCCCCCCCCCGCTATGGGCGGAGCGGAAGGGAGTGTCAGACTTGTACTGAATACATAAATGTAATATTATCATTAACACTAGAAACGGGATATTTACCATGTTTACTGATTCACCAATTTACAAAATGAATATCATTTTATTTCGTGATGCCTAAACAAAACCGTACCGTTGGATTTTTAAAGCTCGGCTCAGTGATGAAAGTTCAAAATTGAACGTGCAAACGCTGTTGAGGTGTTAGTGAAAATAGGAATTAAGTATAGGAAAATGACTACGGATGACGACGGTATGTACGACGGCCAATCAAGCTTTACAAAACCAGTTTATGCGGACCTCTCATTGTATAGGAAATCTATACAAAGATAGGCCAATTTATACTGGAAATGTACAGCTTCATGTGTACCTACGTGACTAAGGTGCGAAAAGTACATTAGTTACGATGTGTTTTCCTAGCTCACATATGCACAAACTAGGTAAAGCACTTAATAACAAAAAATATTCTCACGATTTCAAACATAACACAATAATAATGTCTTGTGATGAACGCATTCAAACCGAACACTAGATTTGATCGTCTAATAACTGAACACACTTCAATTTCATCAAATAAATCAGATATCTATTATTTTCATTGAACAATCAATTGAAAGATTGAACAGCCCTAGTTACGCCTATTATGATAAATTATTCAATACACACGGAACTGTTCAATAAATAAATTCCGTATCAATGTAGCTCCTGTACAATATAGTCGAAGAGTTGAACAACCGGACATGGCAAAAAAAAAACTGTATCTTTACAAACTTATCTCATTTGAATACTAGTTTGATGACGCTGTTACAAAACCCTGGTGAATAAGCGGAAACCATTGGCAATTTCGAAGTTTTTTTTCTGGTTTCGGGGGATTTGGCATACCTGGTAAATCCACGATATCCTTGGTATTTGATGACGGTGTTACTACTGAGCTCTAGAACCTAATGTTCTTTGTAAAACCCCACCTGGATTTTGAAGGTCTTCTGAAGATACTCCTAGGAGTTTAGACACCAAAGCCCGGGACGCGCCAACATAATAAGTCGGGGACTTTGTTCTTGCCGACGGGCTAGGTGGCCGGTCGAGTTGTCGGCGGCACGAGATCTGCAACCTTTTTTAGCATTTGCAATGTGGAACAGCTTGAAGCCCATTTAATTTGAGCTTCGGACAAGTCGCTCAAGGTACAAGTGGAGTTGCACTATGAACAGGTTAGCAGGTAGGCCAGCGTTTGTGATTTTAATGTTGGATCTACTGCGAAAAGCTTGTATATATCAAAGATTTGAAAAATGTATTACTTTGGTAGTTAGTAGATGATTATAATTAGCGAGTGTCTCCATACATTTTTGACGTTTACACGTCTCTCAATTTTAATTTAACCAACGTTTGTTTTACGATCAATTCGAAAAAACTAAATTGTTAAAATCATTAAAATTAAATATCAAAAAGAATGTACCTTTTTTATAAATACTTCTCAATGAAAAAAAGATGTAATAATAGATACAGTCAACACAGAGTCGATTCAATGTCACGTGCATAGTCGACGTGTCTCGTCGAACTCAAGAATGCCACAAAAAAAAAACAGGACTACCAAAGAATTGGTACCGAAAACTTCTTTGTACCGGTATTATTTATATTGATAATAATATTTATTCATTAATGTCGATAATTCGTATGGAACATTAATATAATTACAACCTAACACGGGTTATCCGAACAAAATTGTTAACATTCCAAATTCGAATTTGACTGAATGAGATACAAGTGGGTGGATACCCGGAAGGGAATGCAGGGATTTCCCGACTATTCATTGTAAATGGTTTACAGTTAGAAATGAAACAATGTAAGAAAACCATAGGTTTTCTATTACAGAACGTTTTCCGAAATATCGCTGAAACAATAATATAAATTTTATACAATCAACAGCGGTATCGATATCAGTAGAAACCAAAATTCTCACAGATGAGTACTTAGATAAATAGAACTCTTTAAAATCTTTAATCAAATCAAATTATTCATCATCATCATTTCAGTTTAAAAACCGTCCACAGCTGGATGTAGGCCTCCTAGCATCGCCACATCGATTGGCCCTGTTGCTCATCCGGCCTTCACAAGGTCATCGGTCTACCTTGTGGGAAGCCTCCCAACTTCGCCACTCCAGAATCCTTCGGCCCCATTCGCAGCCATCAGTTCTGCGAGCAATGTTCTCCGCGCTCTACCACGTAAGTTCGGAAATTCTTAATGGTATCACGTAGATCCAAAATTTCGGCTCACCCTATTAGATTAAATCAGAGATACTAAACTATTGAACTTTTCTCTATCTACCCACAATAAAAAATTAAATAAAGGGAGATAATGAAAGAAATAACAGTATCGTCTACATATTTATCCGTGATTTTATAGTTCAGGCCAGAATCTTCTGAACTTCACCATGTATATCGGTTACCTTGGGTTTCTTGCAGATCTGATTCAATTTCGACCACGCAGAAAAACTGAAAATAATTGCATGCCCCAAATTGATTTCTAATCTATAAATAGGAAGCATACAAGTGCGATGGCACGTATTTCAAATTTTCAATCAATCAATCCAGACTTAGGTTTAAGATAAGATTGATTACAATCAGGAAATTATTACTGTATACTTGTTACCTAAATGTAATTACACTTTGATACTAAACTTACAAACACGTGTAATTTTATGACATTTTTATTGCTGGCTATGATAAAACTTTGACTAACTGTCTTTGACATAAGGATCGATAAGCCAGACTGTATTAATAACAACGACTTATGAAGAAGTTGGCCCTGGCTGGAGGCCTTAATCACAAGGCATCCACAGGATTTGTCCGGTTAAGCAGAAGCCAGCCTTCGAGGTTGAACTGCGAGATGCCCTATACAAAAAAAAAAAAAAGTTGGCATTGTATATTTTTTTTAAACTCAACCTTTTTATCCAAGTGTCTTCTCATACAGACCATAAACACAGTACCTACGATTTTTTTTTTTTAAGTCTATATAGTAGAAAACTATCTATTCATTTTAGATTATTTTTTAAGCTGTGAATAAGATTGCAAATACATCTTCCGGCGACTGACAACATTCAGTTGTTTAAGTACGCCTTAAAAAGCCGAGTGTCCTTGACCTACGCCCACAAATCGAATGAACAAGTGACGGTCAAGGTTAAAGGCGGCATGGCGTGCGTCAGACTTCCTTACAATAGATAGAATCGCGCACCTCTAGTTTAAACGGTAAATATGACGCCATGAGCTAGCTAGAGGCGCCTGTGCATTAACGACATTGACAGTTATATGAGTTATATCAAGGAAGTTAATGTATAAAATAACCATGGTAGTTATAACCTTATAAGTATAGCATACCTACTTATATTTGGTTGTATCTCGTTAATCCCTGACCGACGTGTATCTGTGGCACGGATGAACCGATTTAGATTTTTCTTTTCATCTCTTAATTTTCTCTTACAAGTGTTACCCCTAAATAAATCTACATAATAAAGCTCTTAAAATACATTCACACCATTTTTTGACAGCCTAAACCGCTGTCTAATTTAAATTATCAACAAAATAACATTGCCAATTGCCTTTCTTATCAACTTACAAAGCTTACATAATTAACTGCACAACCAATTAGCCTTTAAGGAAGAACACTGCAATCTCGTATCAGGGTGACCCATTGTTTCCCATTTCCCATCAACCATGGCCCATGTTGGCGCATGGCGTACGTGACCTAGCTCATGTAGTCATGCACGACGTCTGGTTTCATCTTACAAGCTTTCGTTGTCGCTAAGGAACATATTCAATTACAGCGCATCAACTAGTAGGCCACAATCAGTGCTTACGCCGAGGAATTTATTGTTTGATACAATGAAATTTTTAAGTAATCTAATACGTACTTAGGTACCTAGTTTTTTTTAGCTTGTCAAGTATAAAAGTCACATGAGCTTAGTTCTGTCAAAACGTACTAACTCTCACCAAAAATTTTCCCATTTTCCGAAGTATTTGAATAACGAACGATGATTAAATTTAAAAATTGTTTCAAGGATAGTAAATACCTTTTCGATGTTTACGGGACTAATTTTACTGGATGTTACGATACCACATTTGGAATATTGGATTAGGTTGTCTTTTAAGATTAGGGGTTTGTTCATTTGACAGAAATAAGTCCTTGGACTTCGTGTTAGGGTGTCCCAGTAAAGGCCCTTTCGCTTTTACAGAAGACCGCAAGAAACAGATTTTAGTAGTACTATATTACACTGAATGATAAATAAAGAATGAAGAATTTCTATGTAGCAGCCTCAGAGTCTGGATTGTGCCCGGTTGATGGCAATAGGCTCGCCCCCTATTACATGGGACTTGACATAACCGGCGAAATATGGGTTTACTATTAGTTACACCTCTGCCTTACCCTTCGGGGATTACAGGCGTTAAGTTATGTATATTAATTACACTGCATTTTTCAGTAAATGTAAAGAAATTGCAATTAATTGCTTCATGTAATCATCAAGCAATAATTTAACATGCCATGTTAATTTACAAAATGTTTATTTAATTTATTGGCTGTAAATTTTATTTTATTGGCAAAAATACCAACTCATAAATCAATTTTATAAGCCGCGTCGATGCCGAGCGTGAAGACACCACGTGTGGCCACGTTGTGATTGTTGATAATGTCATAATGTCATGTAATAAAAGTATACAAAAGGTGACCTTTGCGTATCTTTATTATAAACAAACTGTTGCCCGCGTCCCTCGTTCGCGTGAAATTATTTAAAAAAAAATACTTCCCTTTTTGAATCGGATCTTGTTACCAATTTCAAGCTTTTTATTATTTTTTTTTGTACGGGGGTTCCGTGTATATACATGCAAATGAAAGAACTCCTTTTAACATTAGCTCTCTGCCAGTAAAAGTCCTTCAAAATCGGTCCCGGCGTTTCTGAGATTAGCAGGAACAAACAGACAGACAAAAATTGAAAAAATGTGTTGAATCGCGTTCTTAAATGTTTTATTCTTTGTATAGATGTACCTACATGTAGTCAGCATTTACACGCGTATAGTTAATTCGAAAATAATGACGAAACTTGAGTACAAAAGAAAATAAATGCAACAAATTGCATACAATACGGTGAATAGCCTTGAAATTTCTAACTAAATCCGATTCAAATAGCAATAACATTTTCATAATAATTTCAGGCGGACGAAGGTCGCCTAAAATGCAGTAACTATGTATTTAACATTATTAACCATCTTCAGAAAACTGTACTTTTCAAACAGAGCAGTAAATTGATCATTTAAACGTAAGTATTTATACGAGGTCAAATGGAATTAGCGAGCATAAGGCTGAGGCCAAACGAGCGTAATTTTTTGAGCTGTGATTCGCGTAAAATGAGTCGCAGAATTTACGCTGCATTCGGTTTTATACTAAAGTCCTGTTTATACCACACGGCGATGCATTTTGCGTCTCTTGAATGCAGCGCAAATTCCGCGACTCATTTTACGCGACTCACAGCTCAAAAAATTACGTTCGTTTGGACTCAGCCGAACTCCGCAGACTTGAAGAGACTCGAATCTCGATATCTTAAACACAATAAATCAAAAAGATTTATTGTTTTTTTATTTATCATTTATGTCAGGCTACAATGGCCTGTTCGTCATAATTATTATATACCTAGTTCCCTAACGTATTAGAAACTTGTGCCAAAGAATATCTTACTATAAGCACATCACTTGTGCTCTAAGGTCAATGATGGTTGTGTAGTTTAGTTGGTGTGTTGGTTCTTTTTTGTATTATAGTAAAATTAAGATATGGATACCCACCCCGCTCTTGCAAATTCACTGACTAATAAGTTTTGGCCTTATACAGGGTGGAAGGGACACCGGCACGAAAACAGTTACCACGTATGCAGTACATCATTCTGAGTCCCCCCCCACATAGAAATTTTTCAGCAGTAATTAAAAAAAAACAGCTTTTCCATACATTTTGACCGTGTAGGTATTGCACTTTTTTAGGAAACAGATGTGGGGGGGGGGCTCAGAATGATGTACTGAATACGTGGTCACCGTTTTCGCGTCGGTGTCATTCCACCCTGTATTTACGCTTACCGTATTCCTACATCATTTTCTACGGACGTCATTCATAAAAGCTCCTCTATTCTCTTCATAAGAGGAAGTTGGGGGTATTTGCGTCAGTTGATATTTGCCTTACTGACGTGACGACCCCATTCTACTTGAGAGTTTGAGAGCCATCGAGCATCGGCCGATAGACATTAGCTAAGCCTCTACTATCTGCCGTCTATGACTCAAAAGTAGGTTTGCCAACTTTATAAAAAAATAGAGTATTTACTTCTAGGTACATACTTTAATTAAAAAAGATCATGCTTGTACTTTTTGTGGAACAGCAACTTTTTTCGTTATCTTTTAAATAATTTAATTTTACCTACGTGTATACAAGGTGTAAACGGACCCTTCACGAAGCCGGCAACCAAGCATTCTGAGCACAATATTACAATAAATACATGGTTACAATCAATGGAAAATGGCCACTTCTTGACAAGATAGGTTCAATTTATCTCTTATTTAAAAGATTTGATTATACGTATGTAATTTAATTTAAAGTAAACGTACAGTCATGGCAAAAATACCTTTAGGTTTCTATTTATAAGACTTTATATTATTTGTTTTGTGTAAATCTATAGTTTAGTATTATAGCTATAAGAATCGCTATTGTTTTATTTTAAAAAGACTTTTTGTTATATCGTAGAAACTTTATCAAAAGTGTTTTTATTAAAAACATAATTAATTATTATCAATAATAGAATTGTTTTGTTTTCAGAAAAATGTTTTCTGTTTTGTGTGTCAAAACAATCATCACTCCATTTATATCACTTAAAAAACATTTATTTCAAGTTTATCACAAAAAAACAATTTCGCTGCGTCCCGTCGCGACACAGTGGGTTTTTTTTTTATTTTGATGTATTTTACGTAACATTTTGCAATCTTTTGTAAACAATGTTGCAAAATGTTTAGTAAAATTCGCTACATGTACCAATCTAGAATGCCTGATACAATGATAAACGTAAATAAACAGTCAGGGTACGTCAGAGGCACACAACTGAGGTTAGGAAAACATAGCTTTCTTATGTTTGAAAAAGTATTAAAACATTCATTCCAATTTATCTTACTGCTATTATAATGTGATAGTTTGTGAGGATGAAACGATGTTTCATTGTTCTGCGAAACGATAACCATGTAAACACGATTTTAACAAACTAATTTTTCTGGAGCTTTGAAAATTTCAGGGTTAAAATCACAGAAAAATACCACTGTGGGTACTTCTTATATTCTTTTATATTCCTGTTTGTGCATTTTCTTTTGATATCAAATAAGTAAATACGGTATTCAAAAATTTCGCGTGCAAAATTAAATTTATATTCTTTATAATTATCATATTATTTTATTATATTATATTATTTATATTATATAACCCACAGATATACATACCCCTAGATCTGAGGAATAACCTCAGATTCTGAATATACTATTTAAGTAGATAGATACCAATGGGTAAACCCGATATATACTCAAAGATGAAATAATAACAAGTATATAATATTAATTAGAAGTTAAACAGATTAACCAAGATATAAATGACCTTAGTGTTCAATAATATAGCTGCTAACGTGATCAGAAACATGTCGCAAAAACATATTTGTTTACAAATTACGATAGGACACTATCACACTACTATCAACATTATTTTCATTAACTATTCATTATTTTTTTTTATTAAAAAATGAATACAATAACCCCATGATAAGTAGTAAGTAGGTTATCAATTTATCATGAGTCCGTACAAGTTCAAATCCTATCTTATAAAAAAACCCGACTGAAAAGCAAAAAAACAAGCGCATTGTGAAGCAAGCGGAACCCATACTAATATTAAAAAAGGTAAAAAATATTTTTAAGTTTTGAGGGGGGGAGGGGGTAATCTCCAGAATTGATCATCCACTGGCAGAAAGCTACATTATTGGTGCGTGCTATAGGTTATAAATTATATTTATATCATGCATATTAGCCAAGCTATCACATTTTTTGCGGCCGAAGTCGCGGGCAAAGTGCTAGTTGAAATATAAAATTATTAAAACATGGAATGGGAAATGCGCTTGTTTTTTGCTTTTCAGTGGGGTTTTTTAGTTTTTATATTATTTTTTTATTTCCAGCTGTTCAGTTTAATAATGTGAAAGATTTAATTTCGAATAACCAAAGTAAAAGTAAGTTTAAATCGTTATAAATCCTAAATGGCCTTTGAAATGAAAAATGATATGAGAAATCAAAAGATGATTTTTAAATACCCCACTTAATAAGTTCGTCGACTATATATTTTTTTTTTTTTTTCACAATAAAGCGTCTGGTTTTCGCCATATTGAATTTTCTCTAGAGCGCCACAAATGAACAATCATAAATAGTACCTATAGGCTCATAAACACATTACCCTCTTCCAGTCGTAGACCGAATACCTACATGCATTCATACAATTGAACTCTGCAAACATAACACTCTTTTACTACCGTGTACTAAGCACCATAATATTATATAGTGTGTTGGCAAGATTCTTAAAAGTACAGTCACCATCATAAGTACCTACTTACTTATCAGAAAAAAGTTTTCCAAAAAAAATAATAATTGAAACTAGCTGATTATTTATTTTTGTACCAGATAAAGTGTGAATGAGTAACCTTGCGTGACAAGTCTAATCTGGGCGTGTAAAACTGAAAATGCTTAAAATGACGTCATAATAATACTTACAAGTTTTGAAATATTATAATTTTTTAGTTACAATTCTTTAGTTACAAGTCATAAAACCAACCACCAACACACATGAGCCTTAAAAAAATCACTTTCTTTCATGTAAAAGTGACAGAAAGTGTTTTTTTTAAGGCTAAGTATATTGAAGTTATAGTCATGGCACTATCACTCACTATCACTAGGTCCAAAGATCTTGTGTTACAAAGTCACATTGCATTAGTTGTTGACCTAGGGGATAATAATGATAGTTAGGTGTCTAGGTCATAGTATTAATAGCTTCCCTGAGACTGCCATTGTGCAAAAAATTTATTACACTGAAGCTACATTATATGTTTTATTTTACACACCAAATGAAGAAAAAATGGCCTTTAAATCTATACAAATAAATAAAATTGAAGTTCCTGATCGTAATTTCAAAATAATAGCTTTTTACCGACTGCATATGAAAGTATATTACTAACAAACTCAAACTTGGACAAATTGAAACTTGGTTTTGTTAAGTAAAAGAAAGTAATAATTACTATAAAATTATAAATATTAGTTTAGACATAATTTAATTGTTAGGCTAGTCATTAAATGGATACTACCAAACCGTAATATAATTATTACTCCACTACAGACGGCAAGTGTAATCTAATCAATCTTCCACTTTTACCTAATTATAATTAATTGTACCTACTTCATTAACTTCCTTCATGTTTCAAGAGCTCTTTAGAAGAACAAGTTAATAACCTTGGAACGATTTATCCCACATTTTTTAAATAAATAAATGTCTACTGTTATCTCTTATCATCTGTGATAAGAAATAAATTGCTCGATAGTAGGTGTGAGTAACTTAACTATAGAAGTGCTGATAACATGTGATTACACGTAGTAATAAAACGTTTATTTATGAATCAATCATTGTTATTTGTAAAGGCTCGTACAGACGCAAAAAGATTGGCAATGAACATGACATATAATAAATGCGAATCTACGCAAACATTGCTTGGAAACAAGTAAAAAGTATGAAGAAAACATTTAGCAAAATCTCAATTTCACGAAATCGGTGGTGTTTTGTTTATGAGTCTCTTATTTAAAAATAAAAATACGTAGCACTTTCGTTAGTAACAGTAGGTACCCAAGTAAGACCCAAAGTAAGTACTCTATACAATTTGTATTAGGTAGAACGTATTTCACGCATTAATTTTAATCTGTAATTAAATTAAGCAATTAAACAAATTGAACTATAGGTAATAATACAATATTTTTCAAAGTTGTCTTAATAATGTTGCTTTAACTTACAATTTACAACATTAAATATTATTAGCATTTTCTGGGCGCAAAAAATATTAATTAAATACATACATATTTTAAATAAAATTCTTTGCATTCCTTATCAATATTTTCCAATCATTCTGATTAGTTCCAGTCTCTTAATATTTCCAACGATCAATACACGAACTGGAAAGATAATCAAAATTTTCCCAGTAACCGCCGTGCCGTCATCAATGAGGAGTAGGTATAATTAGCACATTATTGTGACATCGATGGCCGAGAAACTTCGATGGCACGCAAGGCGTCCTGATTTAAGAAATCCGTATTTAATTGCCCAACTACCAGTCTACAACCTTTAACTTGTATTGTGATCAGAAATCATTAACTTAGAACTGGGGCACGGCCGGTGCATAATATTTGAGTTTAGTTCTAGTTAGACTCAGCGCGCACTACAAAATTCATTCATTGCGGATAATGGTAACGACACATTGATCGACTGTTTGTTGTTAAAACAAGCTTATAGAAAAAAAATTGTTTTATAGGTGTGATGTCATTTTTTTTCGTATTCTTCTCGGCAAACCCTTTTAATTTCTATATCATGGGGTGCATAAAAAATAACTAGTCCGCTATGTTTGGGAGTCCGCCATATTGGATTTAGTATGACGTCACTTAGCTAACCATGCATTGTCATCTAAGCTAAACGTGTATGAAAATTTCAACTCAATCGGTTAGGAAAAACAGTTTTAAAATCCAGTTGCAAGATTTGACTAAAACAAACATACATTGTATACAAGAATTAGTATACAAACGTGTCGTGCACTCCTGACCAAAGACATATTAAAAAACGAAGATTTTAAAAAACCTTATTTGGGTTTGGGTTATTTACTTGTGACCCAAATAATTGCCAAACTGTACACAATACGGTCACTGTATGAGGAGAATCCGCGCACTGCGAATAGAAATCATTTGCGATTTAATTTCGCATTTTAAAAATCGCAACGTTTAAACTTCGTGGTGCGTGCTTAGCCTTAATGTTTACCATTATCACAGAAAAGTCGCACAATAATCGGTCAAGTCTGTTCTTGTGCCAATTTTTTTATGTAACGAATGTCGAATGTCGTGCGTGACCGCCACTCGATTTGCGTAAATACAGGTCCACATTGAAATGTATAGCGTTCGGGTATCTTCGGAAAACTTTGGCTGTTACCTGTATTCAATCAAATCTAAGAATACATAATTATATTCCACAAGTGAATCAAAGAAAAGAAAATAGAAGTGCCATGCATGACTGTATAGTGTAATCAATCAGTGATATTATAAATAAAAAGAGGATAGAGAGAGAGAGAGAGATCACACTAGAGATCACACTAGTGAGCGCAAAGTGTTGCAGACAAATTCAGACAATTGTCGTAATTTAAGTACTTCAAGCGCAATAGCTATTTCTTTCTGTATCATACGTCCCGTATTATCCATCGCAGTCGTAACAACGCAACGATATTTGAACGCCGCTCAGTATGAACGTAGCGTGTCCTTCTTTATAATATCATTCAATAAAATTGTTAAATAATTTTAAAACACATTTCTTTACCCACATTAATGCGCATGTCATGTTTTGAATTAATTTGTAATTTTCATCTATCTGTGAGTAAAAATTAACTTTATGATGCTGAGCATATTATTAATACCTTGACTGTACTTAGACCGTACCGATCATAATGTTTAGAATTTGTTAAGTTTACACTACCTACAACACTATTAATATGCATAAAAATTTGGGCAAGGAAGTAAGAATTTCTATTTCATTGTGTCAGTAGACGGTTGTGAGTACGTACATATATTATAGGTATATAGAGTAATTACATGCATACATATGGAGCAAAATGTCGCGAGTTCAACGACACGCCTGGCAATGAACATAATTTGCACCTACCTAGTTCACAAACTGGTTTCCATATCATACATTTTAAACATGTAAATAAAAAAAAAAATAGGAATCTTCCAAATAACGTTGTTGTAGCTGTGCCCCACACTAGGAATTTCTCCTGTATCGTGGGTGCGTTTACAAACATTTAAACTCACATACACAAACGGCCAGACCCGGAACAACTACTTATAGGCCACACAAATATTTGTTCCGTGCGGGAATCGAAACCGCGACAGCACAGCAGCCAATCGCTGAGCCACTGCGCCAACCGTGCCGTAAAATTTCTATCACAATCTAAAAGGATTTTGAAGGAAATTCGTAATACATTGCTTTTACTTTACTCACTCACTGATTGGCAGACTGAGTCGCTCGTCAACGTCTAACCCAAAAGCTTAGCACATTGGTACCCTTTGTTTTAGACAAGGAATAAGGGACCTTGCGCACTACACACTGCATTTATAGCATTCTGGCGATGTTTAGTGACAGACTGGACAGTCGTTTGCATAAGTTTTGGATTTACATTTAAGTTTTAATACTAACGTAGTCAAGTAAGTTCTGTATTTTTACTAACATTGGGCATTAATTTTGTGAACATGAATGTACTTATAGGATTTTGTAAATTTATTTATTTTATTTACTACGCGGCCACGACGCCGACTTTTGGTCGCAGTTCCTCGACCAGGAAGAAAGTTTGGTCGCACAACCGGGCGTCCGACCAGTTTTGTTCAACACAGTGGCTTGGCTTGCGACAAGTCGTAGTGTGCAAGGTCCCTGATGCCGCGAATCTGCGCTGGATTAGGGTGAGCATACATTAGGATTTGTCCGGACATGTCCGGCATTTTATCCACACGGACCTGGTCCGAAAAATTAAAAGTAATATCCGAACATTTGCAAATTTTATGCTTTAGGCTTTTTTCATGACTTTTCAATTAAGATTTTATTACATTCATGGCAAAATGCTAGTACAAAAAAAAAGCATAAGCGATACTACAAGATAATACATATAAATTATATTGATACGATATAAGACGCAACTTTAGCTAGATTAGAGTCTAAATAGATGAATAATACACAACTACATATATCTTTGATAAGGATTGATAACATTACTTCCTACCACGTGGGATTAAAATATGTATGGCATTGCCTATTATAAAATAAAACCCAGACACTCGAAACGATTATTCTAAGTGTATACTTAATTTGTTATCTTAAGTACCAATTTATTTCCAAAGGACTTGTTTACATCGGGATGACCTTCAGTTATAAGACCATCTTATAAATTTATAAATAAATACATGTATTTTTTCCATGGACTCCCATGCAGCGAAAAGCTGTTATCAGACTTTTCACTTGCCTATCATTCGACATGTTTCAGTGGCAGTGAAACGTCTGAAGGCACAATTAATCAAAAGGTTAAGTAAACAGGAGCAGTAGCTGCAAATGAGTAATGCCAAGGTTTCTTTACTCATATGGTTCCATAAGACGATTCCACAGTTTTTTGTTTTCTGATGGCAAATGGCAAATGACCCCTCCCGCTCTGGGCGGAGTGGAAGGGTAGACTTATACCGACTAAAACCCATCCTTGTTCCTTCTTTGCCCTATGTGTTCCAGGGCCGCGGTATCTCTTTCGAACAGTCCCGCAACCCCGGCACGATCCCGCATCCCGCCTACTTTTTCATACAAATCTTAATCTTAGGCTGTGTCGTGTCGTGGCGTCTTTCTTATGGAGCCTGAATTTGTCGGCGACAAGATAATTGAACGCGCACGAAAGTTGTCGACATGCGGCTTTGGTGTGTAGGCTCCATTAATGGTCAGTCTTCACATGGCCGACGTACTTAACTGTAGTTAAAATTGAACTGATTGCACAAGCATCAGTTAGTGAAGTCTCCTTGAACAAAATCGCAAGGTTCTGTTTGCGAACCGTCACGTTTAGTGAACCTGACATAATTCGCGTAATTGGCAAAACTTTTTACTACGTTTTAATAAATAACGTTTATAATAAAGGATAAATAATTATGTTTCAATGTTAACTGTAAGGTCATTTCGTATTGTATTGTATTGCGGGGTGGTGTCCCCAACTCCATGTTCAATTAGCGCGTATTACTTCGCGTATGATAAAATAATTTTAATCGTTTTACACTGTATACCTAACGTTTAATTTAATTAGACATTCTTACTGTGAGGTTTTAACATAATAGTCACGTGTGATTTTTTGCAAAGAATTTAAACGTGAGATTTGTCTTTCTGCGTCAAGAGATCTGCTCACGTTTCTGTTTTTTTTAAATGGCATCTCGCTCGATCATACTGAAATCATATCTATTGTTTCACGCGGGAGCTCTTCTCAATGTGTACTCTCGAAATTCGCAAGGCTTAAGTTCGGTGAGGGTTATCTAACGATTTCTGTTGGGATTTTTACAACTTGAAATAATTATTACTACATATTAGGTATCTGCTAGTGAAATCAATAATCACGTTGCATGCAGTGAATTGACTGTAATTTTATAACTGATGTAGCTGTAGGCTTTAAATCTTGAAAACATTACTTAAATTAAGGATCATTTTGCTCTGTATAGGTAATTTACTAGCTAGAAACCATTTTTGGCTTTTCGTCCCGTAATACTATTTAAATAGTCATTGTGAAGTTTTATACCAGCGATATAATATTTTGCATAAAGCAAAACAGGTTTAATGAAAAAAAAAAAAACAATTAAGTAGGTACTTCCATTTAGTTCGTCAGCACATGCTACACAAGTATCGTTATGGGCGAACAGATACATGAATAAAAACAGAATTTTACAGATTGCTTAAGAGCAGAACCGACATATTTTTTCGAATTATAGTTATCATTTAGAAATTTGTAGGCCCGATAAAAGCCCGGACGTTTGCAAAAAAGTTTAATACATTTTACTTTTTTGCAGAAGGGTGGTAACCCTAGCTTGATGTAATTATTAAAGGGTGAATTTTGTTATCCAAGGTTGCTAGGGGACGCTTATTGCTGTACCGGTCGGCAAGGGGGCATCCTATTGGTTTTTTTATACATTAGATCGCAAATAATATTGCCACCTTTTTATACTGATTCAACGAGAACAGCAATTGTTAGAGGTAGGACTTTTACCTTAGTCAGTCCGTCTTTTTAACTGTTTTGTATCTAAATATGCAGGTTAGATTTTTAATTACTAAAAGAGCAGAGAGATTTTTTTTCCAATATATTTTTTTGTTTATTTTAATACTTTATGCATACATAATGTACAGAAGGACTATTGAAGTTTATGATTTTTGTTATTTTATGAATTTGTTTTAAAAAATTAAAGTTATATTTTGTGTAATTCCCTTCTTTCAATCAGCCGTAAACAGTTACGTAACTGATAATAGCTGTAACATTTAGTACCAAGATCGAATCCATTGATCTGTAATTACTAAAGAAGCATTTAATTACGCTAAACGTATTTAAAAAACTTAATCATTTTGTACCGATTTAAACTCATTAATTTAAGGAAACTAGTCATCAACTATTAACAGTGCTCGAGGATAAGAGATTTTATACTATGTTACTTAAAAAATATCAAATCAAATCATTTATTTCTTTGCAAACATGGGTAATAGGTACATAGATGTTCTTTTATAATGAGGTTCTCCACATTTTGCCCTCACATGGGCATGCAAATGGTTTGTTTACAGTTATCATTTAAAATAAGGGGCATGTCATTGGAATTGTATACAATAAAAATAATTTAAAAAAAATGTCAATATGGACAAAGTAAAAAAAAAAAAAAAAATATCAGTAATGTCAAACGGAATAATATTATGCCAACTTGAATAACAATATGTCAATTAGAGTAAAAGTAGGTAGTAACAGTAAGTAAATCAATCAGTCAGTGAATCATCATTTAGAAAGTCGTCAATTAAGTAATAGCTTTTCATAATTAAAATTTCCTTTAGCGCCCTTTTAAATTTTAATACAGTCATGTTTTTTATAACATTGGGTACTTTATTATATATGCGTGGGGCGATACCAAAAAAACTTTTTTGCATTAGTGCGGTTTTACATTTCACTTGACATAATTTATTGACGTATTGAGTCCGTATTGGATTTCTTCTGACCTCTGATAATTTTTGAAAAAGATTTGTATTACATTTCAAAAACAAAGCCGTTTCTATTATAAACAAAGAGGGCAAAGTTAAAATTTTTAATGATTTAAAATAGGGCACACAGCTATCAGTTGTCTTAAGACCGCACATTGTCCTGATGTATCGCTTCTGCAACCTAAATACCAGCTCCCTATCAGTGGACTGACCCTAGAAAATAATGCCATACCGCAATACAGAGGCAACCAGTCCATGGTACGCTGCTAAAAGTGCCTGACCGTTAACTTTCTTTGAGAGTTGAAATAGAGCATATGCGGATTTGCTAAGTTTTTTACATAATTCTTCAACATGAGGCTCCATGTAAGTTGGTTATCGATTATAATACCTAAGAACTTAGCTTTATTAGCTTCTTCAATATCACAGCCATTGTAGAAAATGTTAACCTTTGGGTTTGGACATCGTTGATAAAAATGCATCACTTTTGTTTTAGTCAGGTTTATAACCAAATTATTATTATTTAGCCAATTTATGATGTCACGTAAGCAAGTATTGATGTCATTCTTGTAATTATTTGGATCAGTACATTTTATTACAGCGGTACTGTCATCTGCAAAAAGAACCATTTGGTTGGTTGTTGCTTTCGGGAGATCGTTTATGATTATCAAGAAAAGCGGCGGACCCAGTACGCTACCCTGTGGGATGCCATATTTTACGTGTCTTGGTTTTGATACATATATGATTTCTAATTTTTTTTTTGGACATATACTAGAAACTTCTGTATTATTACTTAGGTATGATTCTATTAACTTTAAGATGTTCCCTCTTATACCATAGCTATGTAATTTGTGCAACAGAATCTTATGGTCCACGTAGTCAAAAGCCTTTCTCATATCAGTGTAAATTGCACAGACTGGATTTCTCCCATCTACAGATGACATGACATTAGCCAACGAGTGAAATAGTGCCATAGTAGTGTTCTTACGGAAACCCTTTTATTCTTTGCAAAATAGTACTTTTCGAAATAGGCATATAAAGAGTTATAGATAACTTTCTCAATAATTTTAGAAATAATCGGAATATTTGCAATAGCCGTAATGACTTCAGATTTACGGTCTATTTTTAATCGCAAGCAAAAACGAGGCCTTTGATATTTTTGTAATATTTCTCTAAGTTCTTTGGAAACTAAAAAGAGTTGTACAGACGCCAGCACATCAAGCTACCCGAAACTGTCAAATTGTCCCAATCAACCTTGAACGTAATGCTTTGATGTGCTCCAGTCTGTACATATCATACACTAATATTATAAAGAGGCTTATTTTGTACGTTTGATTGGTGGATGTAGGAGTTTCCGGCGGAGTCTCCTAATAGCTCATAGGCAATGCTTTGTTTAAATGTACTGATTATGCTAATTGTGACAAGTCCAGCAATCAGGACCAGCCACCAGGGAGTAATTGGTGTACATACATGAAAAAAAAGACGCCGGTGGAATGCATGACCTCCTCCTTTTTCAGAAGTCGGTTAATAAAAACTGAACAACCTATGTTGTTCTACTGTCTGCTTAGTTCTTAGAACGATAACATCACGAGAAAATTGTGTTCATCATCATCCTCATTTCAGCCGAAAGACGTCCACTGCTGTACATAGGCCTCCCCCAAGTGACGCCACATTGACTGGTCCCGTGCGTCTCGAAAATTGTGATTGTTTTGTATATTCTAGAAAACATATTGTTTTTTTCCGCTGTCAAGTGTATTTTACAATTTTTTAATTACCATCGTACCTACTGTACCTACCTACCATGTTTTGCGTAAGTGCTGACACTTGGGTCAATGCTTTTGTATTATTATTATTATACCCATAACAAAGTTTCGTGCCCATAATAATCAGTTACGCACGGTAACAACACACACAACATTTTTTATTTTAATAAGGCACATCTGCCTCCGTAGCATGACCACCGTAGACAAGGATTTCTTTGACGGAAGAATCGACAAAATGACAGATTGTGTCGACACAATGACAGATTTCTTTGCACTATCTGTCATTTTGTCGATTCTTCCGTCAAAGAAATCCTTGTCTACGGTGGTCATGCTACGGGGGCAGGGGGCCTAAAATTACCGCTTTAAAAGAATCATAATAGGATAATAGTACATTATTATAATTCACGTTTAATATTCTTATAACGGTCACAGATAAAGTTAATATTATGAATAGTCACTTTGTGACTTTTAATAGCCAGGGACTTAAAATGGTCTCTTTATCCGAATCATAATATGATAATAATATAAACATAACATCACGCCAGTAATCCCCGAAGTTAGGCAGCGGCGTAGCTAATTGTACACCCACATTTCGCCGTAAAAGGGGGCGAGCATATTACCATTAACTGGGCGTAAATCCAGACTCCGTGGCCGCTACTGAGAAATTCCCGATGGAAAAACTCAATAACACTTTGACCGACCCGGGAATCGAACCCAGGACCCCATGCTCAGTAATCGTGCTTACGACCATAATAATACTATAAATTACGTCACAATACGCTAATTTTGCCTTAAGTAGATCCTGTATGATCAAAATAAAAAATTACTGAATTCGTTTCTTCGATATAACCAACATGATTGAGGAAATCGCCGTCGATGAAGACCGCGGCGCGAAGGTTTTATTTACTCTCTCTACAGAGTTAACTGTTGTTTGCATTCCTGTAGAAATAAATAAATATCGTATTTAAATAATTGGTAGTTTATTCATTCTTTGTCTAGTTTGTTTACTAAATACCGACACTTATGACGATGATATTGTGTGCTTCCAGAATCATATTTGGCTACGTTGTACATAATTATATTATGTTTATGTATTTTTATATTATTTGATGTGTGAAATTGCAAATAATGTTTTTACAGTCTCAATGTAAATATTTCTTTGATTTTCCATAAAATTAAAGCTTCTCGGAAGAAATACAAATATATTATATTCGTAAGTATTGGTGCAGTGTTAGTTTTTCAGACAAGAAACAATATATTAAGTATCAATATTGACGTAAAGTTTAATCAAATATCTAAAGGAATGTCGAATATATGGGTCAAGAAAATCTCAATATACCGTTAGACGAGATTTGATAACAAATGTGACGTAAAAAGAGGGAGTTAGCTGTGCACAAAAGGATTTTAAAGTCATCTCAAAAGCCCGCCCGCCCATCGTTTGTTTGGTAGATTTCCCGCCCGCCCGCGACGTCCTACAATCGCCCTCGCTTTACTTCACTGTCATAATACTACATTACTATTATATAATTCATGTTTCGCCTTTAAGCTAGGTACTTTTAAGACGATAAACTTACACTCAACTTACTATGTACCTAACTAAAGTTAATTATTATGTAAAAGGTGTACCGTAGCAGTACCAATTCTAATATAATACCAGAAAATTAATTAATATGACTACCTTAGCTAATGTATGTATGAGTTTCATCTGACAATCTAACCTCGATAGACGACAATACAACGTTTTATACTACGTAAGTCTTCAGTTTGTCTTAAGCAACAAATTCTTATCATTTACTTCCAAATTTCAGCAATGTAATACGGCTAAATCTAAATGTTTACCCCGCCGAAGATTTGCCACGCTCCGAAGAGCATCTTTACACGACAGGGTTCTCGCGGTACGCTAAAAGTGGCCTACGTGACTGGGGGCCGCCGTGCAATGGCGCCCGATGCCAAGCGAGATACACCTTTATCGACACACTCGTGGCTAGAATTTTTGACACAAATATTCCGTACACAATAAATAACCTTTACGTATAACATCACTCAGTTATCGGAATGAACCTCAACATGTTATATAACGCTGTAAAATATGAAACAGCACGTGTTAATGCCCGATCAGCTGATTATCCCGTTTTACTTACCCCAGGAGTGCGCCAACCCCACGGACAGTGCTACCAAAGCCAGCACACACTGCGTTCTACACATTTTATTTCATAAATACAGAACAGATCCGTACAGTTAAATGCACATTCAGTTTGCAATACGTTGTACGAGTTTCACTGGAGGTAGAGGGCGCGCGCGGCACTCGCGACCGCCTCCGTCTGTGGTTATTGAGAAACTAAAGCAAAACGCCGGTTTGCCGCGTATACGAAACGGAATCTAAATAGGTCCATTGAAAAAATTGCGCATGCTAGTGATGGCGGTCTTATCTATCAGAGACAAGGAGGGTTTGTCAAATAAAAAAGTCTAGTCTTTGCGCTTTGAAAAAAAAACTGGAAACAGAAACAGACACTAAGAACTGCAACAGTAACGTGTCACACACAACTAACAACTTAATAAAATTCTATTAGTCAAAAACATTATTTGTACTTATTAAATTAGGTAAATTGAATAAGGTAACTGCTAATCATTATTTACTTTTTCCGTAGACTGTTATTCTTTTTTTAAAACGTGGATATTGGTGTGGGTTACATGTTTGTGATCTTTTTTAGCTTATAAGAATTTTTTGTATTTTCCGCAGCGTGTAACTATTTTATGTCCCTAATAAATAAAATAAAATAAACTTTCTCAGTGAACTAAACGGTGGTCATTAGTTACTTATGTTCACATTTTAGCATGAAAAATGTTAGCACCTAATCGTAATCTAATCTAGTTAAACTTTGTTACAATGGTACCTCTAACTAGGTCATATTGATGGTCACCAATTAAAATAACATAAAACGGATTCTAATTGTTAAAAGTTAATAAGCGGAAGTAAGTGAATGTTAATTTGAAACAAATGGACAAATGCTATCAAAAAAATATCAAGGTAAAATATTTCATTGCGAAATATTTTTAACCGACTTCCAAAAAAGGGGGAGGTGGTTATGTATTCCACCAGCACCTTTTTTTTTCATGTATGTTCACCGATTTGTCCGTGTCTACTGGTCCGAAATAGATGATTCATTTTTCGTTTGGTAGAGGAAGCTCGCGCAGTGGTTCCACGTTATTAAATTTACTTTATGAGTTATCCTCTTTAATATACACTTTTTTTAAGGATTTGTGTGAGATACCACAACTAAAAAGGGTAAAAAAGTTTGCAAAAAAAAAAGAAAATTGCAAAAAAATTTAAAATAACTTTACTTCAAGAAGTTGGTGGAAAAAAGCTTATGAAAAAACCAAAAGTCGCCGAATTCCGAAAATAAAACTTTTTTTGGTTTTTAATGTATTTTTTTTGGAAGTCGGTTATTTTTTTTATGGCACAATGAATTTTAGTTTAGTAACGTTATTTTCTGAATAAGTACATAATGTCATAAACATTACTGTAGATTAGGTAATTCACCTAAAAACTTTTTAACATTATCATCATCTTTTAGGAGTTACTTCGCCGCATTCGGTAAAAATACATAGGTCGCAATCACATAACAAAACTAACCCACTGCCGACGAAAAAGAAAAGCAGTAAGGAAACCAGTACAATCAATCCGTAAACACAGGTATAGAAACCGCCGAGATTCCGGCCTCCCCGTCGAGGCCCGTCGCGACGTCGCTGTTCACGCCCGGCCCGTCCCTTGCTCGAGCCAGCCCGCAATGCTGCGCGGTAGTTTTAAATCAGCTCCTAAATAATGATATCATTCAGATCAAACCTGTCCCTTTTGATGCCCTCCCCCAGCGACACCCGAAGCCGAGTTCGTACTCCACAGGAGGTGCCCTTAGTGCGCAGTTGCTTAGTTTATAAGTTATATGCCCCTGGCTGGAGGCCTTACACTCAAGGCACCCACAGAATAGTCCGGTTAAGCAGAAGCTAGCCTCATAGGTTGACTTGCGAGATGCCATTAAAAAAAAAAAACAGAAAACTAAGGACGAATACGAAATTAAGGCGTTAGTCCTAAGTCAAATTAAAACCTTGTTATACTATTATAAGTTATAACAGTAAGTATAAATAGGTATAATTAATTATTTGTTTCTTTTTCATATTTCCGTAACCAATTAAGTTGATGGATAAGGTTTAATCTATTTTAACCAGGTGTCGGACATTGTGGATTGTCGGACGGTCAGACGAACATGACGGTTTCGTTTTTCGTCATTTGGTTATAGAACCCTAAAAAGAGTTGTTAAAATGATGTGATGAGAACGGATGAAATGAATCACATGTGACTAAAAGAGTGTTGAATGTTGATGGATGTAGAGAAGGAGGGAGACTAAAGAAACTATGGATGGATTGTGTGAAAAGGATAAAGCATATACAGAAAATTATAAAGGTGATATGAAAGAAAAAGGAGTAAATGATAGCGTGGCGATGGCTGACAAAGGGGAGAATGGAAGAAAAAAACCTGTTGCGCCGACCCCAAATATAACATGGGACAAGGTCAGGAAGGTAGTGAATACCGTATGAATTTTTTTGAGACGCCTCCGTCAATTAAAAAAAAAAAAAAAATTAAATTAAAAAAAAAATCCATCATTCATATTTCAAAAAAAAATTAAAAAAATTTAAAATCCATCCATCTTTGATGGATGAATTTTGTGAGGATAAAAAAAAAATGGACCTACTCTTGATCTCAATCTTGTCCAGAGGACAGAGAAGAGGTCGACGATGGAATGAGCTAACCCAAAAGAAGCCTAGGTCATATGAACTTGGGAACACCGACGCTTTCTTGGAATTCCAATCCTTGGCGGTGCACATAATAAAAGATGTAGCAAAGCGCTTCGTGCGAAAGTGTGGCACATCGACAAGGTATGGGTGATAACCTGCAGTACGTCTGGATTCCCGATGGAAGAAGGGAGATGGTTGAATGAGCTCGTGGAGCTCTTGGGCAGACTCGCCGAAGTACAGTCTGTAAGTGTGATTGGCTTTTATTTTGATAGGCTGCTGAAGCTGGCTTCTGATTAACCGGACTAACCTATGGGTGCCTTGAGTGTAAGGCCTCCAGCTAGGTATCTTCTTACCTCTAGCTTTCTTCCGCGTTATAACCGAAATACTGAATCAAGTTACTCAAATGAATCAGCTAAACTAAAAATCCCGTTCTGACATGACTTATCTTTGTTTGTAGATTGTACTCTGAACCGGATAGCGAACAACACTATGAAGGATGATGTGTACCTACTGAACAGGAACCGAAAAGGTTACCCGTTTTTTAATCGTGGTATTCCTCAAAGCGCAACTATTTTTAAGCGCAACTAAATTATTCCACGAAGCGCAACCATTAGTTGCGCTCCAAATTCAAATTAAAAATATTATTTATGATAATTCCTCAAAGCGCATTCATGATGAAAAATACGCTTCGAGGAATAATTTAGTTGCGCTTAGTTGGTTGCGCGTAAAATAGTTGCGCTTTGAGGAATACCCTTTTTAATCGGGTGTCTTTTTAGGGCTAAGTAGGTGAAAAACCTCAAAGTTAAGGTTAACCCTTATTGAGTTATTACACGGTCAATCAGCCTACAATAATAACCGGTTCATGCACAGACTTCTTTTTTGTACATAAAAAAACAATCTTACTACAACAAAAATATGTTTGTATTTTTGTCCTCTATACGTTCATAAACCATTGATCCTATTGTGATGAAACTTTGTTGGGGTCTTCTTGTACGCCTGCGAAAGTTGCTGGCTCAAAAAATCTATTGTTATAAAGGGTGTAAATAAACCCTTAACGAAGCCGAAAGGCACTTGTTCTCCCGGTCTGCGTTTATTTTTTTTGTTCTAGACCATATCTGGGAACATCCAGTTACGGAGATATTTGGGGTCAAAGTTCCAACTTTTTCATTTTTTTTAATGTAATTTTTTTCTTTAAACACCTCCACTGCCCCCGTACTATTAAATCCATACATCAGCACAATGCTTCGAGTGCATTCCATCGAGTCCTACCGTAAAACGTAATTTTTCACCTCAAAAAAAGTTGTTTCACAGCAATAATTTTTGCGTAAAGTTACTTAGTTTGATGTACAGAATGCTTGGTTGACGGCTTGGCGAAGGATCTGTTTACACCCTGTATAAACTTGGCACTGGTGTTCATGACAGTAACCCACATAACGGATATAGGTAATGCCATTCCCAAACGTAGGACAATGTCACGAAACATGATATCTAGATCACAACGATAATGGCTGACGGACTTCCGGTCACGATACAACTACTTCCGGCTCCACTTCCCTATTGATCCGAGATTTCCGAGAACCGAGAAACTGGCTATTAAGAAACTAAAATAAAATAAAAGCTGCGACAAGTTCTTTATGAAGGACAAAACCCAATTTTACCCAATAGGACTTTTCAATATTCGATGCTCGTGACAAATAATAAAACCCGCACGGGTCGATCTTCAAGGTTAAGCAGCACTTGCCAAGGTCGATCCGAGGATGGGTGCCCATCTATTACATAGCGAGTGCTCTACGTGCCTCGGAAACCACGTTAAACCGTTGGTCCTGGGTTGTGGAGGTCAGATAGGCAGTATTCATTTCAAACTCACAAACACACAACATACACAAACAGCCTGGATGATGATGATCTGCTGGAGTCTAACTATCCTGACCCTGACTGTATATACATATTATAATATTATGTATGACCATGATTGCGGGTCGGAACATGCACTGCGTGTTCCGACACTTGACCAGTTATTTTTCCGTGGTTCCGTAGTAGGGATAAATATTTACGCTACCACATCATTGATTTTGTAGGCAGCAAAAATGGATGGATGGATTTCATTCCAGATCTTTCTGTTCGAAAATGGCTACACTAACGGTATTTCGGCAATTATATTATAACCGAAAATATACTGTCTCAAAAAGTATACGATGTCGACTGTTATTCAAAACAGTTTTCGTTGAAAATATTTTTTATTTAAACTTCTACTTAAAAAACGTTCTTTCTAACTTAAATTTTTTCCGAACTTTCCACGTAATAGGTAGTTGATAAACTTTAGAAGCGCATAATTAATTCACCGACTATATTGAAATATAAAAATGTCACTAAAATCATGGGGGTTTGTTGCCTGAATATCCAGAATATCGGGCAAAGACCACTCCCCATGCAGATAAGGAAGAAGCCCGATCACCACGCTGCTCATGCGAGTTAGTGATTTCAGGCCGAATTCTCTTCATCGTTAGTCCCATAACTAAAAACAATCATCATCATATATCAGCCCTTGTAACATGTTTTCTTTTGCCGTTCTCCCCTGTCAGACGTCATGGTATTTACTTCTTTCTCTTTCATATCAGTCTTCACACAATCCATCCATCTTTTCTTTGGCCTTCCTCTGCCTCTCCATCCATCAACATTCATGTCCCTTGCTCCTTTAGTCACATGCGTTTCATCCCTCCTCCTTACATTTCCATACCAAGACAAACGACTACCTTTAATTTTGTCTGTACCATGCGCCACTTTCAAACTAAAAACAATAAAACATCTAAAAAAAAAACATTTTAGTTATTAAACCCTCAGTCTCTCACTCACACATTGCATCGGTTAGGTATACTTGGGCAGTGCTGTCCATTATTATGTTTGGAAGCGGTGTACAAAATACGACTTTTTTGATATTTATAGTCTTTGAATAAAATCATTTAGACGCAGCAATAATAAGAGCCCCATTTTGTCAGTAAGGTACAGAACAGAACCCTAAAACGAATGATCATTTATACAATACATGGTTGTACAGTTTCTTATCTGATTTATTGATCATATTTACTTCTAAGGACATTAAACTTTATAAGTGTAACTACTTGTATAAATTGTATTGTAACGTATTTCCTACTTGAATTGCCAATTTATTAAGGTTATTCTTATGTGATTGTCACTTATGACAGTTATGACACAGCTGTGTGACACAGAATACATAATAGTAAAAGTACAGAAGATTCACTTCGCATAATCATTTAAATAAATAGTGTCTTTTGCATCGACACAAAAAAGTGCAATCCAGTCTGTGGTTTCTATCTTTCATATTAGGCTGTTTAGCGGCATCATACCTTTGCTTCTTCTTCAACTTGGCGAAAGCAAAGCGCGGAAAAAAAGCAATTTCCTTTTTTTAAACCATAGTTCAATAATTCCTGACAAAAATACTTTCCGTTCTAATATTTTATTTTTTCGAAAGTGTATTGAAAAACGTCGTTCGATACGCGTGGGGATTTGTTACTGCAGTTCTCGGCTCCATAACCTCCTCGCCTGCAGCTCAGGTGTTTATTCCGCCTCGAATGTAATAACAATGTTTCCTCACTTATATCAAAATACTTATAAGCAATACGTAATAAAAAATATTGATCAAGCAACATCTTACATATAGCCACAGACTAGTGTATTTTGAAAATTATTTAATTATTTGTTAACTTTGTAGGTTATTGGTAAAAACTATCATATTTTATTTTTATTTTTGCAAGCTTTTACTTTCGCCTGTCCCGGTGTCTGTTGGCCAATTATTCTTTGAGTCAAAAGTTATTGGTCACAACATTCTGTTAGTTAAGCATTCACTGACGTAGAATTATCTTGACGACACGTTCGTGGGTGAAAAGTCCTTTGGATGAAAAGTTATCAACGGTTCATGGACCAAACGACTGTTGGTAAAACTATTTTACAATGTCTGCATAGAAACTTTAACCTTTTTTTTTTTTAGGATGGTAAATCATCAAATGACCCCCCCCCGCTCTAGGCGGAGCGGAAGGGAGTGTCAGACTTGCACTGACTAAAACCCATCCATGTTCCTTCTTTGCCCTTTGTGTTCCAGTTGCCCGCCAACCGGCGATTTGCCGCGGCAGCGGAGTTTCCCCCCGACGTAGTGAGAAACTTTAACCTAAGAGAATAGGCATACGGCATAATATTAGTGTGTCCATTGTCTATGAAACTAAATATCTCTTTAGGTTTTCAGGTAGTCCAGGAGCCAACAATGGCAACACTCTAAAATTATAATGTTTTTTCTCAACTATCTTGATTAGCGCAGACTATAATACCTATAGTTGTTATTTCCCTGAATTTATGTGAATATTATAGTGTAGGAGCTAGCCGGGTGATTTGTATGAAGCCTACACACACCTACACCGGTTCGATACTGATGATCAGAAGGGTTATCTCCGTCTCGCTCAGCGCGACTAATTAAGACAGTGACAGGCATATTCATGTCATCATCGGTATCGGACTGAACGCCTTTTTACTCACGTTTTTTGCAATTTACTGGTCAGTGTCAGGTTGTATGTTGATTAAGATATGATTCGCGATCGTAACAAATATGGCTTTACAGAGTTATAGTCATTAAACTCATCAATACAACCCTATACGTTCATATCGAATTGAATGACTTTTTCAATATAGCCTGAAACTGACCTGCAAATTGCAAAAAACCAAAGAAAATTTGATTTTCGCGGGTTACCCTGACGCTTCTCCCTTTTTTAAACTCTTTTTGCCGTCTTTGAATTGAAGGTTTGTTTAATTTCATGGTAGCAAATATGCGAAGTTTAGCAAACAACTTTAAAGGATATTTACAGGGAAAAAGTACATGGATTTTGCTGAGATACACTTTTTAACCGAGTGCAATTAGACAAAAAATACTCAAAAGGTGGAACGAAGTTTATAGTGGTCGGATTTTCATGGGACGTTTTTTATTCAGTTCCTAGAGGAGTAGAGAAGACAGTTAAAAAAAAATTCGCCCCTCGCGCATTTTTTAATTTGTTTTTTAGTTTCTTTTGGATTTTTTTTTTCGTTTATGGATAACTTCGATTTTAACGAATTCATATTGTGGCGTAAATAGTAGAACCTGCGTGCATCCATTAAACGCCAATTTAGTCTGTTTCTTTGTTCATTGTTGTCGATGCCATGCATATTTCAAGTATTTTTTGAAAGAATTCTATTTTCTTCAATTATTTCTAAAATATCGAATTATAAGACTATTATTTATTTTGAAATTGGAAACAGATGCTTTTTCACAGATAACTGAACGTAAAAATATTAAAGAAAACCACTTTTACGAGTGAAGTAACAAAAAATTGATTCACAATTATCAGGAAATCGTCTATGTAAAAGTTAAAGCAGGCCATTTTTCCCAAAATATTTCTATGACGGTCAATGTAAATATTATCTTGATAATATCCTTATTATATCTGCTATCCACAGGTTATAAAAACTAAAAAATATTTGGAGGACTCGGTTGATTAGTGCTGACGAAGGTGAAATGGGGCCTCTGGTAAATTTACAAAAAATATCGTAATTATAACGTAACCGTTTCTCGCGATTTTTATCTACGATTTGTTGCAAGCTTGGGTCTTTTTTTTATTTTTATTTTTTTATTCTGTATGGGCTTACTCTTGACCTCAATCTAGTCCTGAAGACAGAGATGAGATCGGTGATGGAACGAGCTAACCCAAAAGAAGCCTATTAACGCGCGATTTAAATAGATTGGGGTCATATGAACTTGGAAACACCGACGCAGGCAGGGAATTCCACTCCTTGGCTGTGCGCATAATAAATGATGTAGCAAAGCGCTTCGTGCGAATGTGTGGAACATCGACAAGCAATTTAATATCAATACCGATACCGATACCGCTCCCAATTCTTAGCGATATAGGCCTTTTGTCATGTTTTACTTTTTCAGCAGTAACTAATGTTTAACATCATTAGATAGCTAATAAAATGAGGATTTGAACAATAATTTCCACATTGAGTTTCATAGAAACATTTCGAAAAAAAAAATTGCCTTCCTTCTACATAGACGATTTTCTGACATTTGCGAATGAATTTTAAGTCACTACACTCATGAACGTAGTTTTCTTGAATATTTTTACGTCCAGTTATCTGTAAAAAAGCATCAGTTACCAATTTCAAAAGAAATCTAGTCTTAAAATTCGATATTTTAGAAATAATTGAAAAATGTATCGACAACAATGAACAAAGACACAACCAAATTGGCGTTTAATGGATGCACGCAGGTAGTAAATTCGTCGATTTTGAAGTTATTCATAAACGAAAAAAAATATTACAAAGGAAATTAAAAAAAAAAAAATCGCGATTGGCGATTTTTTTTTTCCATACATTAAAAAGTAAAGTAAAGTAAGTAAAGTAAGTAAAAAGTCACATACTAAAAATAAATTATTATTTTAAAAAACAAAAGTTTTAAATTTGGCATAAACTTTTTTTCAACTACTTTTCGCGGGTTTGCGGTTAAAAGGTTATCAGGCAACTTAAACTAAATTGTTATTATTTTTAGTAGAATAATGTATGTTTGTCACATAATCCTGCCTTTTTGTGACTTAAAACAGATATCTTTGTGTCTATTGTAATGACAGAAAAAGCAATAAGAGCTTGTAAAATTTTAGCGCTGCTGGAAGAGTGGTGTAGCCAATGTTACGTCTCACAGAGGTTAAACGTTAGTCGTTCAACTGTCCAAAGAACCAGGACTCGATAGGTACTCTTAGTACCTATCGAGACAGGTTCCGTTCAGAGAAGGCAAGGTTCTGGGAGAAAACGTTGCACTTAACCACGAACGACCGCTTTTTAGTGACTCAGGAGTTGAGGAACCGCAAATGCAAAAGAAAGAGAGAGATATAGAGACATAGACATAGAGCTCAAAAGAAACCTTGAAGAGGTACGAGGAGCACAAGTTAACCCGCAGACTGTGAGCAGGAGTGAGAGAGAATGAGGGTCGAATTTGTCTGCATGGTTAGGACCGACGTCGGCGAGTGTTACGAAGACCAGGGGAACGCTATATGTGTGTTTTGATTAAATCACCCCTTATTGTGGAGGGTCTGTTATGTTTTGGGCGGGTGTAACTTCCAGCTATAGTACCGGGACAGTATTAATTGAAAATGGCTCACTAAATGCACAAAGGTACCTAATAGAAATCCTTTGTCAAGATACACAACCTCGCCGCGGCAGACGCCCTGGGCGTCGGGGGTCACATGCCGTTAACATGGACGAAAATGCTCGGGCCCACCGTTCCGGCGACGTTGATGCTGATATACAAGAGGTCGGTATTCGTCGTTTGGATGGGCCAGCGCGGAGATCCGACCTTAACCCCATTGAGCACGTCTGGGACCTCCTAAAAAGGTGAGTACGATCTGTCCAACCACCTCCATCAAACATCAGGGAGCTTAAACGTGTGATCTCGGCTGAGAGGGAACACATTTCACAGGACACCATCAAAAGCCTGGTGGGAAGCACGCCAAGACGATTACATGCCGTAATCGCTGCAAGGGAAGGTCATACTCGTTATTAATTTTTATTTTTTAATGCCTTTTTATTAAAATACTTACCATAAAGTACTCGTTGTCTTAATTTCATTATACCCTAAAAATTACTATTTTAACACGGCTCTCTGTTTACATTATCTAAAACACCGATTCCAGGATATAAGTGTTAAAAACTAGAATCTCATTGAAAATAAGAAATTTGTATTGTCATCTAAGCTAATGACATACTAAAAATAATAATATTATCAATAGAAAAGCCAGTGTAAGGTGCCCGTCTTTTTTGCAAATTATTGTATTATTACTACTAATGTGCCTGTAATTATCGCACTTTACCACACATTACACATTTATTGTATAAAAGCGACATCTGTTAGTTTACTAATCAGTTATTTCTGTTTGCGTCGCGGTCGGCTCGACTGGTCGGTACAATTTATTCCGTAGACTAGGTACTATCAACAAAGGCAAGATTGTTGCCACGTGCATTCATAGATGGCGTCAGTAGTTTCAATCTAAAATTCGAATTATTACATTTCCAATTTTCCCGTAAAATAAAGTTAGCAGTTTAGTTGGCTTTTTGTTAATACCAAATCTGCCAAATGTTTGCAGTAAAAGTAGTGTTGAAGCTGTTTATGTGCTTACCCACTAACAAAAAATTATCACATGTTTAGGTGAAGATTCATAGTTGACACTCCAGGGCAGAGGCCCTGGCCCTCCAATATGATGATGAATGATGGATGATGGATGTCTTGTCTCTGTTGTTTTCACATCCCAGGAGCCAGGCCCCCAAAGGACCCGGCCAGCCTAGGGGGCTCATCCACGCAGCTACCCCGACCAGGTAGCTGGCCTGCCCGACGGCAGACGCAAATACAATTATTAGCAGTATGAAAATAAAAAACCACTCAAGTAAATTAATTGCTTTTTATTAAAGAATAAAACGAACAAATAAAAATTACTGAAAGACGACTCGAGAGTCCCTAGCACGAACGCGCGATTTAAACGTTACGTCAACCATTCATATTCATTCATCTGATACATCCAATCAGCACAATAATTATCTACCATAGAAAAAGAACAGAGTCTTAAAATCAAAAATAAAAGGATATAAAAAAAATTAGATCAAATCCAACCAAACCAACTAAAAAAAAAATAAGAAAATAAAAATCCGTCGGGGCAGCCATTTTTATGTCTGTTCCCAATTAAATGTGTAGAAGTAAAGAAAAGCTCACATGTGTCTATTAGAGAAGCAGAAACTTCATTTGAATCGGGTAAAAAGCTCTAAAACTTATTTCAATGAGCGAAAAGTGTGAGTTGCTACGCCCCCTGGCGAGATAACGTAATAACACATAACTATGAATCAAAGCTGACATCCGAACCGATGTGAACCAATTAAGCCGTTTCGGAGATAAATGTGAATATTCGTTTGACACACAAACAACCTTCAGTTCCAACTTGTGTAAAAATAAGTAAAAATTATACATAATATGTGAAACGAGTATTTTTCTTTCATAAAATAGGTCGAATTTAACACATTACACACACACACATTTTTTTTTTGTCGTTAATTCCGGGTGTTCTTCCTAGGCCTACAAAATACTTAAAAAAACTAAACTTATACTGTCACTTACGGGATATCTTCCGTGATTATTCATTGTTTGTTATCCCGTAAGTGACAGTATAAGTTTAGTTATAAACCGTGAAAAATTAAAACAATACTTAAAAAGTAGATAAGGAAACTAATGCATTTAAGTAATTGAATTATTGTTAAGATTATACTTCAACAGTAACGGTAACTTTTGCTCTAGGCTTTCGCCAATTTGCCAGTAAATTAGCGAGAGTCAGGTTTCTTTCTGCTGGGTAGTACGTAGGGGTGTTGTTGATAGTGAAAGTGACATTTTTAACAGTTTCACATCGTGATCCCTCGTGATTATCAGCACATTGACAAACTGGATCATCTTCCTCGTTCAGGGAACAGGCACCGTCGTAAAGACAATAACTACCACACACGTACACTTCACACCTCTCCCCTGAATAACCGGTACTACATCTGAAATAATCAGAATTTCAAGGTCAGGACAGATGGGTTAGAATCGTCAAACAGTGGGTGCCTTAAGACGGTCGTCGTCACCGAGGCAGGTTCAAGAAACGCTGGCGTGACGATTTGTACTCGTTTCGATTGGCCAGAAAAGGAAAAACACCGGGAGCGTTGGAACGGAATAGAGGAGGCCTTTGCCCAGCACTAGGAAAGAATAGGCAAATAAAAAAAAACAGAATTTCAATCATGCATATTGAAACTTCTTTAAACAAAGAGACAAACACAAGCAGTAGAATATGTTTTACCTGCATGTAGGACGCCCGCCATCATTTACAGTACAGTTCCCTTGGATACAGTAGTTCAGACAGTCTGATACCTCACATCTATCACCCACAAAACCTCCTTTACATTCACAGACTGCCTCACTATTCTCGTTCAAGGAACAGGTGCCGTTATTCAAACAATATCCGGAACAAACGTTGACTTCACATCTCTCCCCTGTATAGCCAGCATTACAACTGAAATAGCGAAAATGTCAATATAATTATTATCGAAAGTACTTTTAAACTAGAAAATCATTAAAAGGAGTAGAATAAGTTTTACCTGCATGTAGGAAGTCCCTCATCGTTGAGACTGCAGTTGCCCTGCAGACAATAATTTTGACAGACTGAAACTTCGCATCGCTCTCCGATATAAACAGATTCGACATCTATTGTGTATTCTGTTGTCTGTTCAATATCAAGAGAGCTGTTAGTTACTGTGATTGTCGGTATCAAACTCGACAGAGCTGGACAGTCCTGAAGGCCCTGAATCTGATCTTCTATTTTGTAGTTGGTAGCTATAGCAAGCTGTTTGTCAGTATCAAACGTACTTATATTTTCGGGTTGTTTGTATTTAGTTGCGTTCTTTGACTTTTGCCAAACAGTAGTGTAGCTCTCGCTACGGTTCACCCAGTAAAAGTAATCTTTTGAGACTGTCAACTCTATTGCTGCAGAAAAATTTCCATATGCGTTTCTATGTTTTCGTAGTTCGTTTTTTCCGTCCAGATCTGCACGATTTAAATACTCATGTTTATAGGAATTTTGTACTTCGGTACCATCAAAATAAAAAATCTTCCCGGTTAGTGGGTCAATAACCAGGCTCATCACATCATACTGCTTGTATGTTTTATTTAAAGTCTCTCTCTTAGAACCATTAAATCTAGCTCTGTCTATGCTCGAATTATAATTATTCTTATGATCTGTGTTGATCCAGTAAATGTACCTGCAAATTGAATAAAACTATTGACTATCTCGAAATGGAACAGGTTGTCATTTTGAAACTGTGATTGGTAACGTACCCTCTACAGCTATCCACGGCGATATCACTGGGGGTCCGGTCATCCATCTTGATTAAAAGATTTCCGTGAACATTGCTACCGGATCCGGGTTTTAATGAAATCCAGTTGATGCTGTTATCATTAGTATCAGTAAAGAATAGTGTCTGTGTTGCCGGATCGAAGGCGATTGAATGAATATTTCTACCATTTCTCTCTATAAAACATCTGTTTTCTTCGGAATGCAAGTTAAAACCACATATAGTATCGTTGTTACTCTGTTTATCGACATACAGCATCGTGTTGTGGACTTCGTCGTAAGCTAACGCCGTGAGATTTCGCGAAATTAAATTCACAGTGTTTGTTTTATTTCCGTCAGTATAAAATATGAGTTGATCTCCTACGCCTACCGCGATGTCTGAAACAAAACATAACAGTTTACTTTACAAAGTTGAAAGCTTAATAAATGCAATCGCGATTTTAGCGTTGTGTGTAAGTCAGGCTAAGTGGGTGTTGGACACTATGAAGGGTTCTTTGGTCGGGATAAAATCTACACATACAAAAAAAAATAGTTTTTTGCATGTCAAAGGCAAAGTCCTGATTGACTGACTTATATATCAACGCACAGCCCAAACCGCTGGTCCTAGAGACATGAACTTTAGACAGTGAAGAGTAAGTATCCACTGAGAAAGGGTTTTTCGAAATTCCGCCCCTAAGAGGGTGAAGTGAAATAGGGTGTTGGTGATTTTATGTGAAACTTTTTATTCTCGGAGTCGATTGACTTGAAAATTTGTGTACTTACTTTCTAGTTAAAATTATGAGATACGTATATCGCAGTTGTTCCAAAATCTTCTCTCAATTTAAAATTTAATGTCCTGACTGGCTGACTAATATATCAACGCACAGCCTAAACCGCTGGTCCTAGAGACATGAAGTTTGGACAGTGTGCTCTTTGTGAAGAGTAGGTATCCGCTAAAAAAGGGTTTTTCGAAATTCCACCCCAAAGAGGGTAAAATGGGGTGTTGAATTTTTAGTGAAACTTTTTATTCTCGGGGTCGATTGACTTGAAAATTAGTGTACATACTCTTCAGATAAAACTATGAGAAACGTGTATCACAGTTTTTTCCAAAATCATCCCCTAATATAAAATTCAAAGTCCTGACTGACTGGCTGATATATTAACGCAGAGCTGTTCTTAAAGACATGAAATTTGATGGGTTTATTCTTTGTGAAGATTGGGTATCCACTATGAAAGAGTTTTTCGAAATTCCACCCCTTAGAGGAAAAGGTGAAATGGGGTTTGAATTTTCTGTGAAACTTAATATTTTCTGGGTCGATTGACTCGAAAATTGGTGTACACACTCTTTAATTAAAATTATGAGACATGTGTATTAGTTTTTTCAAAATCATACCCCAATAGAGTCAAATAGGGCTTCGAAGCTCACGTAGACGGGTGCATGGCGCGCAGTGTTGTGCGGGGCATGCGGGGCGCGGGAGTATTTACCTATTACTAAGGCGTTGGCTCGTGATACGCGACATTGATATTAAATATTATGTTAAAGTATTATGTCTATAAATGGATTCCTAATAAATCATTTTATTGTTGTCACCGGTGACCAATCTCAAACCAAGATATTTCACGTATGTAATTTCATTGATGAACTAATATTTGCAAGTTATAAGCAAGTACATGTAAATCTATGTAATTATGTACTATACATATATAGATTACTTATAATCCCAGAAGTAAGATTCCGTGGGCGATTCCCGAACTCCACGCGGGCAAAGCCGCGGGCAGAAGCTAGTTTTGATATAAGTGAGGAAACTTTGTTATTGTATTCGAGGCGGAATTAACATCCGAGCTGCAGGCGAGGGTGTTATGGAGCCGAGAACTGCAGTAACAAATCCCCACGCGTATCAAACGACGTTTTTTACGTACACTAATACACTTTCGAAGAAATAAAATATTAGAACGGAAAGCATTTTTGTCAGGAATTATTATGAAACTATGATTTAATTTGCCTTTTTCCGCGCTTTGCTTTCGCCAGGTTGAAGAAGAAGCAAAGGTATGATGCCGTTGAACAGCCTAATATGAAAAATATAAAAATGCAAATATTTTCGAATTTAAAACACAAATAAATATTAATTTGTTCATAAAAGTAAATATTTGTTTTAAATAATCATGTTTATCTATGATACTTATGCCATTTATAAACACAATTCAATACTCGAAAAATATTTACGCCGTGAAGACGCATTTATCTCTTCGCCGAGATTAAAAAAAAACAATAAGTTTAGTTATCTGTGGAAATTTTTATTTCCGCACGTGCGCGGAATAATATTTAAAAACAACCCGTGTGAGATACATTGCATGTTGAACCTAATCGTAGTGCAATAAGAACCAGTTTTCGAGAAAGTGTATTGAAAATAACGTTTTTGCTTATTGGAGGGAGAAGAAGAAGTGAGAACACGAGACTTTAACAAAAAACACTTAAAAGCTTCATCATCATCATCATCATCATTTCAGCCGAAAGACGTCCACTGCTGGACATAGGCCTCCCCCAAAGGGGGGGTTTTGCCATAATCGCCACGCTTGGAAGACGGGTTGGCGATCGCAGTACGGTTGTTAAAAGAGTACAGATAACGCTGCTGCCCATTCTCTGGTAAGTCCCTTAGTCGCCTCTTACGACACTCACGGGAAGATATGGGATGGTGCTATTCTTTACGTCCGACACCATACAGTTAAAAGCTTAAGACTTTTTAATTGTTGATTCTATCTTTTACTCTGGACGCTCTCAACTTGCACGTCTTTATACATCGTTCTCAGATATATGTATAATCTCAACATGAATGATAAAACTAAGATGTAAGAATTTTTTGATTTAAAAGAGTGCCCATGGAGTTTCTTGCCCATTCTTCTCCATAGACATTTACGCTTCTAATAGGCAACTACAGTACTTACTTTCACAAGTTATTATGCCTTGTGACTGTAACTTCGCTTTTTTAATTTTCTGACATTCAGTAGTGGCTGAAACGGTCTAATTGAAATAAATGCTTTGGGTTTGAGTTTACAGGTCATGACGCATGGAACGTGGTAAAAGATTTGAGGATTAAATTATGTAAAAACACAATTTGTTTTTTTTTTTAAATAAAACATTCGCTGTTTTAGCTGGGACAGTTAGAAAATATATCCAATATCAGTGTCAGTTAAAAACCCGTATCTAAGTAAATGGTAAAATCATCTGCATGATGAACTCCTGCGCAAAATTACGTAAGTAGGACCTTTTTTTTTTTTTTTTTTTTTTATTCTGTATGGGCTTACTCTTGACCTCAATCTAGTCCTGAGAACAGAGATGAGGTTGACGATGGAACGAGCTAACCCAAAAGAAGCCTATTAACTCGCGATTTAAATAGATTGGGGTCATATGAACTTGGGAACACCGACGCAGGCAGGGAATTCCACTCCTTGGCTGTGTGCATAATAAATGATGTAGCAAAGCGCTTCGTGCGAATGTGTGGAACATCGACAAGGTATGGGTGATAACCTGCAGTACGTCTGGACTCCCGATGGAAGAAAGGAGATGGTGGAATGAGTTCGTGGAGCTCTTGAGCACACTCACCGAAGTACAATCTACACCCAAATAGGTTTTTGTAAAAAATTTACTCACCCCAGGAGTGCGTCAACCCCACGTACAGCGCTACCAACGCCAGCAAACATTGCAATATACACATTTTATACTTCTGAGATACTAAGTTGTTTCAGGAGAAGGTGGAGCGTCCACCGCTGGTGACCGGTTGAGGAATAGTTACACAAAATAAAAAAAACCCGTTTTTCTGGAAACCCGAATGCAAAAAAATAGAGGTATCTTATCTGAAACCACAAGCTTATTGTATTGAAGTACAAACAAATGCTGCAGTGCTAATTAGCAACTCTTAATTAGCTAGTTAAGGATAATGAAACTTTTCCTGCTGAAGCAAAAACGCAAAATACGAGTATGTTGCCTAGAGACAGGGCCATCTTTTCCACTGGGCACACTGGGCACGTGCCCAGGGCCCCAAGGTCCAAGGGGGCCCCAAGTTTCTGTAACTGTCAAAGCTAGGGGCTCTCAAAAGAAACTTAACTTATCCCAGGCAGGACCGCAGGATACTAAAATTTTTGAGCTCGCTCCGCTCGCTTTTGCTATCTAGCTTTTCACAAGTCAATAGTTATATAATTACAATGGAAGTTGTCTTCTGTGTTGACACGCTTGTACTACTTCTCTCTTAAAACGAGAACGGTACCGAAGTCATGGAAGGTTGCCAATGTCAGGCGCGAGAGGGAATGGGAAACCATCACCTCCTTCTGCGAAGCAGTCATGCTAGTGAAGGAGGTGGCGGAACGTGAGAGGGAAAGAGCCTCACGTCCCAGCCGCCGCGGGAGACGCCGAGATGGGCTAGCTCGCCGTCTGGCCGTCTTATGACGACAGGCCGTGTCGACGGCGCGTTCGTGTTCCACGCGCGCCTCAAAGAGATGTCAGCGACCACGTAGGGGTCCGCACGGGCCGATGCCTGCCAGGGCTGCGGGACTGTTCGAAAGAGATACCGCGGCCCTGGAACACAAAGGGCAAAGAAGGAACATGGATGGGTTTTAGTCAGTACAAGTCTGACACTCTCTTCCGCTCCGCCCAGAGCGGGGGGGGGGGGGTCATTTGATGATTTCCCATCCTAAAAAAAAAAAAAGGGGCTCTCAAAAGAAACTTAACTTATCCCAGGCAGGACCGCTGGATACTAAAATTTTAGAGCTCGCTCCACTCGCTTTTGCTATCTAGCTTTTCACAAGTCAATAGTTATATAATTACAATGGAAGTTGTCTTCTGTGTTGACACGCTTGTACTGCTTCTCTCTTAAAACGAGAACGGTACCGAAGTCATGGAAGGTTGCCAATGTACAACCAGTACCCAAGAAGGGTAGTCGTGCTGACCCCAGTAACTATCGACCAATCGCCATCACCTCCATACTTTGTAAAGTTATGGAAAAGGTTCTCAATAGGAAGCTGCTGGCGTACCTAGAAGCAAACGACCTACTCAGTGACCGTCAGTATGGCTTTCGCCGGGGACGATCAACTGGGGATCTTCTGGTGTTTGCTACGCACTGCTGGGGCGAGGCCATCGAGAAACACGGCGAAGCACTTGCCCTGTCGCTCGACATTTCGAAGGCTTCCGACAGGGTATGGCACGCAAGTCTGCTGAGCAAAATTCCTGCATACGGCATCCCCGTTGACTTTTGCTGTTGGATATCTGACTTCCTGAGTGAACGGTCGATCTGAGTGGTCATTGATGGCTGCTCCTCGGACCTTATGGCTATCGATGCCGGGGTTCCTCAGGGGTCTGATCTCTCCGCGACACTTTTTCTGCTGCACATTAATGACCTTCTGGTCTCTGGTATTGTTGGGTACGCAGACGACAGCACTGTCATGGAGAGTTATGCATCCAGCGCAAAAGCCAGGGGTGAAGAAGTGCATTCATTGAGAGAGGCCATGGCAGAGCGAACAAAATCAACCTTAAGTAAAAAAAAAAAAAACTGGTTGTTTTTAACACCGCCAAAACCCAAGTGTGCCTGTTCACCGCCAAAAGGAGTCCGTTCAATCTGGCTCCTACTTTTCGGGGTGCATCTGTATCAGTTACCGACAACCTTGAGGTTCTTGGTACGAAGTTGAGTGTGAATCTCAACTTCGGTGCTCATATTGAGTCGAAAGCTCAAACTGCGGCAAAAAAGCTGGGTATCCTAAATAAGATTAAGAATTACTTCAAGCCAGGACAGGTTTAAATCTTATATAAAGCTCAAATTCGATCCGGCATGGAGTATTGCTGTCACTTTTGGGATGGCTCAGCCAAATACCAATTAACAAATCAAAATCAAATCAAATCAAATATTCGCCGCACTCGACTCTGGCGACCGCAGAGCCAAGAGGCTCATTGGTGACGATAAGCTGGTGGGTACCAAGCTTCATAGCCTGGCCCACCACCGCAAAGTTGTATGTTTGTTGGTCTTTTACAGACTGTACTTCGGTGCGTGTGCCCGAGAGCTCCACGTGCTCATTCCACCATCTCCCTTCTTCCATCCGCAGAGTGCAGACGCACTGCAGGTTATCACCCATACCTTGTCGATGTTCCACACATTCGCATGAAGCGCTTTGCTACATCGTTTATCATGCGCACAGCCAAGGAGTGGAATTCCCTGCCTGCGTCGGTGTTCCTAAGTTCATATGACCCCAATCTATTTAAGTCGCGAGTTAACAGGCTTCTTTAGGGTTAGCTCGTTTCATCTTCGACCTCATCTCTGTCCTCAAGACTAGATTGAGGTCAAGAGTAGATCCCTTTAATATTAAAAAAAATAAAAAACAAGTTTTTAAGAGCCGGAGAACTTTAAATTGAAACAAGACACAGAAAAAAGTTAATATAACTTTGCTTTGCTTTATTTGACTGATAATTTTATGCCATTAATGTTTGTTTGCCAGGAAGGAGCCTATGAAATGAAACCTTTCTTTGTCACTAAAGTGAAAAATCACGAACATGTACATTCTTCCCATTTTAATCCATGGTACCCAGACTTGGTTCTTTGAAACCAGACGCTAAAACCAGTTTCAACATGAATGCCTTGCAATTGAGGCAGTAGAAGTTTGTAATCATGTCTCTGTAGTGCTCATCGTTGACTGGAACGTTTCTATTTCATCATTTTTGAATTTTTGACGAAATTAGAAACAAGTGAGCATTTGGAAGCCAACATTCAACGCATTTTTGCCGAAATAGGTACTTGCAACAAAGGTAAGATTGTTGGTACGGTGTTCATCTGCATTCATAGATGGCGTTAGTAGTTTCAATCTAAAATTCGAAATATTACATTTCCAATTTTCTAGTATAATAAAGTTAGCAGCTTAGTAGGCTTTTTGGTAATATATGCCAAATGTTTGTAGTAAAAGTAGTGTTGAAGCTGAGTATGTACTTACCTACTAACAAAAAAATATCAAGTGTTTAGGAGGTTTCATAGTTGACTCTGCGCTGGAGTGTAATTGTGGTGTTGCCCCGCACATGTCACACATCATAAGTATATCCCTCCAATATGATGATGAATGATGGATGATGGATGTCTTGTCTTTGTTGTTTTCACATCCCAGGAGCCAGGCCCGGATTTCCGCCTAAACCAACAACGCCCGGGCCAAGGGGCCCGGCCAGCCTAGGGGCTGACCAGGTAGCTGGCCTGCCCGACGGCAGACGCAAATACAATTATTAGCAGTATGAAAATAAAACACCATTCAAGTAAATTAATTGTTTTTTATTAAAGAATAAAACGAACAAATATAAATGACTGAAAGGCGACTGGAGAGTGGAGTCCCTAGCACGAACGCGCGATTTAAACGTTACGTCAACCATAAAGGGTTGACGTAATTTATTTATCTGATACATCCAATCAGCACAATAATTATCTAGAAAAAGAACACAGTCTTAAAATCAAAAATAAAACGATATAATAAATTCAACTAAAAAAAAATGAGAAAACAAAAATCCGTCTAGGCAGCCATTTTTATGTCTGTTCCCAATTAAATGTGTAGAAGTAAAGAAAAGCTCACATGTGTCTAATAAAGAAGCAGAAACTCCATTTGAATCGGGCAACCCTCCTCGGGTAAAAAGCGCTAAAACTTATTTCATTGAGCGAACAATGTGTGTTGCTACGCCCCCTGGCGAGATAACGTAATAACACATAACTATGAATCAAAGCTGACATCCGAACCGATGTGAACCAATCAAACCGTTTTGGAGATAAATGTGAATATTCGTTTGACACACAGACAATCTTCAGTTCCAACTTGTGTAAAAATAAGTAAAAATTATACATAATATGTGAAACGAGTTTTTTTCTTTCATAAAATAGGTCGAATTTGCATTACGTTAACTCCGAGTGTTCATCCTAGGCCTACGAAATACTTAAAAAACTAAACTTATACTGTCACTTACGAGATATCTTCCGTGATTGTCCATTGTTTGTTATCCCGTAAGTGACAGTATAAGTTTAGTTATAAACCGTGAAAAATTAATAAAATACTTAAAAAGTAGATAAGGTAGTTTCCTTATCTACTTTTTAGAAGTAGATAAGGAAACTAATGCATATATGTAATTGAATTATTGTTAAGATTATACTTCAACAGTAATGGTAACTTTTGCTCTAGGCTTTCGCCAATTTGCCAGTAAATCAGCGAGAGTCAGGTTTCTTTCTGCTGAATAGTACGTAGGGGTGTTGTTGATAGTGAAAGTGAGATTTTTAACAGTTTTACACGGTGATCCCTCATGATTTCCAGCACACTGACAGACTGGATCATCTTCCTCGTTCAGGGTACAGGCACCGTCGTTAAGACAATAACTACCACACACGTACACTTCACACCTCTCCACTAAATAACCGGTACTACATCTGAAATAATCAGAATTTTAAGGTCAGGACAGATGGGTTAGAATCGTCACACAGTGGGTGCCTTAAGACGGTCGTCGTCACCGAGGCAGGTTCAAAAAACGCTGGCTTGACGATTTGGACTCGTTTCGAGTGGCCAGAAAAGGAAAAATACCGGGAGAGTTGGAAAGGAATAGAGGAGGCCTTTGCCCACCAGTGGGAAAGAATAGGCTAAATAGAATAAAAAAAAAACAGAATTTCAATCATGCATATTGAAACTTCTTTAAACAAAGAGACGAACACAAGCAGTAGAATATGTTTTACCTGCATGTAGGACACCCGTCATCATTTACAGTACAGTTCCCTTGGATACAGTAGTTCAGACAGTTTGATATATGGAATCTATCACCCACAAAACCTCCTTTACATTCACAGACTGGCTCACTGTTCTCGTTCAAGGAAAAGGTGCCGTTATTCAAACAATATCCGCAAAAAACGTTGACTTCACATCTCGCCCCTGTATAGCCAGCATTACAACTGAAATAGCAACAATGTCAATCATTTTCATCGAAAGTACTTTAAACTAGAGAATCATCAAAAGGAGTAGAATATGTTTTACCTGCATGTAGGAAGTCCCTCATTGTTGAGACTGCAGTTGCCATGCAAACAGTAATTGTGACAGACTGAAGGTTTGACATCTGTTGTGTATTCTGTTGTCTGTTCAATATTGAGAGAGTTGTTAGTTACTGTGATTATCGGTAGCAGATTCGACAGAGCTTCACAGTCCTGACGGCCCTGGATCTGATCTTCTATTTTGTAGTTGGTAGCTATAGCTAGTGGTTTATCAGTATAGAACGTTCTTATCTTGTTGGGTTCTTTGTCGTCCATTGCGTTCTTTGGTAATTGCCAAACTGTATTGTAGCTCTCGCTACGATTCACCCAGTACAAATAATCTTTTGAGACTGTCAACTCTTTTGCTGCAGAAAAATATCCATATTCACAACGATGCAATATTTCTTCGTTTTGTCTATTCAAATCTGCACGAATCAAATACGAAGTTTGATAGGAATAACCCTCGTTGAAACCAACAGAGGAATAAATCTTCCGGGTTAGTGGGTCAATGACCAGGCTCGACACCTCCAACTTTTCGTATTTTCTATTAATAATCTGTCTCTCGGAACCATTAAACCGTGCTCTCTCCAAATTCGCCTTATAATTATTATTATTATTTGTGTTGATCCAGTAAATGTACCTGTAAATTTAAGTAACACTATTCAGTATTACGAAATGGAACATTTTGATTTTGCAACTGTCATTGATAACGTACCCTCTACAGCTATCCACGGCGATATCACTGGGGGTCCGGTCATTCATTTTGATTAAAAGATTTCCGTGAACATTGTTAACGGATCCGGGTTTTAATGAAATCCAGTTGATGCTGTTATCATTAGTGTCAGTAAAGAATAGTGTCTGTGTGGCCGGGTCGAAGGCAATTGAATGAATATTTCTACCATTTCTCTCTATGAAACATCTGTTTTCTTCGGAATGCAAGTTAAAACCACATATAGCGTCGTTGTTGCTCTGTTTATCGACATACAGCATTGTGTTGTGGATTTCGTCGAAAGCTAACGCCGTGAGGTTTCGGTAAAATAAATTCATAGTGTTTGTTTTAATTCCATTGGTATAAAATGTGAGTTGATCTTCTAGGCCTACCACTATGTCTGAAACAAAACATATAAATAGTAAAAAGTTGAGAGCTTAATAAATGCAATCGCGAGTTTAGAGTTGTGTAATAAGTCAGATCAAATGCGAGTTGGACCCCGCACTGTCAAGGGTTCCGTAGTCGCGATGAATTTTTCATTCCGTAGCATGTACGGTATTGATTCTAACTGCCCCAATAAAAGAGATGAAAATCCTAAATAAAAATAGAAAATAGTTCATTTTCAAAATCGATAGTGGTATGTCAGGATCCGTCTCTGGACATTAAATCCTCTCTGCCTACCCGGCCAAGATAATCGAAATGTTATAGTTGTTCGAAAATACTAGAAGGAGGTGACTGTGTTAACAGTTACCACTTTATAGCTTTATATTTAGTAAACCCACCCTGAATCATGAAAAGATATACCCTTTTTTTTTAGGAAGTGAAATCATCAAATGACCCCCTCCGCTTTACTCGGTTCGATCTTTTGCAACGGGTTTACTGGTTGAAGTTTACAACTGCCCATAAAAACTCTCGATCTCCCTCAGCAGCTCCGGGTTAGGTGGATACGATCCTGCCATCGTCGGTCTTCTTTCGTGCGCTGGCTCTGCCTAATAACCAGATTTCTTGAAAATACCTAAGAGCCTTTATTTCGCTCAATAGCGTCTTTAATATGCTCGGTATTAAAGCGGCGGAGGCCGCTTTTGAAAGATTTAGAGATCCGTCTATTGAGCTCCCGGTATTTCCACGCCTCGTCTGAAGACTGCAGGATCATCTCACGCCGCTCCATGAGCTCGAGACCAACAGTAACAACAGTATGATCAGAGAGTTTTTTGTCCTTTTGTGCACGTGTCTTGAAGAACTTAGACCCAGTCGTATGGACAGTTTCCACAAACCCGTTGTATTCGTCCACTGAGCTTCCTAAGCACTCGAAACGATTCTGGAGTTCAAACTGAAAGCTCTCGGGGTTTTGGATTTGGATCTGTGCTGGACGGAGCGTAGACTTCATCAGACGAGACCTTTCAAGCTTGATATTGATGTTCAATTTGCCTCTGACCATGCGGTGGCCGCTCCCGGTTTTCACCGAATTGATCACAGATACAATGGCTTCTTGTTTGACATGATGAAGTCAATCTCATTTTTAGTTGCACCATCGGGACTCTGCCAGGTCCACTTCATGTGCTCACGCTTTTTGAAGAAGGAGTTCATCAGTGACCATGGTGGTTCCGACGTCCAATCCCAAATTGCCCCACCTGCAGCTCATCCCCGTATCATTTATCCAGTTTCGCGTTGAAGTCCCCCATGACAACGGTGAAGTGAGTTTTGAAACCATCATGGCTTTAGAAATATCCTCATACATGGTCTCCACTTCGTCGTCGGGGTTTGCCGAGGTCGGGGCGTAGACTTGTATGACGTTCAGCGAATATCTTGAGGTTATTCTGAGTATAAGGACCAGGGTGGCGGTCGACACACTCTCTATCTTCACCACGTTATTCACGAGGGACTTGTGGACGGTAAATCCAACACCACCCTGGGACTGCTGGTCACCCTCTCGGAAATAGAGCAGGTTGCCGGATTTCAGGATTATCGTGTACTCCCCCTCTCTTCGGACTTCAGATAATCCCACGATACTCCATCACAGCCTGCTCAATTCCTCTTCTACTTCCGTTATCTTCTCGTCGGTCCGGAGTGTATGCGAGTTGTACGTTTCCAGGTCAAGTCATCGGTATAGGCAGGCTGATCCCTTCCGGAGATCCCTGCCGGGTACTAGGGGCCATTTTTCTATTGCACTAATCATTAGGGGGGTTTTGCCATAATCGCCACGTTTGGCAGGCGGGTTGGCGATCGCAGTACGGTTGTTATAAAAATCGCACGGAGAACGCTGCTGCCCATTCTCTGGTAAGTCCCTTAGTCGCCTCTTACGACACCCACGGGAAGATATGGGATGGTGCTATTCTTTACGTCTGACACCATACGGAACGGGCAGGGAAGTTTGCTCGCAGAACGGATGGCCGATGGGGCCAAAAAGTTCTGGAGTGGCGACTGCGAACCGGAAGACGTTGCGTTGGAAGGCCTCCCACTTGGTGGACCGATGACCTGGTGAAGGTTGCAGGGATCCGCTGGATGGGAGTCGCACGGGACCGGTCAATGTGGCGATACTTGGAGTAGGCCTATGTCCAGTAGTGGACGTCTTTCGGCTGAAATGATGATGATGATGAAATGATGTTGTTAGTTCTTTTTGTGACCCTTTGAAAAACATCGTGTTGAAGTAATTCTAGGTAATTACAACTAAGGTGTTCTTACACACAGAAACTGTATTCAAATGACATTTAAATAACAAGTTTCTGTTCTCATTATCCTCTTTCCTGTTTTTCATGAACTTGCAGTTAATTAAGTATACTTCACGGTTGCCTACACGATTCATGACTTCTATTAATAATGTTTTGATATGACAGATGCAGAATAATACAATTAAAATTAATTTACACAACTCATTCCACGCATATAACGCACTGAATATTTTTCAGTGCGTTATTTGCATTTTTGTAAAATGAGAAAATAATATCGAAGTACAACAATTCGATAGTATTTCTTGAAAGTAGGCAGAGGTAGATAGTCAAGCTGGTTTCGCCAGTTAATTCGCCAAAATAAGTCTTTTCTACCAAAAAGGTTGGAGCCTGTTGTCAGCAACTACACACATCAGCTTGTGCATGTAATGCGAAGAACATCGTCGACTGAGGTAAAGTCGAAGTAGTACTTTATGAAACTGTTGCATATGAGAGATTAATAAAACAGGAGGTTGAGGGGAGTGTGACAAAGACGTTGTAGGAGGTTTAGAACTCTTCTGAACCACTGGCTTTCCAAAACCAATCCAAATGTGCTAAAAGACCTCTTACCATGTTTTCAGTCTAAGTAAGTAAGTCTGTGCCGCACTTGTTTTGTTAACTTTTTAGGCAAGTGCGAAACGTGTTTTGTAAAACTAAATTTTTGGACAAAATTGATCAAATTATTAGACACACTTTATCATCCATTATGCCCGCGGTTTCACTCGCGTGGAGTTCGGGAATTGCCCATGGGATCTTACTTCTAGGATAATAAGTAATCTATGTGTGTATAGTACATACATAGATTTACATGTACTTGCTTATAACATAAGTTTCTCAGAAAATTCAACACCCCATTTCTTTCTCGTAAGGTTGGAAATTCGAAAAACACTTTCTTAGCGGATACCTACTCTTCACAAAGAATACACCGTCCAATTATAAAAATATTTCATGTCTTTAGGACCAGCGGTTGGGGCTGTGCGATGATATCAGTCAGCCAGTCAGAACATTGAATTTTAAATTGGGGGATGATTTTGGAAAAACTGTGATACACGTATCTCATAATTTTATTTGAAGAGTATGTACAGTATTGTTCAAGTCAATAGACTCCGAGATTAAAAAGTTTCACGGAAAATTCAATACCCCATTTCACCCTCTTAAGGGTGGAATTTCGAAAAACGCTATCTTCTCTTCACAAAGAAACCTCCAAATGTCATGTCTCTAGGATCAGCGGTTTGGACTGTGCGTTGATAAATCAGTCAGTCAGACACGGCTTTGAATTTTTTATGTATAGATTTTAAATGTGGCATTCCGCAAAATTTCTAGTATTAGTTTACCGGCTTTCATATCCTCGGACCACGGCACTGAGAAATTAGTCAGGAATATCCTGGCTTCCAAACTGATTGATTTTGACGTGCCGTGCTTCTCCGAGGCTATCAATGCTTGAAAACTCGCTTGTCCGAAGTGGGAGTCGGGTCTTTGGCTTCACGTTCTACCGTCGTCGAGCACAGGCACTTTGTTCGACGGCAGTTTCCGCCTCGCTGCTTCTCTACGCCTAGGTGCCTCATGTTGTTGCCCTTATAGCTGTCACTGTGGTAGAGTTGTCAAAAGCCTCGGACACCACGACCATGCAGCCGAAGTGCGTGCCGTTTTGCACGGCACGCGAACTAAAACGACATCGTCCCACGAGCTCTTGTCACCGTCGGCGACAAGACAATGGTCTGGCACGCGACGATGGCAATAGACCGGACGGCATGTCTTTGTTTCCATGCAAAATGGGTAGGCCTTTAGTGTGGGACGCATCATGAGTCGATACTCTTGCGCCATCCCATCTTCCTAGCTCATCATGCTGTGCTGGGGCTGCCGCTGCGGCTGCGGAGAACCTCAAGCGGCGTAAATATAGTAACCTTTTTGGTAACTATGTTTTCGAGCCGTTTGGGGTTGAAACTCTGACCGTGGGATCCGAGTACTCACAGCCTTTTCGAGGAAATTTCCAAACGCATAGTTGACACTTCCCGTGACCCAAGGGCTGGCTTTTATCTTTGCCAGAGGCTTAGGGTTACCATACAACGTGGCAACGCCGCCAGTCTCTTGGGGAGATTACCAGTTGACAGCGTTGAGGAAGTTTTTTGACGGCATTTTTTAGTTTGTTTTTAAGTTAGTTACTTTAGGTTATTTTAATGTATAAGTGTATTTAATATTCTTATCTTTTGAATAAATAAACTAATATTTTTCAGTCAAAACTGTTAAACTGTCAAAACAAGGTATTCCCCAGCACACACAAAAAGTGAGCACGAATACCTGAGCACGCAAAAGAATTTCACAAAGCTCATCATAGAGAGGGCCGTTGACTTTGATTGAGAATATCGACAGTTTGAAAAAAGTTTGGGGTGGTGCAGGACAAGCTCACTTATTGTGTACTTTTGACCGGTTAAAACTATCTTAATAGGAATCACATTTACTTATTTAGCTGTTAGGTTATTTTTATGATCCTTTGAATAAAACATCGTTTTGTAGTAATTCTAGGTTATTATAACAGAGGAGTTCTGAAACAACAATTTGGATCTTGAGCGATAACCAGTTTTGGCTGTACAGACGCTAGCACATCAAGCTACTCGAAACTGTCAAATTTTCTCAATCAACCTTGAAACTAATGCTTTACAGATAAAGTTGAAAATCTATTAAAGAAATTTGACAGACTGTAGTGGCTTGATGTGCTGGCATCTCATATCATATATCATAATCAGCCTATAATGTTCCCACTGCTGGGACACAGGCCTCCTCTCTATGAGAGGGAATGGGCTATAATCCACCACGCGGGCCCAGTGCGGGTTGGTAGATGTCACATGTCTTCGAATTTTTGGTTCTAAGACATGCCGGTTTCCTCACGATGTTTTCCTTCACCGTTTTGAGAACACATACATAATACATATAAAATTAGATTTGTGCGATTCGTGTTTTTGTAGTAATCTAACCTCCGTTGGTCCAGCAGAGAATTTTAAATCCGTATACGAAGCTTCTTCGATTGCCATCAAAAAAAAAAATAGAATTGGCTTTGCCAAAGATAACAGTACTATTTTCCCAAAATAAAAAAGTCAGGATAATCTTCTAAAGACGTTTGCTTGCAGCTCCGGCGGCTAAGGTACCTAGTCCTCCATCTTAAAAATCATCTGCATGATGAACTCCTGCGCAAAATTACGTAAGTAGGACCACACCCAACTAGGTTTTTGTAAACTTTTAAAAATTTACTCACCCCAGGAGTGCGTCAACCGCACGCAAAGCGCTACCAACGCCAGCAAATATTGCGTTATACACATTTTATACTTCTGAGATACAAATTTGTGTCAGGAGAAGGTGGAGCGTCCACCGCTGATGACCGGTCGAGGAATAGTAACAATAAACATTAAAACGCTGGTCGTCCACAAACCTGATAAGATAACAATAGTGGTATTGTACAGTCTTACACTGTACACGTTTTGCTGACGCGGTGCCCTGCACCAGACGTGCGTCATTTTTGTTACTCGACAAAGTAAACTCGACAACAACAAAGCTGAGTGGCTATAGTCTGAATAAAGTCATGGAAAAAGGCGCTAATTAACGATATTCAGGCTCTTATACTCAAATAGCGAACTTATACATAGATACGCATTCACGGCCGACATTGAAAAGATGTACCGCTGCATTTGGATTTCAGAGAGCAACAACATCTACAACGAATTATCTGGCGAGACTCACGAGTTGACCGTCTGCGCGATTACCAAATGCGCACCATGGCTAACCATGCGAACTTTGAAACAGTTACGATAGCCACAAACATACGAAGGCTGCTATGATACTTGTAGAAGAATACTACGTAGATGACGTCATTAGCGGTCATAACAACCTCACAGAAGCGAAAAATCTCCAACACTCCTTGATCCAACTTTAAGAGGAATTACGAAAGTGGACAGGCAATCACCGAGCTATATTGGAAGGCTTACATGAGGATCAAGTTTCTACTCAAAACATATTTGATTTTAAAGGTGAAGAATCAACCAAAACATTGAGACTTGGTTAGAATCCAAACAAGAACACTTCCACTTGAACTGACCTGTAGAAAACTCAAAACAGCTAACAAAGAGATCTCTACTCTTAGCTATATCAAAATTCTACGACCCACTGGGTTGGCTTACCCCTGTGACGGTCAAGGCCAAACTAATATTCCAGAAACTCTGGAATATTAGTGGCTCCACTGACACAGTATTCTGTGTCAGTGGAGCCACCATATTTATTGTTATTTTCTTAACCCACGGCAGTTCTGTTTTTAGGTTCAGCCACTCCGATTCGATGTTGCTGGGCACTACGTCATCCCAGCTGAGTTTACTCATCCAGAGTTTCTGGAATATTAGTTTGGCCTTGACCGTCACTGGGGTGAGCCACAGAGAGAGATCTCTTTGTTAGTTGTTTTGAGTTTTCTACAGGCCAGTTCAAGTGGAAGTGTCCTTGTTTGGATTCTAACCAAGTCTCAATGTTTTGGTTGATTCTTCACCTTTAAAATCAAACATGTTTTGAGTAGAAACTTCATCCTCATGTAAGCCTACCAATATAGCTCGGTGATTACCTGTTGACTTTCGTAATTCCTCTTAAAAGTTGGATCAAGGAGATTGGTTTGGAGCGCCACATAGTTCCAATCTTCGTAATGTGGTATTCCACATTACGAAGATTGGAACTATGTGGCGCTCAACTACTTGCTGACTTGATGGAGAAAACCAAGCAAACTTTCTGTAGATATAACGGGCTTGGTCGGATTCTCAAGTTGTCCTGGCGTGGATTCAGGAGGAAACATCAAGATGGGAGACGTACGTAGGCAACAGTGTTGCAAAGATCAAAACCGCCATCCCTGCAGCTCAGTGGCGTTATGTTAAGTCAGACCAGAATCCCGCAGACTGCGCATCAAGGGGTCTTTTGCCAAACAAATTGAAGGACTTCAATCTATGGTGGCAAAGCCCTGCCTTTTTGACAAAATAAGATCCGTCGGAAGATATTCCTTGCGCTATTCAAATAAACTTTGCCTGCATAAATCATGTTCAAGTCGAACAAACTTCACAAGAAAATAACGACCACAACATAATAGCAAACTAATAAACAAATGCAGTTCATTGACAACTTAACAGGGTCATCGCATGGATACGACGCTGCATAACAAATATGCGCAACAAGACGAAATCGGAAACTACGTACCTACCTAACAACAAGTGAAATAAGCGCAGCGCGTAGAAGTATCATAATTGAAGTACAGCGATCGCAGTTCAATTCTGAATACAAATAACTTGTTTATAATCGAACAGTATCAACAAAGAGCGCAATAATTTACAAGCGAAGTCCCAATAAACAAAACAGCAATTATCTGTATCGGAGGTCATCTTAAACACTCAAGCTTACTCGTAGAAATGAAGAATCCAATCGTCATACCACATAAGGAGCTCGGCTGACGTTAACTTACATTAGACAGCGTTACTGGATCGTTGGCGGTAACCGGGGCCGTCAAAACGCAACTTCGAACATGTGTACGCCGTCATCGCCTCAACAAAACAGATAGCCACCAACTGATAGGTGACCTTTTTTTTTTTTTTTTTTTTTTTTCTCGATGTGGAAATCCTCTATGGATGTCCTCCGCCCTGGGGAGAGCGGAGGGGTCTGTCAGACTCGTACTGACTAAAACCACACCGGTGTTCCCTCGCACACTTGCGTCGGGGGGCAACGGGATCTGATGCGACTTCCGCTGCCCCGGACTAGTGCGGCCCGCCTGACCTGCGGGCTTCGTCCCGGGGGGGAGTGAGGTGTAAAACTCCCCCCGTTACGTCTGAGAGAGGCGCGCGTGGAACACTACGCGCCGCCGTCTCGGGTCCAGTGTGATCGGGGGCGACGGATGTCCCCGAATCCGTCGCCCCTGGACCTATTTAGGGGGGCCGGAAGAGGGCGTTGTCCGCCCTCTGCCGACGCCCGGTGCGTCTGCTGCGGGATGGACGGGAGCTCGTCATCTCCCTCTCCCTTTCCGCAGCCTCCTTCTGCGACATGACGGTTTCGCAGAAGGACACCACCGCGTCCCAGGACTCTGCGCTGCCGACCGTCGTTCGCTCGACGGTCGGCAGCGACAGGTCTCCTCCCACCTCCGTAACGAGCGCACGGCGCGGCTCATCCCACGCGGTGCACTCGGCCAGCGTATGCCGCGCCGTGTCCTCCAGACAGTGGACGCAGTGATGGCACCGGGCGTCCGGCTCCCTGCTTATGCGACACAGGTACTTCCCGAAGCAGCCGTGCCCCGAGAGCACCTGCGTCGCCCGAAACGTCAGGGAGCCGTGCTTCCTCCCGAGCCAGTCGTCGAGTACTGGCCGGATCGCCTCGACCGTGTCGAGGCCGGCGGTAGGGAGCTCTAACCTCCCCCGCCATTCCGCCACCATGACCTGTCGGAGCTGAGACCGGTACAGCGTGATCTGTCGCTGCACCAGCCTCTCGCCCCGATCATTGGCCTCCTCGCGCCACTGGTGCAGTGTCGCGAGGGTCTTCGCCTCCAGGTCCCACGGCGGGGATCCGGCCAGTACACAAGCCGCCTCGTAGGAGATCGTGCGATATCCCCGTATGACCCTGACGGCCATCGCTCTCTGCGGTCTGCGCAGGACCGCGATAGTGCGAGCCGTCAGGTCTGTCGCCCAGATCGGGGCCCCGTAAAGGGCCATCGATCGCACGATCCCCACGTATAACCGCCTACAGGCGGTGCTCGGGCCCCCCAGATTGGGAAGCAGCGTTGACAGCGCGCCCGCCGCGCCCATCAACTTGGGCACCAGCCGCTGAAAGTGGGGGCCGAAGTCCCAACGGCTGTCGAGCACCAATCCTAAGTACAACTGATAGGTGACCTACCACAACTAAGGGTCACTCCGTGCCGACCTTGCACACACACAGGAGTTGACTTTACCGGTCACGTCGACGTCAAACACAACAAGGGCAGAGGCGTGAAAACTTCAAAGGGCATAGCCATATTTATATGTATGGCGACGAAATCCGTTCACATTGAACTCGTGTCAGACCTTAGCAGAAACATTTATTGCGTCTTTTCAAAGACTTTGTGCGAGGCGCGGAACTCCCAGGCACATGTACTCTGACTGTGGTACAAACTTCATCCTCGCCGCAAAGATACTTCGTCAAGAATTCGAAGCGATCAAGCAACTACTGAAACAAGATCTCTTCAACGAAATGACCAAATTGGAGGTGGAATGGCATTTTAACGCTTCCGCCTAGCCTACTGCTGGCGGTCTATGGGAGGCTGCCGTTAAGTCGATGAAGCACCATCAGCGACGAGTACTGGGGGACCAAAAACTAACATATGTCGTTTTCATAACGATTTTAACAAAAATAGAAGCCTGCTTGAACTCACAACCGCTGCGCCCGCTAACTGAAGATCCAGAAGAGTTTTACAACTCCCTCACTCCTGGACACTTCCTCACAGGAAGCCCAATATTGTCCATGCATGACGTCATTGTAATCATACATAATAACATTGATTTAAGTCGCAGGTGGCAGTTTATCGGGCAAATGTTTCAACAATATTGGAAAAACTGGTCAAACGATTACCTTACAACACTACAAACACGTAGTTAATGGTATTGTCCATGCCGCTCTCGTATTACAATGGCGTAAATAACATTGACTTACGTCGCAGGTGGAAGCTTATCGAGCATATGTTTCAACACTATTGGAAAAACTGGTCAAAAGATTACCTTACAACACTACAAACACGTAGTAAATGGAATAAGCCTTCTAGAAACGTCAAAAATCTACCGCCAGGAAAGTGCTACTGGAGACTCATCTAGGACCAGATGGATATGTTCGATTCATAATTTCAGCCGAAAGACGACCACTGCTGGACATAGCCCCCCCCCCCCAAGTGTCGCCACATTGACCGGTCCCGTGCGACTCGCATCCAGCGGATCCCTGCAACCTTCACCAGGTCATCGGTCCACCTGGTGGGAGGCCTTCCAATGAAACGTCTTCCGGTTCGCGGTCGCCACTCCAGAACTTTTCGGCCCCATCGGCCATCCGTTCTGCGAGCAATGTGCCCTGCCCACTGCCACTTAAGTGTGGCTATTCTTCGGGCTACGTCGCTAACCTTGGTTCTCTTGCAGATTTCCTCATTTCTGATTTGATCACGCAAGGAAACTCCGAGCATAGCCCTCTCCATTGCCCTTTGGGTGATTTTAAGCCTTCTGATGAGTCCCATTGTGAGCGACCACGATTCATGTTCGCCCAATAACAAAACTATCGTTATTACCATTGAATTCCGAAATTGAGGATGCCGAGAAAAACGACATTGAAGAGAAGCCCTGACAGAGTTCGTAAACTGAACAGCGGAAGAGTTCAAAGAAACCTATTAACTTAACGTTACTAATAACATTGTTATCATTGTTTACATTTGTAACGGGATCTTACAGCGCTATAGACGGCACGCTTGCAGCGCCTATAGTTCTTAAGTTAAGATTTTCAGATATTTTTTTTTGCTTGGCACTAGACGATGGCAAGAAACCGGACGGCATGTCTTTGTTTCCATGGAAGATGGGTAGGCCTTTAGTGTGGGATGCAACTTGTGTCGATACTCTTGCGCCATCCCATCTTCCTAGCTCATCGTGCTGTATTGGGGCTGCCGCTGCGGCTGCAGAGAACCTTATTTGTAACTATATTTTCGAGCCGTTTGGGGTTGAAACTCTAGGTCCGTGGGGTCCGAGTGCTCACAGCCTTTTCAAGGACATTTCTAAACGTCTAGTTGACTCTTCCCGTGACCCAAGGGCTGGCTTTTACCTTGGCCAAAGGCTTAGCGTTGCCATAAAACGTGGCACCGCCGCCAGTCTTTTGGGTACATTACCAGTTGACAGCGTGGAGTAGGAGTTTTTTGACGCCATTTTTTAAGTTAGTTAGTTAATATAGGTTATTTTAATTTATTAATGCATATAATATTTAGTTTTACAAATAAAGAACTTTTACTAGATTTTTATAAACCTTGTCTTGATAAATAAAAAAATAATAAAAAAAGGAAACGGTGCAGGAAAACATAGTGAGGAAACCGGCATGTACACACGGCGGCACATGAATCTGTACATTTCCAGTATAACTTGGCATCGCTTTGTATAGATTTCCTAAACAATGAGAGATCCGCATAACTGGTTTTGTATAACTTGATTAGCCGTCGGGCGTACTAGAACCGAACATTCTAAGACAGGTTTCATTACTTTTATTTATTTATTTATAACCAAATTATACTAACAGTTTACACCACAGATACAAGTTATTGGTTGAACATAAAAATCAAGTAAAACTACATAAATTTATACTCAAAATTAGAATTAAAAGTAAAATAAAAAATTTAATAATCACTTTTTTAAGCTTTCACGGTTTACAACTAAATGTATACTGTCACTTACGGGATATCTTCCGTGATAATAATAACATCGGGAGTTCAAAGTAATGAATGTGCCCTGGCGGTTAAGAGTATGTCATGCTCACTCAAATGTCTCGCTGATGGTGGCGCGTGTGTCGGATCATTTAGTTCCCTTCAAAATGGTTGAGTTGAATGGTGCCGATACATGCGTCATGTTCGTGAACGGGCGCTGTCAGTTGTGACTGGTCATCTCTTGGTTGCCACGGTTTGTTTGAATTATTTATTTTATTTTTACTATGGACACTTTTAAAGTACACATCTTGCTACATCGTTCTCACATAATGTACCATCTCAACATAAATGATGTAACCAAGTTATTGTAAAGTATTCTGATTTAAAAGAGTGTCCATGGAGTTTCTTGCCCGTTCTTCTCCATAGAGATCTACGTTAGGGAATGGGCAACTACAGTACTTTCACAGTTTTTATGCCTTGTGACTGGGACTGTAGCTATTATTCATTGTTGTCTTTGTTTCGACAATTCAAAAGTGCCTGTAATTGGCCTATTTGAAATATATGATTTTGATTTTGAACAATCACGGAAGATATCCCGTAAGTGACAGTATTTTAATAGTAATAATATTAGGAAGTAAACAATATGATAGATGTAAGAATAAAAATAAACAAAACATTTTTAGTAGGCATCATTAAAATAAACTCAAGAGCTCGTGGCTACATAATAAACAGCCGGTCGGATCGATCTTAAGGTTAAGCCGTGCTTGCCTAGATTGGTCTGTGGATGGGTGACCACCCATTACATACCGAGTTTCCTCCGTACTTCGGAAAGCACGTTAAGCGGTTGGTCCCGGGTGTCATTTGTAGATCTTTGACAGTCGTTAGGTAGTCAGTGGCCCAAAAAGTCTGACAACCAGTCTTACCAAGGGGTATCGTATTACCCAGTACTATCTGGGTTGTGGAGGTCAGATAGGCAGTCGCTCCATGTAAAATACTGGTATTCAGTTGCATCCGGTTAGACTGGAAGCCGACCCCAACATAGTTGGGAAAAGGCTAGGCAGATAATGATTAAAATAAACTCTGTTTTAAGCTTTCACGGTTTACAACTAAACTTGTACTGTCACTTACGGGATATCTTCCGTGATTGTTCATTGTTTGTTTGTTTTTTTGTTTGTTTGTTGTTGTTGTTTCATCGGGAGCTCAAAACAATGAACAATCACGGAAGATATCCCGTAAGTGACAGTACAAGTTTAAAATAAACTCAATGAAATTAACAAAACTAGTATCATCATAAAACTATATCTTTTATGAGGTATACACTATGTTTACCCCGAGGAGATAGTACTGGGAGTGGCAATGGACTCCAGGTATCGAGAAGCAGTGTTGAGGAGACTCAGTTCAGTTCTTGCAAAAATATCATATAATAGATTCATCATACATTAAAATGTTATTGATAAACGATGTTGAAACGAACGATGAACGATGTTGAACGTTGTTTTTGTTGTTTTGTTGTTGTTGTTTGTTGTTGTTTGTTGTTGTTGTTCGTTGTTGTCGATGTTGTTGATTGTTGTTGTATGTTGTTAATGTTGTTGTTGTTGTTCTTTATGGTCTAAAAATAATGGGCTGGTCTTAAGGGTTCTGGTGCTGGTTTGAGGAATTGAAAAAAGAGGACGTTGACGTGGGCGAAGAGTGTGTCTGATAGGTAGTGGGATGTTAAAGGAGATGTATTGTAATAATAATGTTGAACCTCGTGAAAGCCGAGAAAGATCAGCAAATCAAATATCTTGACTTGGCTCGCGAGGTTGTCGACATGTGGGATGTGGACTCAGCGATCATTGTGCCGATAGTTGTATCAACCCATGGCTTAATTGCCAAGAGCCTCGACCAATACCTGAGGAGGCTCTCGTTAGGCAGCTGGATCAAGGACTTGATTCAGAAAGCGTTACTCCTGGACTCGGCTTGTTTTGTTAGGAGGTTCCTCTCTCTGGAGCCCTGATCGACGGTAGCTTGGACCCGGTTCCCGATACCGGTGGGCTACAATTTTTTTATATTTTTCAATGTTTTTTATATTATTTTTTTCTAAGTAATATTTAAAAATATAAATGATTTGTAAAATAAAAAAAGGAATATTGATAGAGAACCACGAATTAGGCGAATGACATATTTAATGACAGCAATATTTCTTCTGACTTCTAAGCTATGGTATGTCACCATACCTAGCACGAATGGCGTTGGGTACATATATGGGTAATTCCCATATATTTTGAAGTAGAGGTACGGGATAAATGAATTCTGGACCTTTTCAATTATTAGTTTATAGACTTTTTCATTGGACACTTATCAACCCACAATGGGCTCGCTTGGTGGATTACTGCCCATTGTCTCTCATAGAGAGGAGTCCGATCAAACCGTTTTTGAGATAAATGTGAACATTCGTTTGACACACAGGTGAAACGAGTTTTAATACTTATTAAAATAGGTCGAATTTACATTACGTTAACTCCACGTGTTCTTGCTAGGCCAACGAAAACTTTAAAACACATAAAAAGTAGATAACGAAAATAATGCATATGTTATTGAATTTTCGTTAAGATTATTCTTCAACAGCAACGGTAAAATTTGCGCTAGGGTTTCGCCAATTTGACAGTAAATCAGAGAGAGTCAGATGTGTGAATGTAGATTTTGTTTTATGAATACTGAGAGAGTTGTTGGTTACTATGATTTTTGGTATCAAACTCGACAGAGCTGCACAGTCCTGAAGGCCCTGAATCTGATCTTCTATTTTGTAGTTGGTAGCTATAGAAAGTGGTTTTTCAGCATCGAACGTACTTATCTTTTCGGGTTTATTTGCATTCTTTGCTTTTTGCCAAACGATATTGTGGCTCTCGCTACGGTTTACCCAGTAAAAGTAATCTTTTGAGATGGTCAATTCTTTTGATGCTGAAAAATCTCCACCTTCACAACGTACCAATACTTCTTCGTGTTGTCCATTCAAATCTGCACGATTCAAATACATATTGTCATAGGAATAACCCACATAGAAACCATCGAAATAATAAATCTTCGGAGTTACTGGATCAATGACCAGGCTCAACACATTTATCCATTTGAATTTTCTATTAATAATTTCTCTCTCGGAACCATTCAATCGAGCTCTCTCTACGCACTCCTTACAATCCTGCTTATTGTTTATGTTTATCCAGTAAATGTACCTGCAAATTGAATAAAACTATTAAATATCACGAAATCGAAAAGATTTTGGTTTTGGAACTGTGTTTGGTAACGTACCCTCTACAGCTATCCACGGCGATATCACTGGGGGTCCGGTCATCCATCTTGATTAAAAGATTTCCGTGAACATTGTTAACGGATTCGGGTTTTAATGAAATCCAGTTGATGCTGTTATCATTAGTATCAGTAAAGAATAGTGTCTGTGTCGCCGGGTCGAAGGCAATTGAATGAATATTTCTACCATTTCTCTCTATAAAACATCTGTTTTCTTCGGAATGCAAGTTAAAACCACATATAGCGTCGTTGTTACTCTGTTTATCGACATACAGCATCGTGTTGTGGACTTCGTCGAAAGCTAACGCCGTGAGATTTCGCGAAATTAAATTCACAGTGTTTGTCTTAGTTCCGTCAGTATAAAATATGAGTTGATCTCCTACGCCTACCGCGATGTCTGGAACAAAACATAACAGTTTATTTCACAAACTTGAAAGCAATTGCGAGTTGAGAGTTGTGTAATAAGTCCTGCCAAATGCGTGTTAGACCCCGCACTATGGGGTCATCTACATCAGTAGGGAAGAGTCTATTTTTGTAAAAGGTAAGCCGGAGTACATATCTTTACTGTATAGAATATTGTTGGCTATACAACATTAAGTTTTAGTATATGCGAAACCTGAAACACGTGTCTAGTATTTTTATTAAAAGAATCAATGTACAAAATTTCAAAACTGTATCATGAAAAATCACAAAGTTATATGCTTGTTCTGTTACCTAGTTGTCCGCACAAAAACGTTGTCACCACGCCGCGCACCCACGCGCGCCACGCTCTAGCGTCGTCTTGAGCTCATTGATAATAATAATTTGGCAGTAGGTACCTAAATGATTACGATAGGTACTTAATGTCGCGCGGTGTCCAAATTGTAGCCTTTTTTTAAATATTTTTGGGACAAAATATAAAATGGTTTAAAAATGATTGGAATCGATTCAGTTACTTATTCTGAACAAACTATATTCAGGTTTCGCATATACTAAAAATAATGTTGACTGACTGTGCCATTTTTCAAAGGGAAGCGGGTAGGAATCGGGTTGTATGGAACCTTCGCCACTGATCTATATATAAGTGTTTCGTAGTCGGAATGAATACATTCGCATGCAAAAAAAGACTTCACATTTCTTATTATTTTTCATGTGGTTAGTGCCTGACATGAGTTATAATGGCGCCCATGGGCCAATAGTATTTCTCATAAGAGTTGCAAACTGCGGTTTTCACCGAAAATATCTAATTTTCAAAAGCGAATGTGTTTGTCAGGATCAGTCCCTTCCCATTGAATCTTCTCTGGCTACCCCGCAAAGGAAGCAAAGGAGTGCGTAATGTTATAGTTCCAGTACAAATGTAGTTGACATCATAAAATGTTTACTTTTAGTACTTTTACATAACAAAGTTATACATGCACCTCACCTACAACAATCACAAAAAACCACGGATATTTTCTGTTTTTGCTAAAAAAATAGCCGTCTTCCAAAAAAAAACATAAAAAAGTGAAAAATAACTTTACTTTTGGAAGCCATTATGTCAATTAAACAAACAAAGTCCTCATGAAATTAATTAATTTATTTATTTATTTAAACTTCATGTACAATAGTGGTACATAGGCGGACTTAATGCCACAAGGCATTCTCTACCAGTCAACCTTTGGGTTAAATAAGAAAACATTGTGATAGGGTACACAATAAATATATAAAATAACTTCCTGCTTTCGAAAATTAATGTACGAATACTTGAACTTTGTGGTAATAAATAAATTATTTACCTTATTTTGACCGTTTTCTATGGAATTACATATATTTAAAAGTACATTTTATAAGTTGATCGAATAATACTCGTTAACTTGTAGAACTTACTTAGCTATGATAGTCGTGAATACACTCACAAATCCAAAAAAAAATTTAATTACGAAGAAGTGAGAATACGAGACTGTAACAAATATAATTACATATTTTGCGAACCTGAATCAAAATAGTGTAAAAACATTACTAATATCGTTTGCAAGATACCAAACGAATTTCCACACAATGGCATAGACGAGTTTGTTTTTTAGCAACTTAACGTATAGTAAAGTGCCCAAAACACCTTTAGAAGCTTTAGCTTCTAAAAAAATCATTTTGGCCCAATGTACTCACCCCAGGAGTGCGCCAACCCAACGTACAGCGAAACCAACGCCAGCACATATTGCGTTATACACATTTTATACGTCTGAGAAACTAAGTTATTTCAAGAGAAGGTGGAGCGTCCACCGCTGGTGACCGGTTGAGGAATAGTTATACAAAATATTAAAACGCCGGTGGTCCACAAACCCGATAGGATAAAAATAGTGGAATCTTATCTGAGAACACCAGCTTGTTGTTTTGAAGTACAAACAAATGATAATAAACAGAACTACTAATAAGCAACTCTTAATTAACTAGTCAAGGATAAATAGGATTATGAAACTTTTCCTTGTTGAAGCAACCAAGTTCTAGCCGCCTATAACTAGGTGCGGCCGGTAACAGTATCCTTTTTATTGCTAGGACACACCGACCAAATGCATTAGGTTAGGTTAGAACTGTGACCAAATGCGCAAGCCGAGCGAGCGCAGCGTGTGGTGCCGTGGCAGCAGCCGGCGAGCGCAACATTCAAATTGGTTGCATGTTCTAACCGAAGATAAGTAGGATACATCTAAGTTTAACCGTATTCACCAAGTTGTACCCGGCTAAAACTAGGTGTAGCACTTCGGCTATTAGCCGTAACATATACAATACACTGTAGTTGATGCGAATTCGATATTTCGACACAGTAACACTAGCAGCTTGTACACAAACACTAACAACCACTCCGTGGCGACCTTAGGGGTGGCGCAGGGCAACCGTCACGGGCCTCGCTCTTGCAGGGGCCTCGCGCAATAACCCCGTAAAAAAAGTTGAAAATTATTGCGTACGTAGACGTAGTACAGAATACTTGGTTGACGGCTTCGTGAAGGGTCCGTTTAAACCTCGTATGCACAACAACGGAAGTTCGGTGAAAAAGTAAAATTCACGATATCAAAACAAAAACAGGCCTATTGCAAGTCGGACTCGCGAATGAATGGTTCCGTACCATCTTAGTAGGGGAGCCCCCTTTAGTTTTAATAACTAAAAAAATATTATTTGTTGTCATAGTGGCAACCGAAATACACATTCTGTGAAAATTTCAACTTTCTACCTATTACAGACCATGAAATATAGCCCGCTGTCAGACAGACGGACGGACGGACAGCGGAGGCCTAGTAGTAGGGTCCCGCTATTTACTCTTCAGGTACGGAATCCTACCCTGGGACAGCTAGAAGGAATAAAAAACAAATCATGAATTGTAGCATGATTTGTTTATATGTACCTTCTAGTTAGCGGTGCTTATGACTATGAGCAAAATAAAAATAAAACACCATTCAAGTACATTAATTGCTATTTATTAAAAGAATAAAACTAAAGAATTTAAATAACTGAAAGACGACTTCACTGGAGACCCAAGCACGAATCCGCGATCTAAATGTTAATGTCTATCATTCATACTCACCGCTGATACATTCTATCGACGATCAGCACAAAAATATCTACCATAGAAACGAATACAGTCTTAAATAAAAAAGCAAAAGTTTTAATCGAAAAAGCAAAAAGTTTAAGTCAAAGATTCTGCTTTCCTAGATGGGATACATGCGTGAGTGTATGTATGTATGAAAAACAAAAATCCGTCTGGGCTGCCACAGTCATCTCAGTTCCCAATTAAAGAGAGAAAAGCTTCATGAGTCTCGTAGAGAAGTTAATATGTTAGCAAAACTTCATTTGAATCGGTCAAGCCTTTTCGGGTAAAAAGCTGTAAAACCTATTTCAATGAGCGAAAAATCTGTATTGAAGCGCCCCCTGGCGAAGTAACACCATAAAACCTATCTATGAACCTACGTTGATGATTCATAAACTCTTTACAGAAAACCGATCAAACCGTCTTGGAGATAAATGGGAATATTCGTTTGATACACAGACAAGCTTAAGCTGCAGTTTGTATAAAAATAAGTAAAAATTAAACATGTGATGTGAAATGAGTATTTTTAAATGATAAAATAAGCCAAGTGAGTGTTCTTGTTAGGCCTACAAAAACTTTAAAACATACTTAAAAAATAGATAAGGAAACTAATGCATATAAGTAATTGAATTATTGTAAAGATTATACTTCAACAGTAACAGTAACTCTTGCGGTAGGCTTACGCCAATTTGCCAGTAAATCAGCGAGATTCAGGTTTCTTTCTGCTGAGTAGTACGTAGGGGTGTTGTTGATAGTGAAAGTGACATCTTTAACACCTTCACATCGTGATCCCCCGTGATTATCAGCACACTGACAGACTGGATCATCTTTCTCGTTCAGGGAACAGGCACCGCCGTTTAGACAATAACCAAAACACGCGTACACTTCACACCTGTCACCTAAATATCCGGCATTACAACTGAAATAGCGAAAATATCAATCATGATTATTGAAAGTACTTTAAACTATCAGAAGGAGAAGAATAAGTTTTACCTGCATGTAGGAAGTCCCTCATCGGTGAGACTGCAGTTGCCCTGCAGACAATAATTGTGACAGACTGAAATATCGCATCGCTCTCCGATGTAACCAGGTGTGCATTTGCAAACACCTGTCTCACTGAAGTGTACACCGTGGACACAAAACAGATCGACATGATATGCTGGGTATTCTGTTGTCCGTTCAGTATTGCTAGAGTTGCTGGTTACTGGATCTGTTTGTATCAGACTCGACAGAGCTTCACAGTCCTGAAGGCCTTGAAGCTGATCTCTTATTTTGTAGTTCGTAGCTATTGCAAGTGGTTTTTCATTATACCAAGGACCAGCATAGAACGTACTTATTTTATTGGGTTCTCTGTCTCGACTTGCGTTCTTTGATAATTGCCAAACGGTATTGTAGCTCTCGTTTGTGTACACCCAATACAAGTAATCTTTTGAGACTGTCAACTCTTTTGCTGCAGAGTAATGACTATATTTATCATAAGTATATTTATACATTACGTGTTCGTCTTGTCCATTAGAATCTGCATGGTTCAAATACTCATGTTCATAGAGGCCACCGTAGGTAACACCATCAAAATAATACATCTTCCGGGTTAGTGAATCCATGACCAGGGTCAACACCCCATAGCTTTTGAATTTTCTTTTCATAATCTCTCTCCCTGAACCATCAAATCGAGCTCTCTCCAAACTCTCACTATAATTCTGATTGTTTGTGTTGGTCCAGTAAATGTACCTGAAAGTTTAATGAACACTATTAGTTTAATCAACCTATAATGTTCCCACTGCTGGGACACAGGCCACCTCTCTATGAGAGGGAATGGGCTATAATCCACCACGCGGGCCCAGTGCGGGTTGGTAGATGTCACATGTCTTCGAATTTTTGGTTCTACGACATGCCGGTTTCCTCACGATGTTTTCCTTCACCGTTTTGAGAGCAGTGGTGACGAAATAAATTACACAAAGTAATGCGCCTGCCTGGGTTCGAACCCACGACTTACTGTTCGTAAGTCGGGGCTGCCACCACTGCTCTGAACACTATTGAATATCACGAAATGGGATAGATTTTGATGTTAAAACTGTTATTGATAACGTACCCTGTGCAGCTATCCACGGCGATATCACTGGGGGTCCGGTCATCCATCTTGAGTAAAAGATTTCCGCGAACATTGTTAACAGATTCGGGTTTTAATGAAATCCAGTTTATGCTGTTATCCTTAGTATCAGTAAAGAATAGTATCTGTGTTGCTGGGTCGAAGGCGATTGAATGAATATTTGAACTACCATTTCTCTTGATGAAACATCTGTTTTCTTCGTAAAGCAAGTTAAAACCACATATAGCAACGCTGTCACTCTGGTTGTCGACATACAGCATCGTGTTTTGGACTTCGTCGTAAGCTAACGTCGTGAGGTTTCGGGAAGTTAAATTCACGGTGCCTATCTTATTTCCGTCGGAATAAAATATGAGTTGATCTCCTACGCCTACCGCGATGTCTGAAACAAAAGAAACCAGCTAAATAAATGCAATCCCGACTTTAGTGTTGTGTTATAAGTCGGGCCAATACGTGTTAGACGCGCGCTATGAAAGGTTTCGTATTCGGGATGATTTGTTACTCATCCACTGTATTAATTTATATTCCGCAAAAATGTTTGCCTCATTCAGGTTACGAAGAATTGAGAAAACGAGACTGTAACAAAAATTACCACTTATTTTGAAAGCCCATCCTTAAATCGAAAAAGTGTATAAACATAACCCCAATATTGTTTTCAAGATTCAAAATGTTTCTCCACACAATGGAATAAACGGGTTTGTAGAAATCATCCACTCTTTACGCGTAGAGAGGTACCCAAAAACACGAGTGCGCTACGTGATATCGAAATAAACATCATCATCATCATCATCATCAGCCTATAGCAGTCCACTGCTGGACATAGGCCTCCTCAATCGCACGCCATTTAACTCGACTTTCAGCAATTCTCATCCAGTTGCTACCAGCCACCCTGCGAAGATCGTCACTCCACCGAGCCTGAGGGCGTCCCACCTTACGTTTGCCGATTCGCGGTCTCCACTCAAGAACACGTCTACCCCGACGGTCATCGGTTCTACGGCAAATATGACCGGCCCATTGCCACTTCAGCTTACTTATTCTGTGAGCTATGTCGACAACTCTGGTTCTTTGTCGGATCACATCGTTTCGAATGCGATCCCTCAGAGAGACTCCAAGCATAGCTCGTTCCATAGCTCGCTGAGCGACCTTAAATTTATGGACCAGCCGTACTGTGAGTGTCCACGTTTCGGCTCCGTAAGTCATAACAGGCAGGACGCACTGATTGAAGACCTTAGTCTTTAGGCTCTGTGGAATACGCGACGAGAAGACCCGGCGAAGCTTCCCAAATGCTGCCCAGCCCAGCTGGATTCTTCTGTTAGCCTCCCTCTCAAAGTTGTTCTTACTGTTTATTTTATTATCATATTTATGTAAAAATATTTATGCTGTCTTGGCTTCCGTACGTTTTTTTCACGGGTGACCACTGAAAACCAGCGTTGTGTTGTGGGCCCCCCATAGCACAGCATCATGCTGAGTGGTAACCTGCTTGTCGCAGTCACGACGTGCAAGCTGTTAATTTTTTTTTTTCTTTTTTGTTCCATCCTGTTGTATTTATTTGTTTTATTTGTGTTTTGTTATTATTATTTTTTTTTTTGTAATTTTGTGTGATGCACGTCATGTACCTGCGGCAAATAAATATATTTTCTTTCTTTCTTTCTTTCTTTACCAAACTGCAGAGTTTGCCCGAGGTAAACATATTCTCGAACAACCTCGAGAGGACCGCCATTGACAACAACAGGTCCTGGGGTGACGTGTTCGTTGAACATAACCTGGGTTTTGTCCAAGTTCACCCTGAGACCAATGTGTATTGAAGAATCAACTAGGCCATCCAGCATCTGCTGCAAGTCGTGCAGCGATTCAGCCAGTATGACGATGTCTTCTGCAAATCTCAAGTGTGAGATGTACACGCCGTTGATGTTTATGCCACGTCCTTCCCATTTTAGCGTCTTAAACACATCCTCCAGTGCGTTGGTGAACAATTTCGGGGAAATAACGTCCCCTTGTCTCACCCCCCGACGCAATGGGATATGCTTCGTTTGCTGGTTTTGACTTTGGACGGTCATTGTGGCGTTCTCATAAAGATTTCTCAACACTTGGATGTACCGCCAGTCGACTTGGCATCGCTGCAGAGACTCCAGAACTGACCAGGTCTCGACAGAGTCAAAAGCCTTCTCATAGTCCACAAATGCAAGACACAGCGGCCGATTATACTCTTCGGACTTCTGTATGATCTGCCGCACTGTGTGGATGTGGTCTATGGTGCTGTATCCTCCTCGAAACCCGGCCTGCTCCGGTGGCTGCCATTCTAAAGCTGTCTAAGAGCCGCCTCGATTTCGTCTTGGCTGACTTCTGGCAGGTCTTCTATGAAATGGCGGGTTAAGGTGGCTCTGGAATCCTCATTTTCGGGATCAGGTCGAGATGCATGCGATGCATACAACTGGCCTTAGAAGTTTTCGACTTCCGAAAGAATCTCCGGCTTCGAAACGATGATATCCCCACTAGATTTGGTCAACTTCGTCAGGTGGCTCTTCCCAAGTGATTGGACGAACACTTTCGACCCCCGATTTTGCTCAATCGCTTTTTCTATTGAGCGGGTTTTGGAGCATCGAAGGTCGCGTCGTATCAATTTTCTAATTTTATTATTGAGTGCCTGTAGTTCTGACGAAGTGATGGGTGGGTTTTCACGTCGTTCTGTCATAAGCTCCAGAGTCTCCTCCGAAAGTTTGGACTTCTTGCCCGTATGCCGCATTTTACAAAAACGCGTCCCTTCCTCCCTGAGGATTTCCACCATTTGGTCGAGTGCCTGGTCAACATCATTTGTGGTTTCCACGGCCGCGAATCGGTTCTCCAGATCTGACTGGAACGCTTCAGACCCTAGCATGGTTTGGAGCATATTTGGACGGAGCTTAGACTTCATCAAACGGGTTCGCTCCAGCTTGAAATTAATATTCAGAGTGCCACGAACAAGTCTGTGATCGCTACCGGTGTTGAACCTGTTGATCACCGAGACATCTCTGAATATATGCTTTTTATCCGCTATGATGAAGTCTATCTCATTTTTCGTCATAGTGTCAGGGCTTCGCCACGTCCACTTCCTTTGGGACTGTTTCTTAAAGAAAGAATTCATCACAAAAAGCCTCTCCTTCTCAAGGAAGTTGACAAGCATTTGCCCCCTATGATTTCTGCTGCCAAACCCGTAGGATCCTACTACCGATTCACTGCCATTTTGTACTCCCACTTTAGCGTTAAAATCCCCCATGACAACGCTGTAGTGGGCCTTAGTAGTAGAGTGCAAGGCCTTGGAGATGTCCTCAAACATTTCCTCTACCACGTCGTCCGAGTGTGCCGAAGTCGGTGCGTAGACCTGAACAACCTTGAGGCTATACCTCTCGGTTAGCTTCACTATGAGGTACGCTACCCTGTTCGAGACACTAGACACTTCTACCACGTTGTCACAAAGGGATTTATGTACCAGGAACCCGACTCCGCCTTGGGATAGCTGGTCTCCCTCTCGAAAATACATCAGGTCGCCTGATTCAAGGGTTATTGTGTCATTTGTGTCCTCCCCCTCTCTTCGGACTTCACTCAACCCAAGAATGTGCCACCGTACCCTTTCGAGTTCTTCCTCTAGCTGCACTAGATGTTCGTCGAGCCGTAACGTGCGTCCATTATACGTCGCCAAGGTCAGTTGGGTTTGGCGGCCGTTCGTAATCCGGGGATTCTTAGCACCCCCTACCTTGCCGTTACCGTGACCGCCGCCAAAATCAGGAATAGCAAGGCCGCCGGGAACTGGGGGCCGTGGTTGATTCTGGCTTGCCATTAAGGGGTTTACCCATAATCGCCACGCTAGGCATGCGGGTTGGCGATCGCAGATCACAACTCCTCGCACTAGTGACGCTGCTGCCCGTCGCTAGTCTGCGCTATTTAGTTGCGAACTTTCGAATGGTTATACCGCCATTTATCGGTCGTCAGAGCCTCGTTTGTTGTTTAGCAGGATGCACCACGAGCAGGTGAGGTTGACTTGGGGCACTGAGATGGTAGGTGCGCCCCCTTACATCCCCTATAAAATCCCCTATGAAATAAACATATATCGTTAATTACACAGTACCGAAAGTTTGTAACAACCAATGATGTGACGACGAAAGCACGTAGCAACGCATACTGTAACAGTGAATGCACTTCACATACAGTGAAGGTATTCAGGGCGTGAAGCCAAATTATTGCTTCGTAGCCCAGAGTTAAACAGAGCGGACGTGGACTTGGCGAAACTATTTATAAGGATTCTTTGTTTTAAAACGTGAAAAGATTTAATGAACAACAAAATTATAAAAAGATAAAAGATAAAGATCATCATCATTCTCTTGCCCTTATCCCAATTCATTTGGGGTCGGCGCAGCATGTCTTCTTCTTCCATACTTCTCTATTACTCGTCATCTCATCCGACACCTCCTTTCTTGCCATATCATTCTTTATACAGTCCATCCATCGTTTCTTTGGTCTTCCTCTACTCATATACTCATCCACATTCATACTCAAAACTTTCCTCACAACATTTTCCTCATTCCTCCGCATCACATGCCCATACCACGACAACCGATTACCACACAACTTTTCAGTCACCGGCGCCACTTTCAGACTTCCTCTTATATACTCATTTCTTATTTTATCCATTCGCGTAACACCATACATTCCCCTTAGCATTCTCATCTCCGCCACATGCAAATGCCTTTCATTCATCCCTTTTGTGGCCCAACATTCTGATCCATACAAGACAGCAGGTCTAACCATTAAAACTAAAAGATAAAGATCATAAATTTATTTCTGTTTTCATTATCCTCTTTCCTGTTTTTCATGAACTTACAGTTAATTAAGTGTATTTCACGTTTTCCTACTCGATACTTGACTTCTACTAGTAACGTTTTGATAAGGTATTCCAGATCCGGAATATTACAATTAAATTTAATTAATAATTAACTCATTTTTCGAAAATAACGCACTGAAAAATATAAAATGAGGAAAAAATTTCGAAATATTAACTTTATTACAACAATACACGAGTATTTCTTGAATGTAGGAAGAGGTGATAAATAGTCGAGCAGGTTTCGCTAATTAAAAAGTATTTTCTACCTAATAGGTTGGACGCTGTTGCCAGCAACTGCACACCAGTGGCGAAGGTTCCATACAACTCGAATCCTATCGGATACCCTTTGAAAAATGGCACAGTCAGTGTTCTATAGACAAATAATATAATCACACTAAACATTTGTACTCCGGGTTACCTCTTACAAAAATTGACCCTTCGCTACTGCTGCACACGTCAGATTGAGCATGTAATGCGAAGAACATCGTCGTCTGAGGTAAAGTCGAAATAGTACTTTATGAAACTGTTGCATCAGGGGTGTAAACCCTTGACGAAGCCGTCAACCAAGCATTCTGTACATCAAACTAAGTAACTTTACGCAAAAATTATTGCTGGGAAACGACTTTTTTTTGAGGTGGAAAATCACGTTTTACGGTAGGACTCGATGGAACGCAGTCAAAGCATTGTGCTGATGGATGGACTGAATAGTACAGGGGTCGTGGAGGTGTTTAAAGTAAACAATTTACATTAAAAACATGTATTTAAAAAAAAACTTGTGAAAAAGTTGTTCCCCGGAATGGTCTAGAACAAAAAAATGATCACAAAGACGGGGACAATAAGTGACTTTCGGCTTCGTTAAGGGTTTATTTACAACTTTTATAAGGCAGGAGGTTGAAGGGAGCATGGCAAAAACACTAGGTTTAAAAATCTTCTGGACCATTAGCTTACCAAAACCACTCCAAATGCACTAAACGACCTCTAATAACGTTTTCATTAGTTATGGTTGAGTTTTTGATTCCAAACTGGCAATTGTTTGAAATAAAACCGCTCAAGTGCGAGTCAGATTCGCGCTCAAACGTTTTCGTAGCGCCAAACAATATGATAAAAATATTTTTAACGCTCATTCATAGGTCAATTTACACTCAACAGCAAAACTAAATTAGACAACTTTAAGTGGGTGTGTACTGGTAATATTTAGTTTATGGAACTACAATGACAACCGTCATGTCCTAATTTCATGAGAAACATTTTGCCATGCCGCACTACATTGAAATAGCATGTTCACGGTCATAGCGATGGGAAATATTTTAAAATATGACATCGACATCCACATGAGGAGCTCGTGGCTAAATAATAACAGCCGTTCGGGGTCAATCTTTAGGTTAAGCCGTGCTTGCCTAGGTTGGTCTGTGGATGGGTGACCACCCATTACATGCCGAGTTTCCTCCGTGCCTCGGAAAGCACGTTAAGCCGTTGATCCGGTGGTCATTTGTAGATCTTTGACAGTCGTTAGAAAACTCTGACAACCAGTCTTACCAAGGGGTATCGCATTACCCAGTACTAACTGGGTTGCGGAGGTCAGATAGTCAGTCGCTCCATGTAAAATACTGGTATTCAGCTGCATCTGGTTAGACTGGAGGCCGACCCCAACATAGTAGGAAAAAGGCTAGGCAGATGATGACATCGACATCCAAAATCAACCAGATTTCATAATTTTAATGTTAGAACTCTCTGTGTCTGACTTAATTTTCCTTAATTTGAAAATAAGCACTGCATGACATGTTTTTAACCGACTTCAAAAATGGAGGAGAGGTTCTCAACTCGTCGGAATCTCTTTTTTTTTGTGTATTTTCACCGATTACTAGAAAACGCCTGAACTGATTTTGAAAATTCTTTTTTTGTTTGAAAGAGTATACACACAAGTTGGTCCCATTGAAATATTGTCATGATCCGATCTTGGACTTCAGAGATATGGGACGGAACTCTTCAATAATACACAGCAAATGTTTGGATGTTTATTGTTTGCACAACATCATAAGATAACATCACGCCTGTATGCTCTGAGGAGGGGCTCTTGGGGATAAGCCTATTACCTTGAAATGTATTGTTAACAATGTAAAATAAATGCATAGCAAATATTTGTATAGGATATTACAACAAAAAATGGAAATATAAAAAAACTTTTATGCACAAAATTAAAGCGACTCCAAAAACAAATAAAAAAGTGAAAAATAACTTTAGCTTCAGAAATCGGTGACAAAAATACTAAATCAAACAAACAAAAATCACCAACTTTTGAAGCTGTTTTGAAGCTGCTAGTTACTTTTCACTTTTTTTAAGTCAGTTTATTTTTTGCAAAAACATTTTTTACTGCTGTAATGGAGTATCCTTCTTTACACTGAACATAAAAATTTCGTGTCGCTGGGCTATATTTTACGAATAATAACATTTTGATAGTCTTTAAGTATCTCTAAGCTGATAGACAGACATTTACCGGGGAAAACCGCACAGAGAGATGAATGGTGGGCTATGGTGGAGACCTTTTCCCAGCAGTATAGAAGACCATACCTGGGAACCTTCTAGTTACGGAGATATTGGGGTTCAAAGTTCCAACTTTTTCACAAGTTTTTTTTTAAATACATGTTTTTAATGTAAGATTTTTACTTTTCACGGCTCCGCGACCCCCGTACTATTCAATCCATCCATCAGCACAATGTTTTGAGTGCTTTCCATCGAGTCCTACCGTAAAACGTGATTTTGCCCCCAAAAAAAATAGTCGATTCCCAGCAATAATTTTTGCGTAAAGTTACTTAGTTTGATGTACAGAATGCTTGGTTGACGGCTACGTGAAGGGTCTGTTTACGCCCTGTACATTGATAAAAACGTGCACGTTCACGTCAAGTTTATAAAGTAATAAGCAACATCCAAAACAGAGTGGTATGAGGTGCTTGTCCGGGTCAATATACTTCTCATGTCGCACACAACTCAAAATATTTCAGTTCTGCACGTCATGAATATTATTTGAATTCCATAACCCTGCACCACCACAGCGTGGACTCCGATTTTAGGCGCCGCACGGAACGTGGTAAAAGAGTTGAGAATAAGATTATGTAAAAAAGGTCAATTTGAAAAAGATTTAAAAATAAAATAATCTGAGTAAGCTGTGCAAGCTAAAATGTATCCGATATTTCGAAATGTATAGAAATAGTTTTGTACGATTTGTTGTTTTGTAGTAATCTGGGTTAGATTACTAGTAGTGTAGTAATCTAACCCATGTTGATTCCAAACAGTATTTTATTCCGTTTGCTAAGCTTCATCGATTGAAAACAAGAAAAAAACGTGAGAACTGGCATTTCCCTGGCTAACAGTACCATGTTGCTCTATGGATGTCAATTAGGTACCTAAAAAGTCAGGATAGTCTCCTAAAGACGTTTGTTTGTTGCTCCGGCGGCCTAGGTACCGATTGCCTCATCTCAAGAAAAATATGAATGAGGCACTCTTGCGCAAAGTTACGTAGAAACTTCTAGACCCAACTAGATTTTGGTAAATTTTAAGATTTCCCTGCAAAACTATTTGCCAAAATTCGAGCTTTTACAGTAATAAACTAAGTCTCTCGTACTCACCCCAGGCGTGCGCCAACCCCACGTACAGCGCTACCAACGCCAGCAAACGTTGCGTTCCACACATTTTATACAGCAGAAATAAAAAGTTGTTGTCAACGGAAGACGGTGAAGGGTCCACTGCCGGTGACCGCTCTAGGAAACCTATACTATATATAGGTTTAGCTAAGTCGACAGGATAAAAATAATGATCCGTTATCTAATCTGAGACCATAAGCCTGTAGCTAGGTCAGTACTCTGCAAGTTTCCTAATTAATAGTTACAGGATAATGTTCTTTTTTTAATCTAGGCGAAAAACCCATGTTGCCCGGAGATTTTCCGCAAACTCGACAGGATAATAAATTTATAAACCAACCTTTTTTTTTAAATGGTCTAAAAAATATATATATAGATTTTCCAATTTATCTATACTTTTTTTTTTTTTTTTTTTTTTTCTCTCTTATTGTTTTGGGTTTTTTGTCTAAACAGATATGTCAACCCCATCGTGCCTTTTAACAATTTCACTTTAAACCTTATTATTAAACTTAAACTATAAACAAACAGTTATACATATATAAAATACTTGGGGTAGAAGTTTATCTATACTTATAAAATTCAAAGTCCTGACTGACTGACTTTATATATCAATCTAAGAGGGTGAAATGGGGTGTTTAATTTTCTGTGAAACTTTATTCCCTGAGGCGTTTGACTTGAAAATTTGTGTACATACTCTATAGTTAAATTTATGAGATACGTGTATCACAGTTTTTCCAGAATCATCCCCCAATTTTAAATTTTTTGTCCTGTCTGGCTGACTGATATATCAACGCACAGCCCAAGCCGCTGGTCCTAGAGACATGAAATTTGGACGGTGTATTCTTTGTGAAGAGTAGGTATCCACTAAGAAAAAGTTTTTTGAAATTCCAGCCCTAAGAGGGTAAAATAGGGTGTTGAATTTTCTGTGAAGCTTAATATTTGCTGGGTCGATTGACTCGAAAATTGGTGTTCACACTCTTTAATTAAAATTATAAGTTTTTCCAAAATCATCCCCCAATATAGTCAAATAGGGCTTCGAAGCTCACGTAGACGGGCGCATGCCGCAGTGTTGCGCGGGGCGTGCGGGCCGCGGGAGTATTTATCCATTAATACGTAGATAGGATTTTTCTGAGGTAGACGTGTCTGTAAATATGGTTTATTCCACCAATTTTCGCGTTGGCGCGTTGATATTAAATATTATGTCAAAGTATTATGTCTATAAATAGATTCCTAATAAATCATTTGATTGGTGTCACCGGTGTCCAATCTCAAACCAAGATATTTCACAAATATAATTTAATTGTTATTACTATGAACTAATATTAGCAAGTTATAAGCAAGTACATGTAAATCTATGTATGTACTATACATACATAGATTACTTATTATCCTAGAAGTAAGATTCCGTGAGCAATTCCCGAACTTCACGTAGGCGAAGCCGCGGGCAGAAGCTAGAATGATATAAAAGCTTGTCGCGAGATTAAACATACAAGTAAATCTCGCGACAAATGCTTATGCGAGCAATAGAGTTGCTATATGAGTATGCAATGTATATTGGCCTCGTCATCTTCTTGCCTAAGTCCCATGTTACTCGGATTCCATAGCATAGCATAATCAGCCTATAATGTTCCCACTGCTGGGACACATGGCCTCCTGTCTATGAGAGGGAATGGGCTATAATCCACCACGCGGGTCCAGTGCGGATTGGTGTTGGTATTCGGATTCCATACAACAAGCTTTTTATTACTGTATCGAAAAATTTGTACCGGCCAAAATAAGAAACGATCATCGGAAGAATATTTTATTTTTTCTTCTGTTTTTAATTATGTTTTGGCTACCCGTAACCCGTCCCTGCTTACAACTTGACAAAACTTCGCTTTTTCTATATCAATATTTAGTAGGTAAATACTTGAAATTTCTCAAGTCTATCAATACTGTGGAGCATGCCCGTCTGCTGGCCGTGGGGGAATGGGAGTCGGGCTTGTGGCTTCAGGCACTCCCGTCATCCACTATTGGCATTATGATGGATGACGTATCGTTCCAGGTCGCTACGAGTCTATGCTTAGGTGCACCTTGTGTTAATCCGCATCGGTGTCACTGAGGGAAGCTGTCGATGGCCTCGGATACCATGGCCTGTCCTGCTACAGGAGCTCAGGTTGCATTGCACGGCACGCCAGCATTAAAGATACTATTCGTCGAGCCCTTGCCAGCGCCTGTGCACGCCGGGGTTTTAGAACCAAACGGCTTGGCACGTGATGATGGGAAGAGGCCAGATGGCATGACGTTGGTGTCTTGCAAGGTTGTGTGGGTCGCACCCTGTGTCGACACCCTTGCGCCATCTCATGTTGCAAGCTCGGCGGGCTGTGTGGGCGCGGCTGCTGCGGCTTCTAAGAAGCGTTTTGAAACGTTTTTGATCGAAACGGGTCATAGCACCCGCGTGCGCGTCTCGTTTTTAAGGAAATGTCTCGCCGACTGGTCGACACTTTGTGTGACCAGAGAGAGCTGGCTCTTTCTTTGGCCAAAGAAATAGCATTGTCATTCAATGTGGCAATGCTGCCAGTCTTCTGGGCATGATCTCGGATGACACAGCTGAAAGTAGTTTGATGGCTAATGGTCCTATTGTCGTCGTTGTATACATATATGTACGTGTACTTACTTTACATTTTTTTTAAATTATTATTTAGATCTATTCGTAGTTTGTAAACAGTGTGTTTGGTTAATGGTTACCGATACTATAAGTGCAAATTATATACTCATTTCTATCGACAAATACACGTTTATAAATAGTCCTATCCTCACACCCCGCGAATGGCAGCCATCTTGTTTTTTAATCGGCTTATCTAGGGTATGTTCAATGAAGTGATAATATCTATGTATAATAATCTAAGAGACCTAAAGACGTGCAAATCATTTTATTGCAAGAGTAAACGCCGAGGCTATCGAATTACTAAATAAATTTACCTGAAAAATAAAGCAAAACGATCCTAAAAAATAAGAAATACAATTATTCATATGAATAAATCATTATTTATTAATTAGCATAATCTAGAACAACGCGCCAACGACAGGACCACAGATAACATTTTTCGTTTTGATGAAATCGATTCATCTTTAAAAAATGTGATAGCGAGTTAGTAAAAAGTGCAAACTATTTCTTGTTTGAGCGATGCTTATTTCTCAACATTCCCATTAGTAATTAAAAAAAACAGCACACTTAGGATGTACGTAATGAACTAATGATATCTAAAAACTAAAAAAAAAAATCACAAAAAATTCGGCTAGCGGGTCATAAAGGTCCCAATGTCCTTTGACAACAGAATTACTTATTTTTTGACATTTTCTACTCTCGGCGGAGGAGTGTTTGAGGAGCTCGGGGTTAAATAATAACAGCTTAGCTTAACTAGGTCAAGGCCAAGCTTGACTAGGTTGGTCCGTAGATGGACCGAGTTTCCTCCTTACCTCAGAAAGCACTTTAAGCCGTTGGTCCCGGCTGTCATTCGTAGATCTTTGAGAGTCGTTACAGGTAGTTTGTGGCACGAAACTCTGACAACCAGTCTTCCCAAAGGGTATCGTATTACCTATTATGTTATAGGTTGTGGAGGTCAGATAGGCAGTCGCTCCATGTAAAATACTGGTATTCAAATGCATCTGGTTAGACTGGAAGCAGACCTCAACAAATGTGGGAAAAGGCTAGGCAGATGATGATAAAGCCAATAAAATGGGTGATGATGACTGAATCAAAGTGTTCCGTTTTTGCCATATGGCTATGGAACTCCACAAACGTGGATGTCTAATGTTTAGTGAGATTAAGATCACGAGAGGGATCGCAATAGGTTCGCCATTTCATATTAGTATGAAACGAATAAACTGGAACGTTGTGGGAACTAATTAACTGTGGAGAAACTATTAAACTGGGAACCGCTTGATAAGAACCTTTTTTATCGTTTTACGGAAAACTCACTTAGTCAATATATCAAGGGCAGTCACAGAGTGTGGACGCTCTGGTTACTTTCGTGCAACACCTCGATATTTTGAAGTATAAAATGTATAGAGTGGTGTGTGTGCTGGCGTTGGTAGCGTACGTGGGGTTGGCGCACTCCTGGGGTGAGCATTTCTAGGTTATTTGTAACACCCTTTCTCAACAAGCATTTTATTCTAAAGATTAAGTCCAGACGTAGACTAAAATTGGCGTGTCTTCTGTTCGGTGTTGTTAAATATAAAACACGGCTTACTTATTTAACAAACTTAGTTGGGTAGCTAGTAGACAGGAATGTGTGGGAAGATAAACCTCGCAACAGCTCCTGACTCACCCACATCAGCAGCTTCCAGTGTGGAATAACCTGCCTCCACAATAAGTTCAAAAAAAACTTTATTTTGCAGTGACAAGTTAACTAGTTTTGTTGTAATAATCTTTTTTCAGCAAGCAGCAGTTTTCAACAGCAAGAATATGTGCATCTCACGTTCTCACACGGTGTTTGATGAAATAGCATGCTCTTTCTCCACGCCCACCTGCAAGTTTTTATTAGTAGCATGCGTACTCATAAATGCTATTAGCTTTTTTAAGTAAACTTTTATGTTTTGTTTCAGACATCGCGGTAGGCGTAGGAAATCAACTCATATTTTATACCGACGGAAATAAGACCAACACCGTGAATTTTATTACGCGAAACATCGCGGCATTAGCTTACGATGAAGTCCACAACAGGATGTTATATGTCGATAAACAGAGGCACAACGACGCTATATGTATTTATGACATATCTTCCAGAGAAAATAAATGTTTCGTAGAGAGAAATGGTAGAAATATTCATTCAATCGCCTTCGACCCGGCAACACAGACACTATTCTTTACTGATACTAACGATAACAGCATCAACTGGATTTCATTAAAACCCGGATCCGTTAACAATGTTCACGGAAATCTTTTAATCAAGATGGATGACCGGACCCCCAGTGATATCGCCGTGGATAGCTGTAGAGGGTACGTGATCAATGACAGTTTCAAAATCAAAATCTGTTCCTTTTCTCGATATTCAATAGTTTTATTCAATTTACAGGTACATTTACTGGATCAACACAAATAATAAGAATAAGGCGAATAAGGCGAGCATAGAGAGAGCTCTATTTAATGGTTCCGACAGAGAAATTTTATATAAAAAAAACGAATACTTTGATGTGTTGAGCCTGGTCATTGACCCACTAACCCGTAAGATTTATTTTTTTGATGGGATCAGGAAGAAATATTCCTATGAACCTGAGTATTTGAATATAGCAGATTTGAATGGACGAGAGGAATATATCAAGTATGGATATAGTTATAGGGGATCTATTTCTGCAGCAAAAGAGTTGACTGTCTCAAAAGATTACTTGTACTGGGTAAACGGCAGCGCTGTCTACAGGACCGTTTGGCAATTACCAAAGAACGCATTTCTTGACGATGAAATCAAAAAGGTAAGTACGTTCTATAATGGAAAACAACTTGCTATAGCTACCAACTACAAAATAAAAGATCAGATTCAAGGCCTTCAAGACTGTGCAGTTCTGTCGAGTCTGATACCGACAATCACAGTAACTAACAACTCTCTCAATATTGAACAGACAACAGAATACACAACAAATATCGAAGTCTTTTGTGTTCACGGTGAACACGTTAGTGAGACATCTGTTTGCAATTGTACACCTGGTTACATCGGAGAGCGATGCAAAGTTTCAGTCTGTCACAGTTATTGTTTGCTTGGTAACTGCAGTCTCACCGATGAGGGACTTCCTACATGCAGGTAAAACTTATTCTACTCCTTCTGATGGTTTCCTAGTTTAAAGTAGGTACTTTCAATAACCATGATTGACATTTTCGCTATTTCAGTTGTAATGCCGGCCATACAGGGGAGAGATGTGAACTCAGGGTTTGTTCCGGATATTGTTTGAATAACGGCACCTGTTCCTTGGACAAGAACAGTGAGCCAGTATGTGAATGTAAAGGAGGTTATGTAGGTGATAGATGTGAGGTATCAGACTGTCTGAACTACTGTATCCAAGGGAACTGTACTGTTAATGATGACGGACTTCCTAACTGCAGGTAAAATATATTCTACTCGTTGTGCTCGTGTCCTTGCTTAAATAAGTTTAAATAACCATAATTGACATTTTGATTATTTCAGGTGTAATGCCGGCTATTCAGGGAAGAGGTGTGAAGTATACGCGTGTCATGGTTATTGTCGGAACGCTGGTGAGTGTTCCCTGAACGAGAAAGATGATCCAGTCTGTCAGTGTGCTGCTAATCGCGAGGGATCACGATGTGAAACTGACACAAATGTCACTGCCACCGACACCCCTACGTACGACTTACCGAAAAGAAACCTAACTCTAGCTGATTTATTGTCGCGTTGGCGAAAACCTTCATCGAAAATGTTCCTTACTGTTGAGGTATAAGATAATGTTCACTATTAGTGTATCTAGTTATTTTTACTAAGCTGTTATTAATAAGTTTTATAGAGCTTCTGGTTATCATTTATAAACGACACTCAAAACCATCAGGATGAACTGTTTGTTAGTGAATATGCTCTAAAGGATATATTTAGTAAATATATGGCTTCTCGACCGGACCTGAGTAAGCGCATGCAGGAGGTAGACCTGGTCACGAACAATGCAGAGTGATATGAGTCTCTGACAAATAACCTCTCTTGTAACTGTGCCTGCTCACGGACACCACAGACTCAGCACGATTAACCCACGCCGTCAGTAGCTCAGCCAGGTAGCTGTATTATTAATAATAGAAGTAATAATAATAATTTTAAACTACCGGAGATTTATTGTGAAGGACGGTACGGTTGACATATGTCGGGCTTGCCACCGTCCAGGCGAATCAATCCGTCACATTATCTCCGGGTGTTCTCGTCTGGCTAACGGAGAGTACTTGCATAGACACAACCTTGTAGCCAGGATTATCCATCAGCAACTTGCTCTAAAATACAACCTTGTTGAATCGGAAGTGCCGTACTATAAGTATGTGCCCGACCCAGTTCTCGAAAATGGCAGTATCACATTGTACTGGGATCGATCCATCATCACTGACAGGACTATTGTAGCCAATAAGCCTGACATTGTGGTGATAGATCGATTGGAGCGTCGCGCAATGATTGTTGTTATAACGGTTCCGCATGACGAGAACCTCGTGAAAGCAGACAAAGATAAACAAAAAAAAAATCAAATATCTCGATCTGGCTCGCGAGTTTGTCGACATGTGGGACGTGAGTACAGCAGTCATTGTGCCGATAGTCGTGTCGGCCAATGGCTTAATAGCCAATAGCCTCGAACAACATCTGAGGAGGCTCTCGCTTGGCACCTGGATCAAGGGCTTGATTCAGAAAGCAGTAATTCTGAACACGGCGCGTATCGTTAGGAGGTTCCTCTCTCAAGAGCCCTGACCACCGGTAGCAATGCCGGTGGGCTACTTTTTATATTTTTAAATGTTTTTTTTTCGTATTACTTTGTATAGGAATATTTAAGAATGTAAATTATATGTAAAGAAAATAAATAAAGGAATATTTTAATAAATACTATCTACTTATTTTCTGACAAGTTCAGTCATGGTTTTGGTAACTTATTTAATCAATGTTCACCACACTATTTAGTAAATAATTGTTTGCCCGGTGCCAATGTTAGCCAATTAATTAGTAATATTAAAATGACTAAATAAATCTCAATTGTTATATGCGGATAGTTAAGGAAAAAGGACATAGTTGAATGTGTCCATTTGATGTTTCATCTCAATGAGTCAATTAATTGTAAATTCATTTTCTGTGCCTTGCCTTATTCTCAATATTAGTCCGTTGAGCAAAATAGGTAAATTTATGATTTAAACTTGTTAATATATAAAAGGGCATGTCGTCACAGTGACGTATTATGTGGTATTTTGACTGTAATCAATTTATCTCTGATTACAGAATCACTAACATGTTTTTACCACCTAGTTGTAAGCGACATATTCTTTATCTTTTATCTTTTAGCATACAATATACACAGCGACACTGATACCTGTGTTGTACCAACGATTACTGTTAGTAGTGATACTAACACTACTATTGATACTATCACTCTATTGATACTAACAATCGATTTTAAAAAGGCCTTCGATACGGTTGATAATGACGTCTTATTAAGGAAGCATGCGAAAATTGGATGTACACTGCCTCTGCTGCAGTTCTTCGCTAGCTATATGAAGGATCGTCAGCAATATGTAGATTACAATGGCTGTGAATCTCGCCCGTATTACACTAGGTCCGGCGTGAGCCAGGGCAGCAATGTAGGGCCTCTCGAGTTTATTATAATGATAAATGACTTATCGGAGGTTGTCAGACATGGGACTTGTTTATTGTTTGCAGATAACCTGAAATTGCTGATCGAGGTTAGGGATCACTCGGATTGTGAACGCCTGCAGGACGACATCAACCCAGTGGTCGAGTGGAGCATCGCCAAACTTTACTTTAATGTAGCCAAAAGCTCGGTGATCTTTCACTCGCGCCCGGACTCCTCCGTATTATCAATACAAGGTAATGCGCCGATGCAACGAGTGTCGCAGGTACGAGACTTAGGGGTAATCTTCACAGGGCACGCCACCATAGTGGCGATAAGTCCCCTCTTTGAGGAGTGGCTAGAGAGGCGCCACGGCGCCCTCACCTTCCGCCTGACGCAGGTCCTCACCGGACACGGTTGTTTCGGGAGGTTCCTGCACCGAATCGGGCGGGAGGAAACGCCCGGGTGTTTCCATTGTGAGGATCGTCCGGAGGACACGGTGCAGCACACTGTGGAGGCCTGCCCTGCTTGGGCGGAGCAGCGCCGTGTCCTCGTAGAGGCGATTGGCGGCGGCGACCTCTCGCGCCCGGCCCTGGTTCAAGCCATGGTCCGGGGCGAGAGGGAATGGGAAGCCGTCGCCTCCTTCTGCGAAGCAGTCATGCTAGTGAAGGAGGTGGCGGAACGTGAGAGGGAAAGAGCCTCACGTCCCAGCCGCCGCGGGAGACGCCCTGGGCGTCGGGGGTCACGTGGTGGCCCCCGGCCACCGTAGGCGCGGGCCTGTGGACGGCGAGTTTTGGGCTAGCTCGCCGTCCGGCCGTCTTATGACGACAGGCCGTGTCTACGGCGCGTTCGTGTTCCACGCGCGCCTCAAAGAGATGTCAGCAACCACGTAGGGGGTCCGCACGGGCCGATGCCTGCCAGGGCTGCGGGACTGTTCGAAAGAGATACCGCGGCCCTGGAACACAAAGGGCAAAGAAGGAACATGGATGGGTTTTAGTCAGTACAAGTCTGACACTCCCTTCCGCTCCGCCCAGAGCGGGGGGGGTCATTTGATGATTTCCCATCCTAAAAAAAAAAAAAAAAAAAAAAAAGGGGTAATCTTCACTCAGGAGCTAACCTTCCGTGAGCATATCAATAAGATATGTAAGAAGGCATACCGAAACCTAGGTTTCGTACTCAGGCAGGCGCAGGGGTTTACCAACATCACGACACTCAAGGTGTTGTATGACACGTTAGTCAGGAGCCACCTTGAGCATAGTGCAGTCATATGGGCTCCTCTTGAGGCGAAATATAGTGTCACGTTGGAACGTGTCCAAAATAAGTTCACTAGACACTTATATTTCAAGTTGTATGGGGTATATTCATTTTACCCATTTATGCACCCTACATTATTTGTACTGGGTATGGTTGGGTACAGCGCGTTAAAGGTGCGACGGGACTTTGCGCTCGCAGCGTATGTAGTGAAGCTGCTGCGTGGCGGGGCGCATAGCCCCGGAGTGCTGCGGCGCTAGGAACTTTGCGTGCCTGACCGGTACGTATGGAGGCGGCGACGCCCGCCCTTGCTTATTGTGTCTGCAGCCAGAACCAACTTATTGGCGAAGACTCCTCTCACTAGAACCAAGCTTGTGGTGAACGAGGTTCACGAGAGGGTTGAGGTATTGTGCTGCAACTTGAGTGAAATCGCAAAAGCTGCATTATATATAATATGTTATTTAGATGTAGGTTAAGATTTAGGATATAGTTTGTAATTTTATAGGATGTAGATTAAGGATTAGAGATTTGGCAATTTTTTAGCATGTAAGGCCACTCTATCGCATTGGATCGCAGATCTGTAATGGTAGTTGTAGGTAAGAGTTCGTAAATAAATAAATAACACTACCATTGATACACCTAGTAGTTTAAACTACTAGGTGCGACAACGGGTAGCCTGCATGTGTTGAATGTTGTGCATCAAAATAAGCAGAGTTTGTCCGGCAAAAATTAGAGTTAAGTTTGTTTATGGAGAACTATGATATTCATTTGTTATGTCTAACTGAACATTGATTAAAAGAACATGAAGTAACGTTTATCAACAGTGATAGGAATAGGTAGTGCCTATTAGCCTAAACTTCGAAGAACAGAGACAAGAAACGGAGACTTCCTTAGGACTAAATTATTATTTTTTTTTTTTTAATGATAAATTCTTTCTACTATAGAGAATGCTAAAATGATAAAAAATTACCGTTTTATTATTTTAAAGACAAAATGCCTTTTTTACACTTGAACTTTAGAAATCTCATTAAACGTAGCCAAGAGTGAGCTAGAAAGAAGATATTTACTTCGAAACGTGTACGGCTTCTTATTCAAACATTGTGATTCATTGTGTATTACGATCAACAAGTCATTTACAAAATGTTCTCCAAAAAAAATTCAGAAAATTTTATGGTTGTAACGAATCTGTATGTTATTTATTATGATATATCTAGTCGCAAACTTTAGGTAAATATAGACGAATTACTTATTCCAAATAACATTTTTTTTAAATGTATTTATGTGTTGTCTCAAAATTTCGGGACAGATGTCTCGGAAAAAATTTAGTCCTAAGGAAGTCTCCGTTTCTTGTCTCTGTTCTTCGAAGTTTAGGCAAATAGGCACTACCTATTCCTATCACTGTTTATCAATGATGATTTCTATACTGTACAGAGTGCATTTGTGAGAAAAAATGCTATTTGCGGTGGATCTTTAGTTCTTGGGATAAACAAGTTAAAATTTAGTGACAATGTTAGTTAACAACGTTTACACTTAGTTAATATTTCCATTGAGCGCACTATTGAGTTGTCTTTTGTTGAACTCGAGCTATACTTTATAATTTGTGTTTATAGACTCCCTTCTGGTAACTTTACTCGTTTCGAATCTATAATGGAGGATTCACTTAATAAGTTGAAATCAAGTAATAAAATTATAATTTTATGTGTAGATGTTAATATTAATATTTTAGATGTTACTCCATTATCTATCTCTGTTTACATCGTTTAATTTTGTTAACCTGTTTTTAGAACCAACAAGGATCACGGCTTCTGCGTCGTTTATATGCTGCGTTGTTATTATATGTTTAGTGATAGTGATGCCAAAAATAAATTAGTGTTAAGTGACTTATTGTCCGATCACAGTGGATTAATAGCTAGTTTCCCTATGGTATTAAGTGAAAAACCGCGCAAAATATAATGCAGGCCTTATTCATATAGCTAGTCGTTGCAATAAATTTAAATATTGTATATTCGACAGTTACTTCACACTTAATACACACCGTCAATAAAACACGAGACTCCTGATGAAATCTATAAAGCCCTTTTTGATGTCGTGCAAAATGAGTACCAATCTATTTTTAAGTCTAAAACTATTAACATTAGTGGGCCTTCTGTTGGCTTCCACCAATGGGCTACACGGACACCAGGTATTTACAAAAGTCGAGCCAGATTATACAAACAGTTTTGATACAACTTTTCTAGAGTATGTTAAAAAAATGCAAAATTTTCAAGCGAGACTATTAAATTCTAATAATAAAGTAAAAGCTCTCCTTAGGCGGTTGGATCAAGGGCCTGATGCAGAAGGCAGTACTCCTCGATACGGCTCGCATTGTGAGGAGGTTCCTGTCTCTGGAGCCCTAACCACCGTTACCTTGGACCCTGCTCCCGATACTGGCGGACCACTATTTTTTGTATTTTTAAATGTTTTTATATGGTTTTTGTTAAGAAATATTAAAAAATGTAATTAGTGTGTAGGAAAATAAATAAAAGAAAAAAAAGTAAAAGCTACTTGGAAAATCATTAACAATAAAACGAGCAAATCTGGAAAAAACATCTTGAAATCATGGTTGATAACAAATTAGTTAATAAAGCAGCCGAGGCATTTAATGAATAGTGTGCCAGCATACTTATAGTCACGACTAGCTCCTTAAGTTCGCCGCCGTCTAAAGCTGAAAACCTTATTAGCGTGCCTGAATGTGGTCACGTATTTAGTTTCGAACACCTCGTGATGTAGTTAATGTTTTTAATTCACTAAGTCTAAAAACACAGGTGATAATTGGGGCATTTCCATTAAAGTTTTGAGTAAAGTAATCGACATCGAAGCCTCCTCTCTTGCTGTTACTTTTAATAAATGCGTTGATTTAGGTAAAGTCATCCCTCTATTTGAATCAGGCAGTAAAAATTATATTGGTAACCTCAGACCAATTTCTATTTTACCTGGATTTATCAAAATTTATACTCTAAGTTTATACTCAAATAACTAAGACATTTTAATTTAAACAGCCTTCTTTCACAAAGATCTTTGCAATATGTCTTTTCAAAAGATCGTTTGGCTACTGATGCGGGGAACGCTCAAAATGCAATCGGCGTTTTCTGCGATCTCTCTAAAGCTTTGATTGCGTACCCCACGACACGATTTTACGGAAACTATATCATTGTGTTCAAAATTAAGTCCTAAATGTATTAGATTCTTATTTATATATAAGTCTTCCGGGCTACCTGTTCAGCTAGGTGTACCTAAAGGCTCAATACTGAGTCGGTTTTTATTTTAGTTTATATTAAGTAAGCGCGCCGCCTCCTTGGTGCGCAGAATACGGACCAGCTCCAACACCGTGCTAGCCATGATTGGGGGAAAGTTTGACTGTCCTTTCATTCGGCATTGTTCGAATAGACATGTCGCTGTACCAATGCCGGTGAAAGGATTGTAAATAATTATAACTCTAGGGATTAATTGATTTTAGTTGTTGCATTTTAATTTTGATTAAATTTTATTTAATTTTTAATAGAATTTTAATTAAGTTGAATTTTAATTATTTAAATCAATTCTATTTGTATTGTAATTTATTTAATTTTTATGTATATTTAAATGTTTTTTTTTGTGTTTGTAGTGTAATTATAGTCTGATTTTATTGTAATAAATGGCAATGGGTGTAAATTACATGAATAAATGAATTTATATTAATTACCCACCATATTATTTAAAGGGTATTTGTAACGTTGTACTAATTGCAGATGATACCTCTCTTCTTTAAAGTAGATAGGTATAGACACGATTTTGATGATGTAAACAGTTATTCTTAATGCCAAGAACGCTAAAAGTATTAAGTTTGCTTTACCCAATGGTAGGAATCTAGGTTCCAACATTGACTTCGGCAATGAGGAACTTGAACCTGTCGACTCAGCTGTGTTTCTGGACATAACAGTAGATTCAAAATTACAATGGAGTCCACACATTTCAAGCCTAGCGGGAAGGCTTAGTTCGGCCGCATACGCCGTCAGAAAAGTTAGACAATACACTGACGTTGATACAGCACAGTTAGTCTATTTTAGTGATTTTAACAGCGTTATATTCTACGGTATTCTGCTGTAGGGCAAAGCTGCTGATATCCAAAATATATTTGTTCATCAGAAACGAGCGGTTCGTGCAATTTACCAGCTGGATGCCCAAAGGTTCTCTGAGAGTTTTTTTTTATGAGATTGGTATTCTCACGGTGGCTTCACAATTCATCTTCGCCAACATTTTATATACAGGGTGTAAAAGACCCTTCACGAATCCGTCAACCAAGCATTCTGTACATCAAACTATTAACTAAGTAACTTTACGTAAAAATTATGCTGGGAAACTACTTTTTTTTTTTGGAGTGTAAATTCACTTTTTATGGTAGGACTCGATGGAACGCACTCAAAGCAATGTGCTGATGGATGTATTGAATAGTACGGGGGTCATGGAGGTGTTTAAAGTAAAAATCTTACATTAAAATCATGTATTTTTTTTTAAATATCTTGTAAAAAAATTGAAACTTTGACCCCCAATATCTCCGTAACTAGAAGGTTCCCAGGTATGGTCTAGAATAAAAAAATGATCGCAAAGACGGGGAAAATAAGTACCTTTCGGCTTCGTAAAGTGTCTATTTACACCCTCTATTAGGCAAAATATCTACCTGTACAGTAAAAACAGTGATATTCACAACATTAACACTAGAAATAAGCATAAATAATAATAAATATTTAGAGAACCGCTTCTTTATGTTTATAACTTAGCCGTACAAACAGCTTTTGTAGACTATGCAGTCACTGAGATGGATAAAAATAAGCAAGTTGACGCGGCTTATTTCGACTCTAAAAAGGCTTTCGATCGTGTCAAAAATGATGTCCTATTAAATAAAACTTTCAGCCATATAGGATTTACCCCAAAGTTACTTCAACTCTTCTCGATCTATTTCTCTGACCATCTTCAGTCTGGCCAAATTGTTAGGCTCAAATCTGACCCATGCATAACTAGTTCCTTCCGGTGTCAGTCAGGCAAGCACTCTGGGGCCTACACAATTCATTGCAATGGCGAATGACCTGCCGAAGGTCGTCAGAACGGTGCGCTTTCTCATGTTTGCAGACGACCTAAAGCTATTTTTGGGTATTAATAGTGCACAGGACTGTGAAACGCTACAGAAGGACATTGATATGGTAGTAAAATGGAGTGAACTAACCGTACTAGTCAACTTTCAAAAACCGTAGCTTGTGTGTGCAAGAACAGGTCTCCCTCAAAACCATCGTCTCCATGTCCACCAAGGTCGATCCCACTTCAGCTGCACTTGCTAACATTTCCATTATAATAATCATTGGGAGTGAGCTTCCCACCACGAGGGCCCAGTGTAGTTTGGTAGATGCGCCTGCCTGAGTTCAAACCCTCCACCAGTTACAACTGGGCCACCACAGCCCTCTTATCCATAGTTCCCTGATCTCGAATTAAACTTAACTAACTGTTGCTATTCGTACAAAACGGAAAGAGGACAAAAAAGCAATTTGGGTTTTCCAGCGGATCAAGTTTGTCAAAGCAATGAAGTTTCCTTATTTTTGTTTTGGATTAAGTTTATGACACACACACACACACACAAATGCTTGTATGGCCTGCAGGTAGTTGTTCCTTATCTGACTGTTTGTCAAGTGTATGTGAGTTTAAATGTTTGAAAAGCATCCACAATACAGGAGAAATTCCCAGTGCGGGGCAAAGTTAACACAAAACGATATGCGCGGCCATACGTTATGAAATACGCGTCGAATTGAGGACCTCCTCATTTCTTTCTTCGGTTTAAAAACATATCGTATTTTGTATCTCTTAATATTGGCAAGACGTTTATTGACATTTCTTTTGTCAACTGACATACCATTTTATAAGGAGGTCACGATTTTTTAACTACCACAATAATATTAATTCTTATGCGTGGCCGAGTCAGAACAGACGCCATCTTGTTTTTTCATTACATTCCCCAGTGACAACTTCCTAAATGTTTACCAAGAGCGCCTTCTTCTCAATGTCGCCCTAGCCCCGAAAGAACCATAACGCACTATATATAATCAGCTTGTCTACTCAAAGCTCGGAAGAGAGCAGCTGCACCCAGTACCTCCTTTATCCGCGCCTGCTAGCCTTGCTTTGGCTAAAACTGCACTAATTATATCATTTTCTTTCATATAAGCACTACCATGACTATGTCACTATGATAATATATTATATTAGATTCATTTTCTCCAACTTAATGAATCCCTAGTACGTTCTAGAATAGTTGCTGAATAACACGAGGGCGAGACGCGTTAGAAGCAAAACTTAAATAATTTTAACAGGAAAACATACTCAGGTGCTCAGGTGTTGTGACTGGTGTCTTAATATTTTGTGTTACTATTCTTCGACCAGTCCCCAGTGTTGGACGCTCCACCTTTTCAAGAAACATTTCAGAAGAATAAAATGTTTGTACAGCAATGTTTGCTGGCGTTGGTAGCGCTGTACGTGGGGTTAGCTCACTCCTGGGGTGAGTAAAAGTTTTTAAAAGTTTTCATAAACCCAGTTGGATAGGACCTACATCCCACGTAATTTTGCGCAAGAGTTCATCAAACACGGAAGTGCAAGCAAATGTCTTTAGGAGACTACCCTAACTTTTTTTATATTAACTCATGTGCAATCACAGATTTTGGGAAAATAATATCCTTGGAAATGCGAATAAGTACTGACATTATTTTTATGATGTCAATCAATGAAGCCTCGTAAACGGATTAAAATAATACTCTGCTGGACCAACAGAGGTTAGATTAGTTCAAAAACACGAATCACACAAAACTTTTCTTTTTTTTGTACATGAACAGTCAAAGCTGGTTATCGGTCAAAGCCCAAAATTGGCGCAAACAGTTATACCTGGCGTGTCTTCTGTTCTGTGTTGTTAAATATTTAAAAAAAAACAGTCTACTTATTTAACAAACTTAGTTGGGTAGCTAGTAGATGGAATGCGTGAGAATGTTCACAGCAACTCCCGACTCACCCACATAATTCAGCAGTTTTCAGAGGCAGCTTTCGCTATGCAGCTTCCAAAGTGTGAAATAACCTGCCTCTACCAATAAGTAAGACTGATCAACACAATAGACACATTTTAGTAGACGTTTACGTATTTAGTGGAAACCGACGTTGTGGTCACATTAAGCGTCTCAATTATATTATTGATTTTATTATCATCATGTCGGGGCGGCATGTCTTCTTCTTCCATACTTCTCTATTACTCGTCATCTCACACCACACCCCCTTTCTTGCCATATCATCCTTCACACATCCATCCATCTTTTTAAAACTTTCCTCACGACATTTTTCTCATTCCTACGCATTATTGATTTTATTATAAACGAAGTGATTTATTTCAAATTTGGCCTTGTTAGTCTGTTCACATAATAATGAAACTGTTTTTTTTTCGTCTGTCATCACATGGTTGAAAACTAGCGTCGGGCACTATTTGTCCGCCATTTTACTTAACTGGGCCTAATTGGCGCAGCCGTGAGACACAATAATTATCTTATTTCTGCAAAGGTTATTTTTTTTTGTTATTTTTGTTTACATCATGTGTGCACTTTTGGCATGTGCCAAATAAACCTATTTTCTTTCTTTCTATTTCCAACTAACGGCCGTTTTCAATAACAAAATTATAGAAACGGCAGTTACAGTTAATGTTAGTAATTAACTGTAACTGCCGTTTCTATAATTTTATTGTCAAACGTCTATCTGACGTAAACGTTAGATAGCACCTGTAACCGCTAGTAAGCGCTCCCTCCGAAACGTTTCGTTTACAGTTTTCATCAAATTTCCAAAACTAATTAATTTAGTTTTGGAAATTTGATGAAAATTGTAAAAGAAAAAAAAAAATAATAATTTAACGACCTAAATCCTTTTGAGTTATTGTTTTTAAATGTAAACCTATTGTTTGACACTATTTTTATTAAAATATCTGCACTAATTAAAATTCACATTTTCAAATTACGTAATTATAAATTCGTGATTCGCTGAGAATTTTTTTTTAATTTTTCCGTCATGGGTGTCGTTTTCGTGTTTTTCGGCATTGCTGATAACGGAACTGCGGTCAAAATGAAAATCCAAGACGACACCGAGGATCATTTTTGGTTTTTCCGTCATGGGTGTCGTTTTCGTGATTTTCGGGGTAGCTGATTACGAAAATGAGGTGAAGATGAAAATTGAAGATAGATTTTCAAATAGACCACGTTTTCTAATCAGCGACCCCGAAAACGACACCCATGACGGAAAAACCGGAAATTTAGTCAAATGTTTAAGTCAGAATCGAATACGCTTCGTGAATATCGTTATCACTGTCATCACTGAACAAATCCATTTTATAACACTTGATGTCTTCAATTATACAATACACACTGCGTGATAGAGTCGGTCACTTTTAATTATCTCCCGAAATAGAAAGGTAGCAATCAACAGTAACCGTTTGACATTTAATTAATTACTTACAGTAAGAAACAAAACGTTTCAGAAAGCTTTCTTTTTTTTTCTATGAATCAACTTATCTATGGTAAGCGGACCCTCCGAGAGACCGGTTGGTGACGAGGATAGGAGTGGCTAGAGAGGCGCCACGGCACCCTCACCTTCCGCCTGACGCAGGTCCTCACCGGACACGGTTGTTTCGGGAGGTTCCTGCACCGAATCGGGCGGGAGGAAACGCCTGGGTGTTTGCATTGTGAGGATCGTCCGGAGGACACGGTGCAGCACACTGTGGAGGCCTGCCCCGCTTGGGCGGAGCAGCGCCGTGTCCTTGTAGAGGCGATTGGCGGCGGCGACCTCTCGCGCCCGGCCCTGGTTCAAGCCATGGTCCGGAGCGAGAGGGAATGGGAAGCCGTCACCTCCTTCTGCGAAGCAGTCATGCTAGTGAAGGAGGTGGCGGAGCGTGAGAGGGAAAGAGCCTCACGTCCCAGCCGCCGCGGGAGACGCCCTGGGCGTTGGGGGTCACGTGGTGGCCCCCGGCCACCGTAGGCGCGGGCCTGTGGACAGCGAGTTATGGGCTAGCTCGCCGCCCGGCCGTCTTGTGACGACAGGCCGTGTCGACGGCGCGTTCGTGTTCCACGCGCGCCTCAAAGAGATGTCAGCAACCACGTAGGGGTCCGTACGGGCCGATGCCTGCCAGGGCTGCGGGACTGTTCGAAAGAAATACCGCGGCCCTGGAACACAAAGGGCAAAGAAGGAACATGGATGGGTTTTAGTCAGTACAAGTCTGACACTCCCTACCACTCCGCCCAGAGTGGGGGGGTCATTTGATGATTACCAACCCTAAAAAAAAAAATTAAAAAGGTGTCGAGGATAGTCTATTCCTTGCTAACTTTGTTTATAGAAACAGGGATAGCTACTAGAGATATGCTTAATAACTAACAGTTATACGTAAGTAAGTTATAGAAAACGGCTGTAAAATCATATTTAAATTTCAAACGCCTTTTCCCAAAGTAACCGTACTGGTCAACTTTCAAAAATCGTTGCTTGTGTGTGCGAGGACAGGTCTCCCACAAAGACCATCGTTTCCACGTCCACCAAGGTCGATCCCACTTCAGCTGCATTTGCTTACATTTCCTCTTCTCGCATTATAATAATCATGGGGAATGGGTTTCCCACCACGTGGGCCCAGTGTGGTTTGGAAGATGCACCTGCCTGAGTTCAAACCCTCGACCAGTTATAACTGGGCCATCACAGCTCTTTTATGCATAGTTGCCATATCTCGAATTAAACTTAAGTAACTGTTGCTATATTCGTACAAAACTGGAAAGAAGACAAATAACAATTTGGGTTTTCCAGCGGATCAAGTTTGTTAACGCAATGAAGTTTCCTTATTTTTGTTTTGGATTAAGTTTAAGACACACACACACAAATGCTTGTATGGCCTGCAGGTATTTGTTCCTTGACTGACTGGTTGTCAAGGGTATGTGAGTATAAATGTTTGTAAACGCACCCACGATACAGGAGTAATTTCCAGTGCGAGGCAAAGTTAAAACAAAAACATATGCGCGGCCATACGAAAAAAACAAAAATGGGTGCGTGTACTTATGTACGCGCGTGAGAAGTTATACTATACTGTGTTCTGTGTTCTGCTGTACTGTGATTATACAGCACAGGAGAATTAGCCATATGCACCTCAGCTTGTACAATTATAGAGTTGCGATTGTCGTGTGTTGAAGTAGATAAAAATGAATCATGTAAATTATCACCATCATGATCAGCAATACCAGTACTGGACACCGTTGAGACATCTGGACGATTTGTACTAACACTGGTGGTAGCTAACTGAAATGATGGTTCAAAAGTCCTTATTCGTGAATTTGAAGTTGACGGGATAGATGAAATGTCAGTCACGGATGATTCGTTTGCTTGTGAAAGCATTATTTTTCGCAGCCTATAAGCACGAGTACGTTCTGCTCCTGTTTTTTTTATTGGTTTTTCTACGGAAAAGCCTTGTCGAATTTTTTCAGCTTCTTTGGCAGCTTTTTTTCGATTGTAATAGTTTTTACAGTGTTCCGCATTTGTTTTACCCATCTTGAAAACTAGAACAGAAATTGAATAGTACCATTAATAGTAATAGCAAATATTAAAAATTAATATTATAATTTGATGTCCAATTTTAATTTTTATCACAAACTTTTTATTAAATGTTTTATTAAATTTATTTCTTTATTTTGTGAATATTAAATAACCAATAATAAGTATTTAACATTAATAATTTAATAATATTTAGTGTTAATTATATTAAATAAAAGTATTTTAATTTATATCAATAAATAATACATACGGATGTTAACCTCAATTATATTGGAGCACTTGAAAAAGTATATAAGCACAATTTTTTTCACTAATATTCACAAATAGTAAGTAATATCAATCAAAATATTCAATTTAAATCACTACTGAATATAATTTATTAGCACATATATAATTCGCACTTGTATGAAACTCAAACACGTGTTGTGAATGTATAAACTAGAGACATGTTGATAAATATTATAAATATGAAAACAGTGATCAGAGGTGACGAGCGTACCAACATGCGCGACTAATATCGAGGTTCAATTCCTATTTTGTTGGTAGCTTTTTTTTCGAGACTTAATGAGCGGTTAAGCAGACGGCTTCATACTGTTAATTTTGTGTCACAGGTGCGCGCGCATCTTAAAATTTCACTCTCATCATTTTTTCATAACGCGCCTAACTTCATACTGTTAATTTTGTGTCACAGGTGCGCGCGCATCTTAAAATTTCACTCTCATCATTTTTTCATAACGCGCCTAACTTCATACTGTTAATTTTGTGTCACAGGTGCGCGCGCATCTTAAAATTTCACTCTCATCATTTTTTCATAACGCGCCTAAAGAAGTATAACTTCAAAAACACGTCGAATTGAGGACCTCCTCATTTCTTTCTTCGGTTTAAAATAAAAATAAACCTTCTAGTTACGGAGATATTGGGGGTCAAAGTTCCAACTTTTTCACAAGTTTTATTTTTTAAATTCAAGAGTTTTATGTTATACTAGGTACTATTCAATGCACCCATCAGTGAATCCTTCGACCGTAAAACGTGATTTGTCACCCCAAAAAAAAAGTCGTTTCCCAACAATAATTTTTGCGTAGGGTTACTTAATTTGATGTACTGATTTGAAATAAATATGGCGGTGCGGGGCACATGACGTTCAACCATCAGTGCGCGAGGTGCGATCCATACCATGCCATTTCACAATTTGACGGTTTCATTTCGATACATTATTTTCTACCGAAAAGTAATGCCTTAAATGCTATGCAGTAGGCAGTTTATAAACTCGCAAGAAAGAATATAATCTAACGGTTTTTACAATTTACGGTTTATACATACATATGAATACGGTATGTTTTCATTCAAATAATATGAAATCGACTACTGATTTCAGTAAATAAAAATGATTAATTAATAGGAAATTTTACGATTTTAGTATTTCTTTTATTTATTTATATACAAATAAATTATATTTATAAATATTCCTTACAAAATCAATATAAAAAAACATTTAAAAATATAAAAAAATAGTAGCCCACCGGTATCGGGAACTGGGTCCGGACTACCGGTGGTCAGGGCTCTTGAGAGAGGAACCTCCTAACGGTACGCCCCGTGTCCAGAATAACTTCTTTCTGAATCAAGCCCTTGATCCAGCTGCCAAGCGAGAGCCTCCTCAGATGTTGATCGAAGCTATTGGCTATTAAGCCATTGGCCGACACGACTATCGGCACTATGACTGCTGTACTCACGTCCCACATGTCGACAACCTCGCGAGCCAGATCTAGATATTTGAATTGTTTAGCTTTCTCTGCTTTCACGAGGTTCTCGTCATGTGGAACCGTTATATCAACAATCATTGCGCGACGCTCCAATCGATCTATCACCACAATGTCAGGTTTATTGGCAACAATAGTCCTGTCAGTGACGATAGATCGATCCCAATACAACGTGATATTACCATCATCGAGAACTGCATACTTATAGTATCGCCACTTCTGATTCCACAGGGTTGTACTTCAAAGCAAGTTGCTGGTGGATAATCTTGGCAACGAGATTGTGTCTATGCAAGTACTATCCGTTAGCCAGACGAGAACACCCAGAAATAATGTGTCGGATCGATTCTCCCGGACGGTGACATGCCCGACATATGTCAACCGTGCCATCCTTCACAATGTATTTCCAGTAGTTATTCGTCATCATAACTTCGTCCATTATTGCACAGACAAAACCTTCGGTTTCCCCGAATACGTCACCGAAGCGCAGCCAAGATACCGACGCTAAGAAGTCTACATCGGGTCCGTGTAGGGCCCGGTAAAAGCATCCGTGAAACTTGAAAGTCCTTGCCCTGCCATACCTCCTTGCGATCATTAGAGTCTAATACTCCAGGATTTCATTATTATTTGATTTTAGTTATTATTTTTCTTCTTATAATCATTTATTTTTTTTCCAGAAATTGCCGTAACCTCAGGAAATCAGCTACAATTTTTTGTCAAAGGAATCGAAACCCACACTGAAGGCGTTCAGTTGAGAGACCTCACAGCATTAGCTTATGATGCAGTACACAATATGCTTCTATTCGTTGACAAACAGAGCGACAACGCCTCTATATTTAGTTTTAACATATCTAGTAAGAAATACCAATCGTTAGTCAAGAGAAAAGAATATGAAAATATCCAAGGTCTCGCCTTCGATCCAGTCAGAGGACTATTGTTTTGGACTGACAGTAACGAGAGAAGCATAAATTCGATTTCGTTGAAGCCTGGATCAAAGAACAATGTTTACGGTAATCTTTTGTTCAAGATGGATGAAAACATTCCCAGAGCTATTGCCGTGGATAGTTGTAGAGGGTATGTTCCTAGTGACAGTTCTAATCAAATAAATAAAATCAATTATGTGATAATTTATAGTTATTTACAAATTACAGGTATGTTTACTGGACCAACACAAACATAAAGAAGCCCACAATAGAGAGGGCTAGATTTGATGGCACAGAGAGAGAAGTTGTTGTTGACAGCGGCATTTACATGCCAGTCAGCTTGGCCATTGATCAACAGACGAAACAAATGTACTGGGCAGATGATAAAGAAGGCATTCACTTTTCCATTGAAAGTGCAGATCTGCATGGAAAAAACAGAAGAACGTTATTAGTTGGAGTACAGCACCAACCAAATGCGTTGACCGTGTCGAAAGATTCTATCTACTGGGTGGACTGGGGTTACAAATCAGTTTGGCAATTACCAAAGAATCCAGCAATAGGAGATGAACCAAAAGAGATTACCAACTATAAAAGTGAAACACCTTTCGGAATTGTTGCAAATTATAAAATTGAGGATCAGACTAAAGGAACTACTGAATGCGAAGCACTAACGAGTCTGCCACAAAATAAGTCAGGGATCAACGATTTCTTCAACATTCCTGCTGATGCAGGCCTGTTTTGTGTCCATGGCATGAAAGTTAGTGGCAAATTATTATGCAAATGCTCTCCTGGCTACACTGGTGACCGATGTGATGTTTCAGTTTGTCTGAACTACTGTTTCCGAGGTGACTGTAGTTGCGATGTTGAAGGCCACCCCAGATGCAGGTAAAACAATATTTAAATAAAAACTCTATGTAGTGAGCTTGGCAGTGAGCCTAGTTTGACAGTTTCCTGACTGATCCTTTTCGGTGGTAAAAAAAGCATATTTTAGTACAAACGAGAACTTATCAGCGATAATTGCTTTCTATCTTTCTTAGTTAAAAAACACATTGGATTGTCTTACGCTACTGCTAAGTCGGACCAAATTAAGACGCCGCTTGGCAAAGCCCCCTCTCCTATCTCCGTTCATCATACCTCACTGTTTTGTGCAATTTCTGGCCCATGGTCAGAAATTGCGGTGGTCGCGTCCATGTTCTCCCATTCGTCTCTTTTGACACATTTACTTTGTAAAGCCTGCTTAGCTGTTATAATATTTATCCTTTTACCTGCGTTATATAAACTACTGTTTTGATTTTTTGCAAAATCAACCATTAAACTGGCAGGGCGGGGGGCTGGGACACTTGACTCTAAATCAGTATTTACTGCTTCATACAACAGTTTATTTTTATAAAAGTTTATAATTTGTCGTGATTAATTTGTAAGCCCATGCCAAATTACAGGTTTAGAGTACTAAATATCTGAGCTAACTCTTCCTTGTTGGGTTCCTTGGTTACTACAGAACCCAAAAAACCACAGACAAACTAGTGCAACTGAAGTTGCTGCTTACCGAAAGTAGCTAGGTGTTATTTTCAATTGACTTGACGTTAGTAATTATAACTAGTCTAAAAAGAATTAATACAATCAAAATTCCTTAACATGCATCCCTAGGCATGTAACTTACGCGGTTCCAAAGTCTAGAAAATTTTAGTTACCATAATTCGTATTATCGTTATTTCAGATGTAATGCCGGCTATTCAGGGCTGAGGTGTGAGGTTTACGCGTGTCATGGTTATTGTCTTAACGACGGTGCCTGCACCATAGATGAGAAAGATGTGCCAGTCTGTCAGTGTGCTGATAATCACGAGGGATCACGATGTGAAACTGTTAAAGATGTCGCTTTCACTATCAACAACACCCCTACGTAGGTACTACTCAGCAGAAAGAAACCTGACTCTCGCTGATTTACTGGCAAATTGACGAAAGCCTAGCGCAAAAGTTACGTTAAGTTACTGATGAAGAATAATAATAATATAGCAAGAACACTCAGAGTTAACGTAATGTGAATTCGACCTATTTTAATATGTAAAAACACATGTTTCTCAACATCATATGGATTATACCACTTACACCTACACACAGACACGCACTACACTCACACACAACACTCCCACATGCACAACATTAAGTGCTTACATAATATTATTTTCCTGTTAATTTTTTACTATTTTAGTTGTCTACTATTTTATTTTTTACTATTTTGTCTACTATTTTATTTTTACTATTTTAATGGTCTACTATTTTATTTTTTACTATTTTAATTGTCTAGAATTTTATTTTTTACTATTTTAATTGTCTAGTGTTTTATTTTTTACTATTTTAATTGTCCACTATTTTATTTTTTACTATTTTACTTTTTGTATCTGGAACGCTGTCGTCTCCCTCTTGGAGGTGGGTGTTAATAGCTGCGACACAGTTTTTAACAAATTCATCTATTAAAGTACGCAATTACTTTGTGAAATGTGTTTTTGTTCCAATAAAGATATTTGATTTGATTTGATGGATATATGTTCACTTATTTTTACACAAGTTGGGACGGGGTTTCGTCACTGCTTTTTTCTGTTATTGTCAAACGAATGTTCCCATTTGTCTCAAACACGGTTTGATCGAATCAAAAACCCGGGTTTTTGATTCAGTGGCGTTCGTACATAGATAGGCGTTATGGTTTTAAGTCAGTAAGGACGCAATACAGATTTGTTGCTCATTGAAATAAGTTTTACAGCATTTTACCCGACAAGGATTGACCGATTCAAATGAAGTATTGCCATTACCATAGAAACTGTTGCTTCTCTACGAGACATATGAAAAATTGTCCCTCTTGGAACTGAGATGACTGTGGCAGCACAGACGGATTTTTGTTTTTTCATACAAACTCACTAATTTATCGCCATGGGAGAAGGCAGAAATGTTGTTTATCTTTTTTTTTCTTTTTTAGTCGGGTGTTTGTCAGACACCTTTCTTTATATGAGATTGCGTATATACCAGCGCCTGTAATTTCTGATGTCGAGTTAAATAAAGATGTATGATTATGATTATAAAATAAAAGAGAGGCCCTAGGCGGTTGCACTGCTCACCACTCATAATGTCGCCACTGATTGTTTGTTTGTTAGTATTTGTGTATAAGTGCGGGTGTTACTGTGTTGAAATCCAATTCAAGACATAAATTAAAGCGCATAAAATAAAATAAAAATTGAGACATGCGTTATTTATTCGAAGGATCTCCATGCAACATATCTAGGAACTTTGTTTCAACAAGAAAAGTTTAATTATCCTTAACTAGCTAATTAAGAGTTGCTTGCTAGCTAATTAGGAATTGCTTGGCACTTCAGTTTGTTTAAAACAACCAGTTTGTGGTCTCCGATAAGATACCACTAATTTAATCCTATCGGGTTTCCGGAAAACTGGTGTTTTAACTATTTTAATATTTTGTGTTACTATTCCTCGACCGGTCACCAGCGGTGGACGCTCCATTTTCTTCTGAAACAACTTAGTATCTCAGAAGTATAAAATGTGTATAACGCAATGTTTGCTGGCGTTGGTAGCGCTGTTCGTGGGGTTGGCGTACTCATGGGGTGAGTAAATTTTTAAAGTTTAACACAACCTTGTTGGGTGTAGGGCCTACGTAATTTTGCGCAAGAGTTCATCAAACACGGAAGTGCAAGCATACGTCTTTAGGAGACTACCCTGACTTTTTTAAATATTAACTCATGTGCAACCACAGATTTTGGGAAACTGGTACTGTTATCCTTGGAAATGCCAATTCTGACATTGTTTTTATGATGTCGATCAATGAAGCTTCGCATACGGATTAAAATACTCTGTTGGACCAACGGAACACGAATCGCAGAAAACTATTTGCTATGAACAGACAAAACTGGTTATCGGTCAAAACCCAAAATTGTTGTGAACTTCTCAGTTACACCTGGCGTGTCTTCTGTTCTGTGTTGTTAAATATAAAAAAAATAGACTTCTTAGTACTAGTAGACGGGAATGTGTAAGAAGGCAATGTTCGCAGCAACTCTCGCTCACCCACATAATACAGCAGCTTTCAGAGGCAGCTTTCGCTATGCAGCTTCCAAAGTGTGGAGTAACCTGCCTCTGCCAATATGACTGATCAACGTAATAGACACATTTACAAGACCTTAACGGTAGTATCTAGTGGAAACCGATGTTAACTGGATATGGTCGCATTAAGCGTCTAAATTATATTTTTGACATTATAATCATCATTCTCCTGCCCTTATCCCAATTCATTAGGGGTCCATTGTGTGTGAGCCATAGTGGCCGTTACCCCAACCAACCCACCTCCCTCCAGAAGTAGATCAAACTTCCCGGTCTTCTCAGGACATCCCCGCAAGGGATCTTCGTGTTCCAAGAGTCTCCTCGCAGTTATGGGTGACGCCGCTGCATTCGAGAAGTACGTACGCTACCGTTTCTTCCGCCTCCATGCATACTCTGCACAGGGGACTGTCAGTGACTGACGTTCCAGCCGCCGCGGGAGACGCCCTGTTCGTCGGGGGTCACGTGGTGGCCCCCGGCCACCGTAGGCGTGGGCCTGTGGACGTCCGGCCGTCTTATGACGACAGGCCGTGTCGACGGCGCGTTCGTGTTCCACGCGCGCCTCAAAGAGATGTCAGCAACCACGTAGGGGTCCGCATGGGGCGATGCCTGCCAGGGCTGCGGGACTGTTCGAAAGAGATACCGCGGCCCTGGAACACAAAGGGCAAAGAAGGAACATGGATGGTTTTTAGTCTGTCCAGGCGTAGAAGCTTCCTTCCTCGAGCTTGTGTTTGAGTGTGATCCTTACAAAATTTCTTAGCTGCTTGAAAAAAATGGGTACAATGGGTTTGAGTCTTTGTGCTGGATCCTCTTTTGGCGAGTTCATCAGCTGCATTGTCTCCAAGTGATCCACTGTGTCCTTTGATCCATTGAAGTGTCACCGTGTTACGGTTAATACCGTAACTCGTTCTAGGGCATTATGGCATTCTAGTATTAGTCTCGATGTGATCTGGTTTCTCTTTAAGGATTAAAGAACTGAGGAACTGTCGGAAAGTATACGAATATGGGCATTCGTAACTTTCCTGACCTCTATGGCGTGTGCCGCTTGGATAATACCTACACACTCAGCTTGATAGACAGAGTTGAGCATTCCCAGGGGTCTGGATATTTTAATGTTTAGGTCGTCGGAGAAGACTCCGAGACCTGTCCCGTCGTCGGTTTTTGATCCATCAGTGTAGCCTGTATCCTTAGCTCTTTTGCACCTAAGTAGTCATACAAATCTTTGTAGCATCTCGAGATCCTTCTGGGCTGTGCTCAGGTAGGTCCTGAGCCACCAAACTAAAGAGCCGTATGTGATGATTGGTCGGATGACTGTGGTGTATAACCAGTAGGTTATTTTGGGGCTTAGACCCCAATTCCTGCCAAGCAGTCTTTTGCATTGCCATATGACTATGCTGGCTTTTGTGGTGAAGGTGACGTAATCGCTCTGTTTTGCCCAGTTTAGCTGTTTATCCTAATAGATGCCCAGGTATTTCGTTTCAGTCGATAGGCTTAGGGTGTTCCCAAATAAGCGTGGTAATTGTAGGGTTGCCAACTTCTTTTTCTTTGTGATAAGGACGAGTTCGGTTTTGGTAGGGTTCATTACTAGTTTATAGTCTTTGCACCTGTCCTCTACCATCTTCTAGGCTTGACGCATAAGGTTGCATAGTGTGTTTTCATGTGTGTGATTTATTATTATGTAATGTTATATCATTAGCATAGACCACCGTGTAGTCGCTTCTGTCATTCAGATGCTTAATAAGGCTGTCTACAACGAGTTTCCATAGAAGTGGCAAGAGGACGCCCCCTTGTGGCAGCCCTTTGCCATGATAGCTCTAGTGGTGCCGTTCACCGTAACCTGTACGGCTCTCAGTCTGAGCATGTTTGTGATCCATCCTCGCTGGATCAAGTCCACACCGTGTTCCTCGATTCTTCATGTTCTTCTATTTCCAACTAAAATCATAGTAAAATTTCAAACCCTTTTTCGATCCGAAGAAACCGTACTGGTCAACTTTCAAAAACCGTAGTTGATGTGTGCAAGTATAGGTCTCCCTCAAAGACCATCGTTTCCACGTCCACGAAGGTCGATCCCACTTAAGCTGCACTTGCTTAGATTTCCTCTTCTAGCATTATAATAATCATGGGGAATGGGCTTCCCACCACGTGGGCCCAGTGCGGCTTGGTAGATGCGCCTGCCTAAGTTCAAACCCTCGACCAGTTATAACTGGCCCTCTTATCCATAGTTGCCTTATCTCGAATTAAACTTAACTAACTGTTGCTATATTCGTATAAAACGTAAAAGAGGATAAAGGACAAAAAAATAATTGGGGTTTTCCAGCGGATCAAGATGTTAACTCAATGTCAAATCCTTATCCGTATTTTTTATTTGGATTAAGTTTAACACACACACACACAAATACTTGTATGGCTTGCAGGTAGTTGTTCCTTGTCTGACTGTTTGCCAAGTGTAAGTGAGTTTAAATGTTTGTAAACGCACCCACGAGTAATTCCCAGTGCGGTGCAAAGTTTAAACAAAACGATATGCGCGGCCATACGTAAAGAAATACGCGTCGAATTCAGAACTTCCTCATTGCTTTCTTCGGTTTTAAGGCTGTGCTAATTCCTTGGCCAAAGAAAGAGCCAGCCCTCTGGTCACACGAAGTGTCAACCAGGCAGCGAGAGATTTCCTTAAAAAGGAGACACGCACTCGGGCTCCATGACCCGAGAATTTCGACCCCAAATGGCACAAAATTGTAGTTACCAATAAGGTTACAGTATCTGCGCCGCTTGAGGGTCTCAGCTTCCGCAGGGCTTGCAACGTCGTACTTGCCTAGGTTGCTCTGTGGATGGGTGACCACCCATTACATACCGAGTTTCCTCCGTGCCTCGGAAAGCAGATCTTTGACAGCCGTTACAAGTAGTCAGTGGCCCAAAAAAGTCTGACAACCAGTCTTACCAAGGGGTATCATATTACCTAGTACTAACTGGGTTGTGGAGGTCTGACAGGCACTCGCTCCGTGTAAAATACTGGTATTCAACTGCATCCGGTTAGACTGGAAGCCGACCCTAACATAGTTGGGAAAAGGCTAGGTAGATGATGATAATTCGAAAGACACGTGGCGCCATTTATAAGAACGTTATTGTTGTTTTCCTCGGGTACAGCACTTTTTTTTGGGATGAAAGGTAATGTCCGTTTATCTACACCTGATAGCACAGTTAGGCGTGAAAAGGTAACAAATAAACTTACTTTCGCATTTGTAATATTTGTTAGGATTAGGGCTTCAAGCACAAAGTACTGAGGCGGACTTAATGCCATAGGCATTTTCTACCTGTCAACATGACCTGACTGTTTGTGGTATACTCAATAATGTTTTCCTGTCTGACCGAGCTTGGCAGCAAGCCACACTTCCCATTCGCTTGGGTGGTGTCGGAGTCCGTAAAATTTCAAGTTGAGTTTACCAGCCTTCCTCTCCTCGGTCTACGGTACCGAAAAATTAACCAGGGATATACTGTCTTCCTCACTGGTTGATTTTGAGCTTGTTCTGTTACCTAGTTGTCCAAAATCGTGGTCACCACACAGCGCGCGCCTCCAGCGTCGTCTTGAGCCCATTGATAAGAATAATTTGGTACCTAATGGTACCTAAAATATTGCGATAGGTACTTAAAGTCACTCGGTGTCCAACTTTTAACTTTTTAAAATATTTTTGGGAAAAAATATAACATGGTTTAAAATTTACTGGAATCGATTCAGTTACTTATTCTGAACAAACTATATTCAGGTTTCGCATATACTAAAAATAATGTTGTATAACATACTTGACCAAGTTGAAATTACATTGTAATTGGGGACCTTTTCATTACCAGTGGTTAATAGAAAACTAACTTAGAATACGTAGCGGCGTCACGACGTCATGTAAAATTATATTATTATAAAATTTTAATTCAGGTAAAGTAATGCTTATTACGACTGGGTCTAAGTTTTTCAAGACACGTCGTCGTGCACACAACAAAAAACTCTCTGGTCATACTCTCGAGCTCATGAAGGAGCGGCGTGAGATGATCCTGCAGTCTTCAGACGAGGCGTGGAAATACCGGCAGCTCAATAGACGGGATCTCTAAATCCTTGAAGAGCGACCTCCGCCGCTTTAATACCGAGCGTATTAAAGACGCTATTGAGCGGAATAAAGTCTCCAAGGTATTTTCAAGAGAGCTGGCTATTGGGCAGAGCCAGCTCACGAAACTGAAGACAGACGATGGCAGGATCGTATCCGCTAAACCGGAGCTGCTGAGGGAGATCAAGAGTTTTTATGGGCAGTTGTACACTTCAACTAGAAATCCCGTTGCAACTCTAGCTAACGACCCAAGAGCTAGACTGACCCGACACTTTACCGAAGACATTCCGGATGTCAGCCTGTACGAGATTAGGATGGCTCTTAAACAGCTTAAAAACCACAAGGCACCGGGTGATGACGGAATTACGGCCGAACTCCTGAAGGCGGGTGGAAAACCAGTACTTAAGGCCCTTCAGAAGCTGTTTGATTCCGTCATACTCGAGGGGAAAACGCCGCAGGCATGGTGCAGGGGTGTGGTGGTACTCTTCTTCAAAAAGGGCGACAATGCCCGGCTGAAGAACTATAGGCCCATCTCACTTCTAAGCCATGTCTACAAGTTGTTCTCAAGAGTCATCACGAATCGTCTCGCGCACAGGTTTGACGATTTTCAGCCTCCCGAACAAGCCGGATTTCGAAAAGGCTTTAGCACCGTAGACCACATACATACGCTGTGGCAGGTTATACAGAAGACCGAAGAGTATATCCTGCCTCTCTGCTTGGCGTTTGTGGACTACTAGAAAGCCTACGATTCGATCGAGACTTGGGCTATACTGCAGTCTCTCCAACGGTGCCAAATCGACATCGAGGTGTTGAAGTGTTTGTACAAAAACGTCACCATGTCAGTCCGACTTCAGGACCAGACCTCGGAACCTATCCTTGTGCAGCGAGGTGTGAGACAGGGAGACGTCATATCTCCGAAACTGTTCAAAACTGCACTGGAGGATATCTTCAAGGTTCTGGACTGGAGAGCGCTAGGCATCAACGTCAATGGCGAGTACATCTCTCATCTTCGATTTGCCGACGATATAGTGGTCATGGCTGAGACCATGGAGGACCTCAGTACAATGCTCGATGACCTTAGTAGAGCTTCCGAAAGAGTGGGTCTTAAAATGAACATGGACAAAACCAAAATCATGTTGAATAACCATGTAACACCCACTCCTATCAAGATCGGAGACTCTACACTCGAAGTTGTAGACGATTATGTCTACCTTGGACAAACGATCCAGTTAGGTAGGTCTAACTTCGAGAAAGAGGTCAATCGTCGAATCCGACTCGGCTGTGCAGCGTTCGGGAAGTTGCGTGGTATCTTCTCGTCCAACTTACCGCAGTGTCTCAAGACGAAAGTCTATGACCAGTGTGTGTTGCCAGTGATTACTTACGGGACCGAAACATGGTCGCTCACAATGGGCCTTATCAGAAGGCTTAAAGTCACCCAAAGGGCAATGGAGAGGGCTATGCTCGGAGTTTCTTTGCGTGATAAAATCAGAAATGAGGACATCCGCAAGAGAACCAAGGTAACCGACGTAGCCCGAAGAATAGCCAAACTGAAGTGGCAGTGGGCAGGGCACATTGCTCGCAGAACAGAAGACCGATGGGGCCGAAATGTTCTGGAGTGGCGACCGCGAACCGGAAGACGCTGCGTTGGAAGGCCTCCTACTAGGTGGACCGATGACCTGTTGATGGTTGCAGGGATCCGCTGGATGCGAGTCGCACAGGACCGGTCAATGTGGCGACACTTGGGGGAAGCCTATGTCCAGCAGTGGACGTCTTTCGGCTGAAATAATGATGATGATGATGAATGAATATTCTATAGCGGGTGTAAAAGTACCCTTAACTTTGCCAAAAGGCACTTATTCTCCCCGTCATTGCGATCACTTTTTGTTCTAGAGTCTAGAACAAAAAGCGATCGAAGGTGGGAAGGGAATCGTAAAATTTTCTATTAATAAATAATTTCAATTTAATTAAATCAGTAGTCGATTTCATATTATTTGGTTTAGGTTATAATCTATCTCGCGCGATTGTAATCTGTCGAAAGATTGTGAACCGTACCATACAGTTTACAATTTAACGCATAATTACTTTTGGGTATATTATAATCTATCGAAGTGAAACCGTCAAATTTTGAAATGGCATGCGACGGAACACACCTCGTGCGCTGATTGGTTGAACGTCATGTGCCCCGCGCCGCCATTTTTGTTTGTTAAATGTTTTGGTGATTGTAAATTGATATCGTGTTGAAAATAACTCAAAGCTTTAGAATTAGTTATACAAGGTGTAAACGGACCCTTCATCAAGCCGTCAACAAAGCATTATGTACATCAAACTAAGTAACTCTACGCAAAAGTTATTGCTGGGAAACGACTTTATTGTTTGGTGTGACAAATCAAGTTTTACGGTAGGAGGACTCAATGTTACGCACTCAAAACATTGTCCTGAATGTATATATATTTATAACCTATTGTATAACTAATTCTAAGATTATAATCTAACGGTTTTTACATTTTTTTTTTAGTATGTTTTCATCCAAATAATATGAAATCGACTACTGATTTCATAAAATGGAAATGATTTATTAACAGAAAATTTTACGATTTTAGTTATTATTATTCTTCTAAGGATTTATCATAATCATATTTTTTTTTATTCCAGAAATTGCAGTAACCTCAGGAGAACAGCTACAATTTTTTGTCAATGGAATCGAAACCCACACTGAAGGAGTCCAGTTCAGAGACCTCACAGCATTAGCTTATGATGCAGTACACAATATGCTGCTATTCGTTGACAAACAGAGCGACAACGCCTCTATATTTAGTTTTAGCATATCTAGTAAGAAATACCAATCATTAGTCAAGAGAAAAGCATACGAAAATATCCAAGGTCTCGCCTTCGATCCAGTCACAGGACTATTGTTTTGGACTGATAGTAACGAGAGAAGCATCAATTATTTTTCGCTGAAGCCTGGATCAAAGAACAATGTTTACGGTAATCTTCTGTTCAAGATGGATGATGAGATTCCTAGAGCTATTGCCGTGGATAGCTGTAGAGGGTAAGTTCCTAGTGTAGTTAAAATTCAAACAAATAAGATTCAATTCTGTGATAATTTATAGTTATTTAAAAATTATAGGTATGTTCACTGGACCAACACAAACACAAAAAAGCCCACAATAGAGAGGGCTAGATTTAATGGCACAGAGAGAGAAGTTGTTGTTGACAGCGACATTTACATGCCAGTCAGCTTGGCCATTGATCAACAGACGAAGAAAATGTACTGGGCGGATGATAAAGAAGGCATTCACTATTCCATTGAAAGTGCAGATCTGAATGGAAAGAACAGAAAAACATTATTAGTTGGATTACAACAGCAACCAAATGCATTGACCGTGTCGAAAGATTCTATCTACTGGGTGGACTGGGGTTACAAATCAGTTTGGCAATTAGCAAAGAATCCAGCAATAGAAGATGAACCAAAAGAGATTACCAACTATAAAAGTGAAACACCTTTCGGAATTGTTGCAAATTATAAAATTGAGGATCAGACTAAAGGAACTACTGAATGCGAAGCACTAACGAATCTGCCACAGAATAAGTCAGCGAGCAACGATTTCTTCAACATTCCTACTGATGCAGGGCTGTTTTGCGTCCATGGCATGAAAGTTAGTGGCAAATTATTATGCAAATGCAGTCCTGGTTACACTGGAGAGCGATGCGATGTTTCAGTTTGTCAGAACTACTGTTTCCGAGGTGACTGTAGTTGCGATGTTGAAGGCCACCCCAGATGCAGGTAAAACATTATTTAATTAAAAACTTTATGTAGTGAGCTTGGTAGTGAGCCTCGTTTGACAGTTTCTTGACTGATCCTTTTCGGTGGTAAAAAAAGCATCATACAGTTTTGATAAACGAGAAGTTATCAGCGATAATTGCTTTCTATCTTTCTTAGTTAAAAACACATTTGATTGACTTACGCTACGGCTAAGTTGGACCACATTAAGACGCCGCACCGCTTGGCAAAGGTATGATGGGAAGGAGATAGGGGATCTCCTTCCATCATACGTCACTGTTTTGTGCAATTTCTGGCCATGGGCTCGCGTTACACATAAATTAGCCCTTTTCAGCTTCATATTCCTCAAACGGATCCCTGAAACGAAAACTGGTTTTTACGCACCCGCATTATTTTTATACGACCTATCCAACGAAACCCTATACTATAGGATCCCAAGAAATAAACAAAAATCATCCCCCCTTTACGTGTAGGGGAGGTGGGAGATAGATAAACAGTTTCTTTTTATAAAATTTTATTTATCAATTTGTCCTCGTAACAAATTACAGCTTTCAAGTACTAAGTCTCTGACCTTCCTGATCTTCTAAGGCTCCCTTGTTGGATTCCTTGTTTACTACAGAGCCCTAAGCACCACAGACAAGAATGAAAAATACTAGAGTTGCTGCTTACGGAACGTAGCTAGGTGATATTTTTAATTGGCTTGACGTTAGTAATAACTAGTCTAAAATGAATTAAAATCCCTTAATATGCATCCATTTAAGTTATGCGGTTCCAAAGTGATGAAAATTTAAGTTATCGTAATTAATTTGCATTATCGTTATTTCAGATGTAATGCCGGCTATATAGGTGACAGGTGTGAAGTGTACGCGTGTTTTGGTTATTGTCTAAACGACGGTGCCTGCTCCCTGAATGAGGAAAATGATCCAGTCTGTCAGTGTGCTGGTAATCATGAGGGATCACGATGTGAAACTGTTAAAGATGTCACTTTCACTATCAACAACACCCCTACGTACTACTCAGCAGAAAGTAACCTGACTCTCGCTGATTTACTGGTAAATTGGCGAAAGCCTAGCGCAAAAGTTACTATTACTGTTGAAGTATAATCTAGCTAGCACGCACGGAGGTATTGTAATGTAAATTCGACCTATTTGAATGTGTAAAAATACACGTTTCTCATCATTATGGATTGTTCACTTTTTTTTACACAAGTTGGGACTGGAGGTTGTCGCAGCTTTTTCCTATGTTATATGTCAAACGAATGTTCTCATGTCTCAAACACGATCGGTTTTCTTTAACGGGTTTTTAATTCGGTGGCGTTCGTTCATAGATAGGCGTTATGGTGTTAACTCTCTAGGGGGCTCTGCAATACAGATCTTTCCTCATTGAAATAAGTTTTAGAGCCATATACCGAAAAGACTTGCCCTTCAAATGAAATTTCAAAATTTCTGTGTGGACACCAGAACCTCCTGTTGCTGGTCCTTCTCCTCTTCCTTGTCCTCTCTGTGAGAAACAATAGGCTGTAATCCATCATGCGAGCCCAGAGGGGGTTGATAATTATGTCACATGTCTTGGAAATTTTGGTTCTAGGACGTAGCGGTTTCCTCACGATGTTGTGTACTAACAACTGTGCAGTTTTTAACTATTTCGACAAGATGCCATTGCCGTATTGATATTTGTATTATAACAATAGCATGTGAAAAAGGAAGCATTTATCAGTAGTACAACAAGGCTATTATCATCCAAGTGGGGGAGAGGAGAGGGTAGATAACGGAATACGTGCCACAAAGTCTTTTCCTTCACCCTCGCGAGAGTAGTGGTCATGCAATAAATTACGGTAGGTAAAGTTCGAACCCACGACCGACAGCTCGTCTTCAATGTGAGAGAGAGATGCAGCTAGACGTCCAGACGAACTCCATCTCTTTTCCACTCTGCAGTAAAATTAAAGAGGGCTATAAGAGGTGATGGTAGAGTCCCCGATCTCAATGATGACGTTAGTGGTAGGCTTAGAACTCCCGGGGTAAGGGGCACTAGCTTAGTTTCTGAAACATTGCACGAGCGAATATCCGAACCTCAGTGGGAAGACTGTGGTTTCAACAAGATGTTACTGGCACTTCGAGAAACCACCAGTTTGACATTTCATCATATAACTAAGTCTTTCTATCGCCGCACAGCGTCTAAAAATTATTCAGCTGTATTACGAAAATCAGCGTTCTAAGAGGAGCGTGTTTCGTGCACTTAGAGCAACTTATGGTCAACATAATACCGAACGCACGATTCGCTATGCCATCAAAAAGTTTGAAAGCCTACTTGCCACACGCAACGTGAACCCATGGTTTTTAGTTCGCTTTCGCGTTTCGGACCGGTAAATTGGACTTTTTCCTTTGCTATGTAAAGTCCAAATTTGATGATTTCTCAACAGAAAAAAAGAAGTCCAAAGTCTATACGGATACGCCGCGTAAAATACCTCGAAATCATCATCATCTGCCTAGCCTTTTCCCTACTATATTGGGGTCGGCTTCCAGTCTAACCGGATGCAGCTGAATACCAGTATTTTACATGGAGCGACTGCCTATCTGACCTCCACAACCCAGTTAGTACTGGGTAATACGATACCCCTTGGTAAGACTGGTTGTCAGACTTTTTGGGCCACTGACTACCTAACGACTGCCAAAGATCTACAAATGATAGCCGGGTCCAACGGCTTGACGTGCTTTCAGAGGCACGGAGGAAAATCGGTATGTAATGGGCGGTCACCCATCCACAGACCAACCTAGGCAAGCACGGCTTAACCTAAAGATCGACCCGAGCGGCTGTTATTATTTAGCCACGAGATCCTCGAAAAAAAATTCCTCAAAATGAATCACGCGTATATGACCCATACCAACCTAGAAGCGCCGGAGCTTCGAAGTTTGCCTACAACATGCATAATAGATAAAAACTTTGCTTTAAGATTTGAGAAGAAAAATTTCTAGACATAGCAAAACAATTTTTATACCTACCGATTTATTCGATAAGTATAAGTAGAAAAAAAAGTGTTTATTATAAGGGGTGTTAATAGACCCTTAACAAAGCCGAAAGGCACTTGTTCTCCTTGCTATTGCGATAATTTTTTTGTGCGGGACTATACCTGGGAAGGGAACCTTCTAGTTACGGAGTTATTGGGGGTCAAAGATCAAACTTTTTCACAAGTTTTTTTTTAAATACTAGTTATAACGTTACTTTAAATACCTCCATGACCCGTTTACTATTCAATGCATCCATAAGCACAATGTTTTGAGTGTGTTACATTGAGTTCAACTGTAAAAGGTTATTTTTCACCCCAAAAAAAAAGTATTCCAGCAATAATTTTTGTGTAGGGTTACTTAGTTTGATGTACAGAATACTTGATTAACGGTTTCGTGAAGGGTCCGTTTACACTGCATTTACCAGAAAAGCGCCTTAAGAAACAGTATAATTTTAAGCCAAGTATCATTATTGCTCATACAATTTATTTAGGCGTTTATTTTGTTACAGTTTTACCTTGGGAGGGTTGTGAACACTTTTTGTTGAGATTACAGTTTTAAAAGTATAGTAGAAATGTTGTATTAAATCCTATTCACATTATGATATTCAAAAAACCGGGCCCCGGGGTCCCGTCATCTTGACGTTCAGTCTAAATCAGTGCATTCTTGCCCACCTAATATTATAATTTTCGGTCATAATCAGCCTATAATGTTCCCACTGCTGGGACACAGGCCTCCTCTCTATGAGAGGGAATGGGCTATAATCCACCACGCGGGCCCAGTGCGGGTTGGTAGATGTCACATGTCTTCGAATTTTTGGTTCTAGGACATGAGGGTTTCCTCACGATGTTTTCCTTCACCGTTTTGAGAGCAGTGGTGATGAAATATATTACACAAAGTAATGCGCCTGCCGGGGTTCGAACCCACAACTTACTGCTCGTAAGTTGGGACCGCCACCACTGGGCCACCGCTGCTCTCCCACTGGGCCACCGCTGCTCTCATCAATTCAAATTCAAAATCAATTTTCGGTGGTTGGCCCGAAATGGTTGACCACGTGAGGTTTTGAATGTGAAATCGGTTTTTTATGGCACCACATATTAGCGCCATCTAGATGATACGTGTTGAATTTATTGTAGCGATGGCGCGGCGCGCTGTGGTGGCACCATTCGAGTCCGGGCGAATAATACTGCTTTTATTCGTCCGGCACAATAGCGCCATCTAGGTCTTCTTTGCGTGTTAAATTCAGCTTGTCAGCACGAGCCGAGTGCGGAGCTTTAATCATTTTACCATGTTTGTTTACATTTCGGAAAGTCATGTTGTGAGGTGAATCGTATGAACCTTTTCTTTTAATCGGAGAAATGATGTTCGTGTAGACTGTTTGGCTTTTTTCGGTGATATACCTACCTACCGTTTAGGTTACGTCTGTGGTTCGATATTGTGCATTAATATTTTGCTGTTCTATTGATTGTGATTTTTAACCGACTTCTAAAAATGGAGGAGATAATGAATTCCACCACCGATTACTTCGCGATTTCTTGATCAATTTAAGTGATAATTTTATTCTTTATTTCATTTAGAACTTAGAAGCTTGCGCGGTGGTCCCGTAGGTATTAATTTTGTTAACTTTGCTTAAGTACTTTATGAGTAAAGTTATCCTCTATAATATTAAAAGTAACCGACTTCCAAAAAAACTAAAAAGTGAAAAATAACTATAATTTCGAAAGTCGGTGGCAAAAAAGTCAATGAAACAAACAAAAGTCACCGACTTCCGAAATTAAACTTATTTTCCACTTTTTAGTGTTTTGTTTTGGAAGTAGGTTATTTTTTTTAGTGCATTATTTTCTAGTAGTAAAAAATGTTTATTCTCTTCTGAGCTTGTTCTAATTTCATTGTTTCGTGAGTTCAATTCCTGTTGATAGTTGATGTGCTAGACTTTTTGTTAGATAATTTTCAGCTGGCGGTGACGGAGGTGACTGGAATAAATAATTTACGATAGATTTCTTTTTACGTATAGTTATATTTTCGTAATTCATTTTCTTTTTCTGTAGGAAAACAAAAATAAGAAAAATAAAATACAAAAAGTTACATTAGATAAACTGAGATTAAAGTTTCAGGCTTCAGCTCAGTGTACAGACGCCAGCACATCAAGCTACTACAATCTGTAGATTTTCAACTTTATCGTTAAAGCCTTAGGTTCAAAGTTGATTGCGAAAATGTTAGTTTCGGGTAGCTTGATGTGCTGGTTTCTCGCGTCGGTACAACGCGTTGAGTTGCATCGGTAGTCAATGCACTATCTGAGTGCACTTTACAAGGTCGAAATAGCCAAAAAGACGGGAAACCCAAATTCTCCGAAATATTTTATTCCGAATTTCGATGTTCCGATTTTCAAAAGTCCGAATTTCATAATACCTAAGCATTATAATGTCTATTATTAAAAATCACGATATTTATTTTACCGAAAGTCTTAAATCCGATTTTTTTGTTTTCCGATTTTTATTTGTCCGAAGAATCAAATGCTCGATGGGTTGTCGGTCCGAAAAACGACATTCCGATTTTCAATAATTCGAATAAACTGCTAAAATTAAGGAGTCTGTTAAGGTTCAAATTCAATTAGTACTTCCTTTCTTCTCCTAAAATTGTTAGTCCTAAAACATTTTCTAAAAATGAGGTTTTAGTGACAGAAACGAATCGCTGTAAATTCAACTCCACGCAGTCTTGTCTGCCCTACCCCTAGAGTGTAATTAAAGCCCGCGTAGGCGCGGAAAGGCGAGGCGGCCCGCGTGCTGAGGAGCAGGTGGTTTTAACGCTCGCCGCCGCGACTGAGGCTGGCCGGCCTCGCCGGCCAGCAAGCCGAAGCTGCGGTGGTGAGCGTAAAACACGTCGGCGACGATACCACCGGAGCCACGCAGCGCCGGAGCCGTGACAGAAACCATGCCTGCTGCATATTGCATGCCTGCTGCTTGTAGCATGCATGCTCGTTTGCATGCTGCATGCTGGCTTGCATGCATGGTGTATGCTTGTTTCAAACGTATTTATCCTGCTACTCCAAACAAAACTACAAAATAAAAGTTAACTATCTCAAAACAAGTCGGTAGAAGAAAAAACATTGCCCGCTGCCATATAACTCATATCTACTTAACGCCTGAGAGAAGTTCATAGCAAAAAAAGAAAAAAAAAGTCTTTTATGTGTTTATTTGTCTTAATATTCAGTTTTACAAGGCGTTTTTATTTTGGAATTCTAATTAATCGGTATTTTAATAATCGGAATTCGTATTTTTGATATTTCGTATTATCATGAAGTCGGACTTTTTGTTATTCGATCTATTGAAACTCGGTATTCTGAGAATAGTAATTATGAACGTTAGGAATCGGAGTTGTTATATTCGGAATTTTGAACCGTTCGTAATTATGGAAATCGGTATTTCAAAATTCGGATTTGTGAGTATCGGAATAAAGTTTTTCGTATTTCGTATTTTTATGTGCGGTTAAGTCAAATTATCGTAAAGGCATAACTCCATTTTCAAGAGAAATACGTACGTACCTAGGCAATTTTGCTTCGAAAACATTTTCCGATTACTCGTCGCAACCAATATTAGCTTCTTCAAGTGTTTGAACAATTGCTTATTTTAATTCCGCGAAGAATGCAAAGTGAGATTCCTAAGGGGATCATGCATAACCAATCCAAACGTTATCAAAGCATCCGTAGAAAAATAAAGAGAACCATTGATCTAAACCGATCGACCAGCATCAAATGAACTTCGATTGACAAACAGTGGTTGAGTAAACATGGGTCTAGAAGTTTTGGAAAGCCCAGCGGATCCAAGGTGTCATAACTAACGTACGTTCCTAGAATTTAAACGAGCAATATTTGGAAATAGTAGATTCAATTTCCTTCCCGGGATCGCTTCGATGAGTTTGTTTACATTCTATGTTTCTTGTAGAAAGTTTTGTTTTAATTTCATGAAACGAACAGACTTTCTGGGGTTCGTGGGTAACTTGTAACCGCATGGGTCAATCCAAGGTTAAGCAACGCTTGCACGGGTCGATTCGTGGATAGGTGATGACCTGATGACCGTCCATCGGAAACCACGTTAAGCCGTTGGTGAATTAGGGTCAGAAAGCAGCTGTTCTAGTAAAATACCCAAATGATAACAAAATACAGGCATATGATGAAAGAAACCAACTTTATAGACTGATAGGTAATTCATGAGAGGTTAAAATGACTTGGCTTATTAGCTGTCTCAGGCATTGCTAAATGGTCTTTATCTTTAATGCGTTAACGTAGATATTGATGGACTTAGTATGATAACCACAACAAACGACAGATAGGCGAAGTTATTCGACATATTTTGAAATTTTTAGACGGTTAACTTCTTTTGAAAAAAAAAACTGGTGTCACCGGTGTCAACTCTGATATTCAAGACAGGGGTTTAATTTTTTTTTTATATGGATCCTGGTCAGCCAACTGATGCTGATATCTACTGTTAGCCTGCGTCATCCCATGCACACCCATGCTGGATAAACGCCTCATTCCCTAAGGCCTGCAAATAAATGAATGAATATGAATACAGCTTATGACTAGTTTTCTGTTTGTACATTTATATTTCGGTTGTTAACCGAGAATATCCCGGATCTGAGAGAGATCTGATTTATAACCGACTTCTAAAGTATGTTCATCGATATCTCCGTGATTACTGGTCGATTTAAGTAATACTTTTTCATTTGGTAGAGGAAGCTTGCACGGTGGTCCCATTTAAATTTTATTAACTTAATAAATGCATATCATAGAGGATAAACCTTAAGGAATACTTTATGGTTTATCCTCTATGATATTATTTTTTTCTACTTCGTCTATGTGGGTGATGTGCTAATAACTTCTAGTTACAAAGTAAAATTGATATTTGTCAAGGATTTGTGTGAGATACCACAACTAAAAAGGATAAAATAAAAACTATTTTGCAAATAAAATAACCGACTTCAAAAAAAAAACTGATGATGAATTTTAGAAAACTCCTGGGTTAGAGTTAAGATCCCACCTACGCCTTGATTTGTCCGAAGCCACTGATGACGCCATTGAAGGGGCGGAATCCTGGTCGAAACTCATCTCAAGGAATCATCGCCAAGAAGAAGAAGAGGGCCTTGTTTTCCGTTCAGTCATCATCATCATTTCAGCGGAAAGACGTCCACTACTGGACATAGACCTCCCCCGAGAATCTTTCCGTTCAGTCGCTAAATTTAAATAACATCGTGTTTCGTTTGATGTACTTACCTATGCACGTATATTAACGTTACAAGTTCCATCAACCTGATCGTAGACCTGATACCCTTACTTACCGAACGACCAAAAGTAAATTAATCTCGACCTAAATATCTAATTATTACCTTAGGAAATATAGATCTGAGAAAAAGAAAACAAATCCTACCTACCTGTGAAATTCATATTACGCCACTTTTCTTTTAGCAGGTGGTGAAGAGATGCAAAGTAGCTTAATTTGGCTAATTAAGACGTTTTATTATAGACAACAAACTATTCAATAGTTACTAGGAGGTAACTATTGCTGGCACGTATGTATAATTTCTTATCTTTTATTTCCACACCTTCGCTTTAAAAATAAATTATTAGTTTTTCTTCCTCATAAACTAATCGATTAAGTACCTATTTACAGAAAGATAACTAAATTCTCCATTGAGATCACACAACGATTTAAGCACCTACCTACTGACACTTAATAAAAATGTACCGAAAAAATCGCTACTATGTTTGATACAAATCCAAAAAACTTATAACATCCCTCTTTTTGCGTCGGGGGTTAATATTAATGTTGCCACTCAATGTAACAGTGTTCTAAGTGTAGCATTGACTACCGAAATACGTACCCCGTCTATTATAGCAGCTAACTCCAATGTTTTAAACTCCGTGCAGCACAGAAATGCAAGTGCACCGAAATGCAGTTTCGTGGGGGCAGCGTGTGTTTGTATGGCTGTCTCTTTCTTACGCAAAGGTTTCTGTCGTGTGGGAATGCGCTAGAGATATCAGGTAGGCCGCAGGCTACGCTGGCTGGCACGCGCCTTAGTCAGTGCAGTGTCGTGGACCGAGGTGGTTGTGTCGTTTGTTACTCAGTTTTTTCGTTCACAAATTACGTATTTACAAACTTTACTGTATTTTATTTTTAATAGTGACTCCATTTATTTATGAATGACAACCTGAAACGTGATCACAGTGACTTTTAAACAGTTCAATTTCGTTTTTAATTTCTTTACCGCGTTAAACTATTGTTTTAATTTCTGTGTTGGTTAGTTGGTGTTTAACCTTGTGTTTGTTGATTGACGTGTGTTTTTTTCGGCGGGAATTTATTTTGGCGCGTATGATGTAAGCGGGAATGGTGCCGGGTTTGATTCCCGTGTCAATATGGAACAAACGAGGTGTTGAATACAGAATATGCATACTTCAATGATGATGGTGAGTAATTTAATTAATTGGATCATTTGCACTATATTTAGGTATTGTGAGGACGTGTGTATATTTGTGTTGTGTGCTTAACACTTGTCTGTTAAGTACTTATCAAGTTTAACGATATGCGAAAGGTGTGTTTAAATCGAAAGCATAGGTTCAACTAACTAATTAAAACTTTACACAAGGGCATTGTGTGAAGTTTTAAGCTACTTTGACTTCTAGGCCAGTGACCTTAATAATATAATCCTAATATCTCTAACAATAAATTATTAATCATTCTCTAACCAAACGGGGACCTGGATCAATGAATAACCCATATACCTACTTACTATACTTCATCAAAAAAAAAAAACAACTTAATCGACTTACCAGAACATTTGAAAATCGAAACCCGATAAGTGCTGTCAAAAGCGAAGTTATTCGGAAACGGACAGGCAAGGGAATTGTAAACAAACAGCCTATTTACCTGATATTAGCGTAACTTAACATCGTGCCCAGTTCCAAGAACTGATGTACTACACTTTTGACGTGCTTTGGTCCGCCGAGTAATTTAAAAAAAAACTATAGGTACCTAGGTTCCGTACAGCAACTTAAAACGCCGAAAAAGTACACGATATTTTTTTTTTTTTTAACCTTATTTCATTTTTATTCTTGTTGTAGCGGCCATAGTAGGTAAAACACTGTAAATGATTAGCGTCCTATTACGGTTCAAAATGTATGGTGTAAGAGACGAAAAGAAGTTCATTGGTTTAAAAAAAAATCAGATGTCCCATTGGATACATTTTGATCGTGTAGGTATTGCACTTTTGTAGGAAACGTCGGTGTGTGAACCCTGTAGTGACACAGTGGAAAGACAGACAGTGAGTGAAAGATTTTTCGGATTCGGATCAGTAGTTCCGTAGATTACCCCCCTACATACAAACTTACAAACAAATTTTGCCTCTATAAAATATTAGATTTGTTCGCGTTGTCCTATCGTAAGTTTATTTTTATAAATGTCTTTGTCTACGTAACAACTGCAGCAGAATGAAATAGATCTTAAATTGGTGAACTTCCTTGAAACCTCAATCGCCGACATCATTGATCTCTAATGGATGCACTTTCCATGCTATGTAACATTCTTTGATCATAGAACTATACAGTTCTCTTTGTTTCTTCTCATTACCATTATCCGTTGCCTACAATTTCACTCTGATGACGGATTACCATTTTGTATACATCTAGTTTCGCTCGACGTAACACGACCCCTAATCCTTTTTCTAAAATAACAGTAGCCTAAGCTACTCTCTATAACATTAACTATCTGCTAATAAAAGTCCAACCGTTTTGGAGATTAACCGAAACAAACAAACAGACAATTTTTTTTTTAAATACGAGGTTTTTTTGTTAAATCACAGTAATGCTTTCATATGCATTCAGTAAAAAGTTATTATTTTGAAATTACAAACATACATTTTAACTTAATTTATTTGTATGGATACAGAAAAAGCATACGCACGACGCAGCGACGGCCAATCAAGCTATACAAAACCAGTTTATGCGGATCTCTCATTGTATAAGGAAATCTATACAAAGCGAGGCCAAGTTATACTGGAAATGTACAGCTTCATGTGCCGCCGTGTGTACCTACCTGATAAAGCCACTTTCGAAGAAATCAAAAAGATAGATTGTGATTATATGATAACAGCTTGAATAAATAATGTCTACAAAACTATGCAGCGGCTCACAAATGTAGGTTATCATATTTGCATACACAAATGAATGAACTGTAGCTAATAATAAGCTGTAATTAGCACAATAACTTTTAATTAGGTAACTGATTAGTGTATTCCTTTGCAATCTGTAAAAACAGAGTCCCTAGCGACAAACTGACTATCGCAAAAATGTGTTTTATTGATATTACTAGCTATCTGTGTCATTGTCGTGCAATAAAAATTGACTTCATTCCGATAAAAGTACAAAGACGGGTATCCAATTCCCCATAACTGAGATAAGAATTAAAAATAAACTATTGCACTGAATAATTTTTAAGCTGTGCCCCGCGACCTTCGTCCGCGTGAAATTATTTTAAATATACAACATTAGTTTTAGGATATGCGAAACCTGATACACGTGTCTTGTATTTTTATGTAAAGAATTTACCTATGTACAAAATTTCAAAACTGTATCATGAAAAATCACAAAGTTATAAGCTTGTTCTGTTACCTGGTTGTCCGCTTAAAAACGTGGTCACCACGCAGTGCGCGCGCCTCCAGCGTCGTCTTGAGCTCATTAATAATAATAATTTGGCAGTAGGTACCTAAATTATTGCGATAGGTACTTAATGTCGCTCGGTGTCCAACTTGTAACTTTTTTTAAATATTTTTGGGACAAAATATAACATGGTTTAAAAATTATTGGAATCGATTCAGTTACTTATTCTGAACAAACTATATTCAGGTTTCGCATATTATACTAAAAATAACGTTGTATACTTCCCTATTTGAATCGGATTATGTTAGCAATTTCATAGGTTTTCATTATTTTACACGGAACCCTACTACTGGCAGGTTTACATTTAGTCGGTCACCGAATGCGGCGCCCGCATTCAGTTTAACCGAATTGATTCATGATACTGGCCTGTTTACATTAAGTCGATTACTGAATACAGCGACCGTATTCGTTTAAGCGGTTTACCGGATTCGGCGACCGCCATTTATGCAAACACACACTACGATAAAAACGACAAACCGACACACAAACGGCTGCCACATATTCCGTACAACATTCTCGTCTAGCCTTTTCCCAACTTTGTTGGGGTGCTCTTCAGTCAACTGCGTTATGCTGCATACCAGTATTTTACATGGAGCGACTGCCTGTCGGAGCCTGTTACTGGATAACACGATGCCCCCTTTTAAATCTGGCTGTCAGACTTTCGGGCTTTTGTTATTTTTTGCCATAACCAGTTAGATTCTCGGTAATAATGTACCTGCCCGTAGTGAAAAAGTTTTCAAAATCGGATTACACGATGGATGAAATGGCGACAGCTCAATGGAACAATTTGCGACCCGCGGATGCCCTTCAAGTTAAAGGGGAAAATTTCGTACTGTATGGATCGGAATGTTGGGCTGTGAGGAAGATGGTTTTCGATATTGGAAATCGCGTTACGGAACTCAAATGGAGTTGGGCAGGACACCTAGCAAGACGACTAAGCGGCGGACTAAGGCTGTCACCGAATGGCGTCCAAGAACTGGCAAAAGAAACGGTGGTCGTCCGGCGGCGAGATGGGCAGAAGACGTAGTTGCCATCGGGGGAAAAACCTGGATGAGGCTGGCACAGGACAGTGGAGATTGGCACGAGAAAATAGAGGCCTATACCCAGCAGTGGGTGAGTTCGGGCTGTGGATGATGATGATAATGACAAGGAAGATGGACGAAAAAAGATTGCGGAGATGAGAATGTTGAGGTGGATGTGTGGTGTGACAAGAATGGATAAAGTAAGGAATGAGTATAATAGAGGAAGTTTGAATGTTTTTCCAGTAACAGAAAAGATGAAAGGGGATTGGCTGTCTTGGTATGGGCATGAGATGAGGAGGGATGAATCGAATGTGACTACATGAGTTATGAAATAAATGTTGATGGATAGAGAGGGAGAGGAAGACCAAAGAAAAGATGGATGGATTGTGTGAGGAAAAAGAAGTAAATGATAGCGTGACGACTGACAGGAGAGAATGGAAGAATAAAACGTGTTGCGCCGACCCCAAGTAACATGGGACAAGGGCAGGAAGATGATCGATCATTAGTTCCGAAGATTAAACTCAACATCCTAACACACACACTTACCTCTTTATGATATTATTAATTTAGTGTAGTGTATATACAGGTAAAGTATTATCTCAAACGAAAACAATGCCAACAATATGTCATAAACAAACGTTTCTTACGTTTCCGTACAATTGAATAATAAAAAAAAATACTACAGTCTCCATAACGGTGAGATAAATAGGAAGCGAGTATGACCTTGCGTACTCATTTGCTGGCAACCCTGACCAGAACAACAGCGCTGTATGTTATGCAATAGCCACACATTCACACAGATGAGAATCAATGGATTATTTTTCTTGGCAACACTGCTTTTTGTTTTCTCTAAGATAACTGAAGGCATTTACTTGTGTCAGAAACAGATTGAGTTGTCTGTTTGGAATTGAGGTGGTAACTTGTATAAATATCTGGTGTTAGGTAATTTATACAATCTATAGAAAATACATAAAATTAAAGTGTCTGTTTGTAATTTCAAAATAACAGCTTTTTACTGCATGCATATGAAAGTAAATACTACGAATAACAAAAAAACTTTATTTTTAATTTTCGTTAGTCTGTTTGTTTCGGTTAATCTCAGAAACGGCTTTACCGATTTTGATGGGACTTTTACTGGCAGATAGCTGATGTTATAAGGAGTAACTTTTATTTTAGGAAAATGATTAGGGTTCCGTGCAAAAAAATTAAAACCCTTGAAATTGTTAACAAAATCCGATTCAAATAATTTCGCGGACCTAGGTCGCCGGCAACAGCTAGTATTGATTATGTAAATTACTTATAGAACAGTGGCCTTACATTATGAAAAGGAAATACAAAAACCAATTAAATCCACCCAAAATTTTTACCCTCCAAATTTTTTTTATTAAAGATATCGTGGATTCAATTACAAAATTCACTTTAAATTAAGGGAATTAATTGAAAAAGTTAACCTGGGTCCATTAAGACGTGTTTAACGGGTCATAATTCACGATTGGGAAGCCACGAGCACCTCCTATACAATAGAGAGCCCCCTAGGGTGCTATAACAAGCTTCAATGGAAATATTTCTTTACAATTCTTTTATGCGCAGACGTTTAGGGATCGCCTCGTATTCGTTTGCTTTTGAATTGTTATTAACTACAATTTATTGGCCGTTATATTTTGAACTAGTTGTTGCCCGCGATTTTGTCCAAGTGTAATTTTTATGATAAATATTCAGGATCTTCTTTTTCCTGTGTGCCTGACTTGGTGTCAGAGTTTTTTTTGCCGCACATTGCGGGCTTCTGACTTGGCTTTACATGCCTTCGAGAAATATCTCTCAGGACTGCTGTTTGGTTTTCTCACGATGTTTTCCTTCACCGAAGCAGGTGATAATAATACAATACGCATTTGAATCGAAAAAATCAGAGGTGCGTGTCATGGGTTCGAACTCGAGACCTATGGCTTGGCAGTCCGACGGTCACACCACTAGGCTATCACTGCTTCAGGATGAAAAGTCGCCAATGATCTCACCATCTCAATGCAAAATACACATCAACGCCGTGTGATACTTAAGTAATAATCCTCTACAAAATTCAACAATTCAGCAGGGTGAGGCAAAACGAGCCTTATTTTATGTGAGCTATGACTTTGTGAGACATAATTCGATTTCATACAAAGTCTGGGCTCATTTTGCGTCGCTGTGAGACACTAGAACCAGACTTTTGTATAAAATGTAGCGTAAATTACGCGGCTCAAAAAACGCTTCGCACAAACTCAAATAATTAAAATCGTTTGCCCTCACCCTTACAATCGAACAAGGATTTCCAAGCCTATGAAATATGCAAATACATTTATAATTCAAGCCACAAGCGTGGCGCCTCGATGCTAATCCAAAGTTAAGACCGGCTCAAGTGCCTCATGCAGACATAATTAACTTTTCTTGGATCAACTGGCATCATTGCTTGTGTTTTCGAAGATATTTTCATAATTTGATCGGTACATTTTGGAATAAATACAATACTAAATAATAAATTAGCAATTAAGCCACGCTTACCAATGCCGGTTCTTGGACGGGTGACCATCCATTATATACCGAGTTTCGTTTGTGCCTCGGAAAGAATCTTAAGCTATTAATTGGTCTTTGCTGTCATTTGAACATTCGTTAGAGGTTGTCAGTGGCCCGAAAGTCTGACAACCAGTCTTATCAAGGGGTAACGTATTACCTAGTACTAGATTGTTGATATCAGATAGGCAGTCGCTCCATGTAAAATACTGGTAATCAGCTGCACCCGGTGACAAGCAGACATAAAGAGTTACTTCAGCGTTTATAATTATATTAGTGCTCAAAATGGGCGGGACACGTGACCCGCAAGCATAACGACCGCGGGGCAGAAATCTCAACGTGATGTCTGCCTGAGGATGAACGGCGCCGCCATTGAGACTTACCTAGAGAGAGGTGGCGAGATGATCTGGACACGCATCACGAGGGCTGGCTCGAGGTGGCGCAACAGAAGAGGTACCCAGGCAGTGTGACATACAAGGATTGAAAAAAAAAATAGTACTTATGGATTTTGGAAAGTTAAATAATCTTCGATCATATGAGAGCATTTCAAAAGAGCTTATTCACAAGAACAACAATGTAAAACTAAGTTTACATATTGCTGTACAAAATGCTGTTTATTTTGAATTTACACATGTTATAAATCATCGCTAAGTAAGACGTTTGATTCATGTTACGGCTTCTTGCGACGTAAATCAGATGAATCACCAGACAATTCACCTTTATTGAAGTAATTTTCGTTTATTACTAACACCTACGCTCTGACTTTCTCTCAAATGAAGTTATGATTAGAATCTAATAGATACTATAGTGTTATCATTAACACTAGAATCCATGTTTACTGATTGATTTGAGTTCCCGATATTTCGGCGCTGTTGCAAGCACCATGATCACGGATAAACTGAAGTTATAACTAAACGTTAACACGACACACGACACACTTTAAAGTTTGTATTTGATAATGTTAGTGACCATAATAGCTTAAAATCTTATATTCTAAACTACGTATGACCAGATATATGTACATGGACGAAACTTGTACGGCTTCTGTAGTTTCTGCTTTATAGCACATAGAACGTAAACAGGTCAGGCAGAGGTGTATCTAGTACATCCACATTTCGCCAGTTATGTTTAAGTCCCATGTAGTAGGGGGCGAGCCTATTGCCATCAACCGGGCACAAATCCAGACTCCGTGGCTGCTGACTCTGTGGCTGTGGGAAAAACCCAATAACACTTAGCCCGACCTGGGAATCGCCAGGACCTCTTACTCAGCAGTCGCTCTTGCGACCACTAGACTAACTCTTTTTTTAAAAACTCTTCAGTGCAATAGTTTATCTTTCATTCTTATCTCAATTATAGGGAATTGAATACACGTCCTTATACAGACGCCATCACATCAAGCTACTACAATCTGTCAAATTTCTTTAATAGATTTTCGACTTTTTCGCTGAAGCATTAGGTTAAAGGTTGATTGGCTTGATGTGCTGGCGTCTTTACTTTTATCGGAATGAAGCAAGCTAATTTTGATTCCACTACAATGAATTTCTTTATAAAGGGTGTAACAAGACCCTTAACGAAGCCGAAAGGCATTTGTTCTTTCCGTCATTGCGAACATTATTTTGTTCTAGATGGTTCCCAGGTGTGGACCTGGGAACCCTCTAGTTACGGAGATATTGGGGGTCAAAGTCCCAACTTAAAAAAAAAAATGTATTTTTTTTACTTTAAACACCTCCATGACCCCCGTACTATTCAATGGATCAATAAGTACAATGTTTTGATTGTGCTTCATTGAGTCCTACCGTAAAATGTGATTTTTCACCCAAAAAAAAAAGTCGTTTCCCAGCAATATTTTTTGCGTAAAGTTACTTAGTTTGATGTACATAGTGCTTGGTTGACGGCTTCGTGAAGGGTCTGTTTACACCCTGTATGTCAACGTATTGTGAGTAACAAAAGATTTCTCGAATAGATATAATAGAAGATTGTTCCTGGGGACGTTTTTCTTTAGTAATGCGATAAAATACATCATCCGCCCGCGGAGTCTCTTAGGAATTGTGATTGAGTGCTACTTACATAATATACTGAGTAGTTTTGTGTGTCTATTGCTAGCCCTGTTTTAGTGTTTCCGGAAAAAAGAGCTTTATTTCCATGCAATAAAAGCGAACAGTCCGACGCGGTGTCGAGTTTTGATCTAATCCAGCCTGTCCCTTGCTGTCCTCTACCAGGCGTCTCCCTAAGCCGAAGCTCGTACCCCACAGGGAGTGCCCTTAGCGTGCTGTCTCTGAGTTTTTTAACCCTGGCATGAGGCCTTAGCTCCAAGCCACCCACGAGATACTCTGGCATTCATTTTTGACAATTACTTGGCAATTTACAGGTTGTATTAACCAAAATATGATTTGCGACCACAAAAGCTATGTAATTGAAAAATAATATAATTATCATTAAAATATACAATTCACTAAGTGGGTATTGTCCTCAAATGTCATAATTTCATAAAATTAAAAAGTCATTCAATAGGGCATAATATGTACTTTGACAGTTTTATTGATGTCTTGAAAAAAAAAACATTTTTCAGTACACTTTCGCTCTCGCCTGCAGCTCGGGTGTTAATTCCGCCTCGAATGCAATAACAAAGATTCCCTACTTATATTATAATGTACTATTATCATCAATATTCTCTGTTCAAATATCATCATATTTATCAGCTCTTCATAAAAAGTCAATATCTATAATGACTGTTTAGGTGCAGTAAGTAATAAAAGGATATCGATAAAAAATGTTGACTTAGATAGTGCAGCCCTTATGTAAACATTTACCTGTAATTTTTATCGTATCGATAACTCCGTTTTGGGTGAGCCCGATAAGACAGAAGTCGCCAAGGACATATCGATAAAGTTCTGAGACTCGTGATAAGAGCACCATTAGTGTGTGTTTGTTCGTTATAGCAAATATTATTTGAAATTAAAAGAAATAAGTTTCACCGATGACGCTAAAAAGTGGAACATTCACTTGAGTGAGTGGGATTATTGACGATTTATAGAAGGCACACCATGGCCTGATTGCCTTGATTAAATCACGTACGTCGAGTACAGCCGACTGCACTCGAGTGGTAACACTTTGACATTGAGCTGGCCTAACGGGGTACGAAGTTTTAACAGAATACGAGACCAGTTTATACTGGTTTTTGTAGCCCCTGCCGTAAGCCCTACTGTACAAATAATGAATAGGTGGACGTATACCTCCCAGGGATGTGCCTTAACAGGCATTGCACAGAGGGAGCTCCAGACAGGTCTTTTGAGAGGAAATGGTGCCTCCTCTCATGTGCGGATGGTGACCACCGGGGAGGTTTTAGTGCGGTAAAAATCCCACACTCCCCAGTCTTATTCCCGTAGACCGGTCGCCTTTTCAAGGTTACCATCCGAAAAAAAAAAAGGTGGGCGTATGCCAAAATGCGGTTTTTTTATTCAAGTGTGATTTTCTCTGCATGTAAACTTTACTGTTTCCAAATGATTTATTTGCCCTACAAGAGTATTCTCGTTAATACTGATAGCACTAAAATGAGTTAAGAAGAATCCAAAAAAAGTACAGGTATCCCAGGATAAGTATAGACTTCGGCAATCATCGCATGTCCTCGGAGTTACTCAATAGTGCAAGTCGCGACGGTGCTAATTCAAAAGCAAGGGGATTACCGAAGCGCACATTTTTTCTGGTTTAATTTTTTCTAAAATTAATGGCATTGTGTCCTCAGAATGTTATGCTGAGACCATCTGGCGGAAGCCTCAGTTCAATATTTGTATCACAGGGGCAACGGTCCGTAGCTAAAACTTCAATGTTTTAAACAAGATAAAAACTATATCCGATTTCAATAACACGACTACAACAAAATGGTTATCGTACTAGTCATTTGATTCGTATTACTAAATAAGAACATGGACTTACATAAAGGTTTGCCGTCATTTTTGCTTAGTTCGTTTTTTGTTTCCAGTTTTTTCTAACAGTGCATGCGTTTTTTGCTTTTAAATTAAGTTTTGAATGGTTCATAGTTCTGTCTGTAACATTTGCCAAGTCATGTTATTTAAGCTTCACTTTTGTTATACTTGAGAATTTGTCAAACTTTTCTTTGGCACAAATTTTTGAATTTCGAAGGAATCACTTTAGTTACACACGGTGGCCTTGCTTTGTATAGGTTTCCCGTACAATGAGAGATCCGCATAAACTGGTTTGTAAAGCTTGATTGGTCGTCGTGGGTATACTGGTAAAGTAGAGTTCGGCAGGTTCTAACTTCAAATTGTCAATTCAGAAAAATATATAGTAATTCAGACTACACAAATGTATAATAGTTTAAATGTGTTAACTGTAAAACGTGATTTTACACCCCAAAAAAAATCGTTTCCAAGCAATATTTTTTGCGTAGACTTACTTAGATTGATGCACAGAATTTTTGGTTGACGGTTTCGTGAAGGGTCCCTTTGCACCTTGTATGTAAATAACGCAATGAATGTTGATGAATTGTCAAATTGAAAAGCATTGCCATTAGATGTGTGTTACACAATTATCTGCAGAGTTTTTAATTCCGACATTTCTTTTTTCTATCCTACATGGAATCCCACCGCTGGGCAAAGGCCTGCCCTGTCTCCTTCCATATCTCTCTAGCCATGTTAGCCCTGCAAACATGATCAGATCCTCACGCCACCTTCGCCGCGGTCGACGTCGACGGTGCTGTCCTTCTCCAGGCGTCCATTGTGTCACACATAACATAAAAGTACTTTAATTTATTGACCAACAAAAATGCTGCAACTTCATCAGTCATACGGGGACTGTCTTTGTTATACATATAAGGAAGATTACTAATACAGATCACGGATTGGCATCGGTTATTTATAATAGTTCGTTACACTTGGGAATAGTGTTATCATATATTGCTAAACAAGTCATGAATATTTGTCTTTGGTCTATGGCAGCAGTAAGTACCCTTTTTGCGTATTCCAAGCTTAAGATTTACGTAACATAACATCACGCTTCTAATCCCCGAAGGATTAGGCAGAGGTTTACCTAACAGTACACCCACATTTCGCCAGTTATATTTGTGGCCTATGTAATAGTGTGTATGTAGCCTATTGCCATCAACTGGGCACAAATCTAGACTCCGCGACTGCTACTGAGAAATTCCTGATGGAAAACCCAATAACACTTTGCCCGACCCGGGAATCGAACCCAAGACCTCAAGCTCAGCAGTTGCGCTTTACCACTCGACCGAGTTGTTCCTGGGCAAACCATCAATTTTAATGCCAAAGGTTTGCCATCTCTGGTCCATGAATTATAATAATTGTCGGCATACTAATTAACGTAGTACACAATGGTCAAACGATAATTGAGTTATTTATTTATTTTATGTAGATTTCAATAATACAGCTAGAATTTAGGATATGATAATTTTGTTGAATCGACGGTGATGAAACGCCGGAAGGGAGGTGCACGCTGGTTGAATTTGCAACGTTTGCCTCAGTGCTGAAAGTCGAAAATCCATCAGAATATAGAGAACTCTGTGGATAAAAATTTATCTGTGCATAATTAACATTTTACCAGCGACTTCGTCACCTATCCCGTGGGAATTCCGAAAAATCCACCTTATTGCTTCCATCATAAAGAAAACCTACGTCTTGGGGTTTGGGCTGGGCGTTGATGAGTCAGCCAGTAAGTGTATGAGTGAGTCAGGACTTTTCTTTTAAAAACGGAGTAGGTTTGTATTCGGCCATTTTCTTTTTTATATATTTTTCTTATGTATGAACACACGACGACGGCCAATCAAGCTATACAAAACTAGTTTATGCGGATCTCTCCTTGTATAGGAAATCTATAAAAAGCGAAGCCATGTTAAACTGGAAATGTATAGCTTGATGTGTCGCCGTGTGTACGAAACTGTCAAATTTTCCCAATCAACTTTGATCCTAATGCTTTAGCGATAAAGTTGCAAATCTATCTATCTATCTATTTATTATCTATTCATTTTTTAAATGTATGGAAAAAATAAGATGGCGGCGTTAGTTCTGATTTTTCCCACGCGACAAGTGTGTTTATAAATTATGTTATTCTAGCCAAATGTAATATTATAAAAATATGCTGTGATTACCTTTTATCTTAATTTGACCGAGACCAAGCTCTAAGTGCGGTCTCCAGCGTAAGGAGTTGCCATTCTTCTTTGACAGATTGTAGTAGATCGGTGTCTGTACCGTGATTTCTGGTCCGACTTAAATGTTTTTTTTTTGCCTAACCGACTTCCGGAAGTAGAACTTATTTTCACTTTTTAGTGTTTTTTTTTAAAGTCGGTCATTTTTTTACTACACGAACACAAACTTAGTAAGAAGGGTGTGTGTGATAAGGATAACAAATAAAACGTCCCCTTTTCACGCCTTCAATGAATCAACCCAGCCTTTTACGGACTACAGAAGGACATTGCATTTTTACAACCTTTTATTTAACTTTCAATGTTTGTTTGTTTTTTTTTTCAAATCTTGCAACTGCATTTTAAAACAGTTACACCCCCAACCGTTTGAGCTGAAATTTAACATACACGTTTAGTTTGGATGACAATGTGTGGTTAGCTAAGTGACGTCATTCTAAATCCAATATGGCGGACTCCCAAATATGGCGGATTAGTTATTTTTCATGCTCCCCCATGATAAAAGTAAAAGGGTTTGCTGAGAAGAATACGAAATAAAAATGACGTCACACATATATTTAAAAGTTTGTTTTAAAAAATGTTTTTTTTTACCATAATTTTATTTCCTTGTGTAAATCATCATAAGAGGTGGCCTATGTCCCAGCAATGGGAACACTATACAACTCTCGATCACACACGTAACCGACTACAACTCGATCATAACGTGAATCAGGCGAGCGGAAGCGCAAGCGCACACTCGCGTCTAAAATTAACACGTCGCGTCGCAAGTAAAAACCGCGCGCAACGTAAACAGTTTACATTTAGACGGCAGTACTTGACGACAGGAAATCGATTGATATGAACAGCTTAGTAATGAACATACATAACATCACGCCTGTAATCCCTGAAGTATTAGGCAGAAATGCATACACTTAGAAAAATCCAAAAGCTATTTTCTTCTACTGTATTATAAGCAACTAGCGACCCGCCCCAGCTTCGCACGGGTGCAATATATACATATAAACCTTCCTCTTGAATCACTCTATCTATTAAAAAAAACCGCATCAAAATCCGTTGCGTAGTTTCAAAGATTTAAGCATACAAAGGGATAAGGACAGAGAAAGCGACTTTGTTTTATACTATGTAGTGATGTGGCGACACTTGGGGGCAGGTATACCTATGTCCAGCAGTGGACGTCTTTCGGCTGAAATGATGATGATGATGATGATTATAAGCAAAGACATTCGAATATTACGAGCTATCTTTTAAATCTCTTTGATTATAAGTTAGTTTTTAAACTGTTATGGTCACTAACATTATCATTAACACTAGAAACGGGATATTTACCATGTTTACTGTTTGTTTTGAGTTCCCCATATTTCGGCGCTGTTGCAAGCACCGTGATCACGGATAAATCGTTCGTTAGGTTATCCGTGATCATGATGCTCGCAACAGCGTCGAAATATCGGGAACTCAAAACAAACAGTAAACATGGTAAATATCCCGCTGTATTGTTTAACGTTTTACGTGTTTACGTACATAGTTATTTGAAAGCCATACTACATATTACGAAATAGGCCTTATCTCAAAGTACAAACCGTTATTTCATGAGAAAATTGCTATTGAATTTTACAAAGTGTTTTCATTTTAGTGTTTGTGAGTATCGTGACTGTTCGGACGCCAGCGTCGCCAGCACATCAAGCTATCCGAAACTTGGGCTGCGGGACTGTTCGAAAGAGATACCGCGGCCCTGGAACACAAAGGGCAAAGAAGGAACATGGATGGGTTTTAGTCAGTACAAGTCTGACACTCCCTTCCGCTCCGCCCAGAGGGAGGGGGGGGGGGGTCATTTGATGATTTTCCATCTAAAAAAAAACCTACCCGAAACTGGCAAATTTTCCCAATCAACCTTGAACCTATTACTTTAGTGATAAAGTTGAAAATCTATTGTAGCAGCAGCTTGATGTGTCTGTACTAAATCGTCATCATCATCATCCCCACATATTTCGCCAGCTATCAGTAGTCGGTTTTGCAGTAATTACTAGCTTGTGTCCGCGTTTAAGCGCGACTGTTGAGCAAGAGATCCTGTGTTCTATTGACAGGTCGGGCAAAGTGGTATTGTGTCTTCCATCAGGAAAATCTCAGTAGTAGCCACGGAGTTTGGATTTGAGCCCGGTTGATGGCACTAGGCTCGCCCCCTATTACATGGGTCTTCAACTTTAGCTGGCGAAATGTATACTATAATCTTGTACTACTACACCTCTGCCTAACCTTTCGGGGATTACAGGCGTTATGATATATAAGTAAGTCCGCGGTTTTGCTCATCCCGTTTGGCAACTTTTCCGTTCGCCAAATAAACAAAATACGTGCAAAACAAGTGAAAAAAGTCCCCTTTCGTAACTATTTTAATCTTCATACATTGATTCCCGTTTCGTCAACCATAAACAAATGTTTTTTCTACGATACAGTCAGCTCCCAAAGTTACAAGGAAGCCTCTTGTTTAATGTTGCTATTTTTGTCTCTCTCTGGCACACTAAGGTTTGTTACAAGAGAACTCAATTTAGAATTTGATAGTCCCACGTTATCAAACTACTCGGATTGTTTTCCGTTGTAGGTACACCATAGGTACACCTAATCAGCTACATATTACAGAACTCATATGAACGCAATTTAAACGACCATCATACCTGACAGTGCATATTAATGGTGGTAATGAATGCCTGGCACTCAGCGCATCCGCATAACGAAGGCGCAGGTGGCCTGGTGCATGATTGTATTGACGAGCTCTTATCGGAAGTTAGAGAGGGACGGAAGTCGGACCTTTCATGTGATAACGTGCTTGGAAGAATTTCATAGAGGTTGCGGTTGTCTTAGGAAGACTATCTTAACAGTCACTATACAAAACATCACGCCTGTCATCACGAAGGGTTAGGCAGAGGTGTGCCTAATAGTAGGTACACCACACACATTTCGCCAGTTATGTTTAAATCCCATGTAATCCATCCACGTCTCCCGTGTGCTATGGGTCACCAAGATACAGGCTGTACCTAGTTTGGGGCCCATCTACTTCTGCTTACTTTTGTACGCATGACGGCCAATCAAGCTATACAAAACCACTTTAGGCGGATCTCTCATTGTATAGAAATTCTAAACAATGCGAGGCCAAGTTATACTGGAAATGTACAGCTTCATGTGCCGCCGTGTGTACTCTTTTAACTTTGGCTATGTGTCTTGTTTTTGTATGTTGTATGCTATCTAACTTGTGTGTGTCAATAAATATAATTTAATTTGATAGGGGGCGAGACTGCAGTGCCGTGCCCGCGTGTGTAGGTCGAAAATTATCCCACGGGAAAGTACTGTCAGGATTTTTAGTAGCCTATGTACTAATCCAGGTCATGGTTAAATAACGGTTTCCTCTGTACGTTCACAATCTGCATAATTGTTTAGTATATCCTGTAAAAACTGCGGATGTTACATAATTTCATACAAAACTGAGTCATAATAACATTTGTACAGACGCCAGCCAGCACATTAAGCCACTACAATCTGTCGATTTTTATTAATAGATTTTCAACTTTATCGCTAAAGCATTAGGTATAAGGTTGATTGGGGAATTTTGACAGTTTCGGGTAGCTTGATGTGCTGGCGTTTGTACGTTATTAGTATTACTGACATAGCAAGAAAATTAATTATATCCGTCGTGATTTCTCAATCGACGTCTTCCTTGACTACATTCATTCATAATAATTGTCGAGTATATGTAGATTTTATGTATGCAGGGTCAAATTGAATTAGCTAGCGGAACTTGACAGTCTTGATGGGTATCGTTATCAAAAAATACCTGCGGTCATTGAACCAAAGAAAAAATATCATCTTGCCCGTCGTCGTGGACAACTAATTACACCCTCCAGATCTTGATTGAGGCAAGTGGCAGAGCTATCCAGATCGCGAGCTACGTACTGGGGGCCTAAAATGGCCGCTTTAAACTTCCTAAAATGGACACAGACGCAGACGACGCATTAATATTATGAATTGTCACTTTTTAGCCTATTATGATTCTTCCAAAGCGGCCATTTTATGCCCCCAGGTCGGACACAACAAGTTATCGATTCGAGGAGACAAAGATCTTTTGATATCAAGACTCATCACGTGTGTAGAGTTTCACTAGCTAATTTTATTTAAACCTTTCGTGTAAAATCTTGTACATACGGCGACACATCAACCTATACATTTCCAGTATAACATGGCCTCGCTTTGTATAGATTTCCCGTACAATGAGAGATCCGCATAAAGTGGAATTGTATAGCTTGATTGGTCGTCGTGCGTACAATTAATTTAGAAGAATTTTGTGATTTGAGCAAGCGGCGTTCTTTGTCGGCCAAGAGCCCAAGGTTTTTTGCTCCGACAACAATATTGTAAACTTTCCTGTTAGCATTCTCAGAAACTTTGTTTTAACGCTAAAAGCATTAAAAGTCTTGTAGGTATACTCAATTAATATTGATTTTATAAACATACGCATTGCACAATGTTCATTTTAAATTTTGTAGTATAATAATATAATTAATTTCAAAATGGACCATTTGCAATGATCTATAATACATATAGGGGGCCATCCTTTAATCACTTGATTTTTTTAGGCCACTCTCATAACCGCCTTCTTGGTAATACATGGTGAGGTTTTTACCCACCCCTCCTCCCCGGGTCACAGCATCACGTATATTTTAATTATTGAAAAGATCAGATACTTTCAGATAAAAACACCAACGCAAATTCGTTTGCTCTAGTCATTAATTTATTTATTGCCAAAAAATATTTGACACGTCACACTTATTTTTTTTTTAGCCCCACGAACAGAATAAACTTGATTGTCACAGTATCCCCCCTCCTCTTGTAATTAATCATATTTTTTTCTATCCCCCTTCCCCCAATTATAACCTCACGTTATTAAAGGAAGACCCCTGGTGGAGTTTTAGGTATTTTTTTATTGCATGGAACTAATTTAGAAGGACTAAATTTAGTGGAGTATAAATATAGACCTCATCTATCGCTTTCCATGAGGCGTGATCGAGGTCAAGAGCAGGCCCATTTTGTAATTTAATTAAAAAGTATTAGATTTTAGACAAACAACAATAATTTAAATCAATAAGGTCAAATTAAATGTACCTAAACGATTTTATCAAGTTAACGTAATTGACAAAATAATTAGTTAACCATTTTGTTGATATTATTTAATCTGTCAATATAATAACTTTTATTATTAAGTAGTTTGTGTATTCATTGAGGTTAATGAGCGATAAGCTATAATAATAAAATAATAATCCTTGACTTATTTCTTGTATTGATAGATTCTTTGTTCTGTATGGTGTCCGGACGTAAAGAATAGCACCATCCCATATCTCCCCGTGGGTGTCGTAAGAGGCGACTAAGGGACTTACCAGAGAATGGGCAGCAGCGTTCTCTGTGTTTTATAACAACCATACTGCGATCGCCAACCCGCCTGCCAAGCGTGGCGATTATGGCAAAACCCCCCTTCTTGTGGGAGGCCTATGTCCAGCAGTGGACGTCTTTCGGCTGAAATGATGATGATGATGATGATGATTGATAGATTTGGACAAAAGTACCCTATTAATATAGACGGGTTCATGGCTAAATAATAAAAGCCACTCGGGGGTCCATCTTCAAGGTAAACCAACGTTTGCCGAGGTCAATCCGTGGATAGGTGACCCATCAGTCACCGAAACCTCTCCATACCACAGAAAGCACGTTAAACCGTTGTTCCCGGCTGTCATTTGTAGATCTTTGACAGTAGTTGCGGGTAGTCAGTCGCCTGATATTCTGACCTCCACCTGTAGCGTGTTACCCAGTAAACTGGGCTATGGAGGTCAGATAAGCAGTCCCTGCATCTAAATTACTGGTTCTACGCTGTATACGGTAGACTGGAAGCCGACCCCAACGTACTTGGGAAGAGGCTAGGCTAAGCTTGTTTGATTGACATCAAAAGTTAAATATCAGAAGCTATGATATAATGTATATTTTTGTAAGTTGGTTTAAAAAAAAAACTCTTTGGCACGTCACATTTAATTGTTTTAAAACTAGATGAAGTTGTTTCTTATCTGACTACTCTGATAAGAAACACCAAAACAAACTCAGAGGTGACACTATCTTTTCAAGTCCTTACAGAATCTTACTCAAGTCGTGCGCACGGCGACCAATCAAGCTATACAAAACCAGTTTATGCGGATCTGTCATTGTATGGCAAATCTATACAAAACGAGGCCAAGTTACACTGAAAATGTATAGCTTGATGTGTTGTCGTGTGTACGAGGACCATGCAGATTAGTTAGTTAGTTTTACATTAATTATTACGTCTTATGTCTCTATTAAAGATATCAATGTCTAACATATCATTAATTCGTTCGTTACGTGTTTTATCTCCCCTGTACAGCTTGACCAATTCCACAAATTAAATGCAATATCGTACTGTAATCGGGCCCATAAGTAAACATCCCCTATATAGGATGGGTTATTGATTGTGGGTGGCATACTTCCGACTCCATCTTTGATGTTACAAATATCTGCATGATTTGTGACACATTTTCGAAACGGTCTGATTCGTTCACATTGTGGAGTTGTTGTTTTAATAGGTTCAGCAATTTTGTCTATGATGTGTAGTGACCTCAAAAGTGCATTGCATCATTAGTGAATACTAAATTAATATTATGATTTTGAATTGCGAACAGGAATCTGTTCGCAATTCAAAATCATAATATTAATTCGTTTTATTCGTTTCTCAGAATTCGTTCAATTAGTAATTTAAATTCTCATACGGACTCGAATTTCCTTTAGAGGTCAAAAATATGATATGAAAAATCTAAAAACTTTGAAACGTTTTTAGATGCCTTGCCTCTTGCCTCATGATCCGTTGCATTTACTCAATGAAAATCTTGAATTCATTCACATTTGAAGGCATTTTCAAAACAGCTCTTCATAATTTAGAAAGCCTGTATGGAAGTTAATAAGTTTTGCCGATTGGAAATCCCATTCCATACAAATTATAACCAGTAATGAACTACACCTTTCGCAAGACGTATCTCAGAAACGTTCGAGTCTAAATAGCTACTGGTACAACGTGTCAACTTGCCAGGTTTTAAGATTGCAACAGAACTCAGTATGCTAATAATGTAAGAGTCTACAACTGGGTTACTCGTACTATTGGCTATCATTTACTGATTGAGAGTTGAGACTCATTCAAATAACACAAATTAAAACATCATCACGCCTGTAATGCCCAGGAAGGCATGCAGAATTGCAGAGGTGTAAACATCATTAGTTTTAGTATATACGAAACCTGATACATGTGTCTAGTATTTTTATGTAAAGAATCTGTGTACAAAATTTCAAAACTGTATCATGAAAAATCTCAAAGTTATAAGCTTGTTCTGTTACCTAGTTGTCCGCACAAAAACGTCGTAACCACGCAGCGCGCGCCTCCAGTGTCGTCTTGAGCTCATTGATAATAATAATTTGGCAGTAGGTACCTAAATTAGTGCGATAGGTACTCAAAGTCGCTCGGTGTCCAACTTTTAACTTTTTTAAATATTTTTGGGAAAAAATATAACATGGTTTGAATATTATTGGATTCGTTTCAGTTACTTATTCTGAACAAACTATATTCAGGTTTGGCATATACTAAAAATAATGTTGTATAGTACACCTTAGCCTTTTGAACGCCACAGCAGAAACGCACGCGCGTGCCCTCCACGCCAAGCCACAATTTCACCGCAAATGCCTACAAAAATAATAGGGATTCCAAAACTCTTTAATTGTTTATTTCGTGTTATTGTCACGTAATGTGATAATGGCGTTCAAAAGGCTAATTTCGTCAGTTATGTTTAAAAAAAATGGGACTGGACGGGTCAAATTTCCAGGACAGATGGGCCAAAATCGTCACAAAGTGGGTGCCTGAAGACGGTCGTCGTCACCGAGGCAGGCCCAAGAAACGCTGGCGTGACGAGTTGGACTCGTTTATGACTGATTGGCCAGAGGAGACAAAACATCGGGAGACTTGGAAAGGAATGGGGGAGGCCTTTGCCCAGCAGTGGGACAGAATAGGCTAATAAAAAAAAAGTGTTCACGCCCCATACTACCATGTTATTACTTAGGAGTATCGGCTCACACCCTATTGGATATACTGTGAGCCCATTCCAAACCTACCTCCACTTGCTATCAGCTTTACAAATAAGTAAAGTGTATTAAAAGCAATATTACGAGTAAAAATGAACATATATATCATCCAACATCCACCAAAACATGTGTGCTACACGTCATCCATCATCATCCGTCATACATCGGTCGGCCACTTCCCCGCAGTAGTGTTATTATGATTCATTTTGTAACAATGTTCGTGTTGTGACTTATGCAACCGGCCTTTGTGTTCAGGTATCATCACGCCTGTAATCCCCAGAAGGGTTAGGCAATAGTGCACCCATAACCAAGGCTTTGTAAATGTATTCTGATTTAAAAGAGTGTCCATGGAGTTTCTTGTCCGTTCTTCTCCATAGAGATCTACGTTAGGGAATGGGCAACTACAGTACTTTCACAGTTTTTAAGCCTTGTGAGTGGGACTGTAGCTACTTTTCATTGTTGTCTTTGTTTCGACAATTCAAAAGTGCCTGTAACTGGCCTACTTGAAATAAATGCTTTGATTTTGATTTTTGATCCTCGTTTCGCCAGTTATGTCTATGTCCCATGTAATGTAATTGCGCACAAGATCATGGAGATTGGCACAAAAAAAGAGAGGCCTATACCCTGCAGTTGGTAAATTCAGGCTGTGGATGATGATGATGGATAGGGGGCGCCTATTGCCGTTGGCAACAAATCCAGACTCCGTGGCTGCTATAGAGTAACTTCTGATGGAAAAATCCCCTAACACACGCTCAGCAGTTGCTCTTGCTACCACTTGACGAAATTATTGATTTTTTGATTCGGACTCAAATGTTGTATGACTAAGTGGAGAACTCAAAAAAATATCGGATTGTCAAAAGCTTAATCTGTTTAATTGAGAGCAGCGGTGGCCCTCTGGTGGTGGTCCCGACTTACGAGCAGTAAGTCGTGGGTTCGAACCCAGACAGACTTATTACTTTGTGTACTTTATTTCATCACCACTGCTCTCAAAACGGTGAAGGAAAACATCGTGAGGAAACCGGCTGGTCCTTTAACCAAAAATAACCAACGGCTAAACGTGCATTCCGAGGCACGGAGGACACTCGGTATGTAACGGGTTGTCACCCATCCACGCACCAACCTAGGCAAGCGCGGCGTAGCCTGAAGATCGACCCGAGCAGCTGTTTTTATTTAGCCTCGATTTCTTATTATTTTATTATTTATTACGAGTCTACCCTTGAAATGATTTCAGTATTTCAACTGCATTCAGGTTTCACTTCTGAAGCATTTCGTGGAATAAAGTGATTATCAATGTTGCACCTTAGCACGCTACCAGTTAGTCGCGTGTTCTCGTGCAGTTTGCGATGCTTTGAGTGAGCCATCTGTATTTTAATCTTTGGCTTGCTAATGTTGTATATTCGTGTAAGGTCAGGTTTGTATAGCATTACAAACCGACCTTACACGAATATACAACATTAGTTTTAGTATATACGAAACCTGAAACACCTGTCGAGTATTTTTATATAAAGAATCTATGTACAAAATTTCAAAACTGTATCATGAAAAATCACAAAGTCATAAGCTTGTTCTGTTACCTAGTTGTCCGCACAAAATCGTGGCCACCACGCAGCGCGCGCCTCCAGCGACGTCTTGAGCTCATTGAAAATAATAATTTGGCAGTAGGTAAATTATTGCGATAGGTACTTAAAGTCGCTCTGTATCCAACTTTTTTTAATTATTTTTGGGAAAAAATATAACATGGTTTAAAAATTATTGAAATCGATTCAGTTACTTATTCTGAACAAACTATATTCAGGTTTCGCATATACTAAAAATAATGTTGTATGGAACGGGTTATGCTAGGAGTCTCTCTGAGGGTTCGCATCCGAAACGATCCGACAGAGAACCAGAGTTGTCGACATAGCTCACAGAATAAGTAAACTGAAGTGGCAATGGGCCGGTCATATTAGCCGTAGAACCGATGACCGTTGGGGTAGACGTGTTCTTGAGTGGTGACCGCGAATCGGCAAACGTTAGGTAGGACGCGCTCAGGCTCGGTGCAGTGACGATATTCGCAGGGTAGCAACTGGATGAGAATTGCTGAGAATCGATTTGATTGGCGTGCGATTCAGGAGGCCCATGTCCAGCAGTGGACTGCTATAGGCTAATAATGATGATGATGAGATACTGCTATCTATTGTGTAACATAGAAACAAGTTGAGTTACTCAGATTTTTACCTCTTTCTTTATCGTGTGGTTAGTGCCTAACTAAGTGTCAGTTTTAATGCCGCCCATGGGCCTCTGACTTGGTTTAAGAAATATCTCTCAGGCACGATGTTTTCCTTCACCGAAGCAAGTGTCAATTATACAAGAAAATCTACATAGATTTTATTAAGATTGAGATTTTTACTAAATTATAGACTACCTTTTTTATTCATCTTCATCATCATTCTCTTGCCCTTATCCCAATTCATTTGGGGTCGGCGCAGCATGTCTTTTTCTTCCATACTTCTCTATTACTCGTCATCTCATTAGACACCATTTATTCATCTTAATTTTATAAATTAATGAATAGATAAAATGTTCTTTTCTACAAAAAATAAACAAAAATACCTATCTTTCACTGCTACCAAAGCCTCCTAATTAGCGAACCGTTACTTTAGTTAGTTGAACAGTGCCCAAATACCTTGAAAAATAGTAAACCATTATCACCTAAAAACTGGTCTTATTGCGGCTAGTTATCCACGGTAGAGTAACCGCGAATCATTTCACTATCGCGTTCGATTTCACTGCATTCTCTCGCGGCGCGTGCGCCGACTCGCAGACCGTACTGAGTGAAATGTGCATGAAAAACCATTGTTACTCTCGTTTAATGTGTGAAATCACATGCTGTTCGATCTTATAGATAGGTTCGGTTTTTTTTTTTATAAGCACTATAGCAGGTATACTTTGCATTATGTTCGCAAATGTTTTTATTTCTAGTTGGTCTAGTGCTCGCAAGCACGACTGCTGAGCATGTGGTCTTAAGTTCGATTCCTGGTCGGGCAATGTGCTATTGGGTTTTTTCGAGTTTCTCTGAAGCATCGGGAAATCTGGATTCTTGCCTGGTTGATGTCGATAGGATCTTATAACATGAGACTTAAATTAACTGGCGAAATATGGGTATACTTCTGTCCGACCTTATTTTTTTTATTTTTAAATGTTTGATGATATATATCTTCTAGCTTTCTCTCTCAATTAAAGCTGTGTTACTGGCACAAAAGAAAAGATAATTAGCAGCATCGTCGGTGTACAGGTATTTCAATAATTGCCAATCAGTCCCCAGCGACGTTTAGTCAATTACTTTCGGTTCATTGACCCGAGAGGTTGTGAAAGACAACGATATATGTATAAAGTCTGATGTATCTATGTATATACAACATTAGTTTTAGTATATGCGAAACCTAATACACGTGTTATTTTATGTAAAGAATCTATGTACAAAATTTCAAAACTGTATCATGAAAAATCACAAAGTTATAAGCTTGTTCTGTTACCTAGTTGTCCGCACAAAATCGTGGTCACCACGCAGCGCGCGCCTCCAGCGTCGCCTTGATAATAATAATATGGCAGTAGGTACCTAAATTATTGCGATAGGTACTTAAAGTCGCTCGGTGTCTAACTTTTAACTTTTTAATTTTTTTTTATGAAAAAATATAACATGGTTTAAAAATTATTGGAATCGATTCAGTTACTTATTCTGAACAAACTATATTCAGGTTTCGCATATACTAAAAATAATGTTGTATTATGATCAGACTAAAGAAGAGTACGACTTTTGATAATTATACATTTACAAGGTGGAAGGGACACCGACGCGAAAACGGTTATCACGTATTCAGTACTTCATTCTGAGTCCCCCCACATAGAAATTATCATCGGTTTTTTTTTTCAATCTGCTGTTACATACATTTATTTAGACCGTGTAGATATCGCACTTTTGTAGGAAACAGCTGTTTCTTTTAATAACCGATGAAAAAATTCTATGTAGGAGGGCTCAGAATGATGTACTGAATACGTGGTACCGTTTTCGCGTCGATGTCCCTTCCACCCCGTATGTATTTTCAACGTACTAAATACCCAACAAACGCTGACGTGACGATCTGGGCTCATTCCTAACGAATTGGCCAGAGAAGGCAAATGATAAAAAAATAGAAAGCCATGGGGGAGGCCTTTGCCCAGCATTGCGACAGAAAAGGCTGAAAAAAAAACTAAATGACCTAGATATTTCATATACCTAAGTCTACTGATAAATTATGTCAATAACATAGGTTCCTGTTAACTTACCTAGCAGATACATCCAAATATTTCAAATACGGTAGTTGCACAATCAAATCAATTGACTATTTGTACTTTTTATAAGCGATCAAAACGCGGTTTCCCATAGATTTTGTATGGCAATAAACAATTTACCAAATCAATGACTCGTTTTCTTAATAGTATTTATTAATTTCAAAGCAAATCAAAATCAAATTTTACAGTACGTTGAAAATTATTTATTTATTTTCTTATAAATCGTGTCTTTGACTGATTGGCTAATGGTGCAACTACTATAGTAAATGTCAAACGAAAAACCTAAAAAAAAAATACAATATTTCTATTGAACTTTTATTTATTCAAATAACAGTTACCTACTTCAAGTTTCTATTCACAAATAATCAGTCTATTTGCTCTTAAAACGCTTGTAAATCACAAAAGAGCCGCCACTTAGACACACGGTAATTACTTCCCATTGACTGAGAATCAATAGCATACTAAATTCGGCTTTGTTTACAAGCAGGGTTGCCAGATCGAGTTTCTGCATTTCCCATTTTCAACCTTATTTTTTTTCAAAAATGATTCGTTTTGCAACTTTTTCGTCATTCTATTTCTATGTAACAAACGGATTATTATAAAACTAGCGACCGACCCGGCTCCACACATAAGCATAAGCATAATCAGCCTATAATGTTCCCACTGCTAGGACACAGGCCTCCTCTCTATGAGAGGGAATGGGTTGTGATCCACCACGCGGGCCTAGTGCGGGTTGGTACAATATATTTTACGTAGAGACCTTCCTCTTGAATCACTCTATCTATTACTGAAAACCGCATTAAAAGCCGTTGCGTAGTTCAAAAGATCTAAGCGCACAGACAGCGGGAGCGACTTTGTTTTATACTATGTAAAGAATATGTTGTCACACACGATACTATGTGATTGGCGTATTAAATTTTTATTTTACTGCCTCGTTGGTTTAGTGGTCACAAGCGCTACTGCTGAGCATGAAGTCCTGGGTTCGATTCGGTTCGGTTGATGGCAATAAGCTCGGCCCTATTTCATGGAACTTAAACATAACTGGCGAAATGTGAGGGTACTGATGTACACCTCAGCCTAACCTTCGAGGATTACAGGCGTGATGTTATTATTTCAAATTACTAATTCGGCTGTAAAATGTCTTTTGACTTCCTAAAACTTACCTTATTTTAAATTTTCCCCAAACTGTTTCCTAAATTGGTTTTTTTCCCCCGAAAATAGGGAAAAAATCTACCAATGTTGTTTACATGCTTCTGTTACATAAGTTACTGAACTTGACAGTTTTCGAGGTCGAGACACGAGACCACGCGTGACACAGATGTTTGACTAAGAACGGAGACACTATGGTGATTTGACACACATATTCTTTACATTTTACAAATGTATTATGTTTGTGGAAATATGTTGAAGAAAATTGACAAAAGTAAGTACATATTACTTGCTATTTGTAAAAGTACATTTACATCGTCGCATCCCCACCATCATCGTCCTGCTTTTATCCTAGTTTATTTGGGGGTCTGTGTAGCATGTCTTTTAGAAGCTGTTATTTAGTTTTTTCTTCCGCATTTCTCTATTACTCGTCATCTCAGCAGTCACCTCCTTTCTAGCCATATCATCCTTCACACAGCCCATCCATCGTTTCTTAGGACATCATCATCATTCTCTTGCCCTTATCCCAATTCATTTGCGGTCGGCGCAGCATGTCTTCTTCTTCCATACTTCTCTATTACTCGCCATCTCATCAGACACCTCCTTTCATGCCATATCATCCTTCACACTGTCCATCCATTGATTCTTGGGACATCGCCTCAAAAATAATACCTACTGCTAGTTTACATAGACGGAAAATTAGAAAATGTGTATCTTGGAGTTCGGCTCTAAAATTCTCTTACAACTTATCACTTTGAGCAAAATTCCGGCCATTTTTTGTGTCTCTTCTATACCTACCTCCATATTATATCCGAAGACAAAAGAAAAAATGAAGTGTTGTTCAGAGACTGATTGAGATAACCTTGAGAAGCTCTTAGCGAAATTCGATTTTATACGACGGAATGTTGGTTTTTTGAAGATCAATGTCTTTTCATTTGTTAGTAGAAGTAGTAATTTAGTTCAGTATCATCATGTTCATGGAATCCAGTGTCGTAGGCCCGTTTTTTTTTAATAAAACTAGGCTACACTAAGCAATTCACATACGACACTGCTCGTCCGCGCGGTTATGAGGTGAAGCGAATCTCACGTCGCATTGGCTTGTCAGAAGTCCATGGATGCCTACACACGTACACACGGCGGCACATCAAGCTGTACATTTCCAGTGTAACATGGCCTTGCTTTGTATAGATTTCCCGTACAATGAGAGATCCGCATAAAGTGGTTTTGTATAGCTTAACTAGCCGTCGTGTGTACACCGCCCGACTGCGCGGTTGAGCGGCGCTCACCACCTCTCCGCGCGGCGCAACGCCCGTAGACATTTGCTTCACTGGCTCCGACCGACCGGGCGGACGAGCGCGCGGTGTCGTGGAATACCGCTTAAATTGCAAACTGCAGCACTGTTATATTTTCTACGCCGTTGAAATCTTTAGGCAATCATTTATAGGTGTCGTGCTTATGTTGGTGAAAACAGGCAGTAGTTACCGATGACAAGCCATTTGTAAAGATAGGTAGTAAATGAAAGCGATGATGGATCATAATAAAATTCACACTATACTTCTTTTGAAAACTACTCTTGGTGAAGTTATGAAGATTACAAACTATGAATTGAGGTGAGGGAGATTGAGGTAGTCAGTGGCCTAAAAGTCTGACAACCAGTCTTACCAAAGAGCATCGTGTTATCCAGTAATAACTGGGTACTGGAGGTCAGATAGGCGGTCACCCTATGTAATATATGCTGAATACCAGTTCAGCTGCACCCGTTAGTTAGATAGGAAGCCGACCTCAACATATTGAATGAATTGTGGTCACCAGTTTCAGAAAATAGAGTAACAAAGTTAGAAGCATACGAGTTACAGAAAAACTACTCGTAGGAAATAGGTACCTACCATTCGTAAGCAGTAAATGTAAATAATGCGACCTTGCATTGTTCTCAAATCTAAACGAACCGTTTGGTTCTACAATCAGTATTTTACTTTTCACTGGCTATTGCCTCTGGCTTCGCTCGTTTTATGATCGGATACGGTTATTATACCATGGAGACGTTTTAAATATAGTCAATGACACTTGGAAATAATGTAGCTTTCCATTTGAGAAAGAATTTTCGTCATCAGATCAGTACTTCCGAAGCTACCGCTTCTTCACTTGCGTGGAGATCAAAAATTATCTCAAGGAAACTTCTCTACCGGGATAAAAATGTATCCTAACCCAGGTCATCAATTGAGTTTGCCGAATACCGAAATCTGTCCAGCCGTTACGGAGACAATGGGCACAGACAGACTGATAGAATTACTTTCGCATTTATATTTTTAGTATAAATTCTTGTATCTGTTCTGAATATTTCCTTGTGTGATACTTTTTATAGTTTTATTAGTAAAACCGGTAAGTCTAGTAATACTGACCTGTGGAACCGGAAACATGGCGGACGTATCTTGTGGACAAAACTAGTTAACTAATATGACCTAGTTCAAGAAATACCATTCATATGAGTGGAATGAATTGGTTGTTATTTGTGTTTGGTATGGTTTTACTAGTTGAGCTTTTGTTTGCTTCTACAGGGTCTAGTTTAATTAGCTAGTGGAACTCTGCAGTCGTGACGGTAATGATATCTAAAATAATTTAATTTTTAAGTTTTGTTGTTATTTCGGCAACAGAAGTACACATTCTGTGAAAATTTCAACTGTCTACCTATTACGGATCATCAGAGACAGCTCGTTGACAGACAAATGGACGGACGGACAGCAGAGGCTTAGTAATAGGGTCCCGTTGGTTACTCTTCGGCATAGATTATAGTCTTTGCCCTTCGGGTACGAAATCCGAAAAATAACTGATGTTTTTTTGAGTCAAAATCTCGGGAACAGCTGATTCTTTTTCGCGATCACAGGGTTGGTTCTTTAATCAAAGCTGATCCTAATTTTCGTAAATTCTACAATTTATGCTATTTAAAATATGTACTTACTTCATTTTTACACTTTTAACGTACACATCTTGCTACATCGTTCTCAAATAATGTACCATCTCAACATGAATGATGTAACCAAGGTTTTGTAAAAGTATTCTGATTTAAAAGAGTGTCCATGGAGTTTCTTGTCCGTTCTTCTCCATAGAGATCTACACTAGGGAATGGGCAACTACAGTACTTTCACAGTTTTTATGCCTTGTGACTGGGACTGTAGCTAAATTTCATTGTTGTCTCTGTTTCGACAAATCAAAAGTGCCTGTAACTGGCCTACTTGAAATAAATGCTTTGATTTTGATTTAACCTAACACACTGTAGACACTAGCTACACTGAATATGAAACCTCGAATAACTTATTTAAGGTTGATGTGAAAAGTTTTTCCATAACATACATGTTAATATTATGTACCGTAGTTCTGACCAAAATATATTATACCTACATAGTGGTCACTCAACCTTGACAGTCAGTGTCGGTATGATGAATTACTTCGTAAACAAGAAGTTTCTCAGCCGAAGTTAAATGTTTTGACCTTCCTCATAAACATTTGAATCTAGTTATAGTCTTTTTAGGGAAAAATTGGCTGACACATTTTTTTTTCGTTAATGGCATCTCGCAGGGGACTAAAAAGAGTGATGAATATATAAATGTTGATGTATGGAGAGGGAAAGGAAGACCAAAGAAAAGATGGATGGATTGTGTAGGGAATGATATGAAAGATAAAAGAGTAAATGATACCGTGACGGTTGATAGCGGAGAATGGAAGAAAAAAACGTGTTGCGCCGACCCCAAGTAACATGGGACAAGGGCAGGAAGATGATGAATGGCATCTCGTAGGTCAACCTAGTAGGTTGTCGTTTGCTTAACCGGACTATCCTGTGGGTGCCTTGAGTGGAAAACCACCAGCCAGGGGCAAAAGACATAAAAACTAAGCAACTACACGCTAAGGGCACCCCTTTAGGGGTACGAGCCTCTGCTTAGGGCGTCGCTGGGGGAATACAGCAAGGGGCAGGCTGGATCGGAACAAAGGATGGGCTGACACATAGCATAATCAACTTTTTATGTGAACATTGCTGCTGCACTAGCCTCAAGGGGGTGGGCTTAAGTGGGAAAAAGTCGTGAGTTTATGTATGTATGTATGTGTAAATAAATTAGAAACGATTCGATAACATTTTTTTTTAAGTACAAAAAGCTATCTATTCGTCTACTTTTTGCTCCCATCTATTGTGATTAGTTATACGTACCTTGTCATTATTTTCAATGTCACACACAGACCTTGATGATATCCAGCGGATTTTGAAGCAATTATATTAAAACACTAGCTGTTACCCATGACCTTCCTCCGCGTGAAATTATTATAAAATATTAATACCCTATTTGAATTTAATAACAATATTAATGGTTTACTTTTTTTTGCACAGAACCCTACTACTTTTAATAATAATAATAATAATATTAAGAAATATTTAAAAATATGTAAAATAAGTATATAAAATAAATAAAGGAAATAATAATAATATATTTATTTGCGAAAAACACGGTATACAAAAACACGGTATAAAAATTTAAACAAAAGTAGTCTAGTAAGTTACCTATAACATCAGCTATGAGCCAGTAAAGCCTCGTCAAATTCGGTCCAGCCGTTTCGGAGCTTAGCCGGATCAAACAAACTGACAAAAATTAAAAAAAAGTTTTTTTTTAGTTATAAGTACCGGATATATATATGTATTTTTATAAGCATTCAGTAAAAAGCTGTTATTTTGAAATTACAAACAAACACTTAAATTTTATATATTCCCATAAAAAAACATGTTATTAATAGATAACTTCAGCATCAATTACTAGAACACAATTCCATACTACAGTCGCAGTTATCGTGATTTATTACAACTTGACGTACTTTAGATCCAAGTTAAGGCAAGTAAAGCCTTAAGTAAAATGTGTCAATGTGGACCGCATGCGTCGCTTGGCTTATGTTTATGTGCTTGTAGTAAATCAGTCTATGTGCCTTATTAAGTGATGGCAGTGCACTGTTGTGTAATCATGAGCGCTTTGTAAGCGGAGATGGTGTATTCGCTGCTTTACACTGCATGCCATGTTATTTGGGCCCGTCACTCTTTATGTTAGTTCGTTATTGGTTAAGAAATTTCTAGATTGGCCACAGTAGTTAGGCAGTTCATAGACATAGCTAAGAAAAAAACGAACGAAAAAAAAATGTGTTATGTATACACCAAAATTTTGAAGAAATATGATTATGAGAAAATGTAAATGGTGGATATAATAACAGCCGCTCGGGTCTTCAGGTTAAGCCGCTCTTGCCTAGGTTGGTTGGTGGATGGGTGACCACCCATTCCATACAGAGTTTTCTCCGTGTTCTCGGAAAGCACGTTACGCCGTTGGTTCCGGCTGTCATTTGTAGATCTTTGACAGTCGTGACGGTTATTCAGTGACCTGAAAGGCTGAAAAGTAGCAGTCTTACCAATGGCTACCGTATTACCCGGGTTCTGGAGGTCAGAAAGGCAGTCTCGCCATGTAAAATACTGGTATTCAGCTGCATCCGGTTAGACTGGAAGCTGACCCCAGCATAGTTGGGAAAAGGCTAGGCAGATGATGCTTTCGAAATTATCATAATTTCATTTTTTTTTCATTTGCATTTCATTTTTTTTCTCTTCATTTAATTTTTTTGGGCTATGGTAGTCCATAGACCTACCTATGAAATAACTTTTACGGTTTGAAAGTATTATTTTCTAGCCATAACTTACGTCAGCGGTTTTTGTCAAACCACAGTTTAAGGAAAACGCTCCGTGACTAATGAAATTGTTTTCTAACTAGAAATTAACTTATAATAACCGTCTTCAAGACAAACCTAAGCCAAGACAGGGTATTAATGAATACGTAGGGGAGTTTTTATGCTGTTGGGGATTGCCCAAAGACGTTAGTCATCGGTCAAGCAACCGTCTAAAGACTCACGTTTATTTATTATTCAAGTAAAGTAGGTAAAGACGAAAGAGTTTATTGTTAGTAACTAGCTGTTGCCCGCGACATTTTTTTGTCTGTCTGTCTGTTTGTTCCGACTAATCTCCGAAACGGCTGGACTGATTTTGACAGGACTTTTACTGGCAGATAGCTGATGTTATAAGGTATAACTTAGGCTACGATTATTTTTGAAAAATAGGGTTCTGTGCAAAAAAATAAAACTCTTGAAATTGTTCACAAAATCCGGTTCAAAAAGGGAAGCTATATATTTTTATAATAATTAAACGCGGATAGAGGTCGCTGTCAACAGCTAGTATTAATTAAAAGAGTAACATTAATTGATTTTTAATTAACTTATGATTTTTTTGTTACAGGTACGTTCAATCCAGCTGAAAAACAAAAACACCACTGCAATGTCTCTATTTTTACTCTAACCAAATTTAAACACAAACTTACATATTCAAAAGATGCACTCTCTAAAGCCGAACGGGTTACTTACAAGTGCATTCAAAAATTTACCCGATAAGGTGTTGCGCACAGTAAATAGACTCAGGTTGTAAGATAATGTGTCTTGGAGCAATTTGCTCTGTAATGTTGAACATTACACGCTAGGGCATAAAATAATTCATGTCAACGGATGCTCTGGTAACTTGAGGTAAATAATTTAAACTTGGAGTAAATTATGCAGTTAACTTAGGCGAGTTTATGGTCTTAATTTGGTTTAATGGGCATGCTTTAACACGTATGTAGTTACAGAATTAAAATCATGGATTGTGGATTTTAATGATTATAATATGATTATAGTTGTATTCATCTGATGATTTTAATGATAACTCTGTAAAGTCATATTTGGTACGGTCGCGAATTATATTTTAATCAACATATAATAACCTGACATGACACTGACCGGCAAATTACAAATATGAAAGAAAATTTGAATTTCGTAAGCTACCCTGGCGCTTCCACCTTCAGGTTAGATTGGTTGCAAGACTGAGTAGTTTTTGAGAAGGAAATGGAAGTATACAGGGTAACATTAAAATAGTTAGCGAAACTTCACACACGTGGCGGGTATCGAAATCAAATCACGATAATTACAAAAAAAAAGGATAATTACTTAATCGTCACTTTCAAGGTCAGTTGTCAGTCGATCACGAAACGGCTGGACAGATTTCTGAAATATTTAGCGTACAGATAGACCATGAATTGGGACTAAGATTTTCTTCGGATTTGTAGTGTAAAATTTAGTTGTGGTTAAAGTTTAAATAGAGTATTATGGAGTAGAGTGCAAAAAGATTAAAAAAAAACTAGATCATGGTCTTTCGACCACTAGGCGTCATTAATTGAAGCTAAGCCCAATTCCATCGGCTCTATAACACCAACAGATTACAGCCTATCACGTTACGATTAAAAGATAAGTATTGAAATTACGCTGACCCGTTGCCAAGCGATTAATCTGTCCAATCTCTATAAATCTCTGTCGATAAGGGCGTTTATTTATTATATTAAGTCATAAATACGTCACTGTGGCACGTGGTCAGAATGGAAAATGTTTGCCATCGTGGAGTTTTGTGATAATCTGCTTTAATACAAAAAAAAAATGTTTTTTTTTTCAAAATGACTAGCAATATGTCTTACAGATTGCCAGTGCTAAGTTTAAATGGTTTAACAGATTGAGCACCGGATTTTGGAATAGCAACAGCGCCGAAAGTTGAAAATCCAACAATGGAATTCATATAGGTAATCATCCAGTCACCACCCAGCATCGTCATCCAGTGTTAGTGGAAGCAAGCCTAAATATCCTTACGTTGTCATCGTCATCATCATGCTCCTGCTCTTGTCCCAATCTATTTGGGGTCGTCGCAGCATGTCTTCTTCTTCCATACTTATCTCTTACTCATCATCTCATCAGACACCTCCTTTCTTGCCATATTATCCTTCACACAGTCCATTCATTTCTTCTTCTTAAATGTATTGTCACCTGAACCAAAGGTGGTTGCAAAAATTCAGCTCAATCGGATACCAACAAGCCATCGAAAAATGGTTAGCAAACTTTGAACCGGAGGACTTACATACATACGAACAGTGCAAGTTAAATAAAAGCTAGTAATAAATGCTACCGCTTTTTGAGAGCAGCGGTGGCCCAGTGGTGGCAGCCCCGACTTACGAACAGTAAGTCGCGGGTTCGAACCCAGGCAGGCGCATTACTTTGTGTAATTTATTTCATCACCACTGCTCTCAAAACGGTGAAGAAAAACATCGTGAGGAAACCGGCATGTCTTAGAACCAAAAATTCGAAGACATGTGACATCTACCAACCCGCACTGAGTCCGCGTGGTGGATGCCCAGCAGTGGGAACGTTATAGGCTGATTATGCTATTATGCTAAATGCTACCGTGAGTTTTATAGCGATGCAAACTTAGAGAAAAAAAAAAGTGTAAAAAGACAGTACTGCTAAATAGATTCAAACTTCTTAGAATTGCTAAAAGATGCGCAATAACAGGGATATATGGCATACATCCTGAAACCGCGACTGCTGAGTTTTTATTAGGTATATTATCCTAAGTATTGTCAAAGTTAGCTTAAAGTACCTCTGTAACTTTTAACTTGTTATATACGAGAATAACACAATGTTAAGGAGGTGCCTGATGTCGATGTATTTTTTACGTCTAAACCTACTAAAATATTATAAAGAGAAAAGCTTTTTTTTATTTGTTTGTACCGAATAAGCTCCGAAACTACTGGACCGATTACACCAGTAATGTTATATACGTTACATAACGTACCATTCATTACATTACTGGTGCAGCTATCGAATTGGCAACAAATAATTACAGTTGTTGGCGTATTGGCAACTAACACTGAGCTATTAGAGGTGAATGTTAACCTCAATACTGACTAATAAATAGTTCATGTACGTACCAGATGGGGACTGGCTGTAGAAAGATGGCAAAAGGACTAGTTTAAAATTCTAAATATTTTACTATACGACTGTCCCAAGGTAAACTATCGAAAGTGAAAGTGCTTACTTTACAGGACAGCGATTTGAAATTTTGTGGATAACATGGCTATATAAAATATATCTGTTTAATAAAATATTTTGGTCTCATGTGGGGAACCCAATTTTTATAGAAGTATAGTCATTAATGATAAAGTTATCAGTAAAGTCCGAAAGGCGCCATAGAAATCCGAACGCTTTAAAAGCGATAGCCATTTATCTAGTCCCAGAATCCGCATACATACAGGTTGAATTTTTCAAATAGACTTGGATAGCCAAAGCCGAAACTATGAGAAATAGCGAAAAACACTCAAAGGAGTCTCGGAACCAATTCTGATGAAAACTAAAACAGCATCATTGAATTTTGGAAAAATCAATATAGGCATATTGATTTTTCAAAAAATTTTTTTTGGCTAGGCAGCCAGGAATCGAACCCTTTGATTTTGTAAAAAAAAACAAACTGTATTGTTACACCATTCACTAGTGTCACTAATAAGGATCAAATTCTGGGAAGCAATGAGATACGGCAAACTTAAAAATTCACCCTGTATAATGAATAGACCTTCTACAGCTGAAGATAACTATAATTGAGGACGCAGACTTCCTGCCGGTATCCCAGCGTTATTATCTTTATACTTTACTATGTACTTATGTTTCTTACAAACTAGCTTATCATAGTTTTACTTCGATGGGAAACATCGCTTGCTTGATCAACCAGAGAGAAACAGGTTTTAAAATGTATTTTTGAACTGAAAAGTCTATAAGTATTTAGTTAGACCTTGGGGGCCTAAAATGACCGAGCTGAAACATAATTTATAATAGGATAGTAATATAAATTAAAAAAAAAAAGAATATTGTTATTTTTATTTTATATTATATTATTTTAATGTTTTTATTATTACTAATTTATTATTTATTAAATTAAATATTAGTTTTTTTTTTTTTAAATTTAATTAGTAAAATGGTCACAAACTGACAATTCATAATATTGACTGCGTCTGTGACCATTTTAAGAATTTTAACGTGATTTAAATTATTATCCCATTATGATTCAGCTAAAGCGGCCATTTTAGACCCCCTGTTATACCCGAGAAGAAGTATTGCTGGGCCTGTCTATTTTTGGATAATTTTCAAGCCATATTTAATTATTATTGTAGTTAGTCTGTAGTGTCCCACTGCTGGGAAAAGGCCACGTTCCATTTTTCCACAAAGTCCCTATTGGTTCCGACTCTGTGCAACTTCTTCCCAATTTCCAAGTCGTCCCGCCATCTTCTTCGGGGTCAGCCAGAGGCTCTAGCACGACCGCGCGGTGTAAACCTAACGTAAATACATTATTATTATTATCAGCCACTTGTGTCCCACTGCAAGGCAAAGGCCTCCCTTCCCTCCTTCCACTTATCCCTATCCAGTGCTGTAGTTTGTCAATCTTTTTGAAAAGAGACGAGTTCGTCCCGCCATCTCCTTATCTCTCCTTCCGTAAATACATAAAGGGTATAAATAGACCCTTAACATAACCGAAAGTCACTTGTTCTCCCCGTCTTTGCGACCATTTTTTTGTTCTAGACCATAACTGGGAACCTTCTAGTTACGGAGACATTGGGGGCCAAAGTTACAACTTTTTCACAAGTATTTTTTTTTAATACATGTTTTTAATGGAAGATATTTACTTTACACACCTCCACGACCCCCGTACTATTCAATCCATCCAACAGCTCAATGTTTTGAGTGCTTTCCATCGAGTCCTACCGTAAAATGATTTTTCACTCCAAAAAAAAAAGTTGTTTCCCAGCAATAATTTTTGCGTAAAGTTACTTAGTTTGATGTACAGAATGCTTGGTTGACGGCTATGTGAAGGGTCTGTTTACACCCTGTATATGATATTTTCATTATATTTCATTTTAAGAATTTATTCTTATCTATGAATGGTAGTGATTGTGCTTGTTACAAACAATTTAACGCTCGCTCGTGCTTAGGGCCCATATCGCGATTTAAATTAATCAATAATTCGTAGACGTAGAAGTATTATGACCATAAATAGTAACGCTACTGTTAATGACACAGATACTTCGATAGCCTGTAACCATAACAGGTATTACGTATCGGACGGCGCTAAGTAAGGTAGACATCGTGTTACTCATTCACGATTAAGGACAATGGAATTTAACATTAAAGCAATAACATATATGTCGGATCCGATCATTAGTACGGACACAAAATGAATTGGAAAGCGCGCCAATAGCAGTGCTGACAACACTGCGTGCTTGTACAGAGCCCTGATGTCCAGCTCGAGGCGAGGGTGTCATACAGTGTCTGAGTTGAGACGTCTTGGAACTGTACTCGATTCATTGTGCCCCGTGTTATTGTGTTAAGTTGTAATCTCAAGTAATTCGTTAGTTTTGCTAGAAACAGTGTATCGCACCCAGTGTGTTTTCATAACACGTAACCCACCTTCTGGCCACATGATGTAGCCTAACGGAATAAATCCTGACATATCCGAAATATATATTTGTATACAAGCAATGGTTCAGACTAAACGAAAACATGATTATTGATTACGCTCAATTCCTCATTCCCACAAGTAATCTATGCTCATCCCACTAAAATTCAATGTTTTTTTTACACTTAGCTCCTTAGTGCAAAGGAAAATTGCCTCGTTGGTCCAGTGATGCCAAGCGCGATTTCTGAGCATGGTCGGCCATAGTGTTAGTGGGTTTTTCCATCAGGAATTTTTCAGCAGCAGCCACGGAGCCTGGATTTGAGCCCGGTTGATGGCAATAGGCTTGCCCCCTTTTACATGGGCCTTAAACATAACAGGTGAAATGTGGGTGTACTATTAGTATAGTGGATTACCGGCGAGATAATATGTTGCAAAGGAAAATAATCAAATGGAACAACTATTTTTTTTCTAGCCATCTCAGTCCCAATCCTGGGCAAAGGCCTCCCTCCATTTCTTCCACTTCTCGCAAACCCGGGCGTCCTCCTTCCAGTTCTAACAAATTAGTAATTTATTAATTCTACAAAGACGGTTTTGTTAACCAGTCCTTCAAAATAATAATTTTAAAGTGTTTCACTAATTACCAAGTTTTAAACTTTTAATTTGCTTGAAACGGACGACAGCTCACCACTCTCAATTTACTTTTTGCCTACGTAATCAATTTAAGCATGCTTGAATTAGAAAGTCAACAAAAATGGCTGCATTTTTTCTTTGTAACATAATAAATCAGCACATCTTTTCTTAAATTCGTCAACCTAACTGACCGTTACTCTATTGTTGCTTATTTTCGTTCGGTTTTTATTTTGATTAGCCTCTAAACTAGTATTTCGGGAAATCATCAAGGTTGGTCGACTCTTCACGTGACCAGAGGATGGGCCTATTTTTTGGCCAAAGAATCAACATTGCCATCCAACGTGGCAATGCTGCCAGCCTTCTGGGCACTTTTCCTGTTGACAGCATTTGTTAGCATAAGGACAGATTCGCTTTACGCCAGATTCGCTTGAAGACAGAAGTACAGTTGGATCAAAAGTAATTTTATTTATTAATAGCGATGTGGACGAATTTTTTTACGCCCTGTACACCCTTTTGATACTAGTACATATTTTTATTACTATTATAGATTTGTAGTCTGTAAATAATGCAAATATTCTGTGAAATAAAGAATACCTACTTCTAAACTTCTAAGGTAATATTACTTCGATTGGATTCAACAAAACTGTTTCATGTAACACTCATCATTATCTTCCCGCCCTTTTCCCATTCTACTTGGGGTCGGCGCAACACGTTTTCTTCTTCCATTCTCCCCTGTCAGACGTCACGGCATCATTTACTCCTTTCTCTTTCATATCAGTCTTCACACAAACCATCCATGTTGTCTTTGGCCTTCCACTCCCGCTCCATCCATCAACGTTCATGTCCATCACTCTTTTAGCCACATGCATTTCATTTAACACTACTAAAACAAATATTTCAAATAGCTTTTGCTATAAAATATTTTTTTTTCTTGTATTATTTTTGTTTCATTGTGTGCACTTTTGGCATGTGCCAAATAAATGTTTTTTCTTTCTAGTTAATATAGCCTATGATACCTGGAGTTAATATGGCTTCCCATTAGTAAAAGAATTTTCGAAATCGAATCAGTAGTAGAAAGGAGGTGACTGCTGAGATGACGAGTAATAGAGAAGTATGGAAGAAGAAGACATGCTGCTCCGACCCCAAATAAATTGGGATAAGGCCAGCAGAATGAATGATTAGTTCCTAAGATTATCCCCATAAATCCAAACTGACAAACTGTACCTCTTCATAATATTTGTGTAGATGATAATGCAGCATGAAACAAATGGCACAAATGCATTAACATATTTATGCAAAAACAACAGACCGCGATGATTCATAGCTAGCTATCTGTGACATTTCTGTCGCACAGTTTTTTGTGATAAAAGTGAAATCTGCCACAGTGCGGTGACTATAATCTATGGTATTCAGTGTTTATAGCAATTTGGTGAAATGCTTTAAATTTTATTGCCGTTCAGCGTCAAGTTAAATCTGTACAAACGTTTTTGTCAAAGAAACTTTTCTTTCTGAACCATGGTTTAATGAAGAGGTATGACCAATCACCATGCAGGCAGATGGATTGGTGGTAAATTAAGTATATTCTTTTTTTAATTTATATTGTTTAATTTGTGGCAACATTTGCCCAGTACAAAGACAGTAAGAGAAATGAAAACCTTGCATATAAAAAGTATGGACGAGTCCTTAGTTTTCCTTTCATTGAAGTTTTTCTTTTTGCAATAATAAAAAGATATCAGTACTAAAGTAATAAGGTAATAACAGCATGTATGATTTTATGAAACCACTAAAATGCCATAAAATATATTGCACAGGCAAATTTTTTTTAGCATTATTTACTTAATTTTCTCATTGAATCCTACTGGGTTGTAGTTACTACTAATAGACCGACCGCTTTAAAGAGTCCTCGCGAAAATATCAATTTAAATGAAATATTCTGAAGGTTGATCACGTATTGGTTCAATTAGTATCATAATACCTACATGGATTAAGGTTATTTAAAAGTAAATAACCTGTGGGATATCCCACATTAACAATATTGTTAGGACTTCGTGAACGCTTAATGTGTGTGCTATGATGGCGCAAGGCGTAGGACTAACTAAAGCGGTCGGTCTATACTAATTACTTCGTCAATTCACATAATAATGACTCCTTAGAACTATTAATCCTAGTCGACCTGGTTTTACCGTATCAGGACAATGAGAACGGATATTAACCATGTGTCCCTCTGGCTACTGTAATAGGCGCTACAATTTATTAATTAAGGCAATTACGAGATTAACAAAGGCCAGGATCAATTATTTTATTCTATAACATAATAACATATCGGCCATTGCGCATTGCCGCTATCGGGACTTCTATGTACTACTAAGACTGTTAGAAGACAACAATAATATTATAAAAAAAGAGGTAGATATCACACTAGCACGCGCAAAGTGTTGCAGACAAATTCAGACAATTGTCGTAATTTAAGTACTTCAAGCGCAATAGCTATCTCTTTCTGTATCATACGTTTCGTATTATCTATCGCAGTCGGAACAACGCAACGATATTTGAACGCCGCTCAGTATGAACGTAGCGTATTTCTTTATTATATCATTGGAAGACAAGCTGTGCCGACTTACCGTGTTACAAGCCTGATGCTTGGTTTTGCCTTACTCTTTATGATGGTAGTGTTTCTGAACAGTCTGCTTGCCTTACGAGCTTACCGTATTGTTGGCCTCTGGGAACGCCACTGCCCCGTCGCTAAATACTCTGGAATTAGGGCACGGGATGTGTATAGTCTTTTAGAACACAAGATGGATTGGAAATTAATCTAAAGTCTACTGGTCTGCTTCTGTAAATCCGCTGATCATGACCCCCATCATAGAAATTTTCAGTTTAAAAAATAATTCTTTGATCCTTTAGCTATCCAACGGTGCAACTGAATTTAGGATAGAGATGATAGATAGGAAACTGCAACACCAAACTGTATCCCCCGATTTTGTTATCATGCGTTTTTTTTGACTTGCCTCCCACCATGGAAGCAATTTTAAAGACGTATCCTACATAAGTGCAATGCCTACACGGTGAAAATGTATGATGTTCTATGAATGATGTACTGAATACGTGCTAGTGACCGTTTGCGCGTCGGTGTCGCTTCCACCCTGTATAATTTATCTGTAAATTGCAACTTCTTTTTCTTCAACTCCTCATGTCTTTTAACAATAATCTAGTGTTCCAAGCTCTGTTTATTTGGCTCTAGTTATCGTCTGATACACAATGAACTATGTTAAAGTTCTGAGAAAGTTACAGTGCTGTCTCGACTGATAAGACATGATAAGATGGAGTGCTGTTCAAAGCGTTTATTTGTTTTAAGTCGCTGGTTATACTAAGTTAGTTTCTATATTAACTGGGCTTTCTTTGCGTGTTAGTTACTGATCAGAACAAACAGTTTTGCTTTGTATTTTGCAGTGTTACTTTTGTTTTTGAATTATCGTTTTCACAATATATGGCTGATTTCTAATCCGTAACGATTCCAGTCAGTGTCATTATAGGAGTCGATCATCATTAACCTTTTGACCGCCACTGTCACATATACGTGACAAGCAACGAGTGTCCTGTACGCCAAACGACACAAATATGAGACAAAATGGTGGGTGAAATTGTGGTTTGGCGTGAAGGGCACGTGCTTGCGTTTATGCTGTGGCGTTAAGAACATAATTATCATTATGAGTTCAATGACTTTTCGGGGTTTTGAGTTATTTCAATACACCTTTTATTAACCTAATTCTAACTAAAATGAACTGTAGTCCAGCAATAATTGTCAATTAAGTGCAGTTAGAAAACACACCCACACTTATCATTTTATGGTTGAACTATAAAATTTGTTCAGTGAACGTAAACGTCGAACGTCATTAATTTTAATAACTAGAGAACTGAAGTAAGCTTGAGGCAATAAAAGTGGTAGAATGCTGTAATAAATTCTGAATGATTGTTGGAACTGCATCGTGACCTATATTAGGGAATGCTGTCTCTCGCAGTATTATCCAGTCGAGTTATGTTAAACTCCCAAGTATGCGAGCCTAATGTCATCAACTGGCGTTCAAATCCAGACTCCGTGGCTACTTCCGAGAGGAAAAACCCAATAACACTTTACACGACCTTGGAATCAAACCCAGGAGCTCATGCCCAGCATTCACTCTTGCGGCCACTAGACCGACGAGACAGTCACAATGAAACCTTTGTGGTAGACTCATGATTAGTAAAAAAGTTACACAAGGCAATAAAAAAAAACAAAATACCAACTCCAACCTAAAATCGAATTCAGAACTCCAAGTTGATCCATTCCATAAAACGGTAATATTTCATCCGAACAAACTAATTTTTCCTCCTGGCCAAGTCCCAAAAAAAAAACAAATGAAAAATACAGGACATCACCTGGTTTGCCGGCAATATGGCGGCAACACATTGCCGGTGGATGGCCCATTATTTATTCTAGCCAGTTAAGCTAGGTGGGCCAGGACAGGACATATATTACTTCCATGGTACGCCTGCAACGAGTAATAAAACCTTCGAGCTTGACATGTGTAAATATTCACTAAGTAGACATGTTTTTCCTGGGTGTGAGATACAACGGGCTTTGGTAATGAAGTTTTACTTAGTAAATGATGAACTAGAATCTGTGAAGAATGAAGAGGGGACCTCTGCGATTTCTCCATACAAATTTTGACGAAATCGACGATTCGTATTCTCCTCGAAAACTGAGCCAATTCAATTATTTTTGGCATTAAAAATTTTAAGAAAGAGCATGTCTAGGTTCCTATCAATTTCATTTATGTTAAAAACTTTTAGAATTTGTCTGGAAGTCCTCTAATCAGGGCCGTAAAAACGGGGCATTTGTCAATTCTGGAGGGTAATATTTTCTTTACTTATTAGTTGCTGAAAAAAGGAAATTGACAGGGACGTGTCTACAGTAGACCCTGATGTTATGAAAAAAAAAAAAATGGTAGCTAGAGTATAATTCAGGAAGAAAAAAAAGGGGAATACGAAACGTCGATTTCATCATTTGTTTGAAGAAATCGCAGCTACCGTCCCCTATTAAGTTATTATTGGAACAAAACGTACCGAACTTAGATTATGACATGTCTTCTGATAACCTTTCCAGATGATCTACCATGACGTCTTAAAGCAGGAGTCATTCTAGTGTGGGAAAGAGATGGCGCTAGACGACCTGTATAGCTATATCTCTTTCGCACACTGGAATTACTCCTGCTTTAAGACGTCATGGTAACCCCCCAGATTGAAGATAGCAACTCAAAAATCCCTTTTATAACAACACCTACGTAAGCTATCAATTAACAGTTAAAATAAGGCATTTTGAGGTATCTTGAAAAGGTTAGTTAGCTGACAAGATATTTCAATAATAAAAATAGTCTAAATAAAATAATCAAACAACCTTGATTGGGCCGAAGTTCAGATCAGAATATGTTCCCCAAATAATTACGCACGCAGTGCTTGCTAATTCAAAAAGTAAAGTTGCTTCCTTGTTAATCTAGGAAGGAAAGAAGACTTTCAAGGTTAAGTAGATTTCGGGTTTTATCTTCTTATACAACAGTTAAAGGAGGTTTCATTGACTTAGCCTTCATCAACTGCTTAGCCTTTTCCCAACAATGTTGGGGTCGGCTTCCAGTCTAACCGGAGCAGCTGAATACCAGTATTTTACACTGACTGCCTAGCTAACCTCCACAACCCAGTTAGTACTGCGTAGTACGATACGCATTGGTAAGACTGGTTGGCAGACTTTCGGGCCACTGACTACCTGTAACGACTGTCACAGATCTACAATTGACAGCGGTGGTCAACGGCATAACGTGCTTTTCGAGGCAGAAAGACACCATTTTTCCAAATCGTTTTCTTTCCCAAAAGAAATTGTTCTAACATTGGTGAAACTACGTGCATTTTTTTTAGAAAACCCCCTGAAAAACTTACTACCTTTTTATCAAATTAAAGTTAGCTACGTTCTGAATAATTATACCTGTTGGTTGTATTGTGTTTTATAAAACTTTAGGGATAGTCCAATGTGTGTGGAGGTACTGAAACTTTTTCCATTTGCGGCTATTCCGTGGGTTCTGCCCATCCAAGTTTCTTTAATCTGTAAAACATTCCCTTCTAGCTGTTTGTTACAAACTGAATAATCTGCGGTCTTTCCGAACATGTAAACAAATATGGTGTTTTTGGGAAACCAAACGTTGTTTAGTTTCAAAAATGTTTATGAATTTTTCAATGGTACCCGTCATTCTGATATAAATGTAATTTCCATTAGATTAAAGTTCATATTTGTGAAAATAACGGACTTTACAAAGAAATTTATTAGAGTGTTGGCTGCGGAATTTTGAAACACAGAAAGTAATGTTACAAAAGCTGGGAGCTTGAGAGCTGTGTTTATTTGGTACTAGAATTCCCAGGTGATTTTGTATGAGTATAAAAACGTTTTGTTTAAGTGTCTAGCGAGAGAACACTACTGTAATAAGGGGTCGTGAGTTTTGAAAAATATTTTTTACAAGTCATTGCAGAACAACTAACATTTAATTAAAAGTATCAAAAAACTCGACTACAGATTGTATTATGTACCTATACATTTATCTCTAATAATAATCTCCTTTTAACTTTCTTCATTTTGATACCCTACTCGATAGGTTAGGTTGAAAAAAAAAAAATATTAACGACTTAAAATTTTGCGCCAAAAATCCGCCATTTTGTTTTTTTTTAAAACACCTATCTAAAGACACTTGGGGTTTTGAGACGAATCTAATGATACCTTATTCGTCAAAATCCATGCCGCCATTTGGAACATGCGAGGTAATAAAGAAAACGAACATACAAGAAACGCGCGAAAAACATAACTCTTCCTTGGCAGTCGGGTAAAAACCAACCTTACAAATGTGACCTAATTATTTGTATTGGACTGTCTTGTTAATCTAGTGGTCGAGCTTTTGCAGAGCAAGAGGTCCTTCCTAAATTTGATTTCTAGATTGAGCGAAGTGTTATTGGTATTTTCCATTAGGAATTTCTCAATATCAGCCACGGAGTTTGGATAAGTGCCCAGTTGATGTCAATTGACTGATAAAATGCGGGTGTTCTATTAAGTAAACCTCTGCCTAACTCTTCGGGGATTACAGGCGTGATGTTATGTTACAAATAATTGCAAAATCGGACCTGTTTATTTGTATGTAGGTACTTTTGACAATCAGCATCTCTCTTTTAATAGATATTAGGTCATTCGCAGAAGTAGATAAAAATTCGACGACTCCCTTAAGTATAATGTTTATTGCCGTCCTTGTGCTCAGCAATTGCTTGTCACTTGTCAGTAATTCACTCAGTAAGGGCCACGTTTACCCCAGTTTCCCCCGTTTAAGTACTTTTAGGGCTGTGTCAGGCTCATTCCATTACGATGCAAGTGTATTTTCTACCACCAACGACGCCTAATGACCATTATCAAACCCTTGCATCAGATAAATATTGTTTAAAAGCCTCTCGAGGGATCCACGAGTTTCGCTAAAGGATACTCCTGTTAAAATCTGCTTGTTCCCAAGTTTTACTTGATAAAAATATAAAAGTGGGGCCCAGTTTTTTTGGTCGGGTTTGTAAATTTTGTTTTCAAGAATTTTTTGTAAAAATATTCAACGGGTTTTTTCATAATTAACTGTGTTTAACTGAATATCATATTCACGCGTTTTCATGTTGGAAAAACCAAACATATCATAATTTTTATAAGCTTTTTATTTAGTCCTGGTTTTATGTTCGCAAAATTGAATACACATGCTGTTTGGAAATGAATACCAGAACCGATGATTTACTCAAATAATATTTAGTTCGTCGTGAACCCTACAGTTGATGCTGAAATCAAATATTCAAAACAGATAGCAAAGTAAAATGCAATATTCAAAATGGCAATATTGAAGATAGCAACCATTATGCCAGAGGGACAGACGAATAACGAGGGTCGAAAATACCCTAAGGAACAGGCTTTTACACGCCTTGACGCGTTTATGGGTTTATCCCATTAAAATTTAATTCATTCCTTACTTCTTTTAGATTATTATTACTTTTAAATGTGGTTCTGTTCAATAGCCTCGTTGGTCTAATATGTGTCAAGTTGAAGGGAATATGCTCGCCCCCTATTACATGGGGCTTAAACATAACTGGCGAAATATGTTTGTAATATTAGGAACACTTCTGCCCAACCCTTCGGGGATTACAGGCGTTAACACTATTACTAATATTAATTACAATTTGTGTGGGAAAACAAAGCGGTCTGCAATCAGTGATGCATACATGTTTGAATGTTATTCTTGAATCGTCATGCTTCAGTGGGGCGATAATAAAACTATGTTTTATTGTTCAGAAACTCAATCGATTTATTTGCGTCGTTGCATTACAAAAAGGTTGACGTTCTTTATTTTGCACTAGCTTTTTACCGCGGCTTCGACCTCAGTCGGATCCCATGGGCCCGTACTACCTGGAAAAAAAAAATTCTATGTGTCAAACCAAATCATGGTCTACTTGTGAGCCTTTTGCGTCAAGAATCGTCATCATCATCATCATCATTTCAGCCGAAAGACGTCCACTGCTGGACCTAGGCCTCCCCCAAGAAGGGGGGTTTTGCCATAATCGCCACGCTTGGCAGGCGGGTTGGCGATCGCAGTATGGTTGTTATAAAACACAGAGAACGCTGCTGCCCATTCTCTGGTAAGTCCCTTAGTCGCCTCTTACGACACCCACGGGAAGATATGGGATGGTGCTATTCTTTACGTCCGGACACCATACAGAAGAATCGTCAAAGCGTAAGAAATATAACAGACAGACAGACAGTCAGTTACTTTCGCATTTATAATATAAGTTAAGACAACGAAAAACACGAGGAGCTTGTGGCTAAATAATATCAGCCGCACTGGTCGATCTTCAAGGTTAAGCATTTCTTGCCGTGGTCGATCTGTGGATGGGTGACTATTTATTACATACCAAGTTTCCTCCGTGCCTCCGATAGCACGTTAAGCCGTTGGTCCCGGCTGTCATTTGTAGACCTTTGACAGTCGTCAGAAGCTTGGAGAGTCTGACAATCAGTCACCAAACAGGGTATCGTAATACCCAGTAACCGGCTTGTGGAGTTCAGATAGGCAGTCGCTCCATGTGAAATACTGGTAGGCAGCTGCATCCAGTTAGACTGGAAGCCGACCTCATTACAGTTGAGAAAAGGCTAGGCAGAATGATAACGAAAAACAATTACCAATCTGCCACATTTTCCAATCTTCCCGTCAAAATAACACACACCACCTTTCTCAGCTGATTTAACCGTCTCACTAAATAAAGTGCCGTTAAGGCAACCTCCAGACGTCTTCTGTTCCCATTCGCCGTCAAATTAAGTACATTCCAGTTTCTTACGGGAAGATATAGCTGACTGTGCCGTCCTTAGGGAATGCCGTATCTTTAGGATGTTCTAACTGCTCCATCTGTGTCTCTGGAATGAAGATTATCGGCTGTTGTCTAACGAGGTAGGCACCTCGTTATCGCAAAAGATTTCTGAATAGACGGCAAAAAGATGATGTGAATTTCCTAAGGTGTGTGTCCAGGCTTTTCTCTTTTGGTCTAGTGGTCGCAAGCGCAACTGCTGAGAATGCTACTCTGGGTTCGATTCCCGGGTTGGCCACCAACTTCCGAATGTAAAGGTATTTCCCACTTTTGTGCGTTTTTTTTTTTTTTTTTTTGGAAGTCGGTTATTTTTATTGCAAAAAAGTTAGGTATTGGTTTACCCTGTTTAGTTGTGGTATTTGACACAAATCCTTGTCAAGTATCAATTTTACACTGTAACGAGAAAATCAGCAAATCATCCACATAGACGAAGAAGTAAAAATGCATAATATAATATAGGGTAGCTCATAAAGTACCTAAGCAAAGTTGATACAATTTATACGCGACCACCGCGCCAACTTCCTCTACCAAATGAAAAACAAAAATCGCTTAAACCGGACCAGTAATCACGGAGAAATCGGTGAACATACATGAAAAAAAAATTCCGGTGGAATGCATAACCTCCTTTTTTAGAAGTCGGTTAATGAAAATTTCATGCGCTAACGTTCGAAGTAACACAAATACAAGAACGCGCAATAGATCTCACATCTCATTGCGTAACTAATTCTCCAAAGACCAATCATTTTTTTTCTTATAAAACTAATGCGTATTTATCAGGGTACAATCGATATGGCCTCGCATTCGATATCGGCCACAAACAATAATCAATCACAATTTAATGTAGACCTTTTTGGCCCCTATTGGTCGATTTAAAACGTCCAGCCTCATTAGAACCCTTGTATTGATGTGCTTTTGTTTAATTAAGGACAAATTAGGGAGCTCTGTATGCTGGTTGGTCATCGTTAGTGATAACGTGGACTCCTTTTCAATTTGGAATGTGGTCGGTCTTAAAGTTATTGTGTCATTGTAATCAGGGAGTGTAATGAGTCTTTTATAGATGTGATGACCCTAATCATATAATGTTGATAGTACCTTCATGCTATTTTATCTGTAGTGGGGTAGTTTGTTTGCTTTCAGTAAGTCAACTGTTACTAGATAAGTTCATTAGTTTATCTAGCTAATGCGAGAGCTTCCATTAGTAGGATTGGCTTACTTTTTAGTGCTTACGGTCCTAGATATATTTTCGTCTTCTTTTTTGCCTTCATCAATATCGTTTTCAACATTTTTATTGGTACTACCTGTTGCTCATGTATTTTTACCCGACTATTGCAAAGACAAAAGAATGGGCAGCCGCTAGGGTCGATCTTTAGGTTAAGCTGCGCTTGCCTCGGTCGGTCCGTGGATCGGTGACCACCCATTACATACGGAGTTTCCTCCGTGCCTCGGAAAGCACGTTAAGCCGTTGGTCCCGGCTGTCACTTGTAGATCTTTGAAAGATGTTACAGGTAGTCAGTGGCCTGGAAGTCTGACAACCAGTCTTACCAAGGCATATCGTATTATCTAGTACTAACTAGGTTGTGGAGGTCAGATAGGCAGTTGCTCCATGTAAAATACTGGTATTCAGATGCATCCGGTTAGACTAGAAGCCGACCCCAACATAGTTGGGAAAAGGCTAGGCAAATGATATATCTCTGCGCGCGTAGCATGACCAACGTATCTATAAAATGACAGATCAACAACACTGAAAACTGTAATTTTGTCGATTCTTCCGTCGATAAAACCCGTTTCTACGGTGGTCATGCTACGCGTGCTGTAATGTAAAATTGATTTTCTATTTCCCACACAGACCTTTAGCATTGAATAACATTAAACCGAGAGACGAAGTTTTATACAACTTTTAAGATCCACTACATATTCCAACTGAAACAAAAGAAAGAATGCTGTAAACAAAACAATGTGCTTCTACTTTTCCAATGTTACACTAGTGCAAGTAGTGTTAGATCTGACCGGGTAAATTTTTCACAATCCGAATTTACCTTGACTCGACAGTTAGGCGAGGGATGCAGGGGAGAATCGGGGACGTTGAATAAAACAGTGGACTAAGCAACATGCTTTAAGTTCAGTGTTGCCTTGCTCAAGCGGAATAAAACGGGATTTTTGTTTTAAAAAATGTTTTTGGGTTCTCTCTTTGAGACTTAGCTCAGTAGACCGAAGCTACATCTGTGTATTTCGTGTTTCATTATCTTGTCTTTTACAAAAGTGTCTTGTTAGTAAGTTAGTGTTAGTTGAATAGCCTGTCTGAACGCACTTTAGAAGTGAAGAAGGCTGCAGAAAAAGTTTTTTTTACCCTTTTTAGTTGTAGTATAACACACCAATTCTTATCATGAATTAATTTTTACATTGTAACTAGAAGTTATTAAGGGGTCATTTTATCATCAACATAGCCCAAGAAGAAATAATACGTATTAAAGAAAAAAAAAACAAACTACTTAACTGGTTTTGGTGCAATTTCTATGGGACCAATTGGGAAGTATATCCTTTTACATAAAAAAAGATTTTTTCAAATCGTTTCATAAATGACGGAGTTATAATATAACAAACCTCAAAAAAAAAACAACAGAATTGAGAACCTCCTCCTTTTTTGAAGTCGGTTAAAAAGGCACTGTATAAACACAAATACTTCAAAAAATAAGAGAGATGTAGATCTCTATTTTCTAAAAATTCACACCATCCCAGACTACCCAAATGTCTGGCAACACTAACTTGGCCAGTACATTTATACGCTTAGCTTTCTTGTGTTTTCCCTAAGGTTGTCAGCTACAAAAATACATGAAACCCTTCGTGTGGAAAACAAAATGTTATTTTTACTTTATTAAGGGAACTGTGTTTGTTTTGACAGTTTTTAAAAATAGAATTTGAGGAGTATTTCTTATAAATAGTGAACAGCCCCCGTAGCATGACCACCGTAGACAAACATTTCTTTGACGGAAGAATTTTGTCGATTCTTCCGTTGACTTCCTTGACAGATAGTGCAAAGAAATCTGTCATTATGTCGACACATCATGCCAGCGTTTCTTGGGTCTACATTTTTTTTACCAACAGTATCTCTTATTTCGTCATCAAGTTTACCTGAAGGTACAGCCTCATCAATATGTGTTTAGGATAATGTATGCAGAGAGGATAACATTTTATTACCTACTTGCCCACATACTATGGTGAACGTAGGTCCTTTAACGATGTTCCTGACAAGAGCTTTCAGATTGTCTTCGGGCTTAAAGATACTTGACTTACTAAAGGTATTGTTTAAGCTTTCATGGTTTTTAACTTAATTCTATATCAAACTTTAGACAAAGAAAGAGGGTAGACAAATTTGTCTCCAGCTAGCAATTTATTTACCATCCACCCGCATTCTCCAGTCATCCCGCGATCATGGCGCTTGCAACAGCGTCGAAATATCGGGAGCTAACAATAGTTGAAAATCACGGAAGAAATCCTGTAAGTGACAGCGTAAGTTTACCAAGGTACCTTAGAAATGGTGTTAATCAATGGTTTCTCATCATAATTCACACTTATTTCTATATCTACATTCATAATATTCATCATCGTCCTGATGCTGCTTTCATTTATTTGGTGTCGTCGCAGTCTCCATAGCATATTATAAAAGTGAATTAACAAATTCCAAATAAATCACAAGAGCACCATCTGGCTACTTAAAAAAAATGGTAATCCTATTGCTATCCCTTTCTTCCCCATGGCCATGGGAAAGGACGGGGTTCTCTATTTTAATCGAAATAGTTGTCGCGTTTTAATCCCTCTTCATGTCGGTAATCGCATTTCTATGAGGGTTCAGGTTTGATATGAAATGAATAGCTGTGACCCTAGCCCGTATTATCCGCGTTCTTATAATTACTGAGAATTAACCAGTATTCATTCTGGGGGGCTAAAATGGCTGCTTTTGCAAAATCATAATAGGATAATAATATGAATGACGTTCAAATTCTTAAAATGGTCACAGATGCAGTAAATAAATATAAAGTCATTATTAATTGTAATAATTAAAATCAATATTATGTTGTTCTGTATGGTGTCCGGACGTAAAGAATAGCACCATCCCATATCTTCCCGTGGGTGTCGTAAGAGGCGACTAAGGGAATTACCAGAGAATGGGCAGCAGCGTTCTCTGATTCTACAACAACCATACTGCGATCGCCAACCCGCCTGCCAAGCGTGGCGATTATGGCAAAACTCCCCTTCTTGGGGGAGGCCTATGTCCAGCAGTGGACTTTTCGGCTGCAATGATGATGATGATGATTATGTTGTTAAATAATTTGATAAATAAAGTTAGCAGTGCCTTTACAGGATCTGTATCATGAAATTTCAATGCATGCCTACTAACCAGTGTTTTGCATGTTAGCAAATAAATTATTTATAATATTATGAATTGTCACTTCAATTTTCGAATAGTAACGTAATTCATATTATTATCCTATTATGAATCTGCTAAGGCGGCCATTTTAGACCCTTTGAAATTATTTTCGTTACTGATTCAAAAATCTTTAGGATTGGAGTCACTAGTGTCATCTGCACCCTAAAATACGTATACTATCTACAATCCGAAATATTGCGAAAGAAATTCTTGATACATTGCTTCAAATGTTTGACAAAGTCGTCAACTCAAGAACGTAAATAACACAATGAATGTACTCGAATTGTCAAAATTAATGGCCTTGTCATTGTAAGTATGTTATACAATTCCTCGGCTGCTTTGCCTGACAGAAGGGAACTTTTGCAATAAGTCTTCTTTTAATTGACACACACATTTTCAACAAACGCATCTCCTTAGCAGAAGTTTTAAATCTACAGTTGCAATAAGTTTCTATTACCAAATAATCAGGTACTACAATATCAAAACGCGTATCAAATTCAAATTTTATTAGCACCCTTATTTACAGAATCGAAATTGATTTGACGATAAAAATGTTCATTTCAATCGTTAATCCAATATTGGATCCTCGAACGCCCCTCTGGTAATTCTTCTGACCCCACAATTTTATCGGAATCCCCTAATTTACACTTAGTAATGGCAACCCTAGAATTTTGGAAATGCCGCGTTTTGCCCACATTTGCTAACAGTGTGTTTCGAAGTCGAGAAGTAATTGAACTTGGAATATTTAATAGCTTCAGTCGTATATTCAGCTACTTTATTTACGGATTTGCTCCAAGACGTGTTGTTTTCTTTCTTGGTCTTATTTATAAGTAAGGAAAAGCGAGCTAAGTAGATATTTTCATCCCAAGAGCCTTTGTTGTTAAAATTGTTTGGAATTCTTTCATCGGCTTTTGTTATCTCTTCATGTTATTCACCGTCTATTTTACAGTCTATTCTAGTATTCTTATGTAAAAGTCTGGGTTCAGAATTACAATATCGGATTTCTTTAAACTATTCATTCCATATTGTTAACTCCAAACGCAATTTTCCTAATAGAATCAACATTCTATTATACCAAATAGCGAGTGGCTTCACTAAAACCGGTCAGAATCAAAATAAAAAGCAATTCAATTCCAATACAAATGGGACCATAATAAAATCACATCCGATATTAAATATTAACGGATTGAAATCGGGGGGGAAATGTGAAAAGTAATAAGAGCCGAATATTAACGTATCCAATTTATGGCAACTGGTAGGGGTAAGGGAGCAGATTACTTATTCAGAAGAGTTTCGTGGCTCCTCACCTTATGCAGATTAGGTTGGTACTTTAAGGCCCAGCGCGGTGACTATGGCGGTAGCGAGCGCGATTTAGTGGCCTCGGTGCATTGCGAGTTGTTGTATTATTACTTAACATTTGTGGCCCGCTGCAGAGCAAAGGCATCCCTTTCCTCCTTCCACTGATCCCTCCATGGCTGTTATTCGTCAATCCTCATGAAAAGAGTCGAATTTGTCCCGCCATCTCCTGGGCCTACAGCACTGCCGTTTGCTGCTGTTTGGGACCCATTGTGTGGTTACTTTAGTCCATAGCATGCGACAGATGTGGCCACCCCGGTTCCATTTGAGTTTGGCAGTTGTGTGACATACATCGGCAATTTGAGTTTTGAGCACTAAAAGCTAGACGTGTCTCTACAGGGCAAAACCAAAGACGATCACTGACTACCTAACTCGCACAGTCTTAAAGAGCACGAATCACCTAGCCGGTAGCGTCTGAAGACGGCCAGTTCCTACTGATAAAATTCGCAGCTCCGTAATTGTGATGAGCACACATTTGCTGTCATCTTTGCCATTCAAAGGCGAAAGTTTCTAAACGTCATTCGTGTCGTTGTGCTAGTAGGTAAGCGCTGACACGCTTAGATTGTATGAAGTGTTGTGTGTGACAGAACCGCTTCTAGTAGAAGGCACCGTGGCTCTTGCTCTATGGTTACTTACTATACTGTGGTTGTTCTTCTTTACGCGTCGATGAAACTCAAATTGTGTTAGACCAGTATGTAGCCACCGGCATAGTTCTAACATTTGCTTCGATTAAATCCTGAAACGTACAAGTGGTTGTGCACGATGGGCAGGACAGTAAGTGGAGCGTATCCTGCAGAGGGGCTCCACACTGGCATTCTGTTTGGAATGGATCATGGATATCCAATTGGCCAGATTATATCTACAGCGGCCAACGGCCTGTAATCGGTTAAGAGATTTCCAGATTGGCCACTGCAGTTTGTATCGATTCGGGGTGATGAAATTTGGAGGGGTGGTTAAAAACGGCGCGGTTTCTAATATTTGATATTCCGAGCCCGCTTCATCATCCGCGCAATCCTTTCTCCCTGTTCTACTCCCAAATTCGCCAACTTATCGTTCTGAATAATAGCTTGTACATCTGTTAAATGTTCGGCCAGTAGCTCCGTAACTAGAGGGTTGTCGTTAATGAAAGGTTAGAGGGGTGTATGATCTGTAATGTGTTCTTCGTTTTTATTGCTTACTGTTAGTAGGGCTTTGACCTTTTATTTTATAGTTTTTTTTCTTTAAGTATTTGCCTAGCCTATACCTAAATTGGACTATATACAGGGTCAAATTAAATTAGCTAGTGAAACGCCGCAGACAAAAATATAAAACACGTTGAAGTACATTACATAACGCCTATAATCCCCGAAGGGTTAGGCAAAGGTGTACCTAGTAGCAGACTCCGTGGCTGCTACACAATTCCTGTTGGAAATACCTAATATCACTATGCCCGACCCGGGAATCGAACCCAGAACCTCTTTCTCAGCAGTCACGCTTGCGACTACTAGACCAACGAAGCAGTCCAAGCAGCAAGTTGTAGTATTAATTAAGAAAATTAGTTTTTGGTTTTTCTAGCGTAGCCTAGGTCTTCTATTTCACTTTCACCTTTGCAAAAAATCTAGACTAAAATTCCTGAAAATCATTAATTATCCAATATTGAAAGAAGATCCAACTTCATCTTTACAAAAGAAAAATATAGAAGTCTGAAAGTTAGCCAAAGTAAATCTGGAACCATCAGTTAAATGAATGCTATTTCTGAAGTTAGTAACTTGAGTCTATAACTAAGTTGAGTGAAGCGGTCGTTTCATCAAAATTTCTTTTCATCGCTTCTGAGAACGTCGATGATAAAATGTGGAAGCAGGCAGGGTAAACTTTCGGGACCGTCTTGGTTAGCCAGTTAGATGTATACGTAGTATAATAGTATCAAGTATGTACAAGCATCTCATGTATCCAAGCACGAAATATTTGAAATAGGTATATCTACAGTCAAATATAGCTAGATTTTCTATTAAACCCTTACGGAAGCCGAAAGGCACTTGTTCTTTCCCTCATTGCGATAATTTTTTTGTTCTGGACCATACCTGGGAAATTTCTAGTTACGGAGATATTGGGGTCAAAGTTGCAACTTTTTCACAAGTTGTTTTTGTAAAATACAAGTTCCTAATATTGTAACTTTACTTTTCCTCCATGACCCGCATGCACCGAATGCATCCACCAGCACAATGTTTTGAGTGCGTGACATTGAGTCTTACCATAAAACGTGATTTTTCACCCCAAAAATAAGTCGTTTCCCAGCAAAAATTTTTGCGTTGAGTTACTTAATTTGACTTACAGAATGCTTGTTGAATGCTTGACGGCTTCGTGAAGGGTTCGTTTACACCTTGTATGTCCGCCTGGATGTTTTTTTTTGTTGTTATGTATGTTCATCGATTTTTGAATTGGGTTTCATTGGTCCTTGGCTCAGTTGATTGTCTCATTTTTAAATATGTATTTCACAAATTGGAATAACATGCTACAAAACCAACGTATGTAAATCAACATTTAAAGCCGTTGCAGAAATATCAGCCTCATTTGAACATACCTGCCTACCTAGATTATATTCCACGATCAACTTTTCGACACCATAAATCTTAAGACTTTAAAAAGTTTTAAAACGAGAAACGCAAGCGAAAGCCATTGGCCACAGATCACTGGTGTAACCGGTATATAGCTGATGAAGAAATCTTTACCTGGTTAAATATAAACTTGATTTTATGAACCCAATTGACGGCTGTCCCAGAAATAGGGTGACACTATAAATACGGTAACACCTTTGTGTCAGAAATGTACTTGGTTTAATAGCCTGGTTTGTTCCAATTGTTATGTTGAAATTTTGGTGTGTGGGGTGAACCACTTTTGAATTGAGTGTTAATAAAAGGGCCTAAGGAATATTGTTATTATCTCTTGCAAATGATATAAATGCGAACTAACTCTGTCTGTTCACAGAGGTAGTTCGCATTTATATCATCACAAACAAACATGTATGTTGCACAAACACGTCTTAACGGCTGGAAGGATGTGGATGAAATTTGGCTAATGAATAGACCTGGGTGGGACATAGGATATTTTTATTCCGATCCCGTTGATTACTTTAAAGTTTTACACACACTAGTTATCGTCTTTAGTTTATTGTGATGATAATTTTGTTTGTTTAAAAAAGAAATAAGGACTAGTTTCATCCTATCGCAAGATTTTTAATTACTTTAAATTCTGTAGTTTTCGCTAGCTGTAAATTGTAACGCTGAATGATATACAAAAATGTTAAAAAAATTGTTCACTGCAGGATATTCAGATTCAGTTCATTAAAATAATGAAAGCTGAAAAGGTCTTTTGAAAAAATGTAGGACGGACAGGCATTATGCATACGCCAACGGATTTACATGAAGAAATGTTGAATAAAACTGCACGAAGTACCTAGTGAAATTTCACTCACTGAGTATTTTCGTCAAGATTTTTTCTTATCATTAACACTAGAACCGGGATATTGACACCCACCCGCAATAACTTCAGTTTATCCGTGATCATGGTGCTTGCAACTGCGCCGAAATATCGGGAGCTCAAAACAAGCAGTAAACATGGTAAATATCCCGTTTCTAGTGTTAATGATAACGTTAGTGACCATAATAGTTAAAAAAAAAAAAATCTGTATATTGTTTCATCATTATCTGCCAGGGGCGAAGGTTCCTTACAACTCGACTCCTGCCGGATTCCCTTTGAAAAATGGCACGGTCAGTATTCTATAGACAAATAATATAATCACATTAAAGATATGTACTCCAGCTTACCTCTTACAAAAATTGACCCTTTGCTACATATCTACCTAGCCTTTCCCCAACTATGTTGGAGTCGGCTTCCAGTCTAACCTATACTAGAATTTGACATGGAGCGACTGCCTATCTGACCTCCACAACCCTGTTAGTACTGGGTAATACGGTACCTCATGGTTAGACTTGTTGTCAGACTTTTGGGCCACTGACTACCTGTAACGACTGTCAAAGATCTACAAATGACAGACGGACCAGCGACGTGCTTTCCGAGGCACGGAGGAAACTCGGTAATTATGTATAATGTTTATTAACATAATATCACGCCTGTTATCCTCGAAGGGTGAGACTGGTGTGTAAGTAATGCAAGTACCCACACATTTTACCAGTTACGCTAAGTTCGATGTAATAGGGGGTGAGCCTGTTATCATCATAAATTTTGACTCTAGGCTGCTACGAAGAATCTCCTAATGGCAAAACCAAATAATACCTTGCTCGAACTAGGAATCGAACTTAGGACCTAGTTCGCAGCAGTAGCTGATAATACTGGACTTGACAAAGCTTATTTTGTTATACAGTTGTGTTTATTTTCTTTTGTTTTTTCCTACACTTAACATAACCGACCGTTATTCCTTACACTTAGAGTCCTCGTCAGCTTAGTCTAATAGGATCTCAATAAAACCGATTAGAAAGTCGTTTACCTTATAAATAATCGATACTAGCGTCATTCCTCAAATACAACATAGACTGAGACAAAATATAGAAATATACATTAGTCTCCATATATCTTTTATTAAGGTGAGGAGCGCGTGGCTAAATAATAACAGCCGCTCGGGTCGATCTTTAGGTTAAGCAGTGCTTGCCTAGGTTGGTCTGTGGATGGGTGACCACCCATTTCATACCGAGTTTCCTCCGTGCCTCGGAAAGCACGTCAATCCGTTGGTCCCGGGTGTCATTTGTAGATCTTTGTCAGTCGTTAGGTAGTCAGTGGCCCAAAAAGTCTGACAACCAGTCTTACCAAGGGGTATCGTATTACCCAGTACTAACTGGGGTTGTGGAGGTCAGCTAGGCAAATAAATTAAAATCTTTTGCATAGTGAAAAAAAAAAATATAGTTGGGAAAAGGCTACGCAGATGATGATATCTTTTATTAAAATGGAAGTGCCAGGATAGCCGGCGAAATTCAAATTTCTTACGTTTTTTTTGCAATCTACAGGCCCGTGTGAGGTTGTATGTTGAACAAAATATGATTTGTGGCCGAAATACAGAATTATAATCATTAAAATCATCAATACAACCCTCTCAGTTCATATAATCCCTCTCAATAACTATTGAAATAAATTCTACGTGGGTTCCAGTAGGCCATACAGATAGATAATAATTAGAATATATTTTATCTCGACTTTCAATTAAACTTTTTTGATTTATTATTACGGAGTTCGTGTGATCCGGTCTTCTGTCTGTGTTTTAGTGTAAAATGCATATTTTATCTGCATGGAGGCTCATTTAGAAGTGAATAACTCTCATAAGTTTGGCAGCTGATTGATAATGAAGTCCTTTAAATTAATGATGAATTTATTGGTTTGGTCGATTGGCAAAAAAAGGTGTTTTTGACGAGTTCAGAAATTGTTAAATTTAAGAGTACAGTACTGGCTCTTTAGGCGCTAGAATGTGCTCTGTCTGACCCTGTGTACGTAGAAATAAAACTACGTATCTGATAGGTCCCCTAGCCAACCCGCAATGCCCACTCCCTCTCAAACAAAGAAGGCCTAGCTGTGGGAACATTATACGCCCATTATTTTTTACAACACGAGTGAATGAAGTTCATAATAACTTTAATCTTTTTACTTCTTTACTTTTCACTCAATCAAGAAAATTGAAAAATTGATAATTGTTTGCCGAATTTCACAATAATTTAGATAGTTAATTACATGTGTTGATTAAATGATTAATTGCAACAAGATAATTGTATTACAAAATTACAGTTACATTAATTGTAATCAATGATAACTAGTTTTGTACATTTGTCATTTGTAGATCTTTGACAGTTGTTACAGGTAGTCAGTGGCCCAAAAAGTCTGACAACGAGTCTTACCAAGAGGTATCATATTAGCCAGTACTAACTGGGTTGTGGAGGTCAGATAGGCAGTCGCTCCATGTAAAATACTGGTATTCAGCTGCATCCCGTTGGACTGAAAGCCGACTTCAACATGGTTGGGAAAAGGCTAAGCAGATGATAACTAGTTTTGTACTAAACCAATTTTAAAACAAACTAACCCTCGACTGGCATGCCACCTGAATCAGACATCAGTCCAATGATGCGTAAGTACATATTGAATCATACAATACCTCAAGGATACACCTACTTGACGGAAATCAGCCACGATAAAACTCATAAACAAATAGGTTTTTCTTCCAACAATCTATCACTATATCTATAAACATTAATCTTTTGATAAGAAACTGATACGAATAATCTCAACTTCTCAAGTGTCAGTGACATATTGCAGTATATATATCGAAGTGAAAACTTATCAAGGACGTGTAACACGACACGAGCTAAAGGTTACGTCGTTGTATGGTGAATACTTGTGGTCGCCCATTTTCACTCGACTCTTAAACGAACTTGGCTCTGTCAGTGCCTCAGTCCGTTACACAGTGCTTAGATTGTCAATTAGGCTCGCTAAAGGCGTAGGTACCTGTGTTAACTTGCAACTAAAAAAAATGATAGTCAAAGTGGCCAAAAGTTTAAATAAAATTTAAACAAAAGTTTATATAAAAAAGTGTAAAAAAAGGAAAAACTTAAAATTTCAAAACAAATACTGTTTTAATTGAATAATGGAAATTGTTGTTTTGTTCTATCTTATGAGACAACTGTTTCTAATATGCTCAATGTTTTAAACTCTATTAAATAGTCGTGTTACACGCGTTTTTTCCATGAAACTTCTTCATCGTGTCTTACTGTATCGTAGGTCGGTTTCACTGACACCAATAATCTCCGAAGGCGACTCGATCTGTGACATTTGTCATCAGTGAGTGACTGAGTGTGAGTGTGAGTTCCCAAGACTGGTCTCACCACTTTCTCGCACGCGTTTACGGGTTAATAAGAAACCTATATGACTACTTACTGATTACGTAAGCCAAGACCTGATACCCAAGTTAATTTAAAATTTTTGCATAATTGAATTGCAGTTTCTGAATGTCAAATTAATGTTGGTATATTAAGAAACTAGCTGTTGCCCGCGACCTTCGTTCGCGTGAAATTATTATAAAAATATATTACTTCCGTTTTTGCATCGGATTTTGTTACCAATTTCAAGGGTTTAATTTTTTTCACGGAACCCATATTTTTTTCTAAAATAAAAGTAGCCTAAGTTAGATCTTATAACATCAGCTATCTACCAGTAAAAATCCCATCCAAATCGGTTGAACCGTTTCGGAGATTAGCCGCAACAAACAGACAGACCGATTGACAAAAATAAAAATAAAATGTGTTTTTGTCATAAGTGCCGTATATATTTTCATATGCATTTATTAAAAAGCTGTTATTTTGATATTTCAAACAGGCACTTATATTTTATTTATTTGTATAGACTGAACGGCTATGTCTGACGTTTATTTTCGGTGTTGTGAGATTATCAAGTCACTTAATCAAATTTAATTTATCATCTGTACATTAATTGCTTGGTATGACAGTTTGACAGGACTCACTATCAGTTCCGGAGGTCTTGCATATTTGATAAAGACGGGATGATGGAATGAAGTTAATCATTCATAGATATCTGCGGGGCAATTTCTGTCATGATAATGCTATCTTTATTCTATACGGGGATTTCTCAGGTCCTCGGATATTTTGCACACAGGTTAAAAAAGAAAAGAGGTTCTTGATTAGAATGCTCTTATTTCAGCCTCAAGCTGGCTTTGGTGACCAGTTTAAGACATTGCTTACTGCGCGCAGCGACTAGATTTTGACGTTTTAATTGCGAGAATTGATTTTCTGATTCTACACACATCCTAGATGCGCGACAAGTTACTAATACGAAGTGTAAAATATACTTCACCTGATTAAAACTAACCTGAATATTCACACTCATTTCATAAATACAAGGTGTAAACGGACCCTTCACGAAGCCGTGAATCAAGCATTCTGTACATCAACCTAAGTAACACTGCGCAAAAATTATTGCTGGGAAATTCCTTATTTTTTGGGTGAACCATCACGGTTTATGTTAGGACAAAAAAAAAATCGCAATGACGGGGGACAACAAGCGCCTCCGTTAAAGGATTTTTTACACCCATAGTTATGTATGTGTTGTGTGTTGTGTGTGTTGTGTTGTGTGTAGTAGGCCCAACTCTTAAATGTTCCCGTCAAAAGTCATTACAGAATCAGTTTACTCAAATAGAGAATTCTGATCCTTATTGCTCCTTAAGAGGCCTGTGACGACATAAAGTATTTCGCAGTTAACTATTAATAGTTTTAATGACATTGCTGAACTAAACTAGCGGTTGTGTTGTTGGGTGCAGTCAATTTTATGGAAGGAAATGTCAGTGACTGATTTAAGTTCAGTTGAGGCAGTCGTAAAAGGGACTGTGAATAGACGCTAGTGCATCCTGTACGCAGGTTGCATTGGCCACTCTGGACGAGTATCACGTATTGTATATATACAAGCTGTTGTGGGACGCCCACCAGCCGAATGGGCCGTCGACCTTAAAAATCTGACTGGTTGGATGGAGTCTTGTGGCACAGCTTCGGAGAGGGATATGTCCAGCAGAGGACCGCGGCCGGCTAAGTTGATTCATTGATTCCTGGCAAGTGATAGGGCCCCGTGTTCCACGGACCCCTATTGTTTCTGCCAGTGTCGTAGATTTAGGCTGTTAAAAGAAAATCTGACTTACCACAGGCGAGGTGCTAACATTTTCGAGCTCGTTCCGTTTGCTCTTACTTACATTCTATGTATCGCGGTTGGTCGTTGGTTGGAACAGTTTCGCAAGAAGAAAAAATTTAAAAACCTCTTGTCTTTAATTTTTTCAAGAATGCGGCAAAACTTTCGAATGCCTCAACATTACTAAAATCCTTATGAGACTACTGACCGTCAAAATTATATGTACTCTTGGAAGAGTAACTCATCCCACGTCTGAAATCGTAAAAGAAACAATTTCTCAACCTGCCTATAACCTAAAAGTCCTACAAAACTCACGAGATGAAGCGACAGCCGACAATATCACACCAACTTTTGGTCCCAATTGCAACCCGTCAGATTTACACCCCCATTCTAATATACATGGTGTTGTAATAAATGGGTGTGCTGCGATCTACGCTCTCCGCCCTACTAACTCATTCATGGCTGCCTGAGTTTATGAATGGCTAAAGTTGCCGCTTTTCCCGCGTTTGCGCAAATTTTATGGGAATTACGCCTGGAGGGGTAATGTCGCCGTGACGTACGGTTTACTTTTTTGTGCTTGTGTTTTGTTTTTTCTGTGGAATTCTTTATTTTGGTGGCCAGTGTTGTCGTTTTTGAGATTCTTTGAATTTGTAGCTTTGTCGATAACAGTATTGAGATCTTATCTTACAAGATTGAAGTGCTTTTTTTGACCTCCAGATGTATAATTTCTTGATTACTAAAGTACTTTCTTGAATTTTGTCTGATCTCTTATTTCTGAAGTAAGTAGGTAGTTGCCTAATATCTTGGGTCATTTGCTCGACTAGCCCGTTTAAAATTCTCGGAACATTAAATAGCCAGAACTTTCTGAACATTTATGAGGGAAGATTATTGAGTTTGTGAAACTGGACTGAAAGTTATAAGTGGTAGTTACCTAATTGACCTTTTTTTCTGCTCTTGGCCTTTTCAAGCTCCAACTAAAGTCAAAAAATAAATTAGAACTAGTAACACTCGACAAACTTCAACGAAATTCGCCAGCTGATGATCATCTAAATGAAACGTTTGATGTACAATAAGGTAGGGCACTTAAGTAACTGTTACTGTAACATACATACATAAACTCACACGTTGTCCCCATGGGGGTAGGCTAAATACCACCTGTTACGATCCTTACATAATTATTGTTCTTCGTCCTGGTTTATACATCTGGTAATACACGTACCCCGGTTGCGAGTACTATTTGCACAGCATGCACCTGATCTTCCTGAAGAACGACACCAATAAAGTCAGTGTATCTCCTATTAGGACGTCCCCTCCCGGCGTTTACACAGACTTAACTGTACCATAAAGTGTTAATAAAAGCCGCTTCAGCGCTGGCGACATCCCACAAACAAAACTAAACACTAATTTCGTAGAGTTGCGGCAGAGGACACCGCTGCCCTAAATCCGCTTTAAGCGTCAAACGTCGGTTTCGCAACAAATCTGTCAGACGCTGAGATACCGCATTCCGTGACGGTCGTGTTACTAGGAATATGTCATGGGCGATGAGAATACGAAGTGTTTCAAAGGCTAGGCAGATGTATACAAATCATACAATGTATAGCCTTTTCCCTACGTTGGGGTCGGCTTCCCGTCTTACCGGATCCAATAGAATACCAGTATTTTACATGGAGCGACTGCCTAACTAGCGTCTGCACACAGTAACAGGGTAACACGTAAGTTCTTGGAAATATTGTTTGTGAGACTCAAACGTTAGATGTTTGACAGTCCGTATGCATACGACTGTCAAAATATGTACAGATGACAGCCGGGACCACTACCTATCTGAGGCACGGAGGGATCTCGGCATGTAATGGATGGTTTTTGTACACACATACCTATACACCTTAAAATAGTATGTATGAAATAGTTTCTGTTACAAAGTTCGAATGGTAAAGGTGAAAATCGTGAGTAGATTTCACGTTTTTCAACAAAAAATTGTATAGACGGATATAAAACAAGATTTCAATGCATTTTTTTCTAATTTGCAACAGAATAGAATGTAATAGTGGTCGATCTACCTCACATCTGAGAGCCAGACATGTGGTAATAATTTTGAAAGCGTTTCGTATTTCTACAACTACTTTGAATGGGATTGATATGAAGCTTTCCAGGACCTTATATCAGTCCCATTAATTTTTAACTTCTTCATTATTATTATCGCTGGCAGACTGGCTTTGTGCTTACGCTCCTATAAACGGTTCTGAATCTATATTCTTATAGTTTTCTATCACATCTATTGCCTGGTCTTGGCCATAATTTTGTAGCCTACCTGTGCCCACGTCCATTTCTCTGTATCATCATCTTCCTGCCCTTGTTCCATGTTACTTGGGGTCGGCGCAACAGGCTTTTTCTTCCATTCTCCTGTGTCAACCGTCGCGGTATCATTTACTCCTTTTTCTTTCATATCATTCCTCACACCATCCATCCATCGTTTCCTTGGTCTTTCTCTCTCAATCCATCCATTAACATTTATGATCATCATTATTTTATTCACATGCGATTCCATTTCATTGCATACAGTGTATTAAAAATATTTTACTGTTTGTAAACATGATAGGTACTTCATATATTTAGCCTTGTGTAATGGTATCGTCATTGACCGAGTGCTCGTGAACTATGATATCAAGACGTGTTGATACTCATTGAACTGGAACTCTTACGTGCCATATCATATTACCATAGTGACTGCCATCACTGTTGTCGTACTTCCTTGTCAGTATGATTATTATCAATATTAAGCGCAATTGAATTATCGTCGAGTTTATTTGAATTAACTTCAATTGAGCAGATAATCTGCGAACCTTTTAAGACCCAAATATTCGAATTTCAGAAGCGTTTTTCGAACAAATTCCAAGCCAATTTTATTTATTTGGGGTCGGCGCAGCATGTCTTCTTCCATACTTTTCTGTAACTTAGCATTCACCTCCTTTCTTGCCATATCATCCTTCACATAGTCCATCCATCATTTCTTTGGTCGTACTTTATTCTCAAAGCCACCTACATTCATACTCAAAACTTCTATTTCATTCAAAAATTCTAAGACAGGTTTATTAAAATTGGAGAAACATTCGAAAGCATTCTGTTTGCCATTGTAGGTGGCACAAAAACGCTTACTGCGAGAATAATATTGCATGATGAGCAAAATACCACTGACATTCTTGCTTATACTGCAAAGGAATATGAGCCTGAAGATACCGCATACCCAAAAGGTCATATTACTTGGATATGTCACGGACGGTCGAATATTACGAGTGCTCTTTGCATCGGCCTTGTTCCACAGTATGATTGTAATACGAACTTTGATTTATAAGAGTATTGTTCTCGTATAGTAAGGTGTTGATTTGTGATGAAAATATGACATACACGGGACATCGACGTGTAATATATAATATATCCGACGATAAATTTGCCCGCAGTGAGGCCTAGAATCTCCGAATTGATGCTTACAGTTTGCGCGTCGATGTCCCATACACCCTGTATTTAATTTTTTTGGAATCCAGCGTCTGCCATCAACATAATTATGAGACGTCAAAGTCAATTACATCAATAAAACATTTAAAAAAAACCCGTAATTTTAAGTACCTGCCATGTTAATTCTCCACCACACTTGGTTGACTGGTAGAGAATGCCAAAGGCATTAAGTACGCCTTTGTATATTTTTTTGTGTGCGGAAAGTTGAAACAAATTAGTATGTCGTGGTTCTTAAGGTTTGGATCTAAAGATACTTGCGATGTGAACCTCAAAAGGGACCCTTTATAGCCTTGATCTTAAAATTAGCTGCCCCACTACTTGTTCTATACGAAGGTAAAATTTATACTAAGTCAAAACACCACCATTTTCTTCAAATAACTTCATTCTTCTAAGAAATTGTCTATAAATCTTAACTGAGACTCTTGCAACATAAATAACTCAGCCACTTGGTTTAATTTCGTTTCCTCCGTCATTTGCATCTTAGGAATTGTCTTTGGCTGTTTCGCTACGCTTGCGTGTAACCGAACTCCTGGCTTGCACTATCCAGAAACTCACTCACTCAAAACTGTACTCTTTTGTTTTGCATCTACTGCTGTTTTTACGCAGTCTCTGAGAATGATGTTGCTATTAAAACCAGCAATGTGTTATGTTGTCGAGATAGTGTCGCAATTTCGTTCGTATTACCGGTTACGTAAAGTGTGTGAAATATAGGGCATTTCTCAATGAAACTGCTTGTGTACTATGTTAGTTTTTGTTGTTATCGTCTCGTGGTTCTGACGCAACAGGCTTTTTTGTTTTGCCGACGGTATTAAGGGCGATTCTCACGAAGACTTGACTGCTTTTAATTCGATGTCTTGTCTCTTTTTTTTTAGATATGAAAAATAGCATGTATTTTGAAATTTACAAGAGGAATGGCTGAAAGAAGAGAGTAATGGTTTGAATGTTTCAGAGTGCTATCAAAATGAGAAACAGATCATGAAAAGTTGTCTTTTGCCACAAGACTGAACTTAATCAAGACAATGTGATATTTCCAAACAATGTCTAATCTCCGGCTAATCTTTGCACATCAATTATTGTGTCTCAATCCAAAATAAATCGAAAGTTTCCACTACATTATTTAAACATTCGGATAAGAATCGATACTCCAACAACTCGACCAAAAATGGGCAACGCAATTTGCATTCGAATAAATTAATGGCATATTGCAAAACGGTGCCATTTTTTTGAGGGTGAAATAATTATATTCATGTCACGGAAATTCTGAAAATGGCGTAAGATTACCTACTACAGAGGTCCACGCACGAACAGACGACGTACATGCATTTCCCAGTTATTTTTCTCTAGCTTAAGCCTCGCTTGTCCCACGGAATCGTTTTACGGGGATAAAAAGTATCCTATGTCCTACATCCAGATTAAAAACGATCTGGTTGCCAAAATTCATTCAAATGGGCTCGGCACAGCAGGTCTTCTTCTTCCATTCCTTCATTACTCGTCATCTCGGCAGTCAACTCGTAAAACTATTACTAGATATTATGTGTGAAAGGAGTATTTTCAATTTTAAAATCGTTCTTTACGTTTTATTGACTTCGCGCGTTCGCACTAGGCCCACAGTTTAAGACTTCGGATCGATTTGAAAAAATCCCATCGAATCAAGAAGTGGGGTATTTCTTCCTCAACTGGGTGGCAATCGGGAGCTCCTCAATTTATTCGGTTATATTACTCTTGGGACCTGTTTCATGAGAGTGTGATAGTGTAAATGTGTTGAAGATTTGATGTGTGGTTTTGCCTTTTTGTTGCTAATACGTACTGTCGTTTTTGCGTAGGAAAAAATACGATTTGAATGTTTTTAGTTATTTTAATTTTTTTCGTGGTTTGTGGCAGCTGAAGAGTTATTTTGAGCTTTATCGTCAGCACTGTATTTTGTCACATCATGTTAAGTCATCATGACTTATTATACCTTGTGACAGCTACAGTCCGATAGTTTCATCTTTTTGTTTTTGTCCGAAAACTACTTTTTCAATTGAAAATTGCCTGTGATTATGTTTTGAGTTCGAAATTCTTACGGGACTTCCTCGCCGGAGCCTGAAATGGAACAGCACAGATTCACTTGTTTCTGTACAAAATCTAATTTTAAAAAGGTAGAATTCGAGGTGATGTTGCATTTGGTAGACATTCAGAAGACTCAGACACTGGTCACCCGCAACCAAACAAAAAACAATCAAACAACATCAGTAAATAAACAAATGACGATAAAAAAAAAACAAACAAAAAAAAAATATAGCGCGAAATTAAATCGGACACAATATGGACCGAACAAAAATTGCATTTAAATTGAACGCGTCCAGTTCGCTTCAATGGCGGCAGGCAATCGTTCCGGTTCCCGTATTGTCGAATGTTATGAATTTAACGTTAACTGCTGGACCAATTATGTTTCGATGAATTGTTGAAAATTTATTTGTTAAAAGATGGCTTGATTTATTTTTTAATTATATTAATTGCAGTTTATGCCTACCCGGGGTATTATATGATACTTAAATGTAACTTGCAAATGTGGTTTTCTTATAAGGTTCCTTTGATGGAAAAGAGATGAAAGAAAATGTATTTATTTGTCTTGCACGGGTTAAAACAAAATAATTAAAAAAAAAAATATATATATACAGTAAACATAAGAAAAACTAACACTAGAAACGGGATATTTACAATGTTTTCTGTTTTTTTTTTGTTTATGATTCTTTTTGTTAAATATCCTGTTTCTAGTGTTAATGATAATGTTAGTGACCACGATAGTTTAAAATCTAATATAAGAAAAACATACATTACGGATTACTGGAGTGATGTTATGTTTTGTATGTGTATATACTGTGTTTTTCTGTCAACCTGTGTGTGTCGTCTATTCTCATAATATTTTTAATACATATTCTTTTAAGTTCGGATGAAGAAACAAATATATTTTCGTAAAATATTTGGAAGCTTTTTAACTCATTCCAAAAAACCTGCTTTGACAACTTTTTCTTTCCCAAAAAAAGATAATGACTCAGTCACAAAATCTTACGTATTGTTAATTACCAATTGGTAACTGCGTAATTACCAATTGGTAACTGTGAAACAAATATTACGTAAAGAAACAATTAACCCTCGAAAGCTACACTCTCATGTATTCATACTCTTTCTCATTATTGACATTATTACTTACGTCAACGTTCTCGTCATGGGAATTCTTGTCCGTGGTCAATGGGACCGGTTACTTAAGTACCCAGTAGAAAGGGACAGGGGTCACTTTCCCATGAATCGATGGGTTTTTGCTCGAGTTTTATCGCCATATGAGATTCTTGCTATGGTATCTTTTTCTTTACTTGGCCGGAATTGGCGTGGGATTGTGAGATATGAAAAGATGGACGTCGAGTGGCAGTGAACGGGTTATGTGAGGTAGTTTGAATTTAGAAAAGGGTTTTCAATGCGACTAGATTTTTCTTTAGAATGTTTTGATGATGTGACCATGCCTCTTTGGATTTTTACTTTGTTCTATTATCTTGTGAGCATCATGCTGAGTGGTAACCTGCCCCCGTAGCATGACCACCGTAGACAAGAATTTCTTTGACGGAAGTATTGACAAAATGACAGATTGTGTCGACACAATGACAGATTTCTTTGCACTATCTGTCATTTTGTCGTTTCTTCCGTCAAAGAAATCCTTGTCTACGGTGGTCATGCTACGGGCGCAGCTTGTCGCAGGCACGACGTGCAAGCTGTCAACTGTTTTTGTTTCGTCCTGTTGTATTTATAAATATTTGTTGTGCGTTGTTTATTTAATTTGATGTCATTTTGTATGCACGTCGTGTATAATATATTCATATTTGTCTTTGCGACGAACAATAATAATAATAAAATAATATATGTTTATTCATATGTTTTCTTTCTTTCATTATTTTTCTTTTTTATCTATCATTATTTATTTATTTAAACTTCATGTACAATAGTGGTACATAGGCGGACTTAATGCCACAAGGCATTCTCTACCAGTCAACCTTTGGGTCAAATAAGAAAACATTGTGATAGAGTCATTATCACCTAACCTTTTCCCAAATATGTTGAGGTCAGCTTCCAGTCTAACCGGATGCAGCTGAATATCAGTATTTTACATGGAGCGAATGCCTATCTGACTTCCACAACCCAGTTAGTACTAGGTAATACGATACTTTTTGGTAAGATTGGTTGACAAATTTTCGGGCCACTGACTACCTGTAACGACTGTCAAAGATCTACAAAAGACAGCCGGGCAAACGGCTTAACCTGATTTCCTAGGCACGGAGGAAATTTGGTATGAAATGGGTGGTCACCCATCAACGGACGACCAACCTAGGCAAGCGCGGCTTAATCTGAAGATCGATCCGAGCGGCTGTTATTTAGCCATGCAAATATAGATCTGGTAGAAGTAATAGCCCCGACTTACCGGTTGTTGGTACTGGGTTCGAACCCAGATAGGCGCATTACTTTGTGTAATTTACTTCATCACCACTGCTCCCAAAACGGTGAACGAAAACATCGTGAGGAAACCGGCATGTCCTAGAACCAAAAATTTGAAGACATGTCACAACTACCAATCCATACTGGGCCGAGGAGCTAGCAGCTAGCCTAGTCCCACTTCTGTGGGACAGTGGGACTAGGCTGCTTTAGCTTGTACTTATGCTACATAATTATATCTGTAGACCGTTTAATATCGACAGCGCCTAAGTCCGCGTTATTAAAACATTCTTCTTTTTATTATAGACCATACACACTTTGTATTCTGCAGTTTCTCTCGCTAATATAGCAACGTTTATTTTAACAACTTAACGAGCTATTGTGTCTCCATTGCAACAATAGTTCAAGACAAATATGCCAAGATGAGTCTCTAAACTATGTTCGCGATTTAGTTTCCAAACATGTTAACAATATGCAGTTTTGTAAAGACTACATAACATTACATAGACATCACGTCTGTAATCCCCGAAGGGTTAGACAGAGGTGTACCTAGTAGTACACCTATATTTCGCTAGTTATGTTTTGAAGTCCCATGTAACAGCGGGCGAGCCTATTGCCAGCAACCGGGCACTAATCCAGACTCCGTAGCTGCTACTGAGAAATTCCTAACGAAAAAAACCCAGCAACAATTTGCTCGAAACGAGAATAGAACCCAGGACCTCATGCTCAGCAGTCGCGATTGCGACCACTGGACCAACGAGGCAGTCAGTTAATACCAGTGAGTCACATTGGCCCTGAATTGAAGGAACTGGAAGTCATGGTGAGATTCCTTTGCCCAGCAGTGGGATGCCGCAGTAACAGTAAAGAGATGTTCCACGTTCAATTTGCGGTACAATAAAAAAAAACAACCTTACCAAACTCAAACTCAACTCAAAGCATTTTTTTCAATTAGATCATCACAGGCACTTTTGAATGTCAAATAAAACAGAAAAAAAGCGAAGCTACAGTCACAGTCACAAGGCATAATAACTTGAGAAAGTACTGTAGTTGCACATTCCAAAGTGTAGATCTCTATGGAGAAGAATGGGCAAGAAACTCCATGGACACTCCATCAATAGTACTATTTAGTTATTTTTACATCAACTATTTTCACCCAAGAAATGTTGATTCAGATTCTTTGGACACGTTACGCGCAGCAATGATTCCATGGAGCGTTTGGTGATTCAGGGCAGAGTCGAAGACACGAAAACACGTGGGCGATCACCAACACGATAGACAGATTCCTTCAAATCTATCACCAGGATCCCTCTGGCAGAATGTGCTGCATTAGGGACCGGTGGAAAAGGATCGCGAAGGCAGCGACCACAGTTGTGGAGGACCCGCTTGACCACAACCACTCTGTCAAGAGTGAACGACTAAGAAGAAAAAAGTTGATATTCGGTTAAGATGAAATAACTCAGAAACAAGGAGGAGCTCGTGGCTAAATAATAACAGCCGCTCGGGTTGATCTTTAGGTTACGCCGTGCTTGCCTAAGTTGGTCTGTGGATGGGTGACCACCCATTACATACCGAGTTTCCTCCGTGCCTCGGAAAGCACGTTAAGCCGTTGGTCCCGGCTATCATTTGTAGATCTTTGACTGTCGTCAGAAGCTTGGAGAGTCTGACAATCAGTCACCAAACAGGGTATCGTATTACACAGTAACTGGGTTGTGGAACTTGTGGAGGTCAGTTAGGCAGTAGCTTCATGTGAAATACTGGTATGCAGCTGCATCCTGTTAGACTGGAAGCCGACCCCAACATAGTTGGGAAAAGGCTAGGCAGATGATGGAACTCAGAAACAAGGACTTGAATAGGCCTTTGGTATGTCTGCCCATTCCCTTAGTAACACTTTTGTACCAAGTAGCTTTTCATTACGTTAAGTGGGCAATTTTATACCTAGAAAAAGCTTGATGTAGGCTGAGTTGATTGAAGTGCGCAATTTATTGCTTAGCTAAGTGAGTGGTGTTAGTAATCTGTGATCAATACATACTTACATTATAAATGCGAAAGTACCTCACTGTGTCTGTCTGTAACACCAGCGTCACACGTTGCCGCCAACGCTTGTACCAACATTGGTCGGTTAATTTCGTAAGGCGTCCACACGTTGGCTATTATACCAGTCCTGTCCCGTCAGAGCTAACGTGAAGGTGTGCGATACAGAAATCGAAATTGCTCCGTATTATTGGATGTGCCTGGTAAACCTCTCTTTCTTTCTTTCTTCCATTCTTTCATTTGTCCATACGGGCGGCGATTTTGAGGATGAGGATGACGTGCTCTCGATGCGTGTTGCAACAGGACTCAGGACTGAGCATAGCGCCAACATGTGGACGGATCGCGAACGTTTGCACAGATTCCTTTGATAAAACCGGCTCGCCTCGGCCAACTCCCAACGCTCGACCCAACGTTGGTGCCAATGCTATTTTATAGATCCACACGGACGAGTGGTGTTGGGGCCAACGTCTGGAGCCTGCCTAACATTTTCATGTCGCCAACATAACATCTTCATAAAACCACGCGGTAAAACCCACGGGAAAAAGCTAGAAAACTTAACTTTCATGGTAAATTTTGAAAGAGTGTAGCTGTCGCAAGCGCTACTACTGGATTTTAAGTTCCTGGGTTCGATACGCAGGTCGTGCATAGAGCTATTGGGTTTACTCTGTAGAGTCTGGATTTGGGCCCGGTTGATGGCATTAAGCTCACCTTCTATTACATGGAGCTTAAACGTAACTGGCGAAATGAGGGGGTATTATTAGGTTTCGGGAATTACATGCGTTATGTTACGTTGTGTTACTTCAAAAAGTTAAGAAATATGCCCAATGTTATATGAGCTTTCACAAAAAAACTTATACCTACCTCTATTATTATTACCTCATCGTAATAGGTACGTAAGTACGCCAAAATATTCATAACACAACACATAGTATAATACTTGCGATACATTAAATCATTTAACCAAACGAGCTTTTGATTGAAAGCTCTCATTTAAAATACTCGCCTATACAATTTAAAGCCATTAAAAATATTTCAATACCAGTCCTTGTGTTTTGAAAAAATAATTGTGAGGCCGTACATATTTGCGTAATTTATATTGGAGCACACGTGTGGTTTATATTATACAGGTATTATAATATTGCTATCGTAATTTTGCCTGACTGATTTAACCACTGGTGTAGTTCTGTTCAAACATTATGGCGGCTCTGAAGTTAGCTGCTAGTGGCAGTCCGCGCATTATACAGTCAAGACGATGCGTTCTCTGCGCCCCGCTGATACCTAAAAGTTTTTATTAATGTTTCGAGCTGAACCTGCGCAGACCGTCGCTTGCAGCTAACATCAGAGCCGCCATAAAGCTTGAACAGAATAGTCATTGGTTTTAGAGGAATTATTATCAATGAACCCTATGTGGGTGGTTCATTGAAAATCTCTCTCTACTTCATCTATTCGGCAGGTCATGTTGTTTCAGCCTTAAAAAGCGTCGACTGCTGATGCAGTCAATTGATTGACTTCCCTTCAATTTGAAAACATTACTATTCTATTTTAGATAGAGAATCTAAAATAGAACATAATTTCTCTCTCTTTTAGACGAGCTACAACAAAGACTACTCTTGGCGTATAAGACTGCTTTGGCCGTATAAGACCGCTATCGCAGTACAAGACTGCTCTGGCCGTTTAAGACCGTATGAAGCTGTTTCTTACTAGTTGATGCACAAACAATGCGTCGTTTCTGAGTGTATCTTGCGGTTTTCTCACAGCTGGCCATACGTAAGTGGCGCCAATTCTCCCGTATAAACATTGTGGTTACATTACGTTAATAAACATGCTTATATTAAACTACACGTGTTGATGGGTTATTTATAAAATAGTAGCAGGAACTATGTTTAGTTTAGAAACTAAATGCTTGTTCCTACTAACATCCCTCTTCTGTACATCAGTGATAATTAAATAGATTACCACTTATCAATATACACCGTGAGTTTTTAGTCGTCTTACAACAGCACCCCACTCCATGTAGCTATTCAATGACTACTAAAGACACATAAAAAATAGGTATTTATGAGATTTTAATAATTTAAAATAAAAGTAGGTATTAATCAATATTATGACGCATGACGTAGTTTATACACCCTGTTGCGAGCGATGATCTACTGGACTCGAGCGCTGGGTAGGTATGTTCTCGCGTTTGACACGTAAACATCATTAACAGGATGTTTCATAATTTTATTCTAATGTATTTTTTATTTTTATTTGTACTTACCTACTGTGGCAGGAAAAAAAAATCGCGCCTACAGCTATTTTATGTCGGGTACATTGAGGGGACCAGCTTTGTTTGTAAGACGACTAAAAAATCTCGGTGTATAGTACATTGTAGCGTCGTATGATTTTACAAAGATAATAAAATAATCAACAACTTAAAAAAGGTATTATCCTAGATATTATTATATCAAGAGATCAATGTAAGTTTTAGTCAATAAGCCACACCTAGATTAATACTAAAATACTGTACACTGTTATAATATTACGTTTTTGTTTCACACACATTCAATAAGGTTTCATAAGTGTTGCCCAATAAAATTTTGCCCGACCTGGGAATCGAACCCAAGACCTCATGCTCAGCAGTCGCACTTGCGACTACTAGACCATCGACGCAGTTCAATTATAGATAGTGAAATAACTACCTTACTCAATAATTTACGAAACGAGCTATACATGTCACCTAGACCTTCATATATGTTGTTAAGTATACAGCGATTTTAACACTATTTTTAGTATGTATATTGTATAGTAGTATATTATTAGTACATGTTTCAAGTGTATGCCTTCAGGCGACGTCAGTGTACATGTTAATGAGTGCGCAGACGGACTTGTTTAGGGATGTCACTGTTGAAGAAGGTGTGCTGACAAATTGGCTAAATTAAAATAAATGAAATCATATATGCATAGAGTGTAATATGTTCTTAAAATTAGGCTACGGAAACCAAAATATCTACCTCAGTAATAAACATACATCAAAATCTGTTCAGTCGTTGTGTTGTTAACAAACAGTAATATAAAAAGGAATAAACAAACATATGAAAGAAGCATTCTCACTTAAAGTGTTAGCTGTGCTGGCAAACGTAAACTAAGGTATTGGCAAATGATTTGAATCATCATTCTCCTACCCTTATCTCAATTCAGTCAGCGCAGCGTGCTTCTTCCATACTTCTCTATTACTCGTCACCTCATCAGATACCTCCTCTTTTGTCATATCATCCTACAAGCAGTCCATCTATCGTTTCTTTGGTCTTCCCCTATTCTTATACCCATCCACGTTCTCCCCCCAACATTTCTCTCATTCCTCCGCATCACATGCCCATACCACGACAACCGATTACCACACCACTTTTTAGTCACCGGCGCTACTTTCAGATTTGAGACAAAAGATTTAAATAATTCCAAGAAATCATGATCATCATTTCAGCCGAAAGACGTCCACTGCTGGACATAGGCCTCCCCCAAGTGCTGCCACATTGACCGGTCCCGTGCGAGTCGCATTCAGCGGATCCCTGCAACCTCCACCAGGTCATCGGTCCACCTAGTGGGAGGCCTTCCAACGCATCGTTTTCTGGTTCGCGGTCGCTACTCCAGAACTTTTCGGCCCCATCAGCCATCCGTTCTGCAAGCAATGTGCCCAGCCCACTGCCACTTAACTTTGGCAATTCTTCGGGCTACGTCGGTAAACTTGGTTCTCTTGCAGATGTCCTCATTTCTGATTTGATCACGCAAGGAAACTCCGAGCATAACCCTCTCCATTGCCCTTTGGTTGAATTTAAGCCTTCTGATGAGGCCCATTCCAAGAAATAATACTTTCAAACGTAACGTAGAAATAAACGTAAACGTAGGAATAATCAAATTTTCAAAGTAAGGTAAGGGAGCCTTTGCTCCTAATGATTCTCAGAAATCTATCAAATCAAAGTTACACCCAACTTTTTAAAAGCCTAACCTAGCCTAGCCCATTTATCAAACAACGATAAATAGACTCAAGTCACTGATTACTTTGCATAAAGGAACAGTTCTCAAGAACTTAACGTAACTTTATTTACTGTCGAGATACTTTACGTCTCACTTAAGCATCTTGAAAATCCGCCAGAACCGCGTTTCTTAAGTAAATCAAGCCGGCTTTAGTGTTTTGAATTAGGATTTTTGAGTTTCAGTATTCTAAATTTTAAGTTCCATGCCTATGGTAATGTAAAATGTCTGATATTGTGACATCATCGTCAGCAGTCCACTGCTGGACATAGGCCTCTTCGATCGCACGCTACTTAACTCGATTCTGGCCAACTCTCAACCAGCCACCCTGCGAAGATCGTCGCTCCACCGAGCCTGAGGCCTTCCCACCTTAGGTCTCCACTCAAGAACACGTCTACCCCAACGGTCATCTGTTCTATGACATTGTGTCTTCTCCGTAAATTCCGTATCCGTTCCTTTCCTATAGTAATGGGAAATGTCTGATGTGCCTCCGCAATTCAATTAACAGGAGCGGGGTGTGGTTGTGGAGCTGTGTTGCAAACTAAGGTCCACCTCCTATCCTGGGCAAGATAGCCCAAAACATGTAGCAAAAGTGATGTTGGCGCTGCCACCGATGACGCGGTGGAAGTGGTGAAGCTCTGGGCTAACAAAATATAAAAATTGTCGTGCGACACGAAGAAGATGCGTCTCCTAATATATACTTATATATTAGGAGACGCTACCTGAGTATGATTGTTTTAATTTCTCTTCGAAATTTAAAAAATGTGTCCTGGGTCATCATCAATATCCTGCCCTTAGCCTAATTTATTTGCGGTCGGCGCAGCATGTCTTTTTCTTCCATACTCTATTAGTCGGTATCTTATGAGTTACATGCTTTCCAGCCATCTTTCAATCCACTATGAAAAGTCGAATCTGCTAAACACTCTTTCGAATTCTAAGCAGGCAGATAAGAGTTGAATTTTACACAATAGAAAGTTGAAATTGCGTGAAATAGAATCAATTAACTTTGCTACAATGAGAATATTATAGTAGACCAGGAGTGTAGCAGAGTGTAAGGCCGAGATCTATAGACGTTGCTAAACAAATACTTGGGATAAGCGTTATATTGGATGTGGTGAAAGGATTGGTCAGCTAGACTGCGTTACCGAGTGCTGTCTGTCCAGGGTGCGCTATTCAGATAAACGCCGTTTGGGGAGGCACCATTCATGGACCCCTCTGAGGCTGCAATTAACATGGCCACCTGCTGGGCCCAAATTGCATAACATGGAAAGATAACATCGATGCGAAAAGAAGAAGAAGCGCTATATTCTTCATAGCATTGTCGCCGCTGTCGTCTTCATAAAACTGACAACCGATATGTACTAGAAAAAAACGTGAACACTAAACATGTCAAAGCTCAAACTCAAACTCCGTGTCAACTAACGTTGATAGATCTCGACCTAAGAGTAGAGTGACTGTTATTACTTAGGAAATTAATTTTAACTGAAGTGCGGGACAAGTACTCGACTTGCGGTTTAACTAGGTGACAACCCTACCACACCTCAGTAGGATAATGAAATGATGGTTCGTTGACTCACAGTCACATTCATATCTGTTTTTGCCATACACTGTATAGTTTTTGTGTAACATTTTGTATGAGCAATTTTTACAATGATTTATTATTGATTGGTAGGTAAAAGAGGATTTGACGTCATGACCTGGAGCGAAGGTATTTGGGGTTCATTTATGCATCAGACGGAATTACAGGCCTGTATTATATTTTTGTCAAACCTTCGTCTGTGTGAAATGATTATAAAAATATTACTTCCCAATTTGAATCTGATTTTGTTAACAATTTCATGGATTTTACTTTTTTGAACGGAACCCTTATACCTTTTTTAAAATAAAGTAAAGTACTCCTTATAACATCAGCTATAAAAAATCCGTCAAAATCGGTACAGCCTTTTCGGAGATTTGCCGGAACAAACAGACAGACAGGCATAATACGTGTGACGGCCTACCGTCAGCCATCAAAATACATCTCTACCCTTTTAGGGCCATATCACAAATATTTTTTTTACCTTACCGAATAATGACATTGAACAAAATGGTCCCAAAAAAGGTTAGCTACTCTTAAAATGTCAATCCTCTAGAACAAAGAAAGTAGGTACATGATACAGGCTCTATCAAATTAATGAACTGAACGAGTGAGCTAAAGCGGGAGCTTCAATTAATTCTGTAGTAGCCATTACTAAGTGATTGGCTGTTAGTCCTGTTAGGTAGTGTGCACACCAAAGAAACGACAGTTTGAATACTATACAGAGTGAAAGGGGCACTGACGCACAAAGGTTTACCTTACCACGTATTCAGTACATCATTCTGAACCCTATTTGAATATTTTTATGTTGATTTTACGCTGGTTGCATTGGAATTTTTCATCAGTATTTTTTTTTTAATCTGCTGTTTCACACATTTTGACCGTTCAGTCGCAGAATGTACCTTTCGCAAAATACGTGTAGGTATTGCACTTTTATAGGAAACAGCAAATTTCTATGCGTCTTACAATCCCCCTGGTTCAGACTGATGTACTAAATACAATCTTGGTAGTGCCTCGTTGGTCGATGGTCGCAAGCACGGCTGCAGCTACTGGGTTTTTATGTCCATGACGGCCAAAGTGTAATAATGTTTTTCCAATAAATATTCAGTAGTTCGGATTCTGGCTTTGTGCCTAATTATTGTGGGCGATCCTATTGCCACTGATTTAATTTACATGGGAAAGTTCAGAAGGGCCTAAAATGGCCGCTGTAACAGAATCTTAATAGGATAGTAATATAATTCATACAATATTAACTGCGTCTGCTACTTTTATAAGAATTTTAACATGATTAAGATTCATATTATTATCCTATTATGATTCTCATTATGATCAGGATTGAATATGTCCATGAGTACATTCATTCAAGAAGTTGCACGACGCACCGAGAACGCCTGGAAGAGCTATTGGTCGATGAAGCAAATCATGAAGGGTCCTCTCCCTCTCTCACTGAAGAGAAAACTCATGGATATATGCATTCTTCCTACCCTCACCTATGGAGCGCAGACATGGTCACTAACCAGGCGTCAGGGGTCCGCACTCGGGGTCTGTCAGCGAGCAATGGAGCGTAGTATCCTTGGAGTTAAACTTACTGATCGTATAAGGAACTCGATACTGCGTTCCAAAACTCAAATTGCCGATGTAGGTCACACGGCTGCCAAGCTTAAATGGAACTGGGCTGGCCATATCTGTCGCATGCCGGAGGAGCTATGGGCTAAAGTAATAACACAATGGGTCCCAAACAGCAGCAAACGGCGACGCGGCAGGCCCAGAAGGAGATGGCGGGACGAACTCAACTCATTTCAAAAAGATTGGCAAACAACAGCACTGGATAGGGATAAGTGGGAAGAGGGAAGGGAGGCCTTTGCCCTGCAGTGGGACACACGTGGCTGATAATAATAATAATGATGATTCTGCTGAAGCGGCTATTTTAGGCCCATAGGATGTGCGTCTTCCCCGAAGGGTAGGCTGAAGTGGAATGCTAGTGTACCTATAATTTTCTGACAATATTTAGTGTGAGACGTAAGACTCTTGAGAATATTAGACTTTTGCTCTGACTGCACGCACTATCCTTGTTATCATAAAGTCTGTTTTAATTCAGTCTAGTCTGTGCACAGCCTTACGCTGGAACCACCAGCAGTACAGGGAATTAAAGGGCTCGTTAGAGCTTAGAATATTCTAGTAGTCGAAATTGTCAAGTGTGACGCGGTTCATTTAGGTTACGGTGGCCTCCCGCGGGTCAGGGATGTGGAATATTGTGTTTCGAATTCCTAATGTCTGACAATGATCCGTAAAGGAAGATTTCATTTAAATTATAATCAGTCTTGGATCGTTAATTGCAAGATTCTGCATTGAGTGCTCAACAGTAGCGAAGCGTCAATTTTTGTAAGAGGTAAGCCGCAGTACATTATCTTTAATGTGATTATATTATTTGTCTATATAACACTGACTGTGCCATTTTACAAAGGGTAGCCGGTAGGAATCGAGTTGTATGGAACCTTCGCCACTGGTGCTCAATGACACTAGCCTATTGCCATCAAACCGACCCAAATTCAAACTCCGTGGCTGCTACTGAGAAATTCGTAATGGAAAAACCCAATAACACTGCCCAAACCGAAATCCGAACCCAGGACCTCATGTACAGCAGTAACTCATACAACCACTAGACCAGGGGTGTCCAACATAATTTTATGGAGGGCCAAGTTTAGTATTTTTGTAACCGTAGCGGGCCAAAAGAAATTCAAAGTGACCTCTAAATTAAAATAAAACTAGATTTCGTCTGCATTGTGTGAGGCGATTTGGTGAGGTGGGGAGGGTAGGTAAATATGACGCGGAAATAACTGACTTAGAGACATTTTTAAACAAAGTTCCTGCAATATTTATTATATTGTTTATTTATTTATTTTTGCCGTAGGTGGCCCGGGGGCCGTATGTTGGACAGGCCTGCACTAATCTCACGAGGAAATCTTTATAGTAATTCTATTTAATCAGAAAAAGATAAATTTATAATAATAGAAACTTCACTATTCTTCAAGGAAACCAAAATTAAAACATTCCGTTTGTACAAAACAAGCCTTTTAACGATACTTTGACAATTGTAATAATCAAAATAAATCCCATTATTCAAATTATTTTGTTTTCGTTCCAGGTAAGGAAGCAAACTCCAGTAAACACCACGGTATTTGATGCTGTTGCTAATAAAATAAAGCTAAACGTTTTATTTGCCAAGTTTTACTGAAGGTACGTTGTTTACGAGGATATTGTTCCTAAACTCTACTTAGTACAGGTACAGTCAAACAAAGAGACAAGTATTCAGAGTAAAATCAGCAAGCAGAATATGCATATCATACACGAAACTAACTATTCATACACGAAATATTTTCAGGGAATCATCTAACGGCTATAACGAAGCCATTTCAAGGGGTTTTTATTTTTTATCTGAGTATTTTTTTTATAAAAATAAATAATTTAAAATTACTTGACCCACAAAATAAATACTGGCTCCTTATTTTTGAACATCCATTACGCTAGTTTACTACGTCGTATTTACCTACTGTCATTGTTAGAATATGGGAGTAAAGGTTTTATGCAAAAAGTCTCAAAATTTTTTAGAATTATAATAATTTCGTAAAAAAAAACACTGATAATTTTTTTTTTCGTTGCTATGGCGACTTTACGACTTATAGAAGTTACTCTTAAAATAGTTCGTGTATGAAAAGATAGACCTTATATATCACTACTTTAAAATAATAATAATCTCCTTAGGCGGTTGGATAAAGGGCCTGATTTAGAAGGCAGTGCTCCTCGATACGGCCCGCATTGTGAGGAGGTTCCTGTGTCTGGAGCCCTAACCATAATATGTGCTGAGAAGTTGAGATCGTAGAGTGAGCTCTTAAGATTTACCCCATATCCTAAAATAAAAGTACTTTTACTTGAATAGGCTTTTGACTCATTTATTCATATGAATATGATGAACGAGCACGGCCAATAAAACCGCATTTTGTACGTCTTAATATCCATACAAACAATTGCGTATTCGCGCTACGATCACTTTTAATTACGACACGACAAAAAGCTTTAAAATTGTATTACCCAAACAATAATGAATTATGGCAATTTAGTAATAGTAAAAATATTATAGCTGAATACTTAACTCTTTTGTTGACTGTACGTAGTAAAAATAATTAAAGTGATTTAGGTACTGAAAAATCAGAAGCTACAATTTTACTGTTGTTGTTGAAAACTGAGGTGGGTATCAAAACAAAATGTTTTTTTTATGACGTATTTTTGTGATAATCATTCCTAAATATCTACCAATCATAAATTGCGAAAAATACCTCTGATTTACCCACATTTTTGACATTGAGATTCGCTAATCGATGATTTTAATATTTTTTATATAATGAACGAAACGAACAAGAAATAGGGTAGACCAATTTGTCTGCTCATAAACACCCACCCGCAATAACTTCAGTTCATCCGTGATCATGGTGCTTGCAATAGCTCCGAAATATCGGGAACTCAAACAAATCAGTAAACATGGTAAATAGCCCGTTTCTAGTGTTAGTGTATCAGTAGATGCTTCTAGTTCCATAGTGTATATACCTAAATGAAAAATGGTTTATCATGAATATTCTAAAGTGGCTTCGGAAAGGGCAAATTTAAATAACAGTTTTGTTCTGCAAATTAGTTGTGTTATCTAATGAATGCGTAGTAATGAACTGTACGCTAAGTGGAGAGAATTACAATGTCGGATTTTCCATGTAGAAACTACTATCAGTAAAGAAAGTCGATTAACACCCTTTTTAAACGGTACCTAAGTGTTTAGAAATAGTTTTTTAAACTGCATTCTTAATCGACTTTCTTTGTTCACTGTACATGTTTACAAGAAAAGTTGTGTTAAGTAAAAAACGGTTTCTGAATAGAGAATTTCAAATTGAGAATGTGTCAGTCTCAACTATAGCGTCTTATATTGTGATTATGTCAATGGAGTACGCAAAATTCAAAATTACTTACGTCCTTGCAAAAAACATTACAATAATCCTTACTAGTAATATTACAATTGCGAAAGTAAGTTTGTTTGTTACCTTTTCACGCCTAAACCGCTGAACCGATCATCCTGTAATTTTGCATATACGTTGTCAGGTGTACAGAAACGGACATAGTGTACCTTTCATCCCAAAAAAAAGTACTGTTCCCGAGCAAAACAACAATTACGTTCTTACGACAATAAATGGCGCCACGTGTCTTTCGAATCATGGTTGAACTTTATTATTACAAGCAGAGTACAACCCGACTTGATTGTCAAATTGTACTAGGAGGGATCAAAAAGTAGTGAGAACGACATACTCCTTGGTAAGAAAAAAAAAATACTGGCAGGCATAGCTCAGATATATATTTGTAATATTAATAAAGAAAAAAATCTTCGATTCTCTTTTGTTTTTTTCTGAATTAACGCGGGCGAAGCCGCGGGCAAGAGCTAGTCTTAAATTAGACCAAGCTCTGAACTTTAAATTCTAAACTTTAAATCCAGTTTTAGTTAGTGCCACAAAACTCAGCAGCTTTAAACAAGTACCTACGTATTAAATATATTCGAGTCGTGATTATGAGTTTGTTATAAATCGTGCTCTCCATTGTACAGGCGACCGAATAAGACCATTATCACATTCGTCACGGGCCTTCAATGCCATGGGCCAGATGGTATACCTTGATACTTAGACGTACTTACCTATTTACATTGAGTTGGGAACGTGATGATGCTGGATACGGTATTATAAGCTGTTGGGTTGTAAGATGTTGTTTTTTTTTATTTAGGTAACAGTAACAAACAGCGATATGTCATGGTATTTTTCAGAAAACCTATGTGTATTACTGAATTTACATTGTTGAAAGATAGCTAATAATAGTATTGACTGTGTAACTAAGATATCTAAATGGAGTCTGGCCAAGCAGTCACCACTATTGTTGTAGATATAGGTACCTACATTTTAGATCAAAAAATCATCATATTTGACCATTAGACAGAGCAACCATCTTGAAAAAACTTTTGTGTTGCCAGTGTTTGATGACTCGTTTTATGTTTTAATTACTAAAATTGGAGAATGGGACCTACTAAAAAATAAAAGTTGCCGTGTTTTACCGGTAAGTACCTACTTATAATTTGGTTTCAAAATGGTTGCTTACCCTTCATATTCAATAAATTTATGTTTCTACTATTATATTATTTTAGTAATAGCTTGGCAACGTTCCACTATTTTATATTGAGCCGATAATCTGTTAGAAAATATAATTTGCTTCAATTCTGTTTATTTTTCATAAGTTTATTAGATCAACAATTTTGATATAGAACATCAATATTTTGTATTAAAGATAGATAGGTACTTCTATTGCAAATAATTATCTAATATCTTAGTCTTCAGAAAAAGTACCTACCAGCCGCCGTAGCATGACCTTGTCTACGGTGGTCTTTGACGGAAGAGTCGACAAAATGACAGATTGTGTCGACACATTGACAGATATCTTTGCACTATCTGTCATGCTACGGGGGCTGGAGTCTTCTTTATCACTAGCTTCAGCCCGCGGCTTCGCTGGAGTGGAGGTCATAAATTATCCCACCGGAACGTACCTATTACCCAGATAAAAATAAATCTACTTCTTAAACCAGGTCATGGTCTACCCGTGTACCGTATTATATCGAAGTCCGTTCAGCCATTATGACCTGAAAATGTAACAAACAGACGGAAAATCAGTTATTTTCACATGTATAATAACTATGGTACACACGGCGACACATCGAGCTACACATTTCCAGTATAACATGGCCTTGCTTTGTATAGATTTCCCGTACAATGAGAGATCCGCATTAGCTGGTTCTGTATAGCTAAATTGGTTGTCGTGTGCGTACCTATATGATGTAAGAAACTCTAAATCTTGGTTCTTTTTAGTTTTACAACAAAATCTGTGGCAAAAAAAGAACAACAAAGATATCACATCCATTCTTGCCTTCTCTATCAATAAGAAGTCGGGGTCCGTCGGTTGATCGTGCCGAAGTAATCACAAGCAATTGTTATTGTTAACACATACATACATACACTATACATAGGTACTCGTATCGTGCGGTGAATGAACTCCGAATCTATTTTATAATTTATAATCGAAGCCGCCGTTGTGGCTTGCCAAGTAAAACAATGTACCTATGTGGCTGTCTATTGCTGTAGGTTTTAATCGGAATTATTTGTGTTGATTTAGTGTAATTTTGATTCAAATGTCGGTAACTTGTATAGAATATGTTTTAATTATAATTTAAATATTATTTATTTCTTTGGGGCAGGAGCGTTCATCCAAAAAGTTGGCAACGTCGCAAATAGCTGTCAAGTATTTACCTGTTTTAATTAATTTGACAATATTACTGTATGGCAATTAAAAATATGGCTAACTAGTGAACTAGAATATTAATAATTAATTGCAATTAAAACACTGAAATTGATGTTGTAACCGTTTTAGGTGTAAAAAGGCATTTGGAATGTTTCCAAATACTTTTTTTACATCGAAAACTAAATATTTGGTGTTAATTATTGCATTTCATAAGCAATACTTTAGTTCACTAGTTAGCCAGATTTCTTATTTCCATACAGTATTTTTGCCAAATTAATCAAAACAGCGAAATATTTGACAGCTATTTGCGACGTTGCCCACTTTCTTTACAAGTGCTCTTAATTATAAGTTCATAAGCATATTTTTTAGGTTTCATTTACTGGGCCCGCTTGGTGGATTACGACTAGGGTTGCCAGCATACATCCGAAATGCGGGAAGAATTCTTAAACGTTCAGGATTTAAAAAATAAAATAAAATAACAAAGAGCATTATAAAAAAAAATACCTAATTAGTAAATTGTAAGTTACAATTTAAAAGAAAAAACTCCGGATTTTCCGTTCAAGTGTCCGGAGTGTTTCTTCTGAAACAGATGGTATTTGTCCTATTTTGATATTGGCAGAAGTATAATATTTCTTGTTAAACAATAGTTTTGACTACCTTTCATTACCTTTGCTTTGTATACAATAATTCATCATAATTACCATTCTCCTGCCCTTATCCCAATTCATTTGGGGTCGGCGCAGCATGTCTTCTTCTTCCAAACTTCTCTATTACTCGTTATCTCATCAGTCACCTCCTTTCTAGCCAGTATTATACTTTACACAGTCCATCCATCGCAAATCAAATCAAAGCTTCTATTTCAAGTAGGCTAGTTACAGGCACTTTTGAACTGTCGAAACAAAGACAACACACACACTACATGGGACTGTAGACACAAGGCATAAAGACTGTGAAAGTACTGTAGTTGCCCATTCCCTAACGTAGATCTCTATGGAGAAGAACGGGCAAGAAACTCCATGGACACTCTTTTAAATCATAATATTGTTACAAAACCTTGGTTACATCATTCATGTTGAGATGGTGGTACAGTGAGAACGATATAGCGCTTCTTTGGTCTTCCTCTACTCGTATAGCCATCTTCTACATTCATACCGAGTGTACAGTACCTACTTCATGTACTTAAAGTTTAACTTAGTAGTAACGATATTTTCCCATATTTCTTTCACAACACACGGTCATTATTGCTCAATATATTTCTATAAATACATCATTATTTACCTATCAGCAATCAAGCTGTTATCGCTAATGACAGCTGATAGACTGATAGTACAATCGATGGTTTGTACGACGTTCATCGAACTCAAACAAAGGACTAAGAATTGATTGATAGGAATTATCTGTTAATAATACGTGGATGGATGATGTTACAACAAAGCGAAGAATTATTCATAATTAATATCAACAAGAAGAATTTCATTATTAATCACATGCCTAGCCTTTTTCCCAACTATGTTGGGGTCGGCTATTCGTCTAACCGGATTCAGCTGAATTCCAGTATTTTACATGGAGCGACTGTCTACCAGACCTCCACCACCCAGTCAGTACTGAGTAATACGATACTCCTTGGTAAGACTAATTGTCAGACTTTCAGGCCACTGACTACCTGTAACGACTGCCAAATGACAGCGAGGACCAATGGCTTAACGTGCTTTCCGAGGCGCGGAGGAACCTTGGTATGTAATGGGTTGTCACCCATACACAGACAAACCTAGGCAAGCGCGGCTTAACGTGATGATTGATCTGAGCGGCTGTTATTATTTAGCCACGAGTATCAGGATTATTCATGATTAATGTTATGAATAATTCTAATTTAATACTAGGAGCTGCCCGCGACTTCATCTGCGCCGAAGATTCCTTTGGCAGCTCACCGTCTGTGTAAGAAATTTTGAAATCGAATGAGGAGTTTTGGCAGGAGGAGTAGTAGTAGACCATGTCTGCGTGGGCCAGCATATAAAAAAACTGGAGCCCTCAGACAGCTAGACGGGGTCGCGGCAGACCGAGGAGGAGATGGCGGGACGTCTCGGATGGCTTTCTCGTTAATTGGCGAGAAGAGGCGCAACATCGAAAAAAGTGGAAGGAGTGGGGCAAAGTTCAGACTAAAAAAAAAAAGAGTAGTTTCGGATATTACCGGATAGAGGCAACCAAACATTAGTCCGGACCGGTTTTTGACCGGTTTTTTTGTTTACATGACAAAACTTCGAGATTTCTTTATAATACGTTAGTTTAATATAATGTGTTGCACAAATAAACCTTTCAGAACAAATCCTCTAAATAATGGTAAAAACTGTATCAAGTTCCGTTGCGTAGTTCGGAAGAACAACGCATTCACACATACAGACACGAAAATCGGCTATAAATTATTATGATTATCAAGAAATTATTTGTAGTTCCTTTGTCTGAACAGAACGAAATTATTTATCGAAACTACAATAACATGCCCCAAATAAGGACTTTATGCACTTATTGGTGCCAATTGATATCAGAAATAATATTGAATTTATATTATTATGAAGCTTTTGCAATCAATCAGTTTGATGAGGTACTTATTATGACAGTATTCGTGAAATTTCACGTCGAATTAATCATTTTAAGTGCCGACACAATTTATTTGATGAAAAACCATTTCGTATAGGCCTCTATAGTAAGGCCTCTTACTGGAGATATTTCGACTAGTAAAAAGTATAACGTAAACTCATTTATAGAAAAAGCTAAATTTTTTGTGTAAAATCTCGTGTTAGTTTATATACACTACATTATTTCATTTTATAAAACTCGCCGATATTCTTTTCAGAATCAGAATCAGAATTTTATTTGCTATGAAAGTAGGTACAGGTACATAAGGTAATAGTATATTAATGAGATCGACTACAGTCTACGTTACGGCGTGCAAATTATTACATAATTTTAAATATTAATAAAAACAAAATAATTTCAACAAAACAAAATATAAATTAAAGTTAAGTCGATTAATAATATTACAGTCAGGTACATAATTTGTCACAGGTCAAATTTGCAATCTATACTAATATTATAAAGCTGAAGAGTTTGTTAGTTTGCTTGAACGCGCTAATCTCAGGAACTACTGGTACGAATTGAAAAATTCTTTTAGTGTTTGATAGCCCATTTATCGAGGAAGGTAAACAACATCACGCTACGACCAAAAAGAGCGGAGCATTTATGAAAAAGATTGCAAAAACGGGGAAAATCCGTTCGCAGACGAAGTTGCGCGGGTCAGCTAGTTAATTATAACAATCATAATCTGGATAAGTTCATATCATTTAGAAAGTCTTTCACTTAGTAATAACATTTTAAAAACATGGAGTGATTTCATTTCAAAGCGAATTTCATTTCGCAGTATTAATTAACCAACATTAAAAACAATTAACACAGATAACCGCTTGTGAGGACAAAAATATTAACATTAGTACTAAAATGAACAAATAAATATCAAAGATACTCTACAGAAAAACAATTAAGATAAAATCCTTTAGTCTAAAACTAGACTAGACTGAATCTGCTTTATAGATCTTAATTATCATGACTGGGATGTCTAAATTAGCTAGCACAATAACTTTAGTAGAGATAAGAACAAACTAACTAACCTTATGTTTATTTTATTTCGAGAGACATAATTAAAAACAATAATTGTCGTTGTACATTTTGCATGACAAAATCTTTTGCAATTCAATCAGAAAGCTTAAAGTTATTTTTTCATCGCAATTGTTTTTGTAAATTGATTTTAAAAAGATATTATTTTTTTAAATAAATCCTGAAGTATTCGATTATGTCACTCAAAAATACAGGGTGGAATGACACCGACGCTAAAACGATTACCACGTATTCAGTACCTACATAATTCTGTACCCCCCTCGCATTTTCGTCGGTTATTAACTTATCAGGCTGCATGTTGACTAAGATTTTTTTTTTCTGACTAACATTGCTTTAAGATAATGTTACTAACAAATTATGATCATTTTATTATTCTGAATGAAACATATTTTATGGTACGGTCAAAATGTATGGAACAGCTGTTTTTTTAAATTACCTGTGAGGTTCAGAATGATGTACGGAATACGTGGTTACCGATTTAATGTCGATGTCCCTTCCAAGGTGGAAATACCTACAATTTACAAGTGAAAATAAATTTAAAATCAAAGTATACATTAAAACGATTTAATAATACGTATGCCATTCCCTCTTCCTTCTACCAATAATCCAAAACAAAAGGATTTTTCTCTACACTAATCCCCTTATGGGAACTCGTTTCGTTCAGATTTCTATAAAAACAATCCAATACTGCCTACCCTTTTATTGCAATAGCGTGATTTTATCGCCCACTTCGCCATTTGTGTTTACGATAATACGATCTTGTGGATGAATAATAATAATATTATATTACTACTTATGTTATTATATACGTCGTTAAATGGATACGGGAGTTTACTACTATTCGATATGGTCGATGGATTAAAGTCTTGACCGAATGGTGGCCCATTACATACCGATTCTCCTCCGTGCCTCGGAAAGCACGTTAAGCCGTTGGTCACCGATGTCATTTGTAGATCTTTGACAGTCGTTACAGGTAGTTTGTGGCCCGAAAGTCTGACAACTAGTCTTACCGTAGGGTATCGTATTACCCAGTACTAACTGGGTTGTGGAGGTTAGATAGGCAGTCGCTTCATGTAAAATACTGGTATTCAGCTGCATCCGGTTCGACTGGAAGCCGGCCCTAACATAGTTGGGAAAAGGCTAGGCAGATGATGAGATGACGGTGGCCAGATTCAAAAGCGCATTGGGTTGACGAGATCATGTAAGTTACATGAAACACTTTGATGACCGACAGACGTACGAAATTGAGAATTACAGCCTATACACAGCAATGGGTGATTCCGGGGTGAAATGATGATGGTGATGACTGCTGTTTGTACAATCGAAGAAACTATTAGTAGATTCATTTTACATTACGTCAATTTGGTGAGTTATGACAATTTCATCGTAGCAACTGTCAAAATATGGCAGTTGCGATTTAAAAAGACAAAGTTCTAGAACGTTGTCAGTCTATTTATATTTAGAAAGTTTTGCGATATGTCAGTGCCATTAGGTACAGCTGTCATTGCCTTTTTTATCTGAATTTTAAATTATAGTTACAGTTGTATTGGATGTAAAAAGCGTCTTCAATTTAAATGAAAGTAAAAGAAAAGAACAAAACATAGGAACAGCTGATCAGAATCTAATCATGGTTATTCGTCAAATATTTATTTTACATACTTTTTGTACAGCATAAAGACATAAGGCACAATAAAAGCAATGAAACCCCATAACACCATATACAACGAGCGGTCGTATCGCATGCTGCAAACTTCCAAACAACGAACGAACAAGTACATATTTTCAAGGAATATTTCACATAATAAAACAATACATTTCATGATTGTATTCGCGAATAAAAACAGTATCTCTCCACATCACGCAATCACTGCGATTATTGACCAGACTGAATCAATTAAAGATTTATTCACAAACAATCAAACACGCGAACAAACAAGTTATTTGCTCACATAATACATAACATAATTGATCACGTACAGATCGGTTCGATGTAATTTCAGCTCAGCTTTCACTTGTGCGCACGCGCAGATGTCAACGTTACTGATTGGTTCGCGGTATTGCTTGTGTCCTTATTTGTAACGTTTATTGCAGACAGACAAAGCTAGTAAAGTAGATAAATTACAATCCCTATTTAAAACCGTACTGAACAAAAAAGATGCGTTGGGAACCTGCTCCAATTTTGATCCATTAATTAGTTATAAAAATACGTAAAATAGTTATTTATAAGGAGGGACGCTTTTGCCCAGGAGAAATATATACAATTTATAACTTGATAAACCGAATATTCAAAACTTAAATAACGTTTCACCGCTGGGAGGCCTCTCCTTTATCCTGCCAAGCCTCTTCTTATATAAACTTTCAATATTTTTAATTGTAAAGACATATTTCATTCATTCATGCATGCCCAAAAATATGATGGCGCAGCACCGGTCCCTGTAATTACAGTAGGTACAGCTTTCACTGCGATCTTGTGCACACGACTAGGGTTACCATTTCTCAATTTGAAAAGTCAGAACAAAAAGCAGGAAATGGCAGAAAAGTTCGGATATTTCTTTTTTAAATCTGCCTACCTTCAGAACTCATAGAAGTCTCTATCAGTATCTGCCTAGCCTTTTTCCGAATTATGTATGTTGGGGTCGGTTTCCAGTCTGACCGCTGAATGAAAGTACTTTACTGCCGCCTATCTGAGATCCTATCGTATGTAATGTATGGTGTGTAATTGAGTATGGTAACTCAACTACGGCACAAGCGCATCTAAACCTTAAAGATCGACCAGTACGACTGTTGAACTCTTTTTATTTGACAAGATGACAAGGCAGGTTAAAGTCCGGACGGAAGACAAAAAACCCGGATAAATCCCGACGAATGGTAACCCTACAACGCTCCACGCCGGTGTCACTGTCACTGATTACTTCGTGATATCGCTTGTAAACATCTCAGTCGAGTTTCTATTGCTAATCGCTTATTTGATTGAGTCGCCTACTTATACTTAGTACTGACAGCACAACTGATAGGTGTACAGGCAGCTAATTTGTGACTGCAAAAAGTTAAGAGGGAAGTGCCAGCTGGAATTCCAATTTTCCTGTGTTTATTTTCAATTTGCAGGTCTGTACCAGGTTGTATGTTAATCAAATTATAATTTGCGGGTGTAAAAAATATGAACTAACATTATTATAATTAATATAGTCATCAATACTATTCTCTAAGATAGAGAGTTTTATAGATGACCTATATTCTTAAAATTCTGTAAAGAGATTAATATTTGATAAAGTCGTACCTAAATCATTATTATTTTGATAAACAAACAACCTAATACTGTGTTGAAAACTGCAAAAGAACAAGGAACTCCAGGTACCTTGGCGCTTTTGCCATAATACAATGTGTTGAGTAGCTAACTCCTTGTAATCGCCCAAAAAAAAAGAATTAAGGATAACAAACAACAATTATTCAAAGTGAAAATGTCTTTCCCAGTTTCTTCAATGTTTTCGAGTTATTACGATCTCAATAAAAAAATTGAATAGGTACTGCCTACAGTGTTGTGGGAAATGCATTTTTTTTGTCTGTACGTCTAACTCGTTCGCTGACTGTACCTGCTTACCATATCATTGTGGTGAGTGTACCTAATGATAGTTTCTCCTTGATTCGAATGTAATGATGTTTTCTGATATTTATGTGAAAGAATATTGTGTTTGTATACAATGGGTCTATTTACTTGAATACTTATAAGAAAACTTTATATCTTTGAAGGAAGTAAGTAATGAATAGTGATTTTTTTTTTAAAGAAGAAGATAGTGATTTTATAGATTAGTTTATTTACGTTTTTGACATTTCCATTGTTATTAAAACAAAAGAAGATCGATAAAAGAATGTCTCTTTGTCTTCAGGCATTGGCTAAGATTAATATTTCGTTTCCTTTAATGGTTTATTTATTTGTCATATCCCTTCACAATAAGATTTTACTACACTTGACCCATTTAACTCTATAATAAATCTAATAATTATGAAGAAACACAAAATATAACGAAAATACATCGTAAGGCAAAAGTTGGTAATCTTGAATAAGGAAGAAATCTGAAGTGAGAAATATCGTTTTCCATTTTGGGGATACAATCAATCAATGAATAAAATCATAAGTGGTAAATCACTTCTCGCCGCGAATGTACACTGGGAGACGTGCACACCATGCTTGCGAAATATAAAATGAACGGTACATATCTACGTACCATATGTATGTATCTATCCATACTAATAATATATTATAAAAGCGAAAGCGCCTCTGTCTGTCTATCTTTTGCCTATTTACGGCTGAACGGATATCGGTGAAATTTTGCACAGGAGGACAAAAGGATGCTTTTTATCCCGGTAGTCATTTCCACCAGGCCAAGTCGAGGGCAGTGGGTAGTACTTACTCTATAGACGATATTTTGTATGAACAGATATTTTATGGACTGAGTTATTTCGAATATGTTCGAATATAGTAATTCTTTCAAATTACTGAATATTGACCAGTTCGGTCAAGGTATTATTCACAGAATTAGTACAAAAACTATTATTTTAAGTGTCTATCTATGGCCAAGTTCTAATAACTTAGTACAGACGCCAGCACATCAAGCTAGATTTTCAACTTTTTCGCTAAAGCATTAGTTAGGTTCAAGGTTGATTGGGAATATTTTACTGTTTCGGGTAGCTTGGTGTGCTGGCTGTACGCACGGCGGCCAATCAAGATGAGAGAACAGCTTAATTTGGTTTTGCATAGGCAAAACCAAATTAAGCTGTTCTCTCATCGTAGGGGAAGCTCATACAAAGCGAAGTCAGGTTATACAGGTTATGTACAGCTTGATGTGCCTCCGTGTGTACAATTAAAAAGACAACAAAAGCAACAAAAAAAATCTTTTTGTTTTTCTCACCATACGTTCAGAGACACCCGCCATTTTTACCGTTAAGGCGCGTAAACAGTGTGGAGTTACGTCAATTTCCTAAAGGTCGCCCAGAGGAAATGTACCGACATGGGTGACGAGAGAACATGGCTTCGCTCTCAGCCGGAACGGCGGCCAGTCGTTTGTTATCCGTGGAACTATGCCGGATTGCCGGGATAAGAAAAAAAGAAAACGGCCGGAGAAAATGATGTGTCATTATTTTTAGCTTGACTATAAGATTGTGTGAAACGTGGCCATGGGCAGTGTGTTGAAGGTTTTTCTAAGGTTTTAGTTCATAACATCACGCCTGTAATCCCCTAAGGGTTAGGTAGAGGTGTACCTGGTACACCCACATTTTGCCAGTTATGTTTTAAGTCCCATGTAAGGGGGCGAGCCTATTGCTATCAACCGGGTAAAAATCCAGACTCCGTGGCTGCTACAGAGAAATTCAAGATGGAAAAACCCAATAACACTTTGCCCGACCCAAGAGTCGAACCCAGGACTAGACTAACGAGGCAAGCAACAGGCAGGCAACGAGGTGTGAGTTTATGTATGTATAATTATATATATGTAGTAAGTGATTATTTTAGTTTGATGACCAGCTAAAGATTTTATCTGTCATGTTAAAAATAAACTACAGTTTTATAGTTTTATTGCGTGTCTAATCCATGGTACGATAGTTTAAAAAAGACAGAGGTCATCGTTACCAGCCGTCCACCATAAAATCGAAACGGACAGAATTAGACCGACCAGCGTAAAAAGAAAAAAAAAAAACTTGACATGTCTAAAAGTTAACACGCGATGAAGCTCTTTCAAAATTAACTTACAGACCTACCTGTTACTATAACCTTGTTATTAAAATTACTATTTCAATTAAAACAATCCTTTACTACAAAAGTCAAATTTAACTAACTACCAGAAAATAATTTAAATCTTCGGCTATCTTTTTTTTAATTGCTAAATGGGCCTGCTCTTGACTCGATCACGCCTCGATTTCTTATGGAAAGCGATGGATGAGATCTATGATGGAACGAGCGTGCCCAGAAGATTCCTGTTTACTCTTGCTTTGAAGGCAGACGGGTTCTAAATCAATCTAAATTGATCGGTTCAAGAATTTGCCGAAGAGTTCGAAGGTACCTTTAGTAACATCCATCTGTTTCTTTAATATGCAAATAAGATATCAGAATCAATGCACTAAATCGAAAGCATTCGGATATTATTGTAACTATCAAACTGCGAGCCTCGAACACCATCTTTCGAGGCTCTCCTTAGGTGGTTGGATCAAGGGCCTGATTCAGAAGGCAGTACTCCGCGATATGGCTCGCATTGTAAGGAGGATCAATGCACTACATCGAAAGCATTCGGATATTACTGTAACTAATTTTGGAAATTATTGTAGAAAATCTGGTTATTCTAACCTATCAGACAGATGTGTTGCTGGGGAGTTTGTTCTGCCACTTCTTCTTGGAATGTCTTGTGTAATTCATCACCACTACCCTTATCCTAATTTATTTGGGGTCGGCGCAGCATGTCTTCTTCTTCCATACTTCTCTATTACTCGTCATCTCAGCCGTCACCTCCTTTCTAGCCATATCTTCCTTCTCACAGTCCATCCATCGTTTCGTCTTATAGCCATCTACATTCATACTCGACTGTCTTTTGTAATTGATGTTCAAAAAGTGCTGATCTTCAGCCTAGTTCGAATAAATGCCTTGAGTTTGATTTGGACAGAGTACAACTTACTAATAAACAGAAAAACACAATTTATAAAAACAAACAAACATTAAAAACCAGTACGGCACTCGAAGTAGGTATTTGACGCCTATATTCTCCATAATACGTTCTGTGTGGCGTGTAAATAATTCATGAGAATCCAAAAGGAGTTAAATCCACAAGTATCAGTACAAACGTTTCAATATTCACGACGGTGCACCAATGTGGGCGAGTAGGTGACCCGGTGAGCGTGAAGGATTTTAATTTTTAAGTGGACTTTGTCACCCCAGCACTGGTAGTGTAAACAGTAGCTATTAGAGTTAGCCGCTTTAACGTTGGTCAGTTCTTGGAATTGAGTACTGGTGGCCTATCATGACGTTTTAAAGCAGGAGTAATTCCAATGTGGGAAAGAGATGGCGCTAGACGACCTGTATAGCTCTGTCTCTTTCCCACACTGGAATTACTCCTGCTTTAAGACGTCATGGTAGGCCACCAGTACTCAATTCCAAGAAAGGGAAAGAGATGGCGCTAGACAACCTGTATAGCTCTGTCTCTTTCCCATACTGGAATTACTACTGCTTTAAGACGTCATACACTCTCCCATTTCTTACGGATATAGATGCATATAGATTTGTCCCGTCTGTCATTTATAGATCTATGGCAGTCGTTACGGGTAGCTAGAAGCCTGGTAGTCTGACTAGCAGTCTTACCAAGAGGTATCGTATTACCCAGTGGCAGTAACTGGGTTGTGGAGGTCAGATAGGCAGTCGCTCCATGTAAAATACTGGTAGTCAGCTACAGCCGGTTAGACTGGAAGCCGACTCCAACATAGTTGGGGAAAGGCTAGGCAGATGATAATGAATATGTGAATAGGTGTTGGTGGATGGAGAGGGAGAGGAAGACCAGAGAACAAAAAATAATAACGGAGGGCGAATAACATAGGACAAGGGCAGGAAGATGCCGGATGAGTAGATTGACTCTGTCCACATAATAAAATGGAGGAGCTCATTTTATGGCGTGTCGGGAGTCATTACTTAATTTGTTTAAATACAGTCAATGAGACATGACGTAAACTAGATTATGTCATGCATAGAGCGTAGGATTAGGGATTTTTCCTCATTATATTTATTTGTTCTTAGGTATTCCAATTTAAGTATAACCGTAGCAGTCGGGTAAAAAGTAACAATACAAGTAATAGTAGTGTATTATAGTACAGTCGCCAGCGCCTCCAGTTACCACAAACTGTCAAATTTTCTCATTTGATTTTGAACTTAACCATCAACAGTTTATGATTTAAAATCATTTGGAAAAATTTTACAGTTTGTGGTAACTTGATGTGCTGGCGACTGTACCTTCGTAATTTTTGATAAGAATGGCTTCAGTCTACATCATAGGATTAGTTATCATCACTAAGAGAGAGCAGCGGTGGCCCAGTGGTGGCGGCCCCGACTTACGAACAGTAAGTCGTGGGTTCGAACCCTGGCAGGCGCATTACTTTGTGTAATTTATTTCATCACTGCTCTCAAAACGGAGAAGGAAAACATCGTGAGGAAACCGGCATGTCGGAGAACCAAAAATTCGAATACATGTGACATCTACCAACCCGCACTGGGCCCGCGTGGTGGATTAAATAAGCCCATTCCTTCTCATAGAGAGGAGGCCTGTGTCCCAGCAGTGGGAACATTATAGGCTGATTATGGTACTAAGAGAGATTTATCAGAGACCTGCCTAGTAAATAAAGAGATGCGACCACAAGGATCTAGTTTAGTTTTATTTTTATGGTTCTTTAGCCTGGAACCTCGTACTAAGGCTCCACCGTCTGTCTGTCCGTCTGTCAAAGGGCTGTTATCTTTTGAAAGGTAAAAAGTAGACACATAAATAAAATAACAAATAAAATAAAATAAAAAATTGTATTGTATTGTTTAACGGGCTGGTGTCCGCAACTCCTCGTCCAAGCATGTATTTTCCGTACGGCAGTTAAGAATTAAAAAGTATTTCACGCAAGTAACGTGTTTTTTTCGGCGTTTGTTGCTCGTAGTATTAAATATTGGTAGTACGGAACCCATCGTGTACGAGTCTGACTCGCAGACTTTGCCAGTTTTTTTTGTCCTGTTCAGGATTTCTTATCCAGTGGCAATGTTGTTTTATGGATTAAAACCTTCACTGGTCCCATATTCGCTTACGAGCTCGGAATAGTGATTATTCGATGAATATTTAAAATCACTTACTGGATCCCAAGTCTTGATCTGTTTTTTTTTTATTTCATTTATTTTGTGTTTACGCTACCTCCACGTACAGGGTGGGTCCCAAAGGGGCTGAGATGTACTGTTTTACACTCTCATTTTACTTGTGATGAAATTCTGTTCCATGTAGACCCCTGAGCGTTTTATTAATCTGCTGTTCTCTGAAAATCAGTCTTACCAAAATGTAATCTAGTGGCTGGGTTTTGCTGATCAAGTAAGCCGGAGTGAGTAGTCCGGTGGAATTCAGTGGAAATTATGTTTTTCCTACTCCTTCGCTATTTTTTTCTGATTAATTTCGTTGCTGGATCCACGACAGTCAATTGTTTCCCTGGGACTTTATCTAGAATCATTCGGCACTTTTCTGGTGGTCGTCCAAAAATAACACTCGTTTACAATACTCCTTAGCTCTCTCTGTCAGACTCGAAGCCGACCCCATAAGTGTTGGAAAAGGGCAGAAGATCAAACTACTATTTAAAACATCTAGTAATACTTTATTTCCCTGATAATCTTGATGTAGCATTGTCTTTACTCTATAATGACGATGTATAACACAATCAGCCTATACCGTTCCCTCTGCTGGTATTATGGCTCTGCTGGGATTAGGGCTGACCGTAATTCAACACGGGGGCCTAGTGCGCTTTGGTTGATGACGATCTATAGCAGTAGGTACTATCGCGTTAGCTGACGATCGACCACTTTTCACCCTTAGCATAATCAGCCTATAATGTTCCCACTGCTGGGACACCGGCCTCCTCTCTATGAGAGGGAATGGGCTATAATCCACCACGCGTGTACCAATGCGGGTTGGTAGATGTCACATTTTTTAGGTCTAGGACATGCCGGTTTCCTCACGATGTTTTCCTTCACCGTTTTGTGAGCAGTGGTGATGAAATAAATTACACAAAGTAATGCGCCTTCCTGGGTTCGAACCCACGACTTACTGCTCGTAATTTGGGGCCACCACTGCTCCAGCTTTTCTCCCTTATGCCTTGAGTAATAGGTCGATAAGTAGTAGACCGTCAGTGAGTGCGGTAGTACTTACTAATGATACAGTTCAGGATGTAATTAATCTGTTCAATGTTAATCGTATGATTGAGTATTTAATCAGTTAAGTCCTGTTAAGTGAATTAGTTCATACATAATTATCACGCCTGTAATCCCTAAAGAGTTAGGCAGAAGTGTACTTAAACTTAATACACCCAGTTTTCGTATTTTTAGTTTAGTTAGTAACAAGATCAAATAAGTGAATAGATCAGCTGTATCATACATGCTTACACATCGAGGTTGTTTTCATAGTTGCTGACATACCATAATATCACACGTGTAATCCCTGAACGGGCAGGCATGGGTGGAAAGGTCATGTTTTCGTCAGTTATGTTAGTCCCATGTAAATATACTACGGGCTAGGGGGCGAGCTATACTAAATTCATATCAATTTTGGTTAAGAGCGTTCATCCAAAAAGTTGCCAACGTCGCAAATAGCTGTCAAATATTTACATAATTTAATTAATTTGACAATATTACTGTATGGAAATAAGAAATATGGCTAACTAGTGAACTAGAATATTAATAATGAATTGCAATTAAAACACTGAATTTGATGTTGTAACCGTTTTAGGTGTAAAAAGGCATTTGGAAAGTTTCCAAATACTTTTTTTACATCTAAAACTAAATATTCGGTGTTACGATATTAATTATTGCATTTCATAATCAATATTTTAGTTCACTAGTTAGCCATATTTCTTATTTCCGTACAGTAATATTGCCAAATTAATCAAAACAGCGAAATATTTGACAGCTATTTGCGACGTTGCCCACTTTCTGTATAAACGCTTTTAAAGATTTTTATTGTGTTTTTTTCTGCTCCTGGGCAAAGGCCTCTCTCCATCCCTTCCACTTCCCTCGGTGTTGAGCCCTAAACCACGTTAGCTAGCTACACGTTGTTTTACTCATATAGCTCACATTGCATACAAATCCACGCGCACATTACAATCTGCCTGAATTGCACTCCGACATAAACACCAAAGAAATATGCGGGTCAATGTGACGTTTGAAAATCTTGTCACGCGTCGGCACCGGCATTTGGGAAATGTCAGCTGCATAAAGGGCGGGGAAAGCGGTTGTAATATAAGAACTTATGTTGATAAGCGAAATGTACATTAATAAGCAGAAGTGCCTAGTTGGTCGAGTGGTCGCTAGCGTGACTGCTGATGATGGAGGCCCTGGGTTCGATTCCCGGGTCGGGCAAAACGTTATTGGGTTTTTTCATCAGGAATTTCGCAGTAGCAGCTTCGTAGTTTGGATTAGTGCCTGGTTGATGGCAATAGGCACACCCCCTATTACTTGGGACTTAAAATATAACCGTCAAAATGTGGATGTACAATTAGGTACACCTACTCTGCCTAACCCTTCGGGGACAGCAGACGTGTTGATGTTATGAGGCCTAGACGAGTGACAGTAGCTTTAAAATGTTTCGTATTTCTATATCGACTTTCGACAGGAGTGAAATAAGTATCCACCTTAAAGTCTTTTTTTTTTTCTACCCAAGTTAAACTACTATAGTGTATGTTACCTGTCTCCGGCCTTCAATAGCACCCAAGTGACATTACTAGTGGTCGGACATCGTAACAATTCCGAGATAGTGCGTGACTTTATTTCTAAGTTAGGCTAGCGTTAACTGAAGGTAACTGGGTTTATATTACAGTGACTTAGTACCTGAATATGGCTATTATGTGGATCAGTTTGATGGAGAGATATTAAGTGGTCATTGAGATGACATGTGTTGAATTATGTGCTTTCTTCGTCTTTATCTACCTTCTTCTTTTTTTGTAAAGATGCCGCGATGGAACGACTTATAAATTTTCTTGGACCCTGTAGGAATCCACCGTAAACGCGGCGTTTTAGCGTTTTCTTAAGTCCACTAATGTGCTGATATAAAGACACTTAGTAATCTTTTCCAACATTTGCGTAATGTTTTAAAACTATAGACCAAGTCTTGTTAACATCTTGATATTTTCTTCCTTATTTACGGCTCCTTTCATTTGTTATGTATGTCGGATTCGGTTGTTGGTATGGACATAAAATGAATCGCAAGTACGCCGGAGGTGACATCACGCGACCTACATACATGTCTACCCACACCACACACAGCGTGTTTCTACAGAACCCTGTTGTTCAGCTCGAGGCGAGGGCGACATTCAATGCCTGATCGCGGCATAGTTGAGACGTCTCGGAACTAAACCCGATTCATTGTGTATAAGTTGTAATCTCAAGTAATTCGTTAGTTTTGCTAGAAACAGTGTATCGCACCCAGTGTGTTTTCATAGCACGAAACCCATCATCTGCCCACATGATGTAAGAGCCTAACGGAGTAAATCCCGACGTATCCGACATGTATATGGTGTCCTTGTTGCCATTCCCACTCATCACATGTCTCGACTTAAATATCTTCTTACTGTGTATACATTCCCTTACAAAACATACTTATAGAAGATATAGGAATTAAATATTCCAAGACCGAACATCGAAGGTCTTGTTATTCATGAAGGTATCGGGCACTACTTACCAAGTGCGTGATGATTGAAAGTATCTATAAGTACTGGGTCAGATATGTTCAGACGAAGATATGGAAGCCCATAGCAGAGGGAAAAGATTTAAGATACGGTGGAAGATAAGTGTGATGGATGATGATGTGGATAGAAAGGAGGTGACTGCTGATGTGACAGGTAGTTTATATTTTAATTTTGCTTTCTGTTTTTTTTTTTGAGAAAACAAAATACTGTTTGACATTGTAAGATGATTACATAACATCACGCCGGTAATCCCTTAAAGTTTAGGCAGAGGTGTACCCATTAGTGCACCCACATTTCGCCAGTTATCTTTAAGTTCCATGTAATAGGGGCAAAACTATTGCCATCAACCGACACAAATTGAGTCTCCGTGGCTGCTGCTGAGAAATTTCTGATGGAAAAATCCAATAACATGTGGCCCGCCCCGGGAATCGAACCCAGGACCTCATGCTCAGGCAGTCAATAATAGGTAGAGTAAAAAATTAAAAAATAAACTATGCTTAGAACGTGAGCTTAGAGAGCGTATTTTTGAATAAATCTATATTTAAGAGAAGTAGACAAAGAAGACATGCTGCGTTATCCGGAAATAAATTGGAATAAGGGTAGGAGGATGATGATAAGGACCAAGGAAGTCCTAAAGCTAAACACAAACACACCCATTTGCACCACATAAACACATAAACTTAATTACTATGGTTATTGTTTTAATTAGCCGGCTTCGTTACACGCTCTTAGATTACGGCTGCGGGCTGTGGTTTCTGGTGGGGCACGCTAAGTGGGTCACAGGCCGCAACACAATGTAGTTTGGGACACTGCCCTAGGGGGTAAGCAGAGAGAGCAGCTGTAATTGTTTGATGGTCTCCGATTTTGTGTGGAAAACGGACTGGATAGATGGATGGGAGGGGGGGGGGGTTAAAAAAAAAAACGAAAAGAAAAAATACACTGTATCACTCACGGGATATAAATTACTCTGAGTTGTCGATATTTCGACGCTGTTGCAAGCGCCATGATCTCGGGATGACTAATAAAACAAATGATGAAATGGTAATCGTTTTAGCGTCGGTGTATTCCACCCTTTATTTTTACATAAAACCTATTGTAATCATTTTCAAACAGAATGATAGAACTATTAATTACATTATGTAGTACCGTCCGATTATCTATCGTCGGTAGAAAAATTGTATGATTCGTATGTTATACAAACGGTACTGTCTGCTTGCAAACGCTTGGTCATGGGTGACGCGGTGGCAGCCATACTGGAAACCACATAGGCTAAAAAGATTCAACCCCTCAGAATGTCAATGATTAATATAATGATGAACATCTTCAAAAATCAAAATCAAAATCATTTTTATTTGTGTAACAACAAATAGAGGGGTTGAACCTTTAGGTATTGAATACAGTTCTTAAATTAAAGATAGGTCGCTATTTTATGCCACGCGGGCGTACAAATATATGGTTGCATCCAAATAAAATAAAAATTTATGAATCATGCGAGAGAATAAACACAATAGAATGATGATAAATAATAAAAAATAAAAATTATATATGTCATAATATGGAGTAATTTCTACAGTCAATGGTAAAATAAATAATTCGCGTGCCCTGGTTCGTGAATAGTGATGTTAGCAGAAAACTGATTGTTACTGCCCTTAGACTCGGATCTGGGCATATTCCATGCAAAAAATTGCCTTCATGATGAAGAAAATTGCTTCACCCATTTGTAAGGAATGTTAAGTTGTCGAGGACTTACAACATTTATTGATGGAATGTATCCAGTATGAGTCCAGTAGAAATAATTTAGTAAGGTCCCTGAATTTGAACAGAACTGATGTGGGCATGTTCCATACAATTCTATCCCAACCAAATGGCGACGTTGCCAAGGATTTGTTTAAATTCATGGCCCACGCCTTGTGAAAAGTATTATTGTTTAGCCCCCGTAGCATGACCACCGTAGACAAGGATTTCTTTGGCGGAAGAATCGACAAAATGACAGATAGTGCAAAGAAATCTGTCATTATGTCGACACAATCTGTCATTTTGTCGATTCTTGCGTCAAAGAAATCCTTGTCTACGGTGGTCATGCTACGGGGCTAGGATACGATGGGACTGACATACGCTATGCGTAAAAGTCCCTATAAATAAATAAAGAAAAAAAAAAGAAATATAATGATGACTTAAACTTATTAACCGCTATTTGAATTAGACAAAATTATACTGAAACAAGCGTATAGCTTACTTATTCTTAATTCCTCGATTTTCGTTCCATTTCCAGATTCCCAATGGACATAAATTTATTTTCCCAATAAAATACTCCAATGAAGCCAATAATAGGTAATTGTACGTCCATTAAAATCTGTTCCCAAGGGCTTGCCATGGTTCAACTGGGACTGCGGGAAAAATGACAGATTATTAAGTTATTTCTGAATGCAATTATGTCCGTCCGTATTTACGTTAACTAGAATGTGACGAATTTTGTGATAATAATATAAATTACGAAACAATTCGTAAAATTCTGTGACTATTTTAAGAAATTTAACGTGATTCATATTGTTATCCTATTATGATTCTGCTAAAACGGCCATTTTAGGCCCCAGGTGGCCTACTACTACTAATACAACAGGAATGATTCCAGTGTGGGAAAGAGATGGCGCTAGACGACCTGTATAGCTCTGTCTCTTTCCCACACTGGAACTACTCCTGCTTTATGATGTCATAGTAACACATGAAAGGTTCCATAGCCCAAAGTAATATTATTTCTTAAATTATGAAAACAAAGTTCTTCTTTTGGTACTTATCTCACTGTTCTATAGCAAGTAGGCAGACAGACCTCCATACAAAAAACTTATCAGAATATATTAAGTAGATAACCCATGAATGAAAAGCCGATGGTCCCGGCTGTCATTTGTAGATCTTTGATAATCGTTAGAGGTAGATTGTGGCTCCAAAGTCTGACAACCAGTCTTACCAAGGGACATCGTATTTTCCGGTAGTAACTGGGTTGTGGAGGTCAAATAGGCTGTCGCTCCATGTAAAATACTGGTATTCAGCTGCATCCGGTTAGACTAGAAGCCGATCCCAACGTAAAAGCCTAGGCAGATGAAGAATTGATGACCCATGAATGGAAAGCACAAACGCACCGAGTCTCCATTTCTCATTTACTATGTGTCTGTTAATTTGAATATTTGCTAGTAAAATGTTCAAATGTGGAATGTTTATTTCGAAACGTTTCGTTTTAGAGCTTACTACCACAAAGCGAAGAGAATTTAATTTAGTTTTGCGTTGTTTCATTTGGTTTACATGGGAATGCTGAAATGGGACGTCAGAATATGCAGTCTTTTATCATTCATTTATTACTACTGCCATTTTGTGTAAATTTCTTATTTCATAGTTCCATTTTGCCGGCTGTCATTTGTAGATTTTTGACAGTCGTTACAGGTAGTCAGTGGTCCGAAAGTTTGAAAACCAGTCTTATCAAGGGGTATCGTATTTCCCGGTAGTAACTGGGTTGTGGAGGTCAGATTGGCAGTCGCTCTATGTAAAATAGTGGTATTCAGCTGCATCGGGTTAGACTGGAAGCCGGCTCCAACAAGGTTGAGAATAGGCTAGGCAAATGATAGCGATTGTTCTATTTTCTAGACGATATTAAAAAAATAGTCCTTAATTGGACATCAATGAAAAAATGATGTTAGTCTAGCTAGCAATTGAATAATAGAACTTTTAAAAGACACTGTTATGTTAGAAACTCACTTAATCAAGAACTGAATTATTACATTACAATTTGGTGTTTATGTAGATAACTAAGTGATCTAAACTGCCCAAGAATGTTGCTTGAAATTCTGGTAATACCTACCGGATTTTGGTTTTTTCCACTTCATCTTTTATTGTTCTTGAAGCACAACTAGTACGTACTTTTATATTATTTCTCTCTAAAAAAAAACAAACTAACCCGGAAACTTGTACATGTAACCTGTGTGTACACACATCGTGAAATCAAGCCATACATCTCCAGTATAACCTGACCTCACATCATACCGAAACCCTAAGCAAGGCGAGGTCAGCTCATTCTGGATAGAACAACTGGGCATGTCTTTCCATAATCCTACCCCTGTGGGCCACCCATCCCGTTCCAGTCAAAACTATACGTGATTCGGGTCCCAATCGTCTATGGATTGCTGACCGGAACACTGTATGATCGCTATGAACTCTTTGTTTTGTCGAAACCCTTCGTTGGCGAACAAACGGGCTTAGCTTGGATCTTGTACGTACTGGGGTTAAGGATTTAAGGAGCGTTTTGCTTTGAAAAGTAGTTATGTTTAAGACTAGCTTCCGCCAGTGGCTTCACCAGCGAAAAAAGAAATTAACGCAACAGTTTTAAAAATGATTATCCTGTGTCAGGACCAACAACCAAACTCCGGGCTACTTCTACGTTTTTAATGGAAAAACCAGTATTAGGCCCACGAGCGCCATAAAAACTCTGACAACCGGTTAGGTAATAACCAAACGAAAAAAAAAGGGGAAAAACCCAACAGCACTCTTTGCCCGACCCAGGAATCGAACCCAAGCAAGCGCGATCGACGGTTTTTATTTTTATTAATTTTTAACTTATTTTTATTTAATTTTTAATTTTGATTGTGGACATTTTATTTGACATGAAACATTATTGTGTTAATTTAATTTTCATATATTATTTAGTTATAATAGTAGTGTGTGGTGGGTATTTATGTGTCTCTGATTTTAATTAATTACTAACATTATTTTTAAGTGTACCTACTAAAAAAATTATGGATCATTCATTGTGTCTGAAATAAATGAATTGAATTGATATTTGAAGAAGCGAAAAAGTTTTTCACTTAAAACAGCCTTTTGAGAGCGATTAGTTAATAACTATCTCAGTAACGACTACATTCCAGTCCAGGCTAACAGTTCCACTGAACTTTAAAATAAAACTTTAATAGCCTAACTTTGCCAATTACCGGGACTTCGTTTTAATGGTAGCCCTGGGATATGGGCCGAAAGTTTTAGTTAAATAAGGTTTGAGGAACATGCAATATGCAGGTATTTTTCGCTTGGTCATCATTCTCTTGCCCTTATCCCAATTCATTTGGAGTCGGCGCAGCATGTCTTCTTCTTCCATACTTCTCTATTACTCGTTATCTCATTAGACAGCTCCTTTCTTGCCATATCATTCTTAACACAGTCCATCCATCGTTTTTTTGGTCTTCCTCTACTCTTATACCCATTCACATTCATTCTCAAAACTTTCCTCACGACATTTTCCTCATTCCTCCGCATCATGTGCCATGGGACTTGGTCGCTTGGTATGATCATTTTAGTCTCTCGCTCTCTTTCTCTCAAAAAAATTGGTCCTTAAACCAAACATCCTCTATACAGGGTGATTGGTAATTGGGTGCATTCCTTGAAGTGGGTGATACTAGACCTAATTTGCATCAATTTTGACCCAATAACTTGGGGCACAAACTGGATTGATTTGGAGAAATCGTTCTTTAACGATTTTTTGGAATATTTTTATCTGCCCTTTAATTATTATTTATTTTTGCCTTTCCGGATGTTAAAGTGATATTTTTCTGTTAGCTCATAAACGAATGGATCCTTCGAAAAACAATTTATTAAAAAAAAACCACTGACATTAGAAATAAAAAGCCGTGAAGATTATATTTTGAAATTTTCTTGAAACTTCCTTTGTTTTTAGAGGCAGTTTTAGTATGACACTAGTATTAATTACAATAACGACTATCTTGTCGCATCATCTGCCTAGCCTGTTCCCAACTATGTTGGGTCGGCTTCCAGTCTAACCGGATGCAGCTGAATACCAGTATTTTACATGGAGCGACTGCCCACGACTTTGTAGTCGCTCCATGTAAGATCAATAAATTGAAAAAAAATGAAATATATTGGTATTCAGGTGCATCCGTTTAGACTGGAAGCCGACCCTAACATAGTTGGGAAAAGGCTAAGCAGTTGATGATGATGAGTATTAAAAAAAAATGTGATGGCAATCAAATGAGAGTAAGAGATCTAAATAAAACAAAATGTGGATATGTCTGTATGTCCCTTCATATATTTTATTCGGGGTCAGGCTGTCCTAAGTTTTCATACCAAAAAGGCAATCGGTCCCAAAAGTTTGTGCTTCCGAATAGTATATATTGTAATAAAAACTTTCCCGACACACATTTACCAAAATATTGACATCACACTATCAGATTATGTCAAAACTTCCAACTTCCAAATGTGCGGGCGTGTTCAACTGTTTTCATTATTTGAAATAATATTTATAGGAGACTAGTTTTCGCCCGCCCGGCTTTGCCCGGTTGATGTAGTAGGTACTATCGGTAAGTAGTACTCTTCCTACCTATGTGCCAAAATTCATCGAAATAAGTTCAGCCGTGCAAGCTTGAAAAGGTAATTGACAGTGATGGACGAGCTATTATTATTAATATATAAATATAATTAAACTGAACATCAACAAGAATTTGTGTGGTATACTACAACTAAGAAACCCGACTACTGAAAATCACGCTCTAATTAAATTCGGGGTTTTCAAGGTAAAATCGACTCCTCCTGTTGATGAAGTCGGTTAAAATGTAGCCTATATTACCCGGACCATAATATCGAATCGATTGACACGTTATTCATTAAAATCGGATGAATAGTTTAGGCGCTACGGAGGAACGTACGTAAATACAAACACATACATACATAGACTGCTAAAATCATAACCCTCCCTTTTGGCTTCGCCGTAGTTGGGTAAAAACAAGTAGTTATTTGTTAGATATCATTTTGTACCCTTTCACAATGTTTTCCTATTTAACCCAAAGGTTGACTGGAAGAATTTGCCTTGTGCCATTAAATCCGCCTATGTACCACTATTGTACCTACATGAAGTTTAAATAAATAAACATCAATGAGTAGGTAAATAAAACTTTCCTGCTATTATTTATTAATACTATTGCTAAACTTTCTGATCCAAAACACAACAATTTCTTCTTGATTGACAATTTCCTTAAATAGAACTTTATATGAAAAAATCCTTTATTAACCACGTATAAAATCAATAAACCAAAACAAATAAGGAATCAAACGTAGCCAAAGCTATGCGTTAACTTAATATATTATGTACAAGACACACATAACAAAAACTAGAACGGGACGTGATCAACGTCTTTATTGCTTTTCATATCATGTGGATTTATATCACAAACCGTATTTATTATAGCATCAGCCTGTTTATTATGTTGTTAATAAAATATTATTCGATAAAGATGAAGATATTGACATTACTGATTAAGAATTAATTTGAGAAAGTGTGTGTGATTGTGAATGTGAAGTGAAAGCTTGTTATTTATTGTGTTTTTCTTTTATTTTTAATATTGGGAATGGGACATGTATTAAGGGTGTAACAAGACCCTTTACTAAGCCGAAAGGCACTTGTTCTCTCCTTCATTGCGATATTTTTTTTGTTCTAGACCATACCTGGGAACCTTCTAGTTACGGAGATTTTAGGGAGTCAAAATTTCAACTTTTTCACAATTTTTTTTTTTAAACCATGTTTTTAATGTAAGTACCTTACATACTTTAAATACCTCCACGACCCCCGTACTATTCAATCCATCCATCAGCACAATGTTTTGAGTGCTACCGTAAAACGTGATTTTTCACCCTAAAAAAAAGTCTTTCACTGCACAATTTTTTGCTTAGTTACTTAGTTTAATGTACAGAATGCTTGGTTGACGGTTTCGCGAAGGGTCCGTTTACACCCTGTATACTTACACAAGTGATATTTGAACAATTATTAAAAGCTGCATTTACTATTTGATTACTAAAGCTGCCTCATTGGTCTAGTGGTCGCATGCGGTACTGCAGGCTGGCTTAAGGTCTTAGGTTTGATTCCCAGGTCGGGAAAAACGTTATTGAGTTTTTCCATTAGGAATTGCTCAGTATTAGCCCGGAGTTTGGATTGAATTTGGATTTGTGCACGGTTGATGGTAATAGGCTCGCCCTGTGTTACATGGAACTGAAATTTTAAAGGCGAAATATGGATGTTATTTAGACACTTGCCTATCCCTTCTGGGAAATACAGACGATATGTTAGGCTTTAATGTTCCACCAAGTTAGGAAATTAATTAAATATTAGGCAAAACTAAGAAAAAAAAAAAATTTTGCTTTAATTTTCTTTCATAAAAAAAATAAAATTGCAAACTAACGACGTTAATGTTTTCTTTTATATAAATAGAAATTTGTATGGTGTACATCTTTACATAGTATAAAACAAAGTCGCTCCCACTGTCTGTACGCTTAGATCTTTTAAACTACGGAACGGATTTTAATGCAGTTTTCAGTAATAGATAGAGTGATTATTACTTTATTTATTTTTAAATATTTCTGTACAAAGTAAAATGAAAAATATTTAAAAATATAAAAGATGCCCACCGGCACGGGAACAGTGTCCGAGCTACCGGTGGGCAGGGCTCTTGAGAGAGGAACCTCCTAACGATTCGCGTCGTGTCCAGAAGTACTGCTTTATGAATCAAGCCCTTGATCCAGGTGCCAAGCGAGAGCCTCCTCAGATGTTGGTCGAGGCTATTGGCTGTTAAGCCATTGGCCGACACGACTATCGGCACAGTGACTGCTGTACTCACGTCCCACATGTCGACAACCTCACGAGCCAGATGTAGATATTTGAATTGTTTATGTTTCTCTGCTTTCACGAGGTTCATAGATTGATTATTATTAAGGTTTATAATATTTCACCCGTGCGAAGCCGGGGCGGGTCGCTAGTACTTAATATAGAAAATTCTATCTATCTACATTCCACCGTGAGAATTCAAACAGGAAGATACCCTGTTCAAATTCTCATCATGCTGTCAATGTTCGTATAATGTTTTTCCCTTTATTGTTCAATTCCAATACGATTATATTTTAATGCAGGAACAAAATATAAGTAACACCTGTAAAGAATATCGATTACTACACAATGAACACTGAATCGTATCAAAAGATCTTACCAGCTGATAGTCATATAGAAATCGGCTAAGTGCGAGTCAAAACACGAAAGATATCCCGTAGGTTTATAGAGATTCATAAAAAACATCATCTGAACTCAAAGTTTACAGTTTCATTTATTTACCGAATATTTGATGTGGATAGTTGGTAGAATTCTCATCATCATTATCATTGACAGCCTTGTTCTGTCCACTGCGGAGTCAATACTTCCTTGGTCTGCGCGAGTTTCGCCCAAGTACCCGCGACCTTCTGAATGTCGTCATCTGAACCTAACTATTGCAGCCGGCTTGCGGACATAGACAGTGCATTTTTATTTCGCTTTGATGAAGACTTCATCTATCGCGAAACAGGAAGCTCCAATTTTTTGAGCTCGCCTCGTTCGTTTTTCGTTGAAGACTTAACTAAAACCCTTTCAGGATGCTCTCATTTTCTAGCTCTTCAATGAAGATTTAACTGATGCGAGCCATAATCGCAGTTACACACTTTTTTATCTCACTTGGCTGGTTCATACATTCTCTTAGTAAAATATATAGCTTACGATAAAAATCATTTGCCCCACACTAATGTTTTTTTTTTTGTACTTCGTCGCACTCGGGTTCAAAGGCTACTAGGACTAGCTACACGACTGCACCAGTGCAAATAGGTCTTAAGGTAAGGTACCAAAATTTCGGGAAGTCGACAGATTTTCATGATATCGAAACGGGTAGACCATTTCATCACGGAACCCTAAAACCACAAGTCATATAAAACCGTGTTGTCTTATATCAAAATTATGTAAATGACATAACAATGGATGTTCCTATGTGTTACGAGGTCTGAATAGGAATGTGTTACCGATTATCACATAATAGAACACTTACATATATGCAGTTGCATTGTTACAATATTTGTATGAATGCGTTTGATTGTTTTTATGAATGGTTATGGGTGGTTCATTGATATGGATGTCAAAGAAGACGTTATGGTGAATAGTATTGTATGAATTTATTTAGGCATGTATTTAACGCGGCGACAAATTAATCTGTTTTTTTTTTATATCAGCCTGCTCTGTCCCACTGCTGGGCAAAGGCCTCCCCCATGGCTTTCCAATCCTGCTTACAATTTGCCCTCTCTGACCAATCCGTTAAGAATGAGTCCAGATCGTCACGCCAGCGTTTCTTGGGCCTGATTTTAGGTTTTTTAAAATAACTAAAATGGGCAGCAAAAATAGTAGGTTGGCAGCTACAATTAACCACTAGATTATAGATAAGGCGTAGGGTTTAAAGTAACGTAACCTAACCTAGATATTCTCCTTGCCGCAATGACCAGATAAATAGTTACTTACTTGGTACAATAGTCGCCCATTCAGTATATTCGTCGCCAGTAAATTTTTATTCGCCCGATTAATTATTTCCCATTTATTTAAATCAAAAAGTTTTTTTTTAGATTTTTGATACAATTCTGTGTAGGAAAAAGGAGCCCAGAAAATGAAGAACCAACTCAAAATTTTGTACTTATTATTTTCTTACAATAACTATCAAAAACATGCCGTTAACTAACCCAACACAATAACAGTAAATTAAACAAGGAAAGTTAAATAAAAGCTTGTAAAATAAACCTCATTCATATGCAGTAAAGTCTAAACTAGATATTCATTGGGATACATAAATTATGATAATCACTTTAATGATAGACTTTGTACATAGAAACACCTACGTGTTATTGTTGTTAAATTATAGAGTATTCGGCCTTAACCTAGATATTGAATTTCGGCCTCGGTCAATGACAGTCTGAGTTTACACTAGTTTTCTAACTTTTTGTTAAAAACTAGCGTAAGGTTTTCGTATAAATTATTACTGTAATGTAATCCATAATTCAACTAAATTATAAAAAAAAACATTTCGTAGGTACAGTTGCGTACATCATGTTTATCAAAATTAAAAATACATTTAAATTCTGTATTCTGTCAAGTCACGTTTTACTGTGAAACAGGTTTCTTAAAATTAAAAGAGATAGGTCATGAACACATTGAACATGTCGGAAGACTACGAGAGATAACTCAGGAATTTCAAATGTCCATGGACTTGCAAGTGCGAGACCATGCCCATAGTATTGTGTAAACGTACTTCCTATTCAGTGCGTAAAAAACCTGCTCATGTTAGCACATTACATCAATTAATGAAAATCAAAGTAGTTGCAACGTTGTCAAATAGGTAGTTGAGTACGTAGAGCCATCTGTTGTTAAAGTAGGTATACAGTTTGCTAAACAAAAAGTTTTTAATTCGCAATATATTGAGGTAAATAAACGTTTATTGAACTGATATCACATCAATATTCAACACAGCCACGTCAAAGTCAAAAGTCATGCGACGACGTAAAAATTTGACGTTAGCAAAATACCATTCACGTAAATGTCATCATGTCTCGAGATTCGATAAAAACGTCTCAGAAATTCAATGAGACCTATTTCATGTCATCGTTTGATGCCCTTCAAGGCTTATCACATCCAATTACGTGTGTCAAGATGTCACTCCACTTGATTTGGATTAACCAGTTACTCCAGTTAGCCACTTTACCTGATAACTGGCCAAGGTTGGGACAGCTACAGAGGTTTAAAGAAAATTACCGTGATGTAAAGTCTAAAATTACTTAAAAGAGATTTAGTGCTGTTTAAGTTTCTTAATTTTGAACTTCTGAATTGTTCCGTGCGTAGGTTTTAAGTACCTGTATCGAATTAATGTCTTCATTTATTTCATGTAATGTGTTAGGTAGTTGTAATTAATTGGTACAAAATGTGTGCGCGACCGTTAATTTGACGTCAAGAGTCAGAACAAGTAGGGTTCCAGATTCCAAATACTATAAATATAACGAAATATGGGTTCAATTCTTTCAAATCACTACTAACTTTTTTCCGTCGTCCACGTGGAGGTCGAAAATCATGTCATATCGTAATACCGTCAATCATCATGTTTACCAACCATCCAAAGTGGTTCTGCCATTCAGGCGTGAAACGGTAACAGACAGACAGCTAAGACTTACTTTCTACTTAATACTATTAATATGGAATAGCTAAAAAAACCCTTGTTACCAGAATGCTATGATCGGAATACAAAATTGTATACTTACTTCTGCTTATTTAAACTTAAACAATGACCTAAGATCTTACTAGACTTCCTTATTTCTCATTCCTAAAACTAATTTAACTCTAAACAATACTAATAATAACCAAATTACGTCAGAAGCCGCGCTTAACGACGGACAATTAAATCTTGGTTTAATGTATTAACCGTCTGCTAGTAACGGTTCTTTGAAAGTAGGCAAAAGTCGCGAATAATTATAGGATTTAAGCATGCAATTTATAATGATTCATTATTATTTTCTCACGTTAGGTATGTTTTGTAAGTATACCGTTAGCATTTCGTCATTCTTTAAAAAGAGATTCATCATTTGCCTAATCTTTTCTCAACATTTTGGAGTCGGCTTCTGGTCTTACTGGAGAAAGTTGAATACCAGTATTCTACGTGAAGCGGCTGTCTGTCTGACCTCCACCACCCACTTACTGGATAACAGGATACCGTTTAATAAGACTTGTCTAAAAGAGATCGGCAGTGTTAGATTCTTCATTGCATAAATATTTGCTAGGTTTTGAATTTGTGTTGATGTGACACGACATACAAAAATTACAAAAAAATTAGCCTTAATTTGCTAGTCGCACCTATGAACGAGACTTTCTCACGGAAATTACGTCTTCGAATAGGTAACTGCGAAAACAGAAAACATAGAAACTATTAAGCAAAATGCGACGCTTAAATAATTGGTATTTATTTAGTATCCGCAGTAGTAAACCATTGCAAAATTAAATTAACTAATACCTTCAAATAATAACATAACATACTACCTCATTTATTACATTCTCTTTACAAAAAAAAAAGTATATAAAAGTACCGAATAAAGCCAAACACAGCCACGAAAAAAATAGCACATTTGCCATTAATATTCCAAAGCAAATCATTCAAAATTAATTACACAGTGCCAATCTAACCATGACAGCTGGCAAAAAAGTTAACGAACAGTCAATTCATAAGTTTTTTGTAACACTTTTGTGTTCGACTGCCCTTGAGGGTGTTCCATATTTGGGCCTCTTTGAACCAAGCGATCTCATACAACTGGCCAGTGTTTTGTTATTATGTTGGTACATTGTGTTAGGGGGAGGACATGATGATGTATGCGATTATTTTTATTAGTATACAGTATGGCAAAAGTAGCCACAGCTGGTGTTGGAAAGAAAATATTGATTATGGTAGTAAAAGGATTAAAAAAATAACCTCCTATTTTTTTTCAGATTGTTTCTAGTGATTTTGGTGGTTATGAAGTGAGAATACAATAGCAATAACACGTTTTTTTTAACTGAAATGCTGAAACTGCGAATGCCTGCTGCGATGCTTACATTATCCTTTTGATTTTATCTTTTGTGTCACTACATAGTATAAAACAAAGTTGCTTCCCGCTATCCCTACGTATGCTTAGATCTTTAAAACTACGCAACAGATTTTGATGCGGTTTTCAGTAATAGATAGAGTGACCCAAGAGAAAGGTTTATATATATATATTGCTCCCATGCGAAGCCGGGGCTAGTCGCTAGTATAAAATATAATAATAGAGGTCTTTATGTGAAATGGTGAAATGAGGTTGTATTTTGAGATACTCTGCTAACCCTGCGGGGATGTCAGGTATGACGGTATATTATTTATTATCTACCAAGTAAAAACACATGTAGGTATATTGTAAACTACATTTTTGTAAGCTAACTTTAACTAACTTAGACCATTGTTCAAACAAACCAAACAAAGTGGCGCTAGGTACATGCTCCATATTAAAACAAGCTTATCCCTTTTGTATTGACCTTCTATAGATGACGTAATGCTCAGCTGCAAATGTTTTACTTGTCCCGCCATATTTAGAAGTCTAGCCATAAACCACTAAACTAAATACTGGTTAATTGTGACTGCCATGTTTACATAGTCACTAGCTGATGTATGCCTATTTCTCGATAATTTAATGCCGTCATTTTTGTGACAAAGAATTTTTCAGCGTAAGTTCTTTGATTAGAAAATAATGTGATCAACAATGATGATGTATGTTTGGAAATGAATAAACTTTAATATCAATATGTTTTGTTTTGATTCAATAAAATAGTTACTAATGGGGAAGTGGCCAGCTGGGCATAAACCGGACTAATGAAATCGATCTATTACTTAATTGGAATATTTTTTCTATTTTACTCTTTCCGACATTTCAATTTCTAAATATATTTGTTTTACCTGCCTGCCTGTTTTTCATTCCCAGAATTTATGTTTTTCAAAAAACTGTTTCAAAAGTAATTTTGTTAAAAGTGTAAATAAACCGTGTTTAGCCACTTGTACGAAACTCGTATACTTTCGTTAGGTTCGTTTCGTTCGTTTAGTTAGTAGAAAATGTGTCCCGTAGATACAATTATGTTTTTATATTCCTAAATTCATATTTTCTTACGTTTTTTGCAATTTGCAGGTCAGTGTCAGGTTGTATTTTGATTAAAACGTGATTTGCGACCCTGTCAAATACGGCTTCACAGAGTTTTCTCTAAGTTCATATAATCCCACTAGCTGTTGCCCGCGACCTTCGTCCGCGTAAAAATTTATTGCCTATAACCTTCCTCGATAAATGGGCTATCTAACACTAAAATAATTTTTCAAATCGAACCAGTAGTTCCTGAGATTAGCGCGTTCAAGCAAACAAACAAACTCTTCAGCTTTATAATATTAGTAAGTATATTAAATGTCAATTTTATAAAAACCCATTTAAGCTATAACTTTTCAAAGTCATTCAACTGCACAGTGTGAACAAAGCGTTACAATGACGTCCGTCCGTCAAGTTTGCTTATAACCTTAGCATGTGGTAGTACCACTCCCACGTGGGTCCCATGCAACGGGTGTTTAGTTTTGTCATCACTGTCAATAACATCACGGTTTTTTATTTGTTCGTCTTGTTTCGGTTTTGATATGATGTTGGTTATTTTAATTATGAACTGAAAATTAGGTGTCACGACTTAAGAAAGAAAAGTAAAGTCTGGAAGTGACGCACATATACAAGCAAGTTTGGACACAAAAGCAATCTTATTGTAATTAGAATAAAGATCATTATGATTTGTACAGACTTGTCAGCGGCAAAAAGCGAACAGAAACCTTATTTTAACGTCTATAAAGATCACTATAATTTTGACAGTGGTGCCCAATCAGAAGTAAATTTACTGCAGAAGAACAGTATCTAACAAACCAGATTTACCTGTCCTGATTTAACTTATTTACTGTGATTTTGAACATATTGAAAACAACATTGAAAGATCATAGTGATTTTGACAGCAATATAAAATTAAAGGTAAAGTTACTGTGAAAAAAAGTAGAGTTTTGGAACTGTCAGTAATTTATTAATATTCATTCATTAATATTATAAGAAGTAGGCAAGCTTTTGGCTGATACCTACCACACAGTCTAGTAATATTTGCATAGCGTAGGAGATGTACTAGAATTTGCGTCTACGCATGCTTGACTATTCAGATAGTCTAAATACATAACTGAAAAGGTCAGTCACTTAGTCAACGTATAATAAATCAAAGAAGAATAAAATTATATCATCGTCATGCTCTTGTCCTATTCCAAATTTATTTGGAGTTGATGCAATGCTTCTTGTTGGTTGTGTATCTGTATCTGGTTGCTCACAATGGGCCTCATCAAAAGGCTTAAAGTCACCCAAAGGGCAATGGAGAGGGCTATGCTCGGAGTTTCCTTGCGTGATCAAATCAGAAATGAGGACATCCGCAAGAGAACCAAGGTTACCGACGTAGCCCGAAGAATAGCCAAACTTAAGTGGCAGTGGGCAGGGCACATTGCTTGCAGAACGGATAGCCGATGGGGCCGAAAAGTTCTGGAGTGGCGACCGCGAACCGGAAGACGTTGCGTTGGAAGGCCTCCCACTAGGTGGACCGATGACCTGGTAAAAAGTGCAGGGATCCGCTGGATGCGCGACGCACGGGACCGGTCAATGTGGCGACACTTGGGGGAGCCCTATGTCCAGCAGTGGACGTCTTTCGGCTCAAATGATGATGATAATGATGATGTAGCTTACCATGCAATTGTTCACACAAGAAAAAAAGACTTTTACCAGTTTGCTCTATAAAGAGTTTCTTCCAGGGTACTTTGAAAACTCATTATTAATTTCACTACACGTGTATCCGAACACGATTTGCAACTTCCGAGTGTATCTAATCTAAGTGTTAAGTGTCAGCTTATAAAAAAACGGTCACAAACATTGTTTGAAGCGCAAAAAAGCGATTTGAATTAAAAATTAAAGAGATAAAATTACAAACCAGCATTGGTTATTAGTTAGCCACAGGGATGGTTACGGGGCCTGGTCACTAGGATGACTAAGGCCGTGATGGTCACAAGGATGACTATTGGAAGCCACAGGGATGGCTGTAAGCCCAACCGATATTGCTGGATTGAATTATTACCAAAGAAAAAAAATATCTTGATAATTATGAACCGTGGTTTCAAAAAAGAACAACTTCGTTAACCAACAATCATAATCTTTATCTTTCTTTACTGAAACAAAACATGACACACATACACATGAGTAAGTGTAACCATTATATGCCCTGCAAAAGATTACTCAATATAACATTTTTGTATCATATTTTTCCTTGTCCATTGTACGTTTATTATTAAGTGGCAAACACACTTGTGTGCGAATACAATGCGTTGCTTGGGTGGATTCCAAACGGTTATGTTATGCCACTTGACCTGTAATGTAACTGAAGCGGATTCTGAACGGTGTTGTGATGTAAAGCATATTTATAATTCTTTTATTCTTTTATTCTTTTATCGTGCTTGTTAGTGATCCTAATATTTTTATGATTTTTTTTCCTGTTTTTACCCTAGGGAACCTGTAATTGACTTAGTGTTACGTATATATAACTGTTATAGTGGTTGGTTATCCTGTTTATAAATATAATGAGGGCATTCTATGATATCAATAGGTATCAGCCCGTAATATTTGCCATTACAAATCACCTTTGATTCACCCCCCCCCCCCCCCTACATTCACTTTTAATTGTGCTTGTATAACGCGTGTTTTCTTTCACAGATTTATCTCCTTTTCAGTAAATTGGTGGTACTAAATAAGAAAGTTCCTTCTTAATTATGATATCCCCTTGAGCGCCAAGCCTCCGTCTGTCTTTTTGATTTTTGGGAAAAATGGAGAATTCGTCAATATAAAAGCATTAACACGGTGTATCACTTTCCTGGATTCGTTATCAGTTTACCTAACTAATTATACCATTCAATAAACAATTAAAACTGATTTCATCTCTCAATGATGTGATATGTTTTCATTTTGACAAAGTTACATTTGGAGCATTTTCCCCTATGCACCTATGCGGTATTTTGCGGCACTCAAGACGATACACAAAAAGTCCCATCAAACCCAGTTCTACAAAAGACCGTGTGTGCCAAATTATGAACGAAGGCAAACAAAAAAAAAAATATAGACTCGCATTTGAGCACTATCTCAATTCTCACCATCAGGTACAACGATTATGTGTTCAACGATAGAATAGAATAGAATGCTTTATTTGCTAAGAATGTAGGTATTACAGATCAGTTGTTAAAATACTGAGGTTCCATGTAGGTACATTCTGCTTTTTAGGCATGCAAAATAAACGTTATAACATTAGAAACAATATAAAAATTAACTAAATGAACTAAATGTAAAGAAACACGCAAACTAATAAACATCTAACAGACATTTGTTTAAGGTTGTATACATGAGGTTTTGGTACATCATACACTCTAAGGCTACAATTTTTATTATTCAGTAAAATTCTAAATGTAAATTATTTCTTAATTAAAGTGTCTTACCGGCTAAAAAATCTGTCACAGAATAATAACATTTATCTAGAGAGTAGAGTGGTAAAACGCTTTTAAAATAATTTAAATGGTTGCTGCCTAATGTTGTTAGGAATAGATAGTACGAACTTACCAAGAAGAATGTTAAGTGTCCCATTCATATAATTACAGCTATCTGATATCATACGTATAAAAGATATCACATTTATTCGCAGCTTCATTAAAGTCCAGACAAGACGAAGAAATCTAATTTAGTCTGCACGAGCGAACAATCTCTTGAACGGACGTGCCTTCCGTGACGTGTCGACATAATAAAAATATTTGTAATTAACACGTATTAGGTGTTATTTACTTTGTTTTCTGAATGAATATAATATAATAAAACCGGGCGATCTATCTTTTAGAACTGACCCCAGACACCATTCTCTATTCAAGATTGTGCATTTTACTAACCAGAGCGCACGTTTTTTTTTTTGTTAATGGCTTCTCGCAGGTCAACCAAGGAGGTTGTCGTCTGCTTAATTGGCCTCCAGCTATGGACACTAAAACCACTTAGAAATTAAGCGAATACACGCCAAGGGGAGAGGAGGAGGAGTGCCAGTAAAATTATGTGTAAAGAAATAAAGATTCATGCTCCAGAATCATCGTGAGGAAACCAGGATGCCTGAGAGATATGTCTATGTTAAGCCAAGTCAGAGGCCCATGGGCGGCATAAAAACTCTCATACCTAGTTGGTTAGGCACTAACCACACGATAAAGAAAGTAGATGATCATGATTATAATTATTATCATTAATATTATCTAGTATGTTCTGGAAGACCGTCCCGAGTTGAAATTTCAGCTACTTCATTAATACGGCAAAAACGGGCGTGCTTGTATAGCACCATGCAAGAACACTACCCGTCGACTTTAACGTGCTAATCAAAGCGCCACAAGATCCTTGTCGCACCATAGATCGTTTCTGACACCAGCTCACAATCATCAACAATCCTCCTTTGTACAAACACCAGCAATCCCTTGGTCAATACAACAACAGAACTGCCTTTGTACTGAACGGGCGTGTAGGTGTGATGTGGCAATCATAACATGTACCTATTCACAAGATAACTTGCTCCTTTGTGTTGTTAACATGTTTATTTATAGCAGTTTTATTGATATTGTAGGTGAGGCCAATGGTAAAGGAGCAGTGTATGGATCTTGTTGCGTTATCGTCATTTCCTCAATGTAAAATATTCCATTGCTTTAAATCATCATCATCATCATTCTCTTGCCCTTATCCCAATTCATTTGAGGTCGGCGCAGCATGTCTTCTTCTTCCATTGCTTTCCATCATTTATTAACATCATACCTGTAATCCCCCGATTAGGCAGAGGTGTACCTAATAGTCCACCCACATTTCGCCGGTGATGTTTAAGTCCCATGTACCTAATAGGTGGCGTACCCATTGCCATTAACCGAGAAGAAATTCTTGATGGAAAAACCCAATAACACTTTGCCCGACCTGGAAGTCAAACCCAGGACGTCTTGCTCAGCAGTCGCGTTTGCACCCACTAGACAAATGAGGCATTTTTTTTGTCGCTGAAAAATCACAAAAATCAAATGTAACAACACGTAAAACAGAACAGTTACCAACTTAATTTACAATACCTACTTATGGCAAAGAGATTTGCTCCATACGGGAATCAAATTCGGCACCCTCCGTAGCGAAGAAGCAATCGCTCACTTACTCGCCAAACCTACTTTTCTTATTAAACTTTACATTAATAATATAAAACTACATTAATAAATAAAAATTACAATACTATATCCTTAATTCATTACGGTTATAATTTAAATTATTAACAGGGGTCAAGTACGGTCAAACCATCAATTAGAGATAAAATTTTGCTCTTATAGTTGAGGAAAATTAAATTCATTCATTGTTTAAATACCAACTTTGATGATTAGGTATTTAGCGCAGAGGTAAATGACTGTTTTATTACATTTGTTTAGTTAGATAAAGAGATTCGTCATTTTCCTTCCGCAACTGGGCAATGACCTAGTCTTCTGTTCAGGTAAAAACGCATGTTTTATCTTAAATTTTTAGTGTTATTTACCTATCAGCTGTTTTGTATTTTCCTGTATAATTGTTAACTGAATTTAATGCGTGGCGACATCTATACCGTCACATGCGAACTAAATCCACAAATTATGTGTCGTGCTACTAAAGTTACATAACATAACATCACGCCTGTAATCCCCGAAGGGTTAGGCAGAGGTGTACCAAATAGTACCCCCACATTTCGCCAGTTATGTTTAAGTCCCATGTAATAGGGGGCGAGCCTATTGCCATTGACCGGGCGCAAATCCAGACTCCTTAGCTGCTACTACTAAAGTTATCCGCGTGGTTGTCATGATAATAATACACAAAAACCTGACGAGGGACGACCAACCGTCGTCGGTCAGGTAGTACTGTAGCCCACACACCACCCGTCTAGTCGGAGGATTTATTAACACTATTTTGTCATAATCATATTTTCTTTGATACCTTTTTAATGTGTGAGGGGTAAGTATCTTCTAGGTACCCAAAATAAGAGAGAACTGAGAGTAAAAAAATAAAACAAAATATTTGAAATTGGAACAGCTCTGTTATTATACCATGTTCGTATTTCCGAAGACAGACGATGATTACCGAAACGTCTTTGCTAGTTTACCAGTACCTACATCTGATCTTGGTCATCTGAATAAATGAATGAATGAATTCCTTACTTTAATTTGCCAATATCCTATCTACCATCACGTCCTTCAAACACCAACTCATCTAAAGTAAATACTGCCGCAAACAAACTAAGTCAAAAGTATTAACGGTTAACGACATCAAATGCCGATGAGCACAGCTATTCCGGGAATCATCTGAAAGTGTCTCTCTAATCATCGCTCAGGAATGTCGCAGACGGACGGACAGACGATTGTTCATACCCTTAACGTCTTTATTTACATTTGCAATGTGTCATTTGAGAGATAACTGGTCTGCTGGCTACTGGATGGTATGGGACTTAGGTGCGTTGGGTAAAAACTAGTGTGGGGCTTATGGCGCCAATCTTGATGCCTTATCTAGACAAAACTATTGGCTTGGCTACATTTCTTTTTTCCGCTCGCAGGCTTGCTGGTAGAAATTTCCTTGGAAATAAGCTGTGCCTTCGTACTATAAGTAATGTTATGATGTTTGCTTATGTTCTCTCTTGTGTGTACATTCATAATAAAATAAACACTAGGAAGTTTAAATGTTTTGCAAAATAAAGGGTGACTGGTAATTGTGACCGATACTTAAACATGTGATTGTACTCAAGATAACAAACAACTTTCCCAAAGAATCTTTCTTTTTATACTCATTCACTATCACAATAGCACAACAGCCGTATGAAAGTCGTGCGCGCGCGCCTTTGACCTATCAGCTGTTAGCCGCATGACACCGTTTTGTCTCATTACTATCGTACCGTGCAACAGTGGGTAGGCAGAGCACCCATTTCATACGGCTGTTGTGCTATTGTGATAGAGAATGAGTATAAAAAAATGTTTCTTAGGGAAAGTTGTTTGTTATGATAAGTACAATCACGTGTTTAAGTATCGGTCACTAATTACTAGTCACCCTATATGTAGTTTTAGTTCCGCGAACAAGATCCAAGCCTGGATGCAGGATGCAGCACATCCCCTGGGGCGCAAAAATATGCACGTGTAGGAAAAGCAATAATAATTAGCATGCCACTACACGAAGTTTCTCTATTGTTAAAAGACTTTAATTAGATACATGGAATACTTGATTGTAGTCAAAAATTTTAACTTAATTATCTCCTTTATAATAGGTGCAGGTTTTATGGCTGTTAGCCATATATCCCAGACAATCTTCAGATTGACTGAATAGATATTAAGTAAATGGGTGGTAGTCTCAATAAATACTAGAACTTCTGAATCAACTTTTTTTTTTACACAAGTGTCCAAAATTTAAAAAAGCGTAGAGAATTTTGGTACTTCAGTTAGAGTTCCGTAACCTCATAAATAGGTACTTGCGTTTATCAATGGCGCTGTTGTGACTTCATTTCTCTGCTAATTGTCTTTCAACTCGTGCTTAGCAACTGATCCATCATTAGATAGAGTACCTTCTTCCAATATTTTGAACTCGACATCCTTTTCTAATGATGTTATTTCATATCAAGGCAGCTTCCTACTTACCAAAGGACTTGTCAAAAACAAAATACCATCCATTTCAACACTACTAATACTTGCACCAATTCTCCGAAGCAATGTGTACGAAGGAATGCACTTTGTTGCATAAGGTACAACGTTTCTAACAAATATAAACAGAACTGAGCAATATGATACACGGGCTCGTTGCCTCGTACTGTAGTTAAACAATTACTTGTACAGCGCTGTATAACAATGGATACTGTTACACTGTCTTGTAAAACAATTTTGGTTGGTTGGACGTATGAACGACTTTAGCGCGTATTATGTCGGTCCCATATGAAATTACAGGCGTAGAGAGACAACCTCAAACCATTTATTTAAAAATAAACCAGGTAGGAGATACTTTTGAATTGACAAGAAGTAGATCAGTCAAAAACTAAAAGATGCGAAGGTAGTTGCTCATTCCAAAGCAAAGTTCTCTGTGGAGAAGAACTAACAAGAAACTCCAAGGACACACTTTATAGCAAAGGTTGGTGTTGCAAGCCTAAGCGGTGAAAACTATGCACAATCAGACTATGTCGATCTGTATGCCAATAATAAACATTGAAAATGTAAGCTGGATTTTTAGTTGGCCAAGCAAAGAGATGAGGACCAATGAGTTGGTTCCGCCAGTTCTTTTCAAGAGTGTTCGGATAGAAAATGTAGACTCCATTACCTATCACTAGTGATATGGTATTTACAGTTTTTTTTTTTTTTCATTTTAATTTTGCGATCAGTCTCTCAGACTATAAGCACATGATATGCGCTACTCCCAGTAGAGTCTACCCTATCTTTTCGAAGTCATTCTTCACACTGACTGTTCTGGTCAAAAACGTCCCGTCGCTTTTTTAATCGACGGATGCTTTATTTACAGAATAAATAATTTGTTTTATATTTCATTTCCATGGCATAAATGTACTAAGTACCACATAATGCTAAACAGTGTTGTATGTATAACATGAAGACTATTCTAGACGTAGCTTATGTAATAATCACACAAGAGAGCTATATTAAGGCAGTCCTAAGGTTTCAACCTAGTGTTCACGATTACTAGGCTAGCAGAAACGTATCGACAGCTGTTTATTTTCTCGCAGTTCCACGAGGTTTGAACGGTAACGGTGTCGGAACCCAGCGGAGTAAATGGAAGGTGATAATCATAGAAATAAAGAAGGTGCAGGAAAATTCTAGGTCAGGTACTTGCAAGTAAACGAGCCGTGTTGTTAGTTCCAAAGAAAATATGGTACCTACTGTAGACAAAACATGTAGTGCAGATATGGATCATTTTATGCATCTGGAATATAGGATGCCTTTGTAAAGCGTCATTCAAAGTGTGAGTCCATCGTTTCTTGCTGCTGGGTGAAAACTTTCCATATACTTGAACCAAATAAATCTTGTGTAGTCATAGTAAATCTATCAACTAGATTAAAAGTCTCGTAACACCTTTTAAAACGGAATATAAATAAAAAAGAAGAAAGGTATTACGAAGAGACCTAATATTGCTAAAGCCGTTGGCAAGCCAGCTGTCTATTTTATAACTATAACTCCTACTCCCAAACAAGCCCTAACACCAATATTGCCAGCTATAAAAATACTGAAACAATAAACAAGAATTAAATGACCAACCAGAGGTCAAGTTGTGGTCCTGGAGAAAATCACAGCGGTGTCCATTGACGCCAATTTATTGTTCTCCATAAATAAAGGCCGGACACTATATCAATTAATGTTAATTTAGATAGTTCTCAGCCTGTGGCTTTGGACGAATTACTCTGACGTTTGCTGCTTGAGTTGTTACTGTGAGCCCTGTGAATTATTGAGGTGAATTGTTTTATTATTTGGGTCCTTGATTAATAGTCAAAAGAGTATGATCTTTGCAATATTAAAATGGTTTGTGACCTGAATCTTGTTTAACTTTATCAGATTTTTCTTTGATCTTAATGGGTTTAGCTGCTTCATATTCCTCATCCTCGTCATCATTGGCAGCCTTGTTCCTCCCATTGCTGAGTAAAACAGATCTCTTATTTTTGCCATGTTTCCAATAATTCAGACTGCTTCAAGAATTTACGGTCATTCATTGCGGTTTCTTTCTTTCTATTGAGCGGGAACATAATTTACTTATCTTAATCAAAATTCTGAATAAATCATACATCGTCTCAATGCTTCCTTGTTTACAACATTTAGTTCTCAATAACTATTGTTCCAATTCTTTCAATTTTAACGTCCATTGTTCTACTGACTTTATGTGTGTGTGTGTATGTGTTGTTTTGTTAATATAGTACTTACTATACGTTCGTACTAGCGGAACATTCACATAAAATATGAATTCTTAAAATCTCTATTCTCCTCTCTCTCTGTCTTCACTTAGTTGAGATCTTTTATCTCATCAGACAACATGTTTTTTTTGTAAATATTTTGCCAGTGCGAACACACATTTATTGTGTTCTATTTCACCTTTGAGCTGAACACAGGTAGTATGTAGTACATCACTTTGCTCATCTACCTTCGGACCCGAGGGTCGGACTCGGACCTAATTACTAGCGTCCGTTCTAATAAGTCCCAATGTTTTGTCCGTCCGTTTAGTTGGAGCCAAATAAATCGTAGGCTTCACCTACTTCTAGCGTGGAAGTAATCCTGTTATGTCTGGTAAATTGATTCACTATCCCAACATGCTTAGGTATTGTATTGTTTTCTGTGTTTAGTGTTAAAGGGATGGGATTGGTTTTAATACTTCACGTATGACCGAGTTCTTTGGTAAATTGTCTAGTAATTTTTTATACCGTGCTCCTATAGACTTATGGTTTCTTATCGATTAACTCATTTATTTGCAAAAAATGGTTGAACATGTTTTTTCATCGTAGTGAACATTTGGAGATGAAAGGTATTTCCTAAGATCCTTTGTATTATGCAGACCATCTCCTTACGTAAGAACAGTGATGATCCTTAACCATCTCTTGACTCAGTACCTACATATTCGTTATATTACTTCAATTCTTTAAGGGCATTACATTGCTCGATGACCTTGATGGTTTGATCCCTGTACTGGTTTTTGTTGACTTGCCCCGCACATTTCGCTAAATTTCGGTTTTTATTTATTATTTAAAAATATTAAAAGAAATAACAGAAAAAAAAACAATACACATTGTTAAGTATATCATTACGTATTTGTTGTTACAAAATTCATGCCGATCTATTCAGCCGTTACAGAGATAATTTACAATTAAGGTTGAAAAAGGACCTATTTTCTACGAAAAACCAAAAAAAATTGAAAAGGTTTATTAAAATTTTAAACAATACAATTTATTTGTGATGAACTTAACTATAACATACTTTTTTACACGGAAAACGCACGAAGGGATTCATCAACAAATTTCTTTGAACATACGCTGTTTTTGGGATTTGAGCCATGTAATGTCCTTAAGTACAGTTGACCTCATACTCATAGATACGTTTACTAATGAGTTTGTTATCTTTCCAGGTACGTTGGCTGCACTCATTCAGAGGTTTGTTTTCCAGCGATAGTGGTTAACGGCCCAGTGACATGCGACTTCATATCAGTACATTGTTGCTGCCTTCAAACTATCTGTGAGTCGTTCACTTCCTACATTGTAGTAAGTTATACAATATTGTACTTGTATTGTTGAGACAGAGATCTTCCTGTGTAGTTCGTATACTAAGGGGTTGATTGTGCTACAGTCAGATAACTTTTATCTAAGGAATTAGTATTGCGGTTTTTCAACTTTTGGATAGAGAATATGCACATTATTGTCATATTTATTCTTCAGTTAAAGGTTATTTTACTATTGAAAAAACTGTAGCTGACTGTTATCTGAATTTGTGCCCAGTTAATTGCGATACACTCCTTCATAATAGAATAGACATTTTTTTATTTATTTAACACTTCAGGCACTAAGTACAGAGGCGGATTTAATGCCACAGGCATTTTCTACCAGTCAACCACAGACATAAGTACATACGTTGACATTGGATCCATATCCACTTAAACATAATTGGAGAAATGTCGATAATCGATGGTGCATCTCAGCCTAATCCAGGTGTGATGTTATGTTAATTTCAGTGCCATAAAGTGTACAATACCTTAGAAAATTGTCACGGAATAGTAGAATTTCCAGCTCGACAAATATAACACAAAAGTTAGCCCTACAAATTTGATAACAAATCATTCAATTTCAAACATAAATTACAATGTTTATTAAAATCGAGATTAAAATAGCTAATTACATGTTAATTCAGTTACGTCGAAGCACGTAAGATATATGTAAGTTAAGTACATTTGTAAGAAAAAGTAGGCAATGTTTGTTACCAGCTGATTGCAATCGTGGGAATGTCTGCGCTATTGTTGAGGCTAGTTATATAATTATATTACTGCCAGCTGCTGAAGGTTGTGTACTAACTTGGATCGATAAGAGTTTTATACTAAGTAATTTGTTCTTGACTACTTGTCAGCTGAGCAATCCAATGCTGGATAAACGCGTCTCCAATTGTACCCTAAAGAAATGAATGAGTTTCACAGAGAGATAGTAGGATTGGTATCATTGTCGTCACCCTGTAGCTAAGTTTAATAATCTTAGCTTTAAGAACTTACAGACTTCTAAGATAAACCAGAGGGCTCAAGCATTGGCAATGAAACAGTCAGAAAAACAGACTAGTGTACCAGCAATGACTGCACCCTATGACACTGTAGGGACCTCAACACCATATAAAACTCAAAGGCCCAACCAGTTGATTATGACACAAATAGTGTGCTACGAGGAATATATTTTAGTACTGCTTAGCTTATATTTGTACTAGATATATGATGAAATTGACAACCTATTTAGTGTTGTGAGTGATTTAGTATTAGTTCAATCTAGAAATTAGTTAATATTAGTATATTTTATAATCATGTGAATTATTATTATAAAGTTCTAATAATCGATTAATTATTACTAGGTGACGCGAAAAACGTTACAATGTCATAGTTAATGGCTTAGCAATTTTACAGAGACCAAGAAAGATAATCTTGCTGGAAAAACGGGTTAATGACCTAAAGACAAGCTGCCCTCCGATAAGCGGAGCAGATTACATAACTATGGTATTCTACATTAAGTGGGACTTTTTGTAAGCGAATTAAGGCAACTAGTGGACATCATCATCATCCACAGACGGCCTCATCCACTGCTGGGTATTGGACTTCTTCGCAACTTATTGACAGTTAGCATAGCATAGCATAATCAGCCTATAATGTTCCCACTGCTGGGACACACGGCCTCCTCTCTATGAGAGCTATAATCCACCACGCGGGGCCAGTGCGGGTTGGTAGATGTCACATGTCTTCGAATATTTGGTTCTAAGACATGCCGGTTTCCATACGATGTTTTCCTTCACCGTTTTGAGAGCAGTGATGATGAAATAAATTACACAAAGTAATGCGCCTGCCTGCGTTCGAACCCGCGACTTACTGTTCGTAAGTCGGGGCTGCCACCACTGGGCCACCGCTGCTCTCAGTTGAAAAGTTACAACAGTTAAATTGTTATAGAGTTTAGCGTTCTGAAAAACGATTTAATAATGAAGTCTATGAATGATGGACTTCATAAAGATTGAACAGAAGTGAGAGAGCTTAATAATTATGTAATAAATAACATAACATATATTGGGTTTTTCCATCACGAAGTAGCAGTCACGGAGCCTGGATTTGTGGCCGGTTGTTCGCAATAGCCTTGCTCCCTATTACATGGGACTTAAACATAACTGGCGAAATGTGGGTGTACTATTAGGTACGCCTCTGCCTAATTCCCCGGATTACAGGCGTGATGTTATGTTATGTAAATAACACCTTGTATGTTGCAGCAATCAGTTTAAAGTGACTATGGCAATAAATAGTTTGTGTACTAGACACCAAGGCTGGAAGAAAACTTTAATCTTCAAAACGTCTCATATTTTTCGTTGGAATTGCGTTTTCGGGCCAGCAAATGTAATATCTTATAGTGCTGGCAACGTTTAAAATAAAAATCTTTGCCTTAAAACGACCTAAAGAGAGTTTTAAAAGACCAAACTCTGCCAAGTTTCCAAAAACATTAACGGAATGCCAAAAACTAGAGAAAAACTGGCCACTGTTTTGATGGGAACACAGTTTCATTTTCTTTGAAACTAGTACAGTATGAACTATGTAAGTAGGAAGATATATATTTTTCAGTCGCTTACTACCCTTATACTGTCCGTGATTGTTCATTATTTTGAGCTCCCGATATTTCGACGCTGTTGCAAGCGCCATGATCGCGGGTTAACTGGAAAATGCGGGTGGATGGAAAATAAATTGTTAAGAGCAGACAAAATAATGAACAATCACGGAAGATATCCCGTAAGTGACAGTATAAGTTTAGTTGTAAACCATGAATCTTAAAACAGTGTTCGGTTACCACTCCTCTACAGGTAAATAAGATAACATATAATAAGATAGATTCGATTAGCACACGTCGAAAAGGTTTTTTAAAATATTTTTACTCGATTTCGACCTTCCCATGAATATAAATGTTGATGGATGGAGAGGGAGAGGAAGACCAAGGTAACGATTGTATCAGAAATGATATGAAAGAAGCCTTGAGGAAAATGGAAAGAAAAAACAACTTACATAATTTAAAAAATTAAACCCGACTGCAAATATTATTATTTTTATATTGTTCCTAATTTAATTTAACCATATAATTTATTTATATTTTTGTAATCACCTCTTAATTTCCTTTACTTTGATACCCTACTCGACAGGTTTAGTTTTTTTTTTTTTAATAACGTAAGTATTACTGTTTCGCTCCAGAAATCCGACATTTTGTTTTTTTTTCAAATACCTCTCTAAGAACACTTGAGTTTTAAGATGAATAAAACGATACCTTAACCAAGATATTCGCGAAAAACATAACCCTTTCTTGGCAGTCGGGTAAAAAACGTACCGGCGTAACGGGCAGGAAGATGATGGTGGGTGAGATGACCTTCCCAAGCATTAAAAATATCAATTAAAGTTCACGTTAATAATAATTATATAACACAACAATCAACATCTGCCTACTAATTGCATGTAGGTTGAGGAAATTGTTTCATTTATAATCTCCGTGTTCTGTTACTCAACAAAGTAATTAAAATAAAATGGAACAGGCGAAGCTTTAAACAAGATTATGAGCTATTTATCATCATCATACTATTACCTTTTTCGTAATTTATTTGGGGTCTGCACAGCATGTCGTCTACTGCCATTCTTCTCTGTTAGTGTTTGTCTTATTAGGGTTGAACCTCATCTGACAGAATGAAATTTCACTTTTCCATGCTCCTGTCCTCTACTGTCGCTCAGAACTGTCGTTTGCTAGAGCGAGAACGATGTGTGCGAATCGACGATGCGATCGGCAGCACGCTCTGTTCCTTGTTCTAGCAAAAATGACGGTTACCCTATCCTATCTAGTCATACAGGTATAGGAAAAGTTTTAAAATCAGTTTACCCTATCTAGCTATGTACATATATCAAACTAGCGACCCGCCCTAGCTTCGCACGGGTGCAATGTAGATACATACACATATAAACCTTCCTCTTGCATCACTCTATCTATTGCTGAAAACTGCATTAAAATCCGTTAAGGAGTTTAAAAGATCTAAGCGTAGAGACAGCGGGAGTAACTTTGTTTTAAACTATGTAAAGACGAATAAGTTACCAAATAAACACAGTACTGTAAATAAATGAAACAGTAGGACGCAAGTGAGTGGCTCCAAAACCAGTATAGTATTGGAACTCCGTACTACGCTAGGTCCTAGGGCAGGCAGAGAAGGCCCGTGTCCCAGCACTGGGAACTTTACTAATCTGGGTCGGCTCAAGGTCAAAGTGCGGTCACTGGTACATTTTGAAACGAGTGCCAATATATTGGACCCGATTCATCGGCTATCTTTCAAATAGAATCCCTAATAAGGCTCTGTTCTGAACGAATCGACGATTCTTTTTGATTGGATGAACGGGTATCTATGTGCAACGGAAGAATACGTTTACAACGGATGAATAAGTCATGTCTTGTCATTCCTTTTCGTACCTACACACCACATACCTTGGAATTTTTGCAAATTATTGCGGTAGCATCGATCTATCAAATTCACTTGGGAAATTGAGTGTTATAAATATGTTAACAGCCAACAAACACCTAAATAACAGTTAGAAATTAAACTTTACTTAGGTGTTATTTTAGATTAGAAATAAGGGTTTTATAAAGGGTGTAACCAGACCCTTGAAGGCTTTCCTCCCCGTCATTGCTATATTTTTTTTGTTCTAGACCATACCTGGGAACCTCCTAGATACAAAGATATTCGGGGAATAAGTTCCAAATTTTTCATAAGTTATTTTTAAAATACGTGTTTTAAATGTGTTTTTTTTTAACTTTAAACACCTCCACGAACCCCTTACTATTCAATGCATCCATCAGCACAATGTTTTGAGTGCGTTATTACATCGAGTCCTACAGTAAAACGTGATTTTACACCTCAAAAAAAAGTCGTTTCCCAGCAATAATTTTTGCGTTAAGTTACTTAATTTGATGTACATAATGCTTTTTCAACGGCTTCGTGAAGGGTCCGTTTACACCCTGTATTTCTATGGCCTGTCCATTCCCATAACTCAAAGCGATCTTTTGAAAGATAGACTAAACTGTTCAACAATGTCATTCGTAGTTTTAAATTAAAACGTCTTGTTATTTCCTCTAGATTTTCTATCGTCAAATACAGATAGATATTTTTGTGTTCAATTTGTAATACTAGCCTAGGTACAATTAGTTGTGGCAAAAAGCCAGATAGCGTTAGAAAATTAGGTCCTAAATACTCACTAAGAAGCTGCGACGCCTAAATAAAGACATTTTCTGTTATCTTTTCTCTGGCTAGTACCTACTTACTTCGGTACGCATCCAGGGTTACATAGTATCCCGGACGTTTTCAAAATAAATCCGAACATTTAACTTTGTTATTTCAGCACTGTTTAACCTTTTTGTGTTTTCTAGTCGAAATATCAAACAAATACGCCAAACAAAGTTCAGGGAGGACGCCAAAAATCCGAATATATCCTGACAAATCCGAAATGATGGTAACCCTATGCGCACCTCCAACTGAGATTTACTAAACGAGTTTCCCAATCTGAGTACCTAAGCGTTCCTATCTTGGAACTGTTAGGCTGTATCGTGAGCATTCCTGTGCTCGTTTTCAAGATAAAACAGATATAAAAATAAACGAGAACGTCAACGTATTTCCTAAAAGTTGGAATCAGGATTTTCGCAAACCATCGTTACCTGATCTTTGTCTGGCTACAAAAAATATGACTTCAGGTCTTTGGCTCCAAATTCTTTATTTCTGAAGCTGAATTTAATTAAGCAATTTAGCACCGATATATTTGTATGTGCTTCGGTTTGTTTCAGGATTTTTTCGCAAAACTGTAAAAATAAATCTTGAAATTAAAAAGGAACTTACTGCACCAACTTTCTACGTTTACTGGGCTCTCTACTATATTGATTACTGGGTTATATTCCTATCTCCTACGACATTAGATGCAAGGCAAGCATATGATCCCAGATGATCATCAAACATTTTACCTTTTTTTTTTGTTCGGACTATTCTGTCCTACTGCCTCCTTCGTTCCTTTCCAACTCTCTCGGTATTTTGCCTTCAGTCAGGAACGAGTCCAAATCGTCACCTCAGCGTTTCTTGGGCCTGTACTATTCTATTAATTTACCTGAAGTCACCCAAACAATACATACTACAATCCAAAGACAGCAACAGTACCGTCCTCCTTGATAAACCTACCTATTATAGAAGCCATTGTGTCTAAACTAACACGTGTGACAAGGGTACCCACTACGGAACCACGTCCATAACTACTTATTGACAGGATCTTCCTGTTCAGCTTTATAAAGTTACATTTTTATACTTTTATGTTGCTCTCTTGCCTTGTGTCGGTTGGGGTTCCTTGAACACACAGTGAAACATTAATTTTTGGCTCTGTGGTGTTTTTGTGTAATAGAAATATTTCAAAGTGAAAACATTTATTGCGAACTTAGTGTACAAAATTCAAAATATATATTTGATCTCAAAACATTGTGTCATACACAAACTGAAGCAGCCCCATTAAGTTACAATAGTACTTGTGTCAGGGCTGTCTCACTCTTCCCTTAGGTGGTATCTTTGCAATGATATTATAATAATTATGATGAAACTACTGAACAGGAAAAAATAAAAATATTAAAATTAAATCAAAAGTACAATGTGGTGTTATGTTATGTTAGTACTTATGACTTAGCAGCCTTTTACAAGCATTGTAATTTATCATCCGCCTGCCCTTATCATCCTAAATTAGCATGCATTAAACATTATTATTACTTAATTATTTTCTTTTATATTAGTACAATTAAATAGAGAAATTATAGTTATGTCAAAATTGAAAGTCAATAATAGTGAATTTAATATAATTATTCAGCAATATTAATGTCATCCTTTTCAGGTAGTACAAATTTTAATTTTCTACGGAGTTAAATAGGATAGACTAAATCTTATTTAAAACACAAAAGTACAGAGGCGGACTTAATGCCATAGGCATTTTCTACCAGTCACCCTTTGGGTGATGCAAAGACAAGCAGTGGTAGGTGTATATCTGAAAATAATTTTAATTAATACTAAGATTAGCTTCAAGGATATATAAAATACTATAAATATATATCAAAATTTAGATTAATGTAAATAGACATTTTTACGAATATACTAAAATAAAAACACAAACAATGGGGAAAACATTATTACATTTATTTTTCATTGTTTGTATAGGACAGATCGTTCCGTCCGTCCCGTTGTCAATTGATTTTGGAACCACAGTTTGATATCTGCTACTCTTAGGTCTTTGGCTGTATAGTCTTGTAGACAGTTAGAATGATTCTAGCAATCAAGCTGTCAACTCCATAACTATGATGTTCATACATATTCTTCATTAATTTATTCATGTCTAATCAGTACCTCGTCTCCTGAAATGTAGTGTAGAGAGAATTTTAGCGTCAGCATTCAATTCACTTAAAAAAGACTTACTACTAAAACATACTGAACCACCATCCCCGCAAAACGTCCTTACCACGATATTTATAGCACGTCCAGTATAAACAATCCTTGTGTTGTGTCCCGTTCCGACACGGACCGGGGACGGCATCCGGCGACCCGGGCACGGCTTATCGGTCCTGCCGCGGTCGTGTAAACACTTCTTTACTTCTGTAATACTAAGGCCGACTATTCGGAGGAGCGGTTCTTGCAGCACGCGTTTAATGGAACTTCTCATACAACGCAATATAAGATGAGCCTAGACGTATATTGTAAATTAGTAAAGAAGCGAAAAACCCGGGCACGTGGTCCTGGATTAGAACCGAAACCGAAAAAAAGCGATTCCGAAAAATGGCCCGTTTTCGATGCCCTAGTAACGCCCCGCTGCATGCTACAAGACACGCTCTTCTGCCTAAGGTTGAGATCTATCTGACCTGACCACACGCCGACTGCAACGATATTTAGCTTTCCGCCACCGCGACGACTGCCGAATGCTGTGTTCGTAAATGCTCGGGTGAGTCTCACTTGTACGGAAAGAGATGGAGCTATACAGGACATTTAGCTCACTGCTCTTTCGCACACTGACGTAAGCTTAAAACAATACTTTGAGGTGGAAGCGTCAGGGTAGCCCGCGAAATTCAAATTTTCTTGCGATTTTTGCATTTTGCAGGTCAGTGTCAGGTTGTATGTTGATGAAAAATGAGTCGCGCAAGTTAAAGAATTAAGTTCATTTAACCCAATTCAATGACTTTTTCATGAAATAGTTATTGAATGAGATTACATGAACTTAGAGGGTTGTATTAATGATTAATTTCATACGTGTTACTGGCGCGACTCATTTTTCATCAAAATACAACCTGCACTTTGCAAAAATCTTAAGAAAATTTGAATTTTGCGGGCTGACGCTTTCAGGTAGGCCAAGTAATTTCATGAATTCATCCATTGTGACGTCACAGCACGCTGTCGGTAGCGTCTGACGTTTTAAAGGGACCCCAGCCTTATCGGTCCCGCCGCGGTCATGTAGACGCTTCTGTACTTTTGTAATACTAACCCTTTCCCGATAGCCGGCTTCCGATACGCGCTCGTAAAAAAACGAGCGGGTTGAATGGTGCTTCGTCGAACTATATTTGGAAAGAAATCTAAATGAGGGTTCGCTGTTCGGGGTTGGTAAATAATATTTTGTTTTGGTAGGAGTATGAATAGATTTGCTTTGTAAGGTTATTTTGCTTTTTGTAACAGAGGAAAAAGTCTACATATAATATCTATTTGTACCTATCAAGCAGATGTATTCAATAGTGACGGATTGCTAACAATTTAAATTTCTACACTTAATTAAATTCCTTTCCCGAATTCTTGATCTCAAATCAATAAAACGGATTACGTAGACAATGAACACATTTTTAAAAGCATTAACTAATGTTTCCTACCTTGTTTATTTATTTGTTTCATCAGATGACCTAAAAATACAGAGCTACAAGGATCTTTTGGCGCTCTTTTGGTTCCACGCCCAAATGCTCCTTGTGATGCAGCTGTACCTATGTATTTTACGGAATATAATCTTTCATTATACACCTGACACACATCAAAGTGATATGACGCGTACGACAAAAAAGTCGAGAATAATTTTTCATAAATACCGCTTCAGGAGTCACTCAAGTCAACGATTTTTGACAGGGCCTTATCCAAAAAAAACACCCTCAAGACCTCATGTTTTTCTCCCAAGACACAAGACACACGGATGAAAAGAAAGTGAAATTCGCAGCATTAACTCTCCTAAGAGTCAATCTTTCACAATTTCCTTGACTACACAGTAATTCCATTACGTCACCCGTCCTACTTGTGTACGTATGAACAATGAGACTTTCGCACGTTCAAATAAAGGATGATTACATGTCTTGCTGGTGACTCAGTGTTCCATTTGTTTGTAGAACACCGCAAGCATTGTATGCAAATCAATTCGATATATTAGAATTCGTGAGAGATTCGTGGTAATGAGTATTTAATAGCTGGCTTATTTTTTTGTAATGGCTGATTTATTTCGCGAAGCTATAAATTATAGACGACACGTATTTTGATTTTGCGTGTATTACTTTTAATTTATGAAGATTCATTTTGCTTAACAGTAAAAATAGCCACTGTAGATATAATCTGAGCCAAATGGGGTATCCTCGATCCATTCCAAACAGAAAGCCAGCGTGCAGCCCCTCTGCAGGATATGCTCCAGCTCCTGTCCTGCCCATCCTGCACAACTACTTGCACCTTTCAGGATTTAATCGAAGCAAATGTCAGAGCTGTGCTGGTGGCTACACACTGGTCTAACACAATTTGAGTTTCATCGACACGTAAATAAGAAGAATAGCAAAAATTGCATCAATTATAAAAAAAAAATGAGTGCATTTACTAAAAATGAGTCAGACTTAAGTAATTATAAATGTTTACATCACCATTTGAAGCTTTATTTCTTCTTAGAAAGAAGAAAGAGAGAACCATTTGAAACAAAACATAAAAGTCTTACCAATAAAAATCTACCGCTGTTGGAAAACGATTAGCCATTACTTAACTTACCAACTATCTCCAACACTCCAATTATTACTTTTGCCCAAAAACGGCGTAATTACCTATAAAGACGCAGATAGCATAACTAAGAACAACGCGTTCCTTCATTACCACTCAGAAACGATGACTGTGTCTCGATAATGCAGTTTCGAGTCCCATCTGTTTCCGAAACCTACATAACACAAGGTTAGGCAGAGCCCGCAGAGCTAATAGTACACCTACATATCGCCTGTATGTTTAAATCCCAGTCACTCCATGTAAAATATTGGCATTTAGCCGTACCAGTGGCGAATGTTCCATACAACTCGATTCCTACTGGCTTCCCTTTGAAAAATGGCACAGTCTATATTTGTACTCCGGCTTACCTCTTACAAAAATTGACACTTCGCTACTGAGCCGTATCCAGTTATACTGGAAGCCGACCCCAACATAGTTGGGTAAAGGCTAGGCAGATGATGATAATGTTTATTATGCTAAAGTCCCATGTAATAGGGATCGGGGCTATTACTGCAGGGCACAAATGTCACTGAAAAATCCTGAGGAAAAAACCCAATAACACTTTACTCGACCTGGGAATCGAACGCAGGACTTCATGCTCAGCAGCACCAACGAGGCAGTTCGTTGATTACCATTCACAAACGACCATTGTGTCTCGATAATGCAATATGGAGTCGGGTCTCGTGAATGCCGTCTGTTTCAGAAAGCTAATAATGAGTTTTTAGTCGAACGATGTCGGGTACGAATACTGAGAGCGCAATTATAGGTTGACTGGCTTTACGTCGCGGGTTCACCCGTTTTCGTGATTATTTAATCGAAAATTCAACTGTCCTGTAACATTTTGGTTTATTTTTATGAAAAGCACAATAAATTAGTTTCGCTCGTAGATATTGATAAATCATTAAACCTACTTATTAGCCTGTGTCATCCCACTGCTGGGCAAAGGCCTGTCCCTAAGACTTCCAAATCCTTCGATCCAGGGCCAATGTGGACGGGGTGCGTTGTCAGAATTCCTCCTCGTGTGCCTGATGGCTGCCGGTCCCTTTCGATACGTCGGGAGGGAATAGCAGCTGCCGGGCCGGTGCACCCTGGGCGTGGGCAGTATCCTTCCCCGAGGAATGGGAAGAGATTCTTATTCCCCGGGGAATGTTACTGTCCATGGCTAATATTCTGACATGGGAGGGGTCCTTTATGGACCAAGGGGGCGTTGCTCCGCGTGACCCTCTGAAAAGCAGAGGGCACAGCGGAGGAGCAAGGGCGGGCTCGGTGTGCACTTACCCTGCCTCCGAGCAGGCAGTGAAGGACGCAGTCATTCGCTGTCCCCGTCGATATCGTAATCTCACCGTCGAAGTGTCGTGGATCACGTCTCGCGGCTTCGATTGGGACCGAGGGTCTTGGCTTAACCGCCCGGACCGCGAGGTAGAAAACCTCTATAAAAAGTTACCCCGAATCTCAAGCGGCGGCGCACCGCGAGGAGATGTATGGCTGACGGGTTCCTTTGGAAAATCAGTTGCTAGTGCGAACCACTGCCGAGCCTGGCTATGGCTTATCTGGGTACAGGGGGCACTGCCCAGATGGACTTTTTATTTCCCCCATACTCGTGGGAACTATATGGAAAAAAATATAACCCGAAACGCGGCCGGTAACGGCGAAGGAAGGAAGGAGAGGGATGCGGGGTCGGAGTCCGGCGCCGCATCCGGCGATATGAGCGCGGGAGGCTCAGAGAGCTCCCGGCGCGGGAGGCCCGGGGCTGCTGCGGTGAACGGAAAGTTCTTCCGCAAGCGGTCCTGGCCAGAGGGCGACCGAGGGTCGTCGTCAGAGGATGAGCTGGCCTCGGCTCGCAAGATCCCCACTAGCAAGCGTGGAGGGATCCGTGGCAAGGGGCGAGGCCTCTCTGCCACCGAGAGGTCGGCGCGGCTTGCCGAGGAGGGGCGCCACCCGGGGGTGGCCGGTCGCGGGGTGGCCCGTTCGGGCTCCTCTGGCGACGAGGCTGGCGCAGACGGCGGCTCCGATGCGGAGCGTAAGGCCGGTTTCGCGAAGGAGGTGGAGGCGGCGCTGAGGGCTGTCTCATACAAACAGAAGCCCTCCACCAGGCATAAGGCCATGCCCGCAGCAATCGCCTCCATCGTGGCGTCAGCGGAGGCCAGATATCCCCAGAGGCCCCCGTCAGACGAAGTGGCCAAACTGCGGGCGGAGGTCGCTCGCCTGACGGCCGCCACAGAGCTTCTCCAACAGGAGAACCGCAAGCTCCGAGCAGACTTGGCCGGTCTGCGCGAGTCCGCGCCCCAAAATGGGGGCCAGCAGCAACTAAGCCAGCCCGTGCCGGTTGAGAACCAGGTCTTGAACCTGGTTCGGCAGGAGCTGGCTGCCTTCCAGGCGCGGTTCTCCGTCCTGGAGGGCATTGTACTGCGCCCCCCCCTGGCGGCAAACAGGGCGCCCCCGGGACCGAGGGCGGCCACATATGCGGCTGCTGCGGCCTCCGCACCGGGGCCGGCTGGCCGGCCCTCCGGCAGGGTTGCGTCGGCCCCCGAAGGGCCGGCTCCGGCGAAACCGGCTCCGGCCAAGAAGGCGGCGGCCCTGAGGCAGGGCAAGGCGGCGGCGCAAAAGAAGGGCAAGGTGGCGACTGTGCCAGCGCCACCCGCGAGACAGCCGCCACCACCGCCCCCCCCGCCCCCTAAGCCTTCCGCGGCCGAGAGCGGATGGCAGGTGGCTGGAGAAAGGACAAGGGAGCGGAAGGCGGCCAAAAAAGCCCGGAAGCTGGAGCGGAAGCGCCGACAAAAGGAGCGAAGCGTCGCGGCTAGGCTCAGCGCCCCGAAGACCGCAGCTGTAGTGATTACACTACAGCCGGACGCGGAAAAAAGGGGCGTGAGATACCGCGACGTGCTCGCTAAGGCGAGGGCGACGGTGGATCTGGGGGAGCTCGGGATCACCGGGGGCCTCCGCCTCAGAGTCACCGCGACAGGGGCTCGAGTGCTGGAGATCCCCGGCGAAACCCGTGGCTCGTCCGCGGACGCTCTAGCTGAAAAGCTTAGAGCGTCCCTAAATGCGGACGAGGCCCGAGTGTCCAGGCCCGTCAAATGCGCAGACCTGCGCATCCTGGGTCTGGACGACTCGGTGACCGAGGAGGAGGTGGTGGCCGCCGTCACCAGGACCGGTGGGTGCCCTGCTGAGCAGGTCAAGGCAGGCACCTTACGTCCGGACCTGTCGGGCATGCGAACCGTAACGGTAAGCTGCCCTGTGACGGCGGCGAAAGCCATTGTGGAGGGCCGAAGGCTCTTGGTGGGCTGGGTTTCGGCGCAGGTTAAGCTGCTTGAACCCAGACCTCTGAGGTGCTTCCGCTGCCATGTGGGGAACCACGTGTCGGTTCGGTGCACCTCGGAGGTGGACCGCAGTGGCCTATGCTTCCGCTGCGGCCAGCCCGGTCACATGGCCGCGGCTTGCTCCGCCGCGCCGCACTGCGCCGCATGTGCGGCATCTGGCAAGCCGGCCGATCACCGGGCAGGGAGCAAGGCCTGCGGTACACCCACCAAGGCCAGGGGCAACGGAAGGCCCTCCGTAACCACCTCCAAAACCCCCACCGTCGTCGCCACCGCCGCAGCCGCCGCCACTGTCACCGCCGCTGCCGCCACTGCTGCAACTACTGCAGCGGGGCCCTCGCAGGAGGCCCGGGAGGGGGCTGAAATGGAGTGCCAGTAACGGCCCCATTACGCCTTCTCCAGGCGAACATCAACCACTGCGCCTGCGCTCAGGATCTGTTGATCCAGAGCATGGCGCAGTGGTCGATTAACATCGCCGTGGTCGCTGAGCCGTACTTTGTCCCGCCCAGGGATGACTGGGTGGAGGACCTTAGCGGCTCAGTGACCATAATTGCGTCGGCCGCCGCCGGTACCCCGACCCTTGAGAGTGTCAGGAAGGGTCAGGGGTGCGTAGCAGCACGTTTCGGGGAGATAGTTGTAGTGGGAGTCTACTTCTCCCCGAACCGAACTCTCGCCGAGTTCCTCAACTCCCTCAGGGAGTTGAGTGCCGTCATCGGGAGCCATTCTCTCCCCGTACTTGTGCTCGGGGACTTCAATGCCAAGAACTTGGCTTGGGGTTCTCGTTACACGGATGTGCGGGGTAGAATGGTGGAGGACTGGGCTCTAGAGACAGGCCTGGTCGTCCTAAATCGGGGTTCTGTCCCCACGTGCGTGCGGATGCGGGGCGAGTCGGTGGTGGACATATCGTTCGCTAGCCCCGCTCTGTCGCCGCGTGTCGTTGACTGGCGCGTCATGGAGGGGGTGGAGACCTATTCCGACCACCGGTACATCCGGTTCGACGTCTCCACCCAGACCTCAAGCGCGCCGGTCCTACAGGCCCCGAGTGGTCCGCGATGGGCGCTGAAGCAGCTGGACCGGGAGCTCCTCCTGGAAGCCTCGATCGTGCAGGCCTGGGTGTCATCACCAGCCAGGCCTGCCGACATCAACAACGAGGCGGGTTGGTTCCAGGAGGCCATGTCCGAGATTTGCGACGTGGCAATGCCCCGAGTTCGGCCAGGAAGCGCCCGACGTCAGGTGTACTGGTGGTCGCGAGAGCTGACGTCTCTGCGTGAGGCGTGCGTTGCCGCGCGGCACCGGTACACCAGGCATCGCAGGCTCCGCATCCGCCCTCCAGATGCGGCAGCCATTGAGGCGGAGCTTTACGAGGGGTACAGAGCGGCGAAGACCGCCCTCCAGGAGGCTGTCCGGCGGGCCAAGAACCTGGCCCGCGAGGAGATGCTGGAGTCTCTGAACGGAGATCCGTGGGGGCGCCCTTACAAGATGGTGCGGGACAAACTCCGCACCCGGGCCCCCCCGCTGACGCAGAGTCTCCGGCCTGAGCTCGTGGAGGACGTGGTGAGCGCTCTGTTCCCTTCGCGAGGGAGACATCCTCCCCCGCCTATGGCTCCGCCGCCGCTTGCGGTGCCGGAAGCGGACCACACCGATGACGACGTTCCGGAGGTGACTGGGGTAGACCTGAGAGTGGCGGTACGCAGGCTAAAGGCCAGAAATACCGCCCCGGGACCCGATGGCTTGCCTGGCAAAGCCTGGGTCCTGGCCTCTGAGGCTCTCGGGCCTCGACTGGAAGGGCTCCTAAGCGCATGCTTGGAGAGAGGCCAGTTCCCGCTTCGTTGGAAGACGGGGAAGCTGGTCCTCATCCGGAAGCCAGGGCGCCCTGCGGACTCTCCGTCCGCATACCGGCCCATCGTGTTGCTCGACGAGGTGGGCAAGCTCTTTGAAAGAGTTATTGCTAACCGCCTCGCCGGGCACCTCGCGGGGATGGGGCCGGATCTTGCGGAACACCAGTTTGGTTTCCGCAAGGGGCGCTCGACGGTGGACGCCATCATGCGCGTGAGAGCCCTCACGACGGGGGATGCGGTTTCCCGGGGCGGGGTCGTATTGGCGGTGTCTCTTGACATCGCCAACGCCTTCAACTCCATGCCCTGGAGCTGCATTGGGGAGGCACTCCGGTATCACCGGGTGCCGACCTACCTATGTCGTGTGGTCGGGGACTACCTGACGGATAGGGCCGTCATCTACCCCGGTCAGAGCGGAGAATGGAACCGGCGAGAGATGTCGTGCGGTGTTCCACAGGGATCGGTTCTGGGGCCGGCCTTGTGGAACATCGGTTACGACTGGGTGCTGCGCGCCGACCTCCCTAGCGGCGTCAGCGTAGTCTGCTACGCTGACGACACGCTGGTACTGGCACAAGGGGGGTCGCACGAGGCGGCGGCCGAAAACATGACACGCGGGGTTGCGATAGTCGTGGAGAGGATCCGGCAATTGGGTCTCGAGGTGGCATTGCACAAGTCTGAGGCCATGTGTTTTCATGGGCCTCGGAATGCGCCACCGTCGGGATCCCTACTGACGGCGGGAGGGGTTTCCATCGGCGTCGGGTCGACGCTGAAGTACCTGGGACTCGTCCTCGACAGCCGGTGGAACTTCGTGGAGCATTTCCGACGTTTGGCCCCCAAACTGGAACGGACCGGGGCTGCCTTCAAGCGGCTCCTGCCCAACCTGGGGGGTCCAAACGCCTCCTGCCGGAGGCTCTACGCGGGGGTCGTGCGGTCCATGGCCCTTTACGGGGCCCCGGTGTGGGCGCGTTCTCTGAGGCGGCAAGCCGCCCGCTACCTAAACGCGCCCCAAAAGGGGATAGCCCTAAGGCTAGTCCGGGGGTACCGCACGATCTCCGGTGAGGCGGCGAGCCTCCTTGCCGGATTGCCGCCATGGGATCTGGAGGCGATAGTCCTCGCGCGCCTTCACGAATGGCGCGCGGAGGCACTACGTCGGGGGGAAACTCCGCTGCCGCGGCAAATCGCCGCTCAGCGGACAGACCTCCGGCGCGATCTCATGGTGACATGGAGAGAGCGACTGTCGCAACCCCGTGCAGGGCACGCCACCATCGTGGCGATAAGTCCCCTCTTTGAGGAGTGGCTAGAGAGGCACCACGGCGCCCTCACCTTCCGCCTGACGCAGGTCCTCACCGGACACGGTTGTTTCGGGAGGTTCCTGCACCGAATCGGGCGGGAGGAAACGCCCGGGTGTTTCCATTGTGAGGATCGTCCGGAGGACACGGTGCAGCACACTGTGGAGGCCTGCCCTGCTTGGGCGGAGCAGCGCCGTGTCCTCGTAGAGGCGATTGGCGGTGGCGACCTCTCGCGCCCGGCCCTGGTTCAAGCCATGGTCCGGAGCGAGAGGGAATGGGAAGCCGTCACCTCCTTCTGCGAAGCAGTCATGCTAGTGAAGGAGGTGGCGGAACGTGAGAGGGAAAGAGCCTCACGTCCCAGCCGCCGCGGGAGACGCCCTGGGCGTCGGGGGTCACGTGGTGGCCCCCGGCCACCGTAGGCACGGGCCTGTGGACGGCGAGTTATGGGCTAGCTCGCCGTCCGGCCGTCTTATGACGACAGGCCGTGTCGACGGCGCGTTCGTGTTCCACGCGCGCCTCAAAGAGATGTCAGCAACCACGCAGGGGTCCGCACGGGCCGATGCCTGCCAGGGCTGCGGGACTGTTCGAAAGAGATACCGCGGCCCTGGAACACAAAGGGCAAAGAAGGAACATGGATGGGTTTTAGTCAGTACAAGTCTGACACTCCCTTCCGCTCCGCCCAGAGCGGGGGGGGTCATTTGATGATTTCCCATCCTAAAAAAAAAAAAAAAAAAAAAAAAAAAAAAAAGGGCCAATGTGGACCACTGGTCGTTGGTTCTGTCCAGCTAGTCCCGCCATCTCCTGCGAGGTCTACCACGTGGCCTTCTAGCTGTGTCAGGGCTCCATCATGGTTATTTTGGCGCACAGCTCGTCGGGCATACGGCAGATATGGCCAGCCCAGTCCCTCTTCAGCTTAGTGGCTTTTTGAGCAACATCAGTAATTTGTGTTTTGGAGCGCAGTGTGGTGTGGTCGTATTTCAAATTTTCGAGTGATTTACGTAACGTTATTACTCCGCTCGTGTGTGCTAGACCCATTTAAGTTCTCTGAACAGTTAACAATCTTTAGAATCACAGAAACATTAGTCATAGTGGGTAGATACACCTTTTCGAAATAAAAATTGGGGTGGTATCTAGGCTAAATGAATGTTTCGGTCTAGATGAGATTCGGACACCTTACTTTATCAACTCAATAACTTGGATAAATCAATGGCCTTTGATTGCAATTGTCGTTGAAATCCAACAAGTATATAGTATAGCCTTCAGTTTGTACCATGAAGAGTGCAAAGTATGGAGAGAAGAAAAAACTGTTTGATACCGAATAACAGAGGATATTTTATATGTAAAAAAAAGTCATGTTGCAGAAGGTTATGGCTTCGGTTTTACAGTCGGCTGCCTGCCAGTCACTAACGCTCCTTGGGAATGCAATTGCTGGTGGTTTACCCGCCAATGTGCGGGTAACTCAGAGTGCTTTGTTATTTCCACTGGATCTTAAGCTCCCTTCGTCGCCAATTACAACACCCACGGGACGAGATGGGGTGGTCAGATTCTTTCTTCGTTACCGACACGGATCTTTATAAATGTTGTAGATGAAGATGGAGAGAAAGGCCAAGGAACCGATAGACGGGTTGTGTGAGGAATGATATGAAAGAAAAAGGAGTAAATGATAGCGTGACGATTGACAGAGGAGAATGGAAGAAAAATACGTTTTGCGCCGAACCCAAGGAACATGGGACAAGGACAGGAAGATGAGGCAAAACACCATAAATCACTGTTATCCTTAATTTACCTGAACAAAACAAATGAACGAGGAAAAACTTCAAGTAATGACTTACTAAAGTTGTGTTTGTTAAATATGTAATCTATTATATTGATCTGGGGGGCTGGGAATTCAGGAAAGGGTTCAAATAAGTGTGAAAGGTGAAGAAGGTGCTTCTAACTAAATTGTTTGTCATCCATCACTGTTCAATGTACTATTCGAATGTATATTGGAATGGTATTTGAACTCTGCAATGAATATTTGAAAACGGTTTCTTCCTTTCTATTTTCGTTTCTTGTTTTCATTATTTTATTTTTATTTACTAATCCATTGTTTTCTCTACCTTTTGCTTTATTTAAATCCTTTGTTTCTTGTTCCGTTTTTAGCTACAGGAAAGCAAGGATTACTTTCTCAGCTTCCATTTTCGTTTGTTTTAGTAAAGAGTAATCTTGTGGCATTGTATTTTGGGTTTAGAAGTTACTAAAAACAAACCTTGCTTAACAGGTAAGGAACGCCTGACCTTTGTACAGACGTCAGCACATCAAGCTACCCGAAACTGACAAATTTTCCCAATCAATCTTGAACCTAATGCTTAAGCCATAAATTTGAAAATCTATTGATGAAAATTTACAGATTGTAGTAGGTTGATGTTGGTACGAGAAAAGAGAGGCCTATACCCGGCAGTGGGTGAGTTCGGGCTGTGGATGATGATGATGATGTGCTGGCGTCTGTACCTTTTTTGTGTGTGAAAAGATTAGATAAATGAATAAACCTGAATCAGAAAAAGAAATCACATATTAGGATCGTAAAATAAAACCGGTAATCCGCAAAGAATTTAAGAATAGTGTCAAAAATCCATAAAGTCGAGAGACATATTCTGGATGATAACAAAAGCGGGGCAATTTATCATTATATTTTCTGAAGACATCGGCATATAGGCGACCGAAAGGGGCTTAGCAGGGATGTAAAAATGATTTAGTGTCTATCTGCGTTAGCCAAACGAGAAGAAAAGGCATTATTTTGCAATCTCACTCCTGATCGGTAAAAGATTATCAGATCGGAATCGATCGTTGATTCTTATCGTAATGTGATCGCAGTTAATGGTTTGCCCGAAGGCTTTTAGATGATAGACCATATATTAGAACGTGGTTAATATTTAGGTTGATTATTTAAATACTTTATTAACGTATTACTGTGTAGATAGAGGTATGAAAAACAAGGTGTAAATTTCTTCATGCCCCATAGAACAGGGAGGATCCTCCAACCAGACGGGTGCTGTCTGTTGGGCTACTGCCCGACAGTTGTTGTCGGGTTTTTTTATAGAGTCAATTGCGAAATTCAATTTTGATTTAGTTCTTCATTTGTGTCATAGATTTATTTATTTATTTACCACCAATTATAACATCATTACAGACTCGTCCAATACGATGCTATAAGATATACCATATAAAAATAAAAACACACAATATAAACACACAAAATGAAAAATACATACAATATAAAATAAGTTAGATTACACCCAGTATAAATACTAATACCTAAATTACTTAAACATGACAAAGTTTACAGTTGCACACCTCTTTCAATTATGATTTATGCCCTCTGGACAAATCTCGGCAGGTTTTGCCCAAATATATCTTCCGATACCGATAGATGGCGCTGTTTTGTACTATTTGCTATAGTACTTTCTGTAGTGCCGCTACAATTACAGCACCAAAGCCGTTACAGAAAATAAGATTTCTCTTAAAGAGAAATTTGCACCCTAATTGCGTAACACACTTTCTGGCACAAATTGAAGGATATAGGTAGTAGTACCTCATCCACTGCATCGTATGTTTGAAAAAATTATCTGCTCGACGTCGTCACTAACGCAATGAATGTTGCTGTTTTGTCAAAGTTAATGGAATTGAGATTGTGAATGTGTTATGCAAAAACCCTGCTAAATTAAAGTTACCGAAACTTCAAATATCTAGATGCTTTTATATACTTAAATAACGACCAGAGAGGAAACTGCGATGTTTACTCTGACTAATGATGAACTGTACTATTAAAACTTTTACCAGGAGCTAACCTGATGCATTTGAAGTTTCCTGCCTCCAAACTTTTCCTTCATTCTCTACGTAAATAGCTAAAGTAGAAAACTTTTCCGTAAGGTACAGTCGCCAGCGCATCAAGTTACCACAAACTATCAAATTTTCTCATTCCATTTTGAACTTAACCATCAACATTTTTTGGTTTAAAATCATTTGGAGAAATTTGACAGTTTATGTTAACTTCATGTGCTGACGACTGTACAAGAGCATTGTAAACTTCTACTAATATTTTAATTTGACATAATTCATCTGTCTCGTTGGTCTAATCGTCGTAAGTTCTACTGTTGACCATGATGGCCTGAGTTCGATTCCCTGGTGGGGTAAAGTGTTATTGGGTTTTTCCATCATGTTTATATTAGTAGCAGCCATGTTTTAGGGCAATAGACTCGCCCCATATTACATGGGACTTAAACATAACTAGCTAAATATGGGCGTACTACTAGGTACACTGCTTGGACCTTCGTTGATTACAGGCATGATGGCATGTTAAAAACGTATCTCAAAGCAATCTTCAGTCCATTTACAGAGGCTGTAGTTAAGCCCTATCTATTTATAAAACGTAGGATACCTTTTTTCTAAATGGCCAATAAAGTTAAACCTAAATTAGATCTTAAGTAATTTATGCCAAGAAAAGGTCTTAAGTATAAAGAATTCTTGTCCCGAAGTATTTTTTCTACTAAGTCTGAACCGCTCGCGGGACTTAAGACAAAATGCTAAAAGCTTCGGTATAACGTTGGTAAAGAATATGATCCGATTAAAGCTCGTATTTTTAACAATTGTGTTTGTGTCAGATGATTTTTGTTGTGAAGATTGTTTATTTGTATCAGCAATAAAAGATACACACAATAGAGTTATTCATAAAGGTTGCTAAAGTTAGAAGACGTTTAAACGTCAAAAAGATACTAAAAGCCTTTATTCCCCAAGGGTAAGGCAGAGGTATACCTTATAGTGCACCCACATTTTCTCAGTTATGTTGAAATCCCACGAAATAAGGGGCAAGCCTACTGCCATCAACCGGGCACAAATCCAGATTCCGTGGCTGCTACTCAGAAATTCCTGATTGAAAAACCCAATTAAACTTTGCCCGACCTGGAATCGAACCCAGGACCTCATGCTCAGCAGTCGCGCTTGCGACCACTAGACCAACGAGGCAGTTTTCAGTTAAATATTCAAAATCAGTTAATTAAACAGTTCCGAAAATTGGAGATAATTTGATGTGGGTTGGTACATTTTCGTGGCCCCCCACGTTCAAATTGTAGTTAAGATTCAGAACACAACACCACAAGTAAACTGACCAAAAGGAACACAAATCAAGAAAACAAACTTAGAAAGGAACAAATAAAGTGGAGCAGCGAATAATAATAAAATAAAATTTCGCCCTCATAATAGAAAGGGCGTAAAAGTTTATATTTTCTATGTTTCTATACGCCATACGGTATACATCACACATGCATGTGCCCTTTTTATACAAATATGGTATATTCTATACACTAATAAAGGAAACTGGTATGAAGGTTCCGTACCTAATTTGAAATCATTTGAATGTGGAAGTGTTACCTTATGGAGAGTTACGACGGAAGCGGGATTAATGCATGTGATCAAAATGTCGTTATTTTTAAATCACTAGTCATCAGAAAGACAGAATAAATAATAGTATTGTCATGGTGCCTTCTGTTACCAAATCGACGATTTTATTATAAGATTTCTTTGCTACAAACTTACATATTTTGTACAAGAAGTCGCTATAATATAAACAGAGCAGCAGCAGCCGATTTATCATTCAGAACAGCTTGAAAATCTCGCCATATTTTATTTCACCTACAATATTATGCTAGACAGGACCGTAATATTCTGAATGCAGAAAACCTGACTCCGGAAATACTGCCTGCAATATGTCTTACGGAAGGAGGAAAATAAAACGTAGGTATTAAACTCATATTGGGTATAAGTAACGGACCCCCAAATGTGTGGTTTCGCTTCGCATTCCACCAATAATTTTTATTTGAAGAACAATTTGTGAGTCTGAAACGTGTTACATTACATTTATGGTTGTTTTATTTTGTTTTGCTTGTACAGTTTTAGTAATTGTCGATACTTTAGCTATTTGGGCAGTTTTGCGTGTTTTTGTTGTGTAAGTGCTATTAGAGGACTTCTCAAGAGAAGATAAGCTAGGGTCGTATACGAATTGATTACAACTATACAATTTTTGTAGTTCTCGTTTAGTCTAAAGTTGTAAACTAAGATATCTTGCTTATTTTCTTAATTTATAACGCTGAGATTACAATTTACTTACCACTAGCTGTTGCCCGCGACGTTCGTCCGCGTGAAATTATTATAAAAATATGACTTCCCTATTTAAATCGGATTTTGTTAACAATTTCAAGGGTTTTTATTTTTTTTGCACGGAACCCTAATCCTATTCAAATAGGAAAGTATTTTTAAGTTGCTTCTTATAACATCAGCTAACTGCCAGTAAAAACCCGGCAAAATCGGTTCAGCCGTTTCAGAGATTTGCCGGAAAAAACAAACAGACAAAAATTTTTTAAATGTTTTTTTGTTATAAGTATATAGTACCGTAATATACTTTCATATGTATTCAGTAAAAAGCTGTTATTTTGAAATTATAAATAGACTATTTTATTTATTTGTAAAGATACAAAATATGGTCTCACTTCTTATAAGTTAAGAATTCAAAAACGTCGAAGCTTTAAACTTTTCGTAATAAAGTGTTTACAAAAATCAAATTGCTGCAATGTGTAAAATTACTGCTTTTCTACGCAAATTCACTTGAAATATGGCAGCTGTAATGAATTCCTCTTCGCAAAATGTTCTCTTATAACCTAAAAAAGATGTATTCAAAACGAAAATTTTAGAGATTTATGTTAGCGAATTAAAGTAATAAAATAATCTTGGCAATGCAACAGCTGGTTTTATGTCATAATTTAATAATGGGATGGTTTACTATGTATTTGGCTAACGTGTTCTTTGGTGATCTCATCATCTCATGCACTCTTCCTATGTTACATGGGGTCGGCGCAACACGTTTTTTTTCTTCCATTCTGCTCTGTCAGTCATCATTCTATGGTATGACGGATGACATAATGCAATAGAGCGAATTACTTTTAAAAAATTCACTGCATTATCATAATCAGCCTATGTTCCCACTGCTGGGACACAGGTCTCCTCTCTATTAGCGGGAATGTCGCATGTCTTCGAATTTTTTAGTTCTAGGACATGCCGGTTTCCTCACGATGTTTCCCTTCACCATTTTGAGAGCAGTGGTGATGAAATAAATTATACAAAGTAATGCGCCTGGCTGGGTTCGAACACACGACTTACTGCTCGTAAGTCGGGGCCGCCACCACTGGGCCACCGCTGCTCTCTAATAAATTCACTGGAATTTAGAAAATCTCTGAGAATATTGCCAAATTTAACAAATTGTTAAATGTGCCTCACCGTACTTTGGTCTTGAGAAGAAATGTCCACACTGAGATGAGCTCGCAAAACAATAAAATAATATGATTTCACATTTTTGATGAAACAGAAATGTGACCATCTTTCACCGGTCGGGTGAATCTAACAATCTAAATCTTTGCATTATGGCGCTCTATGGATGCTCTCATTTTGCTCTCCTATGGACCCTCCGGATATTACAGGTTTTTTCATGGGAAAGGTTTTGCTATCAATTGAATAAGCAATTTTATGGGATCCGGAAAACAACAAGAAGGAGAATCTTGACTGTCTTTGTTATTGTTATGGATGGAGAAAAAGTGGACTCCATTAACAAAACTAAAATCACATATTCGACGATTCAAGTTAGCTGATAAAGGATATGAAACTGTTTTCAATAATTTTATTTCAAATTGTATGTGTTTTTTCTTTTTGTGTCGCCTGTTGTCTGCATTAAACAGGAACTGATGGACGCTATTAAAGGCGCCAAGCTCCTAGCCAAATCCTGGAACAACTCAATTTAGATTTCCATCGATACCCTAAGAAGAAGAATCATTTTTGCCAGATGTTTATATATGCCTGCGGTATCCTATTCGCAAAAAACGTCCCACATGGTGTTCCTTGAGCCCCGAGACGCGCCTACGCCATCCAGACCGTGTTACATTTTATGTGCTCCCCTAACCTACTTCAATGGGGCATACGGCGACAATATAAATATTTTAATAACTTTTACATTGTATAGTGCCAGATGTGGGTTCAATACAATGTCGGCACAATGCAGCGTTGTTTTATTCATACATTCTTGTGGTTTGACTGCTAAGGAGGCCGGTTTTCGTGCACTAAAGTGTACTCATTGGTAAACAGTCAGAGGAAATACTCGAGCTGTGGCGTGACCGTGTTTCCCTACCCAACACATCCACCTGCTGGACATGAACTGGCTTGGTTAACCTGGAAGTCCTGAAGACTGCCCTAGATTGTAAATGTGGTGTTCTTTCACAAGCAATGGAACAGTTCATATCGTATCTTGCGTACCATGTCGTCTGCACGTTACAGGAACTGATACACGCCACTGAAGCCACTGAAAATGCTGATCTCGTTGCCAAATTCCATTAAAATTGCCATCGCCACGCTAAAAAGAAGAGCAGTACAGACTTGAATGAACACGTACGAGTGGAAAAATAGGGATAGTAGCTAACTTGATTAGTCTTACAAATAGATCGGGAAGATTATAAATAGGTTTAAAAACAAACAACGGATTCACACGTGCATTCCAAAGGTGGTTTGAATGAGGGCAAACTACGCCTAATTTTAAAATAGATGAATTTACGTTCAGTGTTTTTCGGGCATTTGAGAGATTTTTATGGTTCTACTATATCCTTATGTCGGTTGGAAGGAGGTCGTGGCTAAATAATAGCAGCCGCTCGGGTCGATCTTTAGGTTAAGCCGCGGTTGCCTAGGTTGGTCCGTGGATGGGTGACCACCCATTTCATACCGAGTTTCCTCCGTGCCTCTGAAACCACGTTAAGCCGTTGGTCCCGACTGTCATTTATAGATCTTTGACAGTCGTTACAGGTAGTCAGTGGCCCGAAAGTCTGACAACCAGTCTTAGTAAGGGGTATGGTATTACCCAGTACTAACTGGGTTGTGGAGCTCAGATAGGCAGTCGCTCAATGTAAAATACTGGTATTCAGCTGCATCCGGTTAGACTGGAAGCCGACCCCAACATAGGTGGGAAAAGGCTAGGCAGATGATGGGTGGAAAGTCAAGACTAAAAGGATGTAAAGCTTTTCTAAAAGCGTAGCGACACACTTTTTCAATATTATGCGGCAGAAATTCTTGCCCTAGGCCTAGTCAATAGTAAGTAAATAAATAATTGATTAATTTTGTAATTTTACGAATTTACGTTACATTTATTTTACACGTTGGTTCTGGGCCCAGTGGCGTGTCATACTTACCTACATATTTAAAAATCATAGTCATAAATGAAGTGGGACTGGGCTGGCCGCGTCTATCGCATGTCCAATGAGCTGTGGGCCAAAATAGCCACTTTGTGGAGCCCTAACACAGCCAGAAGGCGTCGCGGCAGACCTCATAGAAGATGGCGGGACGAGCTGGACCACAACAACGAGCTGTGGTCTACCTTAGCCCTGGATCGAAAAAACTGGAAGTCATGGAGACAGGCCTTTGTCCAGCAGTGGGATGACACAGTCTAACAATATCAGTATATCAGTCATTAACTCACTGCCCCCATTTATTTTGGCAGATGTGTTGCTACTTCTTCGTATTAAGGTCCGTAAAATTGTATGGAAACCCGACAAACAAAGTTCAAGAACTTGCAAGATAAAGTTGGAACAATACTAAAACTTTATAACCCCTTGTATCTCGCACTTCACAGTTTTATTATCCTTCATATCCTATGCATCTTTAACGTCTTGACGACGTATAAATGCGTCATATACGACAATTATATCAGTGTGATGTTTCATGGAAGGGTATCGGTCCCGCCGCAAGCGAGAAGCGACTAGCTATCAACTGTTGCCTCGCTCAAGAAACGTACAAAAGAGTGTAGCTCCCGTGGTTCGCGGCTAAACATATCCGTGCATGGGTTCTCAAACAAAGCCAAATATACCAAGACCTCACCGTGCGTCGAAAAGCACATTGAGCCGTTGTATTCGGCTTCAGATTTAGATATATTTGACAGTCGTTACAGGTCAGGTAGAAGCCAGAAAGTCGGGGCACCAGTCTTACGAATAGGCATCGTTTTACCCAGATGCTGGGCTGTGGATGTCAGATAGGCAGAGAGTGTTTTATGTTAGACTGGAAAGCGACTCTTAGATAGTTGGGAAAAAGCTAAACAGATGATGATGTTGGCTGTTCACACCACTGATGGTGGCGACACTGCCAAACAAACAATTCGTTTATATTTGCAAGCCCTATTCGCTTCTCGCTAACCGCTGACGGCGGGACAGTTGCCTTATGGACGCAGGAAGCGTCGCATGTCTTCGTACACATTAAGTCGATACTTAACGACAATGATGTTGATGACACTGGAGAGCTTAATGACGAGATGGTGTCTTGTATTGTCAACGGCTGCTGTAATGTGGATCATAAAACCCTCTTAGACGTATTTAGACATATTTATTTAGACATAAGTATGTAACTGACAGCGTGTAATCTTCTTTCAAGTTTTTATTCTGACATGGTCAGTGGCCCGGAGGTCTGACAACCAGTCTTACCAAGGGGTATCGTATTACTCAGTACTAAGTATGTTGTGGAGGTCAGATAGGCAGTGGATCCATGTAAAATTCTAGTATTCAGCTGCATCTGGTTAGGTATGTACCTAACCAGATGCAGCTGAATACTAGAATTGGTTATGTAACCAGTCAACAATTCATCATAACACTTGAACATATTTTATAGATGCCATAATCTCTACTTATAATAATAAAACCGAGTTGTTTTACCAAACTCGGCAATGTTACAGTTTATATGGCTTTGAAATCTCGTACTGATAACATCAAACGTAGTAAATTATGTTCAACATTCTGACCACTTTGTTCGGCTAGTGTGGTAATGATTATAATAACTAACTCAAAAATGGATTTGGGGCCGAAATCGAGTTTCGGCCGATTCTAACACACATCGTCCACGATGCTTCTAAAAAGTTACGTAGACCTAAACCGCTATTAAAATACCGATAATCCAACACGTCAATAGCCAGATGTCTTCTTGAATTCTGGTCATTCTTTGCAAATTTTCAATTGTTTACTGGTTGCTATGGCGGCCGCATATCGCTGATGAACAGTTTTTCAGTGATAGTTACTGATCATCTGACACCTGCTTATCACTGAAACCTAAATCAAAACTTATTTAAAACCGAGATACTTTAATTGAGCACTTAGGTACTGTTTAATGTCATTCTTCATAATTACAAATGTCCAAACTCAAGATTTGCCAGCGGGCAATGGAGCGCAGCATAATAGGTGTTAAGCGAACAGATCGCGTAAGAAACACTACCCTGCGCTCCGTTACTCAAATTGCAGATGTTGGAGAAAAAACAGCCAAGCTGAAGTGGGAGTGTGCTGGCCACGCAGCACGAATGCGCCCGGAAAGATGGGCAACGATCGTCACTAACTGGACGCCTGTCGGAGGAAATCGCCGTCGAGGTAGACCGTGGCGAAGGTGGTGTGATGATCTTATATCGTTTGCTGGGCGAACATGGCCAGATATTGCACAGAAAAGAGAGGTTTGGAAGGAGAAAGGGGAGGCATTTGCCCAGCAGTGGGACACTCAAATAGGCTAGAAAAAAGAATATTGGTATAACATAAGCGAAACTACGGGAACAGCTAATATACTGGTATAAAATGACACGTTAGTTACCAAACCTATACAACATTAGTTTTAGTATATGCGAAACCTGAAACACGTGTCGAGTATTTTTATGTAAAGAATCTATGTACAAAATTTCAAAACTGTATCATGAAAAATCACAAAGTTATAAGCTTATTCTGTTACCTGGTTGTCCGCACAAAAATGTGGTCACCACGTAACACGCCCGCGCGCGGTCCTCTAGCGTCGTTTTGAGCTCATTGATAGACATAATTTGGCAGTAGGTACCTAAATTATTGCGATAGGTACTTAACGTCGCTCGGTGTCCAACTATATTTTTGGGACAAAATATAACATGGTTTAAAAATGATTGGAATCGATTCAGTTACTTATTCTGAACAAACTATATTCAGGTTTCGCATATACTAAAAATAATGTTGTATATTTTGCCAACAAAACTCTGCGAACTGGTTGATATCGTTATCAACTATGATTTATAATTTAATGCAGATTGGTTCCACGATACCGTCTACATGGGACATTATTTTGGATGTTAATCAGTTGGAACTACGAGCCGCTTTAATTAAAATGTATTATGCAGTTGATACGTCCATTTTGGGATTATTTTGATGTTAGGATGAAGAGGACGAAAATGTCACTGATTGAGTGGTGGTTAAATGGACCATAACTACGTTTAATGACTTAAAAATTACCTTATTTTGTCACCGTATCTGAAACGCAAAGGAAGGTCAAGCTACTTCTTTTCCATCGTCTTGTTGAATCACAGTCATCTTTGTCAGCATGGAAGGACGGTAATCTAAGACCATCATTATCTGCCTGTCTGACCTCCACAACCCAGTTAGTACTACCTAGGTAATACGATACCCCTTGGCAAGACTGGCTGTCAGACTTTCGCGCCACTGACTACCTGTAACGACTGACAAAGTTCTACAAATGACAGCCGGGGCCATTCCGAGGCACGGAGGAAACTCGGTATGTAATGGGTGGTCACCCATCCACAGACCAACCTAGGCAAGCACGGCTTAACCTAAAGATCGTTCTGAGCGGCTGTTATTATTAAGTCACGAGCTCCTCCTATGTATTGATTTCAAAAACCTACAAAATCTAACACCAGGTGATGTCTCACCTGCCTGGTGTTTGTAGTTTTTAGGTCAGTGTTTAATAGCACATTAAATAAATAAAAAAACAAAATACCAAAACTAAGTAACATGACATAACTTCATGCCTGTAATCTTCGAAGGGTTAGGCAGAGGTTTCCTACTGGTACACCCACATTTCGCTAGTTATGTTTAAGTCCCGTATAATAGGAGGCGAGTCTATTGCCGTCAACCGGGCACATATTCAAACTTCTTGGCTGCTACTGAGATATTCCTGATGGAAAAACCCAATAACACTTTGGCCGACATGGGAATAGAACCCAGGACCTCAAGCTCAGCAGTTACGTTTGCGACCACTAGACCAAGGAGGCAGTGATTTAAAAAAAACTACAACATCCAACACCAGGCAAGTGAGACATGTATTACATTAAGAAGGTCTTTATTAGACCAACTTTCCTCTAAATACCAAAACTTACTAAGAGCACTTATTAGTTTAATGCAATACTAGCTCTAAAAACTAACCTAATATTCCCCACACGGAAGTTCCCAAGTGCAAACGGACGCTACAATTGCATCGCAAACGTCGGAAGCAATCGATTTGAGGCACAGAGGGAATGCTGTGGACATTAGGACGTTGGAATAGAACCGTGTCCACATGTGAGACCACTGGGTCACCGGAGCGAGAGCAAATAGCCCGGATGGCTTGAGACAGAAATTCCTTAGGTGAATCGCCGAATGCAAAGCGATTCCTACATACGATAAATGGTTGGTCGCTCAAGTGTATCAGTTGTACTAGCTTCTGCTATACACGGTGGAATTGTGGGGGGTGAGGTTGAAAATGCAGCTAGCTACCTTTACCATAGTAGCTACAGGAAAATGACCTCCGGAGCTAACTAAACTTTTAGATAAAAAAAACTATTCAAAAAAAAATTGATGCCAATCAATCCTGTTACTTATAAGGATCAAAAAACTTTATGGGATCAACTGAGGTTTCAGTTCTAGAAAAGTAAGAAATCGCACATTTTTTCCCGTAAGAACTGAAACCTCAACTTAGTTTATGATGATAGATAGACTGGCCACTGCAACAAACTAATTTTGGTTTAACATTTTGAACATCAGTGCGTAAACGCATCAGCTTCCCCGCCCAAGCGAAGCCACAAATTCAGCGCAAATACTTACAAAAAAATATTCCAACATCTTATCGATGACCAACTAACCATTGCTTTTCGTCCCTTATTTTTTTATTGAAATAACACTTGCAACATCATTATTTATATTTGGCACTATTTCGTAATATACGAACATTAAACAGAAGTTACGAAGTTTTAAAAAATGAAGTTTTCTTTAACCGACGGTATGTGTTCATTTGTCGGCTATATCCGACCGTGACGCTCAAAAGTTTAAAAAAAGTTTTTATTTATTTATAACAGCTTAGAATATCATTACAGGGTTAGTCTAATGCGACAGTTAATAACTTAAACTAAAATACTAAACTATATACTTACAATAAAAAAAAATACAAAAATTAAAACTAACTCCATTATTAATTTTTTACACCATTAAAACACAAAACAGCCCAACATAATTACTTATATAAACATAGTACAAAACCTAAACACAAATATAATTTACTTTAAAAAATAAAATAAAGTATTATTTTGCTTGTAGCTTAATATAAATAGTAATACCCTTGCGAATTCACTCCAACAACATGTAAATACATCGATCTGAGTTTGAAAGTCGAAGTTCAGTAGGTTTCTTGTTTAAGGTAGAGCTCCATACTTAGCCTATCACATTTTAATCATATAGCCCAAGGCCCAAACTATCTTCTTAGTCGACTTTTCCACGACAAGATATCAGCGCTTGCAACCCATTTAAATTCACATCTTCAACATTTGGTAACGTCAACTCATTAGCTAGTCGATTGACGTCAACAGTACTATGATCCGATCAGGATATTTACTGTGTTAATTAGAGTCGTATCGGAACTATCGGCACCCGGGTGGAATAGCAATGGATTATTAACCCGGTAGCTTCATAGAAAAGTTAGGGAATCAACCCTGAACGTTCACTGGTATACAATAGACGCTTTGGACCAAAATGAAGAAGAAAATTTCAGACTGGTATATAATTATATTTCACCAGATGTCTAGAATATGCTCGTAGGATAAGCTACGCTTGTCGAGGTTGGTTCGAGGATGGGTGACCGTTCGTTACCCCTCGAGACTCCTCCGTGCCTGCTCCGTGCAAAGCAGTAGCTAGAAGCCTTTTTTAGTAAGTATGGTTAACACCATACTTACTAAAAAAGGCTTCTAGCTGAGTAACCTCAGTAACTGATTAGTTAGGCAGTCGCTTAATGTAATTGGGATTCAGGTGCATTCGGTAAGCCTTTAAAGCAGACCCAAACCCAAACATAAATAAGACATGGCTAGGTAGATGACGATTCACGAATTACCAATTGCACGGAGAAAAGCTTTTAAAATGTCCATCACTGAGGCTAGTTACATTACATCACCTTCTTCCAAAAAACTTAGGTAAGTGTACTGTAACACGCTATCCTCACTAACACCACAAAAAATCGAATTATACGAAGAATGACAATCTCAACCTGTATTTTTTATTGACAGACGACCATGCTATTATAATGCAAAAGATCCAACAAAACGTTTTTAACGTTACATCAAGCAAAAACTTAAGTTCTCAAATATTTAGATTGTTCGATTCTGCCTGCAACGTCAAAAGCTGACCGCGTCTACAGGTATCTGTTTCGTTGACAGTGACATTTGGATAGTATTGTCTCGCTTACTCATACTAATGTCATATCTATCGTTCCATACGGAATGTGCGAGCTAACTCTCCTTAGTCTGAACATGTCTTGGAGCTTAGAGTGTAAGCGCGGCTTTAGTATAGTGAGTGCACATCTAACAACTTAAATCTGTCGTATCATTTGCTTATGACCCTCGCCCACATCCAACTATAAAAGTAGATTAAAGCACAGATAATTAAGTGTACTAAGTTTTTTGAAACGGCCCACTCATTAAGCGTAATTTGACTTAAATAAGGCATCTCTCTCATAAATTTAGATGGGCGAGTCCGGGCGTGTGTAATTAGTTTGTGTTGTGTAAAGTGGCCTTTACACCTGTGACGCTTGTATGGTAACGACCCTCCCTTACCATAGTTACCTACTGTTAAGTGTCCCACTGCAATTTTAACAGTTACTGATGCGTGCATTTGTTGACTAATAGTAGCTGACACTGTTTTAAGCTTTCACGGTTTACTACTAAACTTATACTGTCACTTACGGGATATCTTCCGTGATTGTTCATTGGTCAACCTGCGATCATGGCGCGATCAACAGCGTCGAAATATCGAGAGCTCAAAATAATGAACAATCACGGAAGATAACCCCGTAAGTGACAGTATAAGTTTAGTAGTAGCTGCATTAGTATCAATATTTGTACAGGTTGCATACTGCATAGATTCGTTTTCCTGTTTTCACACAACACAGTTATCTATTAATTTATATAAAATAAACTAACTAAATAAACAACAGGGCGCTTAGGCGTCTTTTTACGCCTCCACATCGCTGTCATCCGAAAACGTGCCCAGAAGACTGGCAGCCACGTTGAATGGCAATGCTAATTCTTTGGCCATTCAACTGTTCAATTCTTTCTATTAATTGTTTACCAAAATTACACATTACGCCAAGTCGCTGTGTTATAGCCATTATACATTTGAATACATGGACAATTTAAGTAGTAACAGTCAATTTACTGACAATAAATTTCTCTAACAGATTTTGATATATTATTTACAGTACTAAGTCATTATGTAACACTAAACCCAACATAATGTACAAGCTACTTTTAAAAAACTGTGCTAGATTAGGGCGTCGAGTGGGTGTTTAGAAAAATCGGACTAATGAGCCGAGACCACGCTGACGTAGGTGCAGTGTGCAGGTGAAGTGGAGGGGAACTGTCTTCGTTAGTTTCCTTGTATGTTAAGGGGAACCGGCAAGGTATTAGAAATTTCTTACTTTTTTCGCAAATGGCGGCGCTGTTTTTTTTTACTTTTTTGATTAAGATGTAAAATAATTCGCATCAGTTATTTTAAAATATTGCCTACTAAAATAAAGTCATTTAAAACGTCAATATTCTCGGAATTCTCGAAAAATAAATTCGCTGGGAATAAGACAATTTCGTGATTATGTTTTGATTTCCATTATAGTTTCAAAAGCTTTATGACTATAATTTATTTGATCAAAATTGCTGCAAAAATTCAATTTTAATCTACAGGCTTACAAAGTTAAAAAAAAAGAATAAAATGCAATCGAATTTAGGACCTCCCCATTTTTGAAGCCAGTTAAAAATAAAACAACTGAATTACGCGGACTACATTGAAAGAATCACCTTAACTGAGATTCACAAGTATCTTGCAGCATTACTAGGTCAGTAGTTCTACTATGATGTGTAGTGGTTTGAAGTCAGCCGCCAACTGGGTTTAGAGGGGATTAAAAATCGGTCCATTGAACCAGAATCTGTACTAAGAATGCTGGACGGATGGAATGCCTTTGATTTTGACTAGCGTGTCGTTAGTTAGATTCGTGAGGGATCGTAAAGCAAAATCGGATTTCTTTGTAGTGTCGTGTGTACATCGAAGTGCATTGAATACAACCAGTGTTAAAATAATTTTATACTTTATATCATTATTCATTTCTTACCAAGGTAATCTCAAGAAAATAGAAAAGCAATGGAGTTTTGGCCAGCAGTGGAATAGAACATATAATTATGTCATACATTACTAATGATAAATGCCAACCTGCAAGAAAAACCTGAAATAATAATATAAAAAAGCACGTAAAATTGTCACGGCAACAGTTGTACAATTTCACAAAAATTGGTCTCAAACATTTCAGTTTTACAGCCGACGAAGCACTTCAAATAAAAAAAAAGAATATCGACTTTAAAAAACGAAGGAGCGTCCATTTTCTTTTCTTTTTTCAACCATAAAGTATTTTAAACTTTACGATGGGCCCGGCATTATAGGAAGTGGCCGGTGGCACAGGTTCACCGAGATTATCTCTGGTTAAATCGTCCCATAACCATAAATATTTTTTTTGCGTTTTATACCGAGGGTTTTTCCTTATGCATACTTTTAGAATATTTGGGGTTGAAGAGAAAAATCTTTGAGAAATTATGTTTTGAGGTCGCCCTTAGAAAGGTTTCCGATTTCAGCGAATTATGATGATACTTAATTTTCTTCTAGTTACTTACCTTATATAATTTCATGTATGGAATAAACTGCGACCTAGTTTACTAAGTTTTACCTCATTTTGCATTTTAAATACTGGCAAAAGTTTTTAATAGTAAAGAAATTCTAGCAGGAAAATTTTCTTTCTTGCACGATGAATTCTTTTACTTAAGCAAATCGATCTGTTTTCTTGTTTTGTCAATTTTCAGAATTCTGACTTCAATATTTATGTTTTCATTATGATAGGTGTATCGATACAGTTGTAAAAAAATCTTTTTTGTCACGTGGTCAAAATCAGAACTAATGTCGCCATCTTGTTTTTTAAAACGATTTCACAAAATGTTTTCCATCAACGTCATTCAAGTGCCAAAAAATCCTTGTAATGTCCCTTTACATGTCCTTAACGGCTACTTGCTTCTTTATGTAAAGTCAACGACACAACACCTAAGCACACACAGCAATAAATAACACAAAACACCGCTTACTCAGCGACTTGCACCTGCACCCACCTGCACTTAACAGCGTCTTCCATCACCGTCCATAAAACAATGAGTGTGCTTGTATGGGTAGCATTAGTGCTAATGGGCTTATGACGTCACCTTCCTTCCTGTCTGGACGTCACACCTTATTGTGGACGTTAGGGCTAGGGTTGTCAAAGTTTTAGACGGGGTCAGAAAGGTTTAGACAATACTATTAAACTGTCCAAAGAACTTTTGGCGTGTGGTCGTAATTTGAATATTGAAATGCCGCCATCTTGTCTTTTCAATACATTTAACAATTTCACGAATGTTATCCAGCTTCCCTGTCAATATCATTCGAGGGACGAAAGATCCGTATAGCACTAAGTATATCACGTCTTAGTCCCTTAAGGTAGGCAGTAACGTACGCTATCTGCTAAGACCCCTTCATACTCAATTTGATAAAAACTAAAAAGAAGTAGCAATGCATAGTCTTGCCCTGGTTTGGCATTTGGTTTTTTTTTTATTGCAAATAATCGAGTAATGATGTAAATTCTTCGAAAAGGTCCGCTGTCATCATCATTCATCATTTCAGCCGAAAGACGTCCACTGCTGGACATAGGCCTCCCCCAAGAAGGGGGGTTTTGCCATAATCGCCACGCTTGGCAGGCGGGTTGGCGATCGCAGTATGGTTGTTATAAAACACAGAGAACGCTGCTGCCCATTCTCTGGTAAGTCCCTTAGTCGCCTCTTACGACACCCACGGGAAGATAAGGGATGGTGCTATTCTTTACGTCCGGACACCATACAGAACAGGTCCCCGAAAAGGTCCGATGTACTCATCCATAAATAGGTATATTTTAAAGGGTCTGTAAAATCCGACAATACTGTTAAGAGGGTGAGATAAATTCTCAAAGTACCATTTAAGGTGTCTTTAGATTTGTTCCCTTCTCTCTAACGACATTTATTTTGTCGTTCGATAACGTTGAATACTGTTGTTTTCGTGTTAGCAAATGTTACAGTGTCTTTAAGTTCTTAGATAAAATCTATCTTAAGAGGACTACAAGAGCTAAGTGACCTTGAGTGACGCACGCACACATTTACACAATAAACGTGAACGCCATCTAACGACGACGCCCAAAACAATTAACTCTCAAAACTAATCTCTAGAGAGATTACGCCCGAGTATTCAATAGATGGCGCGAAAGTAAGAACAGACAAATAAAAATGAATATTAATAATGAATTGCAATTAAAACACTGCATTTGGGGTGGTAACCGTTATAAGTGTAAAACGCCTCATTTGGAAAGTATCCAAATACTTCTTTTATTCGGTGTTACGATATTAATTATTGCATTTCATAATCAATAGGTACTTTAGTTAATTATTTAGACATATTTCTTATTTCCATACAGTAATATTGACAAATTAATCAAAACAACGAAGTATTTGTTTAGATGAATAAGTACTTTTATCAATAACTTCACAATCGTGATCGTCGTGTGAACCACTGTTTCCAATCTATAATAAAAACAGAAGATTTCAAATTACTAAGATAGGTATGTCAATTCTAAATATCCTAGTTCTATGGTACACAGCAGCAGGTAATTGCGTTTCGTTTATTTTTTGTATAATAAGAGTTTGAAAAATTGTTAGCCACAAGTAAAAGATTAGGTACGCGCGGTAATCAAGCTATAAAAAACCAGTTTATGCGGATCTCTCATTGTATAGAAAATGTATACAAAGCGAGGCCAAGTTATACTGCAAATGTATAGCTTCATGTGCCGCCGTGTCTACCTAACATTCTTACAATTTTATAATTCTTATTTATTAAAAACTATATCAATAAAATTAAACTCTTACTTGTGATAAGTAACATCGCAATTTTCAGATGAATCTGTTATTTCGCAATGCCCGTTACCAATAAGCTGCAGTCTTTCAACAAAAATATTAGGTAGGTATTTATCTGTTTTTTATTGTTTTTCTAGTCAAAGAATACAAAATAGTACAAGATCTAAGCGTAGAGACAGCGGGAGTAACTTTGTTTTAAACTATGTAAAGACGAATAAGTTACCAAATAAACACAGTACTGTAAATAAATGAAACAGTAGGACGCAAGTGAGTGGCTCCAAAACCAGTATAGTATTGGAACTCCGTACTACGCTAGGTCCTAGGGCAGGCAGAGAAGGCCCGTGTCCCAGCACTGGGAACTTTACTAATCTGGGTCGGCTCAAGGTCAAAGTGCGGTCACTGGTACATTTTGAAACGAGTGCCAATATATTGGACCCGATTCATCGGCTATCTTTCAAATAGAATCCCTAATAAGGCTCTGTTCTGAACGAATCGACGATTCTTTTTGATTGGATGAACGGGTATCTATGTGCAACGGAAGAATACGTTTACAACGGATGAATAAGTCATGTCTTGTCATTCCTTTTCGTACCTACACACCACATACCTTGGAATTTTTGCAAATTATTGCGGTAGCATCGATCTATCAAATTCACTTGGGAAATTGAGTGTTATAAATATGTTAACAGCCAACAAACACCTAAATAACAGTTAGAAATTAAACTTTACTTAGGTGTTATTTTAGATTAGAAATAAGGGTTTTATAAAGGGTGTAACCAGACCCTTGAAGGCTTTCCTCCCCGTCATTGCTATATTTTTTTTGTTCTAGACCATACCTGGGAACCTCCTAGATACAAAGATATTCGGGGAATAAGTTCCAAATTTTTCATAAGTTATTTTTAAAATACGTGTTTTAAATGTGTTTTTTTTTAACTTTAAACACCTCCACGAACCCCTTACTATTCAATGCATCCATCAGCACAATGTTTTGAGTGCGTTATTACATCGAGTCCTACAGTAAAACGTGATTTTACACCTCAAAAAAAAGTCGTTTCCCAGCAATAATTTTTGCGTTAAGTTACTTAATTTGATGTACATAATGCTTTTTCAACGGCTTCGTGAAGGGTCCGTTTACACCCTGTATTTCTATGGCCTGTCCATTCCCATAACTCAAAGCGATCTTTTGAAAGATAGACTAAACTGTTCAACAATGTCATTCGTAGTTTTAAATTAAAACGTCTTGTTATTTCCTCTAGATTTTCTATCGTCAAATACAGATAGATATTTTTGTGTTCAATTTGTAATACTAGCCTAGGTACAATTAGTTGTGGCAAAAAGCCAGATAGCGTTAGAAAATTAGGTCCTAAATACTCACTAAGAAGCTGCGACGCCTAAATAAAGACATTTTCTGTTATCTTTTCTCTGGCTAGTACCTACTTACTTCGGTACGCATCCAGGGTTACATAGTATCCCGGACGTTTTCAAAATAAATCCGAACATTTAACTTTGTTATTTCAGCACTGTTTAACCTTTTTGTGTTTTCTAGTCGAAATATCAAACAAATACGCCAAACAAAGTTCAGGGAGGACGCCAAAAATCCGAATATATCCTGACAAATCCGAAATGATGGTAACCCTATGCGCACCTCCAACTGAGATTTACTAAACGAGTTTCCCAATCTGAGTACCTAAGCGTTCCTATCTTGGAACTGTTAGGCTGTATCGTGAGCATTCCTGTGCTCGTTTTCAAGATAAAACAGATATAAAAATAAACGAGAACGTCAACGTATTTCCTAAAAGTTGGAATCAGGATTTTCGCAAACCATCGTTACCTGATCTTTGTCTGGCTACAAAAAATATGACTTCAGGTCTTTGGCTCCAAATTCTTTATTTCTGAAGCTGAATTTAATTAAGCAATTTAGCACCGATATATTTGTATGTGCTTCGGTTTGTTTCAGGATTTTTTCGCAAAACTGTAAAAATAAATCTTGAAATTAAAAAGGAACTTACTGCACCAACTTTCTACGTTTACTGGGCTCTCTACTATATTGATTACTGGGTTATATTCCTATCTCCTACGACATTAGATGCAAGGCAAGCATATGATCCCAGATGATCATCAAACATTTTACCTTTTTTTTTTGTTCGGACTATTCTGTCCTACTGCCTCCTTCGTTCCTTTCCAACTCTCTCGGTATTTTGCCTTCAGTCAGGAACGAGTCCAAATCGTCACCTCAGCGTTTCTTGGGCCTGTACTATTCTATTAATTTACCTGAAGTCACCCAAACAATACATACTACAATCCAAAGACAGCAACAGTACCGTCCTCCTTGATAAACCTACCTATTATAGAAGCCATTGTGTCTAAACTAACACGTGTGACAAGGGTACCCACTACGGAACCACGTCCATAACTACTTATTGACAGGATCTTCCTGTTCAGCTTTATAAAGTTACATTTTTATACTTTTATGTTGCTCTCTTGCCTTGTGTCGGTTGGGGTTCCTTGAACACACAGTGAAACATTAATTTTTGGCTCTGTGGTGTTTTTGTGTAATAGAAATATTTCAAAGTGAAAACATTTATTGCGAACTTAGTGTACAAAATTCAAAATATATATTTGATCTCAAAACATTGTGTCATACACAAACTGAAGCAGCCCCATTAAGTTACAATAGTACTTGTGTCAGGGCTGTCTCACTCTTCCCTTAGGTGGTATCTTTGCAATGATATTATAATAATTATGATGAAACTACTGAACAGGAAAAAATAAAAATATTAAAATTAAATCAAAAGTACAATGTGGTGTTATGTTATGTTAGTACTTATGACTTAGCAGCCTTTTACAAGCATTGTAATTTATCATCCGCCTGCCCTTATCATCCTAAATTAGCATGCATTAAACATTATTATTACTTAATTATTTTCTTTTATATTAGTACAATTAAATAGAGAAATTATAGTTATGTCAAAATTGAAAGTCAATAATAGTGAATTTAATATAATTATTCAGCAATATTAATGTCATCCTTTTCAGGTAGTACAAATTTTAATTTTCTACGGAGTTAAATAGGATAGACTAAATCTTATTTAAAACACAAAAGTACAGAGGCGGACTTAATGCCATAGGCATTTTCTACCAGTCACCCTTTGGGTGATGCAAAGACAAGCAGTGGTAGGTGTATATCTGAAAATAATTTTAATTAATACTAAGATTAGCTTCAAGGATATATAAAATACTATAAATATATATCAAAATTTAGATTAATGTAAATAGACATTTTTACGAATATACTAAAATAAAAACACAAACAATGGGGAAAACATTATTACATTTATTTTTCATTGTTTGTATAGGACAGATCGTTCCGTCCGTCCCGTTGTCAATTGATTTTGGAACCACAGTTTGATATCTGCTACTCTTAGGTCTTTGGCTGTATAGTCTTGTAGACAGTTAGAATGATTCTAGCAATCAAGCTGTCAACTCCATAACTATGATGTTCATACATATTCTTCATTAATTTATTCATGTCTAATCAGTACCTCGTCTCCTGAAATGTAGTGTAGAGAGAATTTTAGCGTCAGCATTCAATTCACTTAAAAAAGACTTACTACTAAAACATACTGAACCACCATCCCCGCAAAACGTCCTTACCACGATATTTATAGCACGTCCAGTATAAACAATCCTTGTGTTGTGTCCCGTTCCGACACGGACCGGGGACGGCATCCGGCGACCCGGGCACGGCTTATCGGTCCTGCCGCGGTCGTGTAAACACTTCTTTACTTCTGTAATACTAAGGCCGACTATTCGGAGGAGCGGTTCTTGCAGCACGCGTTTAATGGAACTTCTCATACAACGCAATATAAGATGAGCCTAGACGTATATTGTAAATTAGTAAAGAAGCGAAAAACCCGGGCACGTGGTCCTGGATTAGAACCGAAACCGAAAAAAAGCGATTCCGAAAAATGGCCCGTTTTCGATGCCCTAGTAACGCCCCGCTGCATGCTACAAGACACGCTCTTCTGCCTAAGGTTGAGATCTATCTGACCTGACCACACGCCGACTGCAACGATATTTAGCTTTCCGCCACCGCGACGACTGCCGAATGCTGTGTTCGTAAATGCTCGGGTGAGTCTCACTTGTACGGAAAGAGATGGAGCTATACAGGACATTTAGCTCACTGCTCTTTCGCACACTGACGTAAGCTTAAAACAATACTTTGAGGTGGAAGCGTCAGGGTAGCCCGCGAAATTCAAATTTTCTTGCGATTTTTGCATTTTGCAGGTCAGTGTCAGGTTGTATGTTGATGAAAAATGAGTCGCGCAAGTTAAAGAATTAAGTTCATTTAACCCAATTCAATGACTTTTTCATGAAATAGTTATTGAATGAGATTACATGAACTTAGAGGGTTGTATTAATGATTAATTTCATACGTGTTACTGGCGCGACTCATTTTTCATCAAAATACAACCTGCACTTTGCAAAAATCTTAAGAAAATTTGAATTTTGCGGGCTGACGCTTTCAGGTAGGCCAAGTAATTTCATGAATTCATCCATTGTGACGTCACAGCACGCTGTCGGTAGCGTCTGACGTTTTAAAGGGACCCCAGCCTTATCGGTCCCGCCGCGGTCATGTAGACGCTTCTGTACTTTTGTAATACTAACCCTTTCCCGATAGCCGGCTTCCGATACGCGCTCGTAAAAAAACGAGCGGGTTGAATGGTGCTTCGTCGAACTATATTTGGAAAGAAATCTAAATGAGGGTTCGCTGTTCGGGGTTGGTAAATAATATTTTGTTTTGGTAGGAGTATGAATAGATTTGCTTTGTAAGGTTATTTTGCTTTTTGTAACAGAGGAAAAAGTCTACATATAATATCTATTTGTACCTATCAAGCAGATGTATTCAATAGTGACGGATTGCTAACAATTTAAATTTCTACACTTAATTAAATTCCTTTCCCGAATTCTTGATCTCAAATCAATAAAACGGATTACGTAGACAATGAACACATTTTTAAAAGCATTAACTAATGTTTCCTACCTTGTTTATTTATTTGTTTCATCAGATGACCTAAAAATACAGAGCTACAAGGATCTTTTGGCGCTCTTTTGGTTCCACGCCCAAATGCTCCTTGTGATGCAGCTGTACCTATGTATTTTACGGAATATAATCTTTCATTATACACCTGACACACATCAAAGTGATATGACGCGTACGACAAAAAAGTCGAGAATAATTTTTCATAAATACCGCTTCAGGAGTCACTCAAGTCAACGATTTTTGACAGGGCCTTATCCAAAAAAAACACCCTCAAGACCTCATGTTTTTCTCCCAAGACACAAGACACACGGATGAAAAGAAAGTGAAATTCGCAGCATTAACTCTCCTAAGAGTCAATCTTTCACAATTTCCTTGACTACACAGTAATTCCATTACGTCACCCGTCCTACTTGTGTACGTATGAACAATGAGACTTTCGCACGTTCAAATAAAGGATGATTACATGTCTTGCTGGTGACTCAGTGTTCCATTTGTTTGTAGAACACCGCAAGCATTGTATGCAAATCAATTCGATATATTAGAATTCGTGAGAGATTCGTGGTAATGAGTATTTAATAGCTGGCTTATTTTTTTGTAATGGCTGATTTATTTCGCGAAGCTATAAATTATAGACGACACGTATTTTGATTTTGCGTGTATTACTTTTAATTTATGAAGATTCATTTTGCTTAACAGTAAAAATAGCCACTGTAGATATAATCTGAGCCAAATGGGGTATCCTCGATCCATTCCAAACAGAAAGCCAGCGTGCAGCCCCTCTGCAGGATATGCTCCAGCTCCTGTCCTGCCCATCCTGCACAACTACTTGCACCTTTCAGGATTTAATCGAAGCAAATGTCAGAGCTGTGCTGGTGGCTACACACTGGTCTAACACAATTTGAGTTTCATCGACACGTAAATAAGAAGAATAGCAAAAATTGCATCAATTATAAAAAAAAAATGAGTGCATTTACTAAAAATGAGTCAGACTTAAGTAATTATAAATGTTTACATCACCATTTGAAGCTTTATTTCTTCTTAGAAAGAAGAAAGAGAGAACCATTTGAAACAAAACATAAAAGTCTTACCAATAAAAATCTACCGCTGTTGGAAAACGATTAGCCATTACTTAACTTACCAACTATCTCCAACACTCCAATTATTACTTTTGCCCAAAAACGGCGTAATTACCTATAAAGACGCAGATAGCATAACTAAGAACAACGCGTTCCTTCATTACCACTCAGAAACGATGACTGTGTCTCGATAATGCAGTTTCGAGTCCCATCTGTTTCCGAAACCTACATAACACAAGGTTAGGCAGAGCCCGCAGAGCTAATAGTACACCTACATATCGCCTGTATGTTTAAATCCCAGTCACTCCATGTAAAATATTGGCATTTAGCCGTACCAGTGGCGAATGTTCCATACAACTCGATTCCTACTGGCTTCCCTTTGAAAAATGGCACAGTCTATATTTGTACTCCGGCTTACCTCTTACAAAAATTGACACTTCGCTACTGAGCCGTATCCAGTTATACTGGAAGCCGACCCCAACATAGTTGGGTAAAGGCTAGGCAGATGATGATAATGTTTATTATGCTAAAGTCCCATGTAATAGGGATCGGGGCTATTACTGCAGGGCACAAATGTCACTGAAAAATCCTGAGGAAAAAACCCAATAACACTTTACTCGACCTGGGAATCGAACGCAGGACTTCATGCTCAGCAGCACCAACGAGGCAGTTCGTTGATTACCATTCACAAACGACCATTGTGTCTCGATAATGCAATATGGAGTCGGGTCTCGTGAATGCCGTCTGTTTCAGAAAGCTAATAATGAGTTTTTAGTCGAACGATGTCGGGTACGAATACTGAGAGCGCAATTATAGGTTGACTGGCTTTACGTCGCGGGTTCACCCGTTTTCGTGATTATTTAATCGAAAATTCAACTGTCCTGTAACATTTTGGTTTATTTTTATGAAAAGCACAATAAATTAGTTTCGCTCGTAGATATTGATAAATCATTAAACCTACTTATTAGCCTGTGTCATCCCACTGCTGGGCAAAGGCCTGTCCCTAAGACTTCCAAATCCTTCGATCCAGGGCCAATGTGGACGGGGTGCGTTGTCAGAATTCCTCCTCGTGTGCCTGATGGCTGCCGGTCCCTTTCGATACGTCGGGAGGGAATAGCAGCTGCCGGGCCGGTGCACCCTGGGCGTGGGCAGTATCCTTCCCCGAGGAATGGGAAGAGATTCTTATTCCCCGGGGAATGTTACTGTCCATGGCTAATATTCTGACATGGGAGGGGTCCTTTATGGACCAAGGGGGCGTTGCTCCGCGTGACCCTCTGAAAAGCAGAGGGCACAGCGGAGGAGCAAGGGCGGGCTCGGTGTGCACTTACCCTGCCTCCGAGCAGGCAGTGAAGGACGCAGTCATTCGCTGTCCCCGTCGATATCGTAATCTCACCGTCGAAGTGTCGTGGATCACGTCTCGCGGCTTCGATTGGGACCGAGGGTCTTGGCTTAACCGCCCGGACCGCGAGGTAGAAAACCTCTATAAAAAGTTACCCCGAATCTCAAGCGGCGGCGCACCGCGAGGAGATGTATGGCTGACGGGTTCCTTTGGAAAATCAGTTGCTAGTGCGAACCACTGCCGAGCCTGGCTATGGCTTATCTGGGTACAGGGGGCACTGCCCAGATGGACTTTTTATTTCCCCCATACTCGTGGGAACTATATGGAAAAAAATATAACCCGAAACGCGGCCGGTAACGGCGAAGGAAGGAAGGAGAGGGATGCGGGGTCGGAGTCCGGCGCCGCATCCGGCGATATGAGCGCGGGAGGCTCAGAGAGCTCCCGGCGCGGGAGGCCCGGGGCTGCTGCGGTGAACGGAAAGTTCTTCCGCAAGCGGTCCTGGCCAGAGGGCGACCGAGGGTCGTCGTCAGAGGATGAGCTGGCCTCGGCTCGCAAGATCCCCACTAGCAAGCGTGGAGGGATCCGTGGCAAGGGGCGAGGCCTCTCTGCCACCGAGAGGTCGGCGCGGCTTGCCGAGGAGGGGCGCCACCCGGGGGTGGCCGGTCGCGGGGTGGCCCGTTCGGGCTCCTCTGGCGACGAGGCTGGCGCAGACGGCGGCTCCGATGCGGAGCGTAAGGCCGGTTTCGCGAAGGAGGTGGAGGCGGCGCTGAGGGCTGTCTCATACAAACAGAAGCCCTCCACCAGGCATAAGGCCATGCCCGCAGCAATCGCCTCCATCGTGGCGTCAGCGGAGGCCAGATATCCCCAGAGGCCCCCGTCAGACGAAGTGGCCAAACTGCGGGCGGAGGTCGCTCGCCTGACGGCCGCCACAGAGCTTCTCCAACAGGAGAACCGCAAGCTCCGAGCAGACTTGGCCGGTCTGCGCGAGTCCGCGCCCCAAAATGGGGGCCAGCAGCAACTAAGCCAGCCCGTGCCGGTTGAGAACCAGGTCTTGAACCTGGTTCGGCAGGAGCTGGCTGCCTTCCAGGCGCGGTTCTCCGTCCTGGAGGGCATTGTACTGCGCCCCCCCCTGGCGGCAAACAGGGCGCCCCCGGGACCGAGGGCGGCCACATATGCGGCTGCTGCGGCCTCCGCACCGGGGCCGGCTGGCCGGCCCTCCGGCAGGGTTGCGTCGGCCCCCGAAGGGCCGGCTCCGGCGAAACCGGCTCCGGCCAAGAAGGCGGCGGCCCTGAGGCAGGGCAAGGCGGCGGCGCAAAAGAAGGGCAAGGTGGCGACTGTGCCAGCGCCACCCGCGAGACAGCCGCCACCACCGCCCCCCCCGCCCCCTAAGCCTTCCGCGGCCGAGAGCGGATGGCAGGTGGCTGGAGAAAGGACAAGGGAGCGGAAGGCGGCCAAAAAAGCCCGGAAGCTGGAGCGGAAGCGCCGACAAAAGGAGCGAAGCGTCGCGGCTAGGCTCAGCGCCCCGAAGACCGCAGCTGTAGTGATTACACTACAGCCGGACGCGGAAAAAAGGGGCGTGAGATACCGCGACGTGCTCGCTAAGGCGAGGGCGACGGTGGATCTGGGGGAGCTCGGGATCACCGGGGGCCTCCGCCTCAGAGTCACCGCGACAGGGGCTCGAGTGCTGGAGATCCCCGGCGAAACCCGTGGCTCGTCCGCGGACGCTCTAGCTGAAAAGCTTAGAGCGTCCCTAAATGCGGACGAGGCCCGAGTGTCCAGGCCCGTCAAATGCGCAGACCTGCGCATCCTGGGTCTGGACGACTCGGTGACCGAGGAGGAGGTGGTGGCCGCCGTCACCAGGACCGGTGGGTGCCCTGCTGAGCAGGTCAAGGCAGGCACCTTACGTCCGGACCTGTCGGGCATGCGAACCGTAACGGTAAGCTGCCCTGTGACGGCGGCGAAAGCCATTGTGGAGGGCCGAAGGCTCTTGGTGGGCTGGGTTTCGGCGCAGGTTAAGCTGCTTGAACCCAGACCTCTGAGGTGCTTCCGCTGCCATGTGGGGAACCACGTGTCGGTTCGGTGCACCTCGGAGGTGGACCGCAGTGGCCTATGCTTCCGCTGCGGCCAGCCCGGTCACATGGCCGCGGCTTGCTCCGCCGCGCCGCACTGCGCCGCATGTGCGGCATCTGGCAAGCCGGCCGATCACCGGGCAGGGAGCAAGGCCTGCGGTACACCCACCAAGGCCAGGGGCAACGGAAGGCCCTCCGTAACCACCTCCAAAACCCCCACCGTCGTCGCCACCGCCGCAGCCGCCGCCACTGTCACCGCCGCTGCCGCCACTGCTGCAACTACTGCAGCGGGGCCCTCGCAGGAGGCCCGGGAGGGGGCTGAAATGGAGTGCCAGTAACGGCCCCATTACGCCTTCTCCAGGCGAACATCAACCACTGCGCCTGCGCTCAGGATCTGTTGATCCAGAGCATGGCGCAGTGGTCGATTAACATCGCCGTGGTCGCTGAGCCGTACTTTGTCCCGCCCAGGGATGACTGGGTGGAGGACCTTAGCGGCTCAGTGACCATAATTGCGTCGGCCGCCGCCGGTACCCCGACCCTTGAGAGTGTCAGGAAGGGTCAGGGGTGCGTAGCAGCACGTTTCGGGGAGATAGTTGTAGTGGGAGTCTACTTCTCCCCGAACCGAACTCTCGCCGAGTTCCTCAACTCCCTCAGGGAGTTGAGTGCCGTCATCGGGAGCCATTCTCTCCCCGTACTTGTGCTCGGGGACTTCAATGCCAAGAACTTGGCTTGGGGTTCTCGTTACACGGATGTGCGGGGTAGAATGGTGGAGGACTGGGCTCTAGAGACAGGCCTGGTCGTCCTAAATCGGGGTTCTGTCCCCACGTGCGTGCGGATGCGGGGCGAGTCGGTGGTGGACATATCGTTCGCTAGCCCCGCTCTGTCGCCGCGTGTCGTTGACTGGCGCGTCATGGAGGGGGTGGAGACCTATTCCGACCACCGGTACATCCGGTTCGACGTCTCCACCCAGACCTCAAGCGCGCCGGTCCTACAGGCCCCGAGTGGTCCGCGATGGGCGCTGAAGCAGCTGGACCGGGAGCTCCTCCTGGAAGCCTCGATCGTGCAGGCCTGGGTGTCATCACCAGCCAGGCCTGCCGACATCAACAACGAGGCGGGTTGGTTCCAGGAGGCCATGTCCGAGATTTGCGACGTGGCAATGCCCCGAGTTCGGCCAGGAAGCGCCCGACGTCAGGTGTACTGGTGGTCGCGAGAGCTGACGTCTCTGCGTGAGGCGTGCGTTGCCGCGCGGCACCGGTACACCAGGCATCGCAGGCTCCGCATCCGCCCTCCAGATGCGGCAGCCATTGAGGCGGAGCTTTACGAGGGGTACAGAGCGGCGAAGACCGCCCTCCAGGAGGCTGTCCGGCGGGCCAAGAACCTGGCCCGCGAGGAGATGCTGGAGTCTCTGAACGGAGATCCGTGGGGGCGCCCTTACAAGATGGTGCGGGACAAACTCCGCACCCGGGCCCCCCCGCTGACGCAGAGTCTCCGGCCTGAGCTCGTGGAGGACGTGGTGAGCGCTCTGTTCCCTTCGCGAGGGAGACATCCTCCCCCGCCTATGGCTCCGCCGCCGCTTGCGGTGCCGGAAGCGGACCACACCGATGACGACGTTCCGGAGGTGACTGGGGTAGACCTGAGAGTGGCGGTACGCAGGCTAAAGGCCAGAAATACCGCCCCGGGACCCGATGGCTTGCCTGGCAAAGCCTGGGTCCTGGCCTCTGAGGCTCTCGGGCCTCGACTGGAAGGGCTCCTAAGCGCATGCTTGGAGAGAGGCCAGTTCCCGCTTCGTTGGAAGACGGGGAAGCTGGTCCTCATCCGGAAGCCAGGGCGCCCTGCGGACTCTCCGTCCGCATACCGGCCCATCGTGTTGCTCGACGAGGTGGGCAAGCTCTTTGAAAGAGTTATTGCTAACCGCCTCGCCGGGCACCTCGCGGGGATGGGGCCGGATCTTGCGGAACACCAGTTTGGTTTCCGCAAGGGGCGCTCGACGGTGGACGCCATCATGCGCGTGAGAGCCCTCACGACGGGGGATGCGGTTTCCCGGGGCGGGGTCGTATTGGCGGTGTCTCTTGACATCGCCAACGCCTTCAACTCCATGCCCTGGAGCTGCATTGGGGAGGCACTCCGGTATCACCGGGTGCCGACCTACCTTTGTCGTGTGGTCGGGGACTACCTGACGGATAGGGCCGTCATCTACCCCGGTCAGAGCGGAGAATGGAACCGGCGAGAGATGTCGTGCGGTGTTCCACAGGGATCGGTTCTGGGGCCGGCCTTGTGGAACATCGGTTACGACTGGGTGCTGCGCGCCGACCTCCCTAGCGGCGTCAGCGTAGTCTGCTACGCTGACGACACGCTGGTACTGGCACAAGGGGGGTCGCACGAGGCGGCGGCCGAAAACATGACACGCGGGGTTGCGATAGTCGTGGAGAGGATCCGGCAATTGGGTCTCGAGGTGGCATTGCACAAGTCTGAGGCCATGTGTTTTCATGGGCCTCGGAATGCGCCACCGTCGGGATCCCTACTGACGGCGGGAGGGGTTTCCATCGGCGTCGGGTCGACGCTGAAGTACCTGGGACTCGTCCTCGACAGCCGGTGGAACTTCGTGGAGCATTTCCGACGTTTGGCCCCCAAACTGGAACGGACCGGGGCTGCCTTCAAGCGGCTCCTGCCCAACCTGGGGGGTCCAAACGCCTCCTGCCGGAGGCTCTACGCGGGGGTCGTGCGGTCCATGGCCCTTTACGGGGCCCCGGTGTGGGCGCGTTCTCTGAGGCGGCAAGCCGCCCGCTACCTAAACGCGCCCCAAAAGGGGATAGCCCTAAGGCTAGTCCGGGGGTACCGCACGATCTCCGGTGAGGCGGCGAGCCTCCTTGCCGGATTGCCGCCATGGGATCTGGAGGCGATAGTCCTCGCGCGCCTTCACGAATGGCGCGCGGAGGCACTACGTCGGGGGGAAACTCCGCTGCCGCGGCAAATCGCCGCTCAGCGGACAGACCTCCGGCGCGATCTCATGGTGACATGGAGAGAGCGACTGTCGCAACCCCGTGCAGGGCACGCCACCATCGTGGCGATAAGTCCCCTCTTTGAGGAGTGGCTAGAGAGGCACCACGGCGCCCTCACCTTCCGCCTGACGCAGGTCCTCACCGGACACGGTTGTTTCGGGAGGTTCCTGCACCGAATCGGGCGGGAGGAAACGCCCGGGTGTTTCCATTGTGAGGATCGTCCGGAGGACACGGTGCAGCACACTGTGGAGGCCTGCCCTGCTTGGGCGGAGCAGCGCCGTGTCCTCGTAGAGGCGATTGGCGGTGGCGACCTCTCGCGCCCGGCCCTGGTTCAAGCCATGGTCCGGAGCGAGAGGGAATGGGAAGCCGTCACCTCCTTCTGCGAAGCAGTCATGCTAGTGAAGGAGGTGGCGGAACGTGAGAGGGAAAGAGCCTCACGTCCCAGCCGCCGCGGGAGACGCCCTGGGCGTCGGGGGTCACGTGGTGGCCCCCGGCCACCGTAGGCACGGGCCTGTGGACGGCGAGTTATGGGCTAGCTCGCCGTCCGGCCGTCTTATGACGACAGGCCGTGTCGACGGCGCGTTCGTGTTCCACGCGCGCCTCAAAGAGATGTCAGCAACCACGCAGGGGTCCGCACGGGCCGATGCCTGCCAGGGCTGCGGGACTGTTCGAAAGAGATACCGCGGCCCTGGAACACAAAGGGCAAAGAAGGAACATGGATGGGTTTTAGTCAGTACAAGTCTGACACTCCCTTCCGCTCCGCCCAGAGCGGGGGGGGTCATTTGATGATTTCCCATCCTAAAAAAAAAAAAAAAAAAAAAAAAAAAAAAAAGGGCCAATGTGGACCACTGGTCGTTGGTTCTGTCCAGCTAGTCCCGCCATCTCCTGCGAGGTCTACCACGTGGCCTTCTAGCTGTGTCAGGGCTCCATCATGGTTATTTTGGCGCACAGCTCGTCGGGCATACGGCAGATATGGCCAGCCCAGTCCCTCTTCAGCTTAGTGGCTTTTTGAGCAACATCAGTAATTTGTGTTTTGGAGCGCAGTGTGGTGTGGTCGTATTTCAAATTTTCGAGTGATTTACGTAACGTTATTACTCCGCTCGTGTGTGCTAGACCCATTTAAGTTCTCTGAACAGTTAACAATCTTTAGAATCACAGAAACATTAGTCATAGTGGGTAGATACACCTTTTCGAAATAAAAATTGGGGTGGTATCTAGGCTAAATGAATGTTTCGGTCTAGATGAGATTCGGACACCTTACTTTATCAACTCAATAACTTGGATAAATCAATGGCCTTTGATTGCAATTGTCGTTGAAATCCAACAAGTATATAGTATAGCCTTCAGTTTGTACCATGAAGAGTGCAAAGTATGGAGAGAAGAAAAAACTGTTTGATACCGAATAACAGAGGATATTTTATATGTAAAAAAAAGTCATGTTGCAGAAGGTTATGGCTTCGGTTTTACAGTCGGCTGCCTGCCAGTCACTAACGCTCCTTGGGAATGCAATTGCTGGTGGTTTACCCGCCAATGTGCGGGTAACTCAGAGTGCTTTGTTATTTCCACTGGATCTTAAGCTCCCTTCGTCGCCAATTACAACACCCACGGGACGAGATGGGGTGGTCAGATTCTTTCTTCGTTACCGACACGGATCTTTATAAATGTTGTAGATGAAGATGGAGAGAAAGGCCAAGGAACCGATAGACGGGTTGTGTGAGGAATGATATGAAAGAAAAAGGAGTAAATGATAGCGTGACGATTGACAGAGGAGAATGGAAGAAAAATACGTTTTGCGCCGAACCCAAGGAACATGGGACAAGGACAGGAAGATGAGGCAAAACACCATAAATCACTGTTATCCTTAATTTACCTGAACAAAACAAATGAACGAGGAAAAACTTCAAGTAATGACTTACTAAAGTTGTGTTTGTTAAATATGTAATCTATTATATTGATCTGGGGGGCTGGGAATTCAGGAAAGGGTTCAAATAAGTGTGAAAGGTGAAGAAGGTGCTTCTAACTAAATTGTTTGTCATCCATCACTGTTCAATGTACTATTCGAATGTATATTGGAATGGTATTTGAACTCTGCAATGAATATTTGAAAACGGTTTCTTCCTTTCTATTTTCGTTTCTTGTTTTCATTATTTTATTTTTATTTACTAATCCATTGTTTTCTCTACCTTTTGCTTTATTTAAATCCTTTGTTTCTTGTTCCGTTTTTAGCTACAGGAAAGCAAGGATTACTTTCTCAGCTTCCATTTTCGTTTGTTTTAGTAAAGAGTAATCTTGTGGCATTGTATTTTGGGTTTAGAAGTTACTAAAAACAAACCTTGCTTAACAGGTAAGGAACGCCTGACCTTTGTACAGACGTCAGCACATCAAGCTACCCGAAACTGACAAATTTTCCCAATCAATCTTGAACCTAATGCTTAAGCCATAAATTTGAAAATCTATTGATGAAAATTTACAGATTGTAGTAGGTTGATGTTGGTACGAGAAAAGAGAGGCCTATACCCGGCAGTGGGTGAGTTCGGGCTGTGGATGATGATGATGATGTGCTGGCGTCTGTACCTTTTTTGTGTGTGAAAAGATTAGATAAATGAATAAACCTGAATCAGAAAAAGAAATCACATATTAGGATCGTAAAATAAAACCGGTAATCCGCAAAGAATTTAAGAATAGTGTCAAAAATCCATAAAGTCGAGAGACATATTCTGGATGATAACAAAAGCGGGGCAATTTATCATTATATTTTCTGAAGACATCGGCATATAGGCGACCGAAAGGGGCTTAGCAGGGATGTAAAAATGATTTAGTGTCTATCTGCGTTAGCCAAACGAGAAGAAAAGGCATTATTTTGCAATCTCACTCCTGATCGGTAAAAGATTATCAGATCGGAATCGATCGTTGATTCTTATCGTAATGTGATCGCAGTTAATGGTTTGCCCGAAGGCTTTTAGATGATAGACCATATATTAGAACGTGGTTAATATTTAGGTTGATTATTTAAATACTTTATTAACGTATTACTGTGTAGATAGAGGTATGAAAAACAAGGTGTAAATTTCTTCATGCCCCATAGAACAGGGAGGATCCTCCAACCAGACGGGTGCTGTCTGTTGGGCTACTGCCCGACAGTTGTTGTCGGGTTTTTTTATAGAGTCAATTGCGAAATTCAATTTTGATTTAGTTCTTCATTTGTGTCATAGATTTATTTATTTATTTACCACCAATTATAACATCATTACAGACTCGTCCAATACGATGCTATAAGATATACCATATAAAAATAAAAACACACAATATAAACACACAAAATGAAAAATACATACAATATAAAATAAGTTAGATTACACCCAGTATAAATACTAATACCTAAATTACTTAAACATGACAAAGTTTACAGTTGCACACCTCTTTCAATTATGATTTATGCCCTCTGGACAAATCTCGGCAGGTTTTGCCCAAATATATCTTCCGATACCGATAGATGGCGCTGTTTTGTACTATTTGCTATAGTACTTTCTGTAGTGCCGCTACAATTACAGCACCAAAGCCGTTACAGAAAATAAGATTTCTCTTAAAGAGAAATTTGCACCCTAATTGCGTAACACACTTTCTGGCACAAATTGAAGGATATAGGTAGTAGTACCTCATCCACTGCATCGTATGTTTGAAAAAATTATCTGCTCGACGTCGTCACTAACGCAATGAATGTTGCTGTTTTGTCAAAGTTAATGGAATTGAGATTGTGAATGTGTTATGCAAAAACCCTGCTAAATTAAAGTTACCGAAACTTCAAATATCTAGATGCTTTTATATACTTAAATAACGACCAGAGAGGAAACTGCGATGTTTACTCTGACTAATGATGAACTGTACTATTAAAACTTTTACCAGGAGCTAACCTGATGCATTTGAAGTTTCCTGCCTCCAAACTTTTCCTTCATTCTCTACGTAAATAGCTAAAGTAGAAAACTTTTCCGTAAGGTACAGTCGCCAGCGCATCAAGTTACCACAAACTATCAAATTTTCTCATTCCATTTTGAACTTAACCATCAACATTTTTTGGTTTAAAATCATTTGGAGAAATTTGACAGTTTATGTTAACTTCATGTGCTGACGACTGTACAAGAGCATTGTAAACTTCTACTAATATTTTAATTTGACATAATTCATCTGTCTCGTTGGTCTAATCGTCGTAAGTTCTACTGTTGACCATGATGGCCTGAGTTCGATTCCCTGGTGGGGTAAAGTGTTATTGGGTTTTTCCATCATGTTTATATTAGTAGCAGCCATGTTTTAGGGCAATAGACTCGCCCCATATTACATGGGACTTAAACATAACTAGCTAAATATGGGCGTACTACTAGGTACACTGCTTGGACCTTCGTTGATTACAGGCATGATGGCATGTTAAAAACGTATCTCAAAGCAATCTTCAGTCCATTTACAGAGGCTGTAGTTAAGCCCTATCTATTTATAAAACGTAGGATACCTTTTTTCTAAATGGCCAATAAAGTTAAACCTAAATTAGATCTTAAGTAATTTATGCCAAGAAAAGGTCTTAAGTATAAAGAATTCTTGTCCCGAAGTATTTTTTCTACTAAGTCTGAACCGCTCGCGGGACTTAAGACAAAATGCTAAAAGCTTCGGTATAACGTTGGTAAAGAATATGATCCGATTAAAGCTCGTATTTTTAACAATTGTGTTTGTGTCAGATGATTTTTGTTGTGAAGATTGTTTATTTGTATCAGCAATAAAAGATACACACAATAGAGTTATTCATAAAGGTTGCTAAAGTTAGAAGACGTTTAAACGTCAAAAAGATACTAAAAGCCTTTATTCCCCAAGGGTAAGGCAGAGGTATACCTTATAGTGCACCCACATTTTCTCAGTTATGTTGAAATCCCACGAAATAAGGGGCAAGCCTACTGCCATCAACCGGGCACAAATCCAGATTCCGTGGCTGCTACTCAGAAATTCCTGATTGAAAAACCCAATTAAACTTTGCCCGACCTGGAATCGAACCCAGGACCTCATGCTCAGCAGTCGCGCTTGCGACCACTAGACCAACGAGGCAGTTTTCAGTTAAATATTCAAAATCAGTTAATTAAACAGTTCCGAAAATTGGAGATAATTTGATGTGGGTTGGTACATTTTCGTGGCCCCCCACGTTCAAATTGTAGTTAAGATTCAGAACACAACACCACAAGTAAACTGACCAAAAGGAACACAAATCAAGAAAACAAACTTAGAAAGGAACAAATAAAGTGGAGCAGCGAATAATAATAAAATAAAATTTCGCCCTCATAATAGAAAGGGCGTAAAAGTTTATATTTTCTATGTTTCTATACGCCATACGGTATACATCACACATGCATGTGCCCTTTTTATACAAATATGGTATATTCTATACACTAATAAAGGAAACTGGTATGAAGGTTCCGTACCTAATTTGAAATCATTTGAATGTGGAAGTGTTACCTTATGGAGAGTTACGACGGAAGCGGGATTAATGCATGTGATCAAAATGTCGTTATTTTTAAATCACTAGTCATCAGAAAGACAGAATAAATAATAGTATTGTCATGGTGCCTTCTGTTACCAAATCGACGATTTTATTATAAGATTTCTTTGCTACAAACTTACATATTTTGTACAAGAAGTCGCTATAATATAAACAGAGCAGCAGCAGCCGATTTATCATTCAGAACAGCTTGAAAATCTCGCCATATTTTATTTCACCTACAATATTATGCTAGACAGGACCGTAATATTCTGAATGCAGAAAACCTGACTCCGGAAATACTGCCTGCAATATGTCTTACGGAAGGAGGAAAATAAAACGTAGGTATTAAACTCATATTGGGTATAAGTAACGGACCCCCAAATGTGTGGTTTCGCTTCGCATTCCACCAATAATTTTTATTTGAAGAACAATTTGTGAGTCTGAAACGTGTTACATTACATTTATGGTTGTTTTATTTTGTTTTGCTTGTACAGTTTTAGTAATTGTCGATACTTTAGCTATTTGGGCAGTTTTGCGTGTTTTTGTTGTGTAAGTGCTATTAGAGGACTTCTCAAGAGAAGATAAGCTAGGGTCGTATACGAATTGATTACAACTATACAATTTTTGTAGTTCTCGTTTAGTCTAAAGTTGTAAACTAAGATATCTTGCTTATTTTCTTAATTTATAACGCTGAGATTACAATTTACTTACCACTAGCTGTTGCCCGCGACGTTCGTCCGCGTGAAATTATTATAAAAATATGACTTCCCTATTTAAATCGGATTTTGTTAACAATTTCAAGGGTTTTTATTTTTTTTGCACGGAACCCTAATCCTATTCAAATAGGAAAGTATTTTTAAGTTGCTTCTTATAACATCAGCTAACTGCCAGTAAAAACCCGGCAAAATCGGTTCAGCCGTTTCAGAGATTTGCCGGAAAAAACAAACAGACAAAAATTTTTTAAATGTTTTTTTGTTATAAGTATATAGTACCGTAATATACTTTCATATGTATTCAGTAAAAAGCTGTTATTTTGAAATTATAAATAGACTATTTTATTTATTTGTAAAGATACAAAATATGGTCTCACTTCTTATAAGTTAAGAATTCAAAAACGTCGAAGCTTTAAACTTTTCGTAATAAAGTGTTTACAAAAATCAAATTGCTGCAATGTGTAAAATTACTGCTTTTCTACGCAAATTCACTTGAAATATGGCAGCTGTAATGAATTCCTCTTCGCAAAATGTTCTCTTATAACCTAAAAAAGATGTATTCAAAACGAAAATTTTAGAGATTTATGTTAGCGAATTAAAGTAATAAAATAATCTTGGCAATGCAACAGCTGGTTTTATGTCATAATTTAATAATGGGATGGTTTACTATGTATTTGGCTAACGTGTTCTTTGGTGATCTCATCATCTCATGCACTCTTCCTATGTTACATGGGGTCGGCGCAACACGTTTTTTTTCTTCCATTCTGCTCTGTCAGTCATCATTCTATGGTATGACGGATGACATAATGCAATAGAGCGAATTACTTTTAAAAAATTCACTGCATTATCATAATCAGCCTATGTTCCCACTGCTGGGACACAGGTCTCCTCTCTATTAGCGGGAATGTCGCATGTCTTCGAATTTTTTAGTTCTAGGACATGCCGGTTTCCTCACGATGTTTCCCTTCACCATTTTGAGAGCAGTGGTGATGAAATAAATTATACAAAGTAATGCGCCTGGCTGGGTTCGAACACACGACTTACTGCTCGTAAGTCGGGGCCGCCACCACTGGGCCACCGCTGCTCTCTAATAAATTCACTGGAATTTAGAAAATCTCTGAGAATATTGCCAAATTTAACAAATTGTTAAATGTGCCTCACCGTACTTTGGTCTTGAGAAGAAATGTCCACACTGAGATGAGCTCGCAAAACAATAAAATAATATGATTTCACATTTTTGATGAAACAGAAATGTGACCATCTTTCACCGGTCGGGTGAATCTAACAATCTAAATCTTTGCATTATGGCGCTCTATGGATGCTCTCATTTTGCTCTCCTATGGACCCTCCGGATATTACAGGTTTTTTCATGGGAAAGGTTTTGCTATCAATTGAATAAGCAATTTTATGGGATCCGGAAAACAACAAGAAGGAGAATCTTGACTGTCTTTGTTATTGTTATGGATGGAGAAAAAGTGGACTCCATTAACAAAACTAAAATCACATATTCGACGATTCAAGTTAGCTGATAAAGGATATGAAACTGTTTTCAATAATTTTATTTCAAATTGTATGTGTTTTTTCTTTTTGTGTCGCCTGTTGTCTGCATTAAACAGGAACTGATGGACGCTATTAAAGGCGCCAAGCTCCTAGCCAAATCCTGGAACAACTCAATTTAGATTTCCATCGATACCCTAAGAAGAAGAATCATTTTTGCCAGATGTTTATATATGCCTGCGGTATCCTATTCGCAAAAAACGTCCCACATGGTGTTCCTTGAGCCCCGAGACGCGCCTACGCCATCCAGACCGTGTTACATTTTATGTGCTCCCCTAACCTACTTCAATGGGGCATACGGCGACAATATAAATATTTTAATAACTTTTACATTGTATAGTGCCAGATGTGGGTTCAATACAATGTCGGCACAATGCAGCGTTGTTTTATTCATACATTCTTGTGGTTTGACTGCTAAGGAGGCCGGTTTTCGTGCACTAAAGTGTACTCATTGGTAAACAGTCAGAGGAAATACTCGAGCTGTGGCGTGACCGTGTTTCCCTACCCAACACATCCACCTGCTGGACATGAACTGGCTTGGTTAACCTGGAAGTCCTGAAGACTGCCCTAGATTGTAAATGTGGTGTTCTTTCACAAGCAATGGAACAGTTCATATCGTATCTTGCGTACCATGTCGTCTGCACGTTACAGGAACTGATACACGCCACTGAAGCCACTGAAAATGCTGATCTCGTTGCCAAATTCCATTAAAATTGCCATCGCCACGCTAAAAAGAAGAGCAGTACAGACTTGAATGAACACGTACGAGTGGAAAAATAGGGATAGTAGCTAACTTGATTAGTCTTACAAATAGATCGGGAAGATTATAAATAGGTTTAAAAACAAACAACGGATTCACACGTGCATTCCAAAGGTGGTTTGAATGAGGGCAAACTACGCCTAATTTTAAAATAGATGAATTTACGTTCAGTGTTTTTCGGGCATTTGAGAGATTTTTATGGTTCTACTATATCCTTATGTCGGTTGGAAGGAGGTCGTGGCTAAATAATAGCAGCCGCTCGGGTCGATCTTTAGGTTAAGCCGCGGTTGCCTAGGTTGGTCCGTGGATGGGTGACCACCCATTTCATACCGAGTTTCCTCCGTGCCTCTGAAACCACGTTAAGCCGTTGGTCCCGACTGTCATTTATAGATCTTTGACAGTCGTTACAGGTAGTCAGTGGCCCGAAAGTCTGACAACCAGTCTTAGTAAGGGGTATGGTATTACCCAGTACTAACTGGGTTGTGGAGCTCAGATAGGCAGTCGCTCAATGTAAAATACTGGTATTCAGCTGCATCCGGTTAGACTGGAAGCCGACCCCAACATAGGTGGGAAAAGGCTAGGCAGATGATGGGTGGAAAGTCAAGACTAAAAGGATGTAAAGCTTTTCTAAAAGCGTAGCGACACACTTTTTCAATATTATGCGGCAGAAATTCTTGCCCTAGGCCTAGTCAATAGTAAGTAAATAAATAATTGATTAATTTTGTAATTTTACGAATTTACGTTACATTTATTTTACACGTTGGTTCTGGGCCCAGTGGCGTGTCATACTTACCTACATATTTAAAAATCATAGTCATAAATGAAGTGGGACTGGGCTGGCCGCGTCTATCGCATGTCCAATGAGCTGTGGGCCAAAATAGCCACTTTGTGGAGCCCTAACACAGCCAGAAGGCGTCGCGGCAGACCTCATAGAAGATGGCGGGACGAGCTGGACCACAACAACGAGCTGTGGTCTACCTTAGCCCTGGATCGAAAAAACTGGAAGTCATGGAGACAGGCCTTTGTCCAGCAGTGGGATGACACAGTCTAACAATATCAGTATATCAGTCATTAACTCACTGCCCCCATTTATTTTGGCAGATGTGTTGCTACTTCTTCGTATTAAGGTCCGTAAAATTGTATGGAAACCCGACAAACAAAGTTCAAGAACTTGCAAGATAAAGTTGGAACAATACTAAAACTTTATAACCCCTTGTATCTCGCACTTCACAGTTTTATTATCCTTCATATCCTATGCATCTTTAACGTCTTGACGACGTATAAATGCGTCATATACGACAATTATATCAGTGTGATGTTTCATGGAAGGGTATCGGTCCCGCCGCAAGCGAGAAGCGACTAGCTATCAACTGTTGCCTCGCTCAAGAAACGTACAAAAGAGTGTAGCTCCCGTGGTTCGCGGCTAAACATATCCGTGCATGGGTTCTCAAACAAAGCCAAATATACCAAGACCTCACCGTGCGTCGAAAAGCACATTGAGCCGTTGTATTCGGCTTCAGATTTAGATATATTTGACAGTCGTTACAGGTCAGGTAGAAGCCAGAAAGTCGGGGCACCAGTCTTACGAATAGGCATCGTTTTACCCAGATGCTGGGCTGTGGATGTCAGATAGGCAGAGAGTGTTTTATGTTAGACTGGAAAGCGACTCTTAGATAGTTGGGAAAAAGCTAAACAGATGATGATGTTGGCTGTTCACACCACTGATGGTGGCGACACTGCCAAACAAACAATTCGTTTATATTTGCAAGCCCTATTCGCTTCTCGCTAACCGCTGACGGCGGGACAGTTGCCTTATGGACGCAGGAAGCGTCGCATGTCTTCGTACACATTAAGTCGATACTTAACGACAATGATGTTGATGACACTGGAGAGCTTAATGACGAGATGGTGTCTTGTATTGTCAACGGCTGCTGTAATGTGGATCATAAAACCCTCTTAGACGTATTTAGACATATTTATTTAGACATAAGTATGTAACTGACAGCGTGTAATCTTCTTTCAAGTTTTTATTCTGACATGGTCAGTGGCCCGGAGGTCTGACAACCAGTCTTACCAAGGGGTATCGTATTACTCAGTACTAAGTATGTTGTGGAGGTCAGATAGGCAGTGGATCCATGTAAAATTCTAGTATTCAGCTGCATCTGGTTAGGTATGTACCTAACCAGATGCAGCTGAATACTAGAATTGGTTATGTAACCAGTCAACAATTCATCATAACACTTGAACATATTTTATAGATGCCATAATCTCTACTTATAATAATAAAACCGAGTTGTTTTACCAAACTCGGCAATGTTACAGTTTATATGGCTTTGAAATCTCGTACTGATAACATCAAACGTAGTAAATTATGTTCAACATTCTGACCACTTTGTTCGGCTAGTGTGGTAATGATTATAATAACTAACTCAAAAATGGATTTGGGGCCGAAATCGAGTTTCGGCCGATTCTAACACACATCGTCCACGATGCTTCTAAAAAGTTACGTAGACCTAAACCGCTATTAAAATACCGATAATCCAACACGTCAATAGCCAGATGTCTTCTTGAATTCTGGTCATTCTTTGCAAATTTTCAATTGTTTACTGGTTGCTATGGCGGCCGCATATCGCTGATGAACAGTTTTTCAGTGATAGTTACTGATCATCTGACACCTGCTTATCACTGAAACCTAAATCAAAACTTATTTAAAACCGAGATACTTTAATTGAGCACTTAGGTACTGTTTAATGTCATTCTTCATAATTACAAATGTCCAAACTCAAGATTTGCCAGCGGGCAATGGAGCGCAGCATAATAGGTGTTAAGCGAACAGATCGCGTAAGAAACACTACCCTGCGCTCCGTTACTCAAATTGCAGATGTTGGAGAAAAAACAGCCAAGCTGAAGTGGGAGTGTGCTGGCCACGCAGCACGAATGCGCCCGGAAAGATGGGCAACGATCGTCACTAACTGGACGCCTGTCGGAGGAAATCGCCGTCGAGGTAGACCGTGGCGAAGGTGGTGTGATGATCTTATATCGTTTGCTGGGCGAACATGGCCAGATATTGCACAGAAAAGAGAGGTTTGGAAGGAGAAAGGGGAGGCATTTGCCCAGCAGTGGGACACTCAAATAGGCTAGAAAAAAGAATATTGGTATAACATAAGCGAAACTACGGGAACAGCTAATATACTGGTATAAAATGACACGTTAGTTACCAAACCTATACAACATTAGTTTTAGTATATGCGAAACCTGAAACACGTGTCGAGTATTTTTATGTAAAGAATCTATGTACAAAATTTCAAAACTGTATCATGAAAAATCACAAAGTTATAAGCTTATTCTGTTACCTGGTTGTCCGCACAAAAATGTGGTCACCACGTAACACGCCCGCGCGCGGTCCTCTAGCGTCGTTTTGAGCTCATTGATAGACATAATTTGGCAGTAGGTACCTAAATTATTGCGATAGGTACTTAACGTCGCTCGGTGTCCAACTATATTTTTGGGACAAAATATAACATGGTTTAAAAATGATTGGAATCGATTCAGTTACTTATTCTGAACAAACTATATTCAGGTTTCGCATATACTAAAAATAATGTTGTATATTTTGCCAACAAAACTCTGCGAACTGGTTGATATCGTTATCAACTATGATTTATAATTTAATGCAGATTGGTTCCACGATACCGTCTACATGGGACATTATTTTGGATGTTAATCAGTTGGAACTACGAGCCGCTTTAATTAAAATGTATTATGCAGTTGATACGTCCATTTTGGGATTATTTTGATGTTAGGATGAAGAGGACGAAAATGTCACTGATTGAGTGGTGGTTAAATGGACCATAACTACGTTTAATGACTTAAAAATTACCTTATTTTGTCACCGTATCTGAAACGCAAAGGAAGGTCAAGCTACTTCTTTTCCATCGTCTTGTTGAATCACAGTCATCTTTGTCAGCATGGAAGGACGGTAATCTAAGACCATCATTATCTGCCTGTCTGACCTCCACAACCCAGTTAGTACTACCTAGGTAATACGATACCCCTTGGCAAGACTGGCTGTCAGACTTTCGCGCCACTGACTACCTGTAACGACTGACAAAGTTCTACAAATGACAGCCGGGGCCATTCCGAGGCACGGAGGAAACTCGGTATGTAATGGGTGGTCACCCATTCACAGACCAACCTAGGCAAGCACGGCTTAACCTAAAGATCGTTCTGAGCGGCTGTTATTATTAAGTCACGAGCTCCTCCTATGTATTGATTTCAAAAACCTACAAAATCTAACACCAGGTGATGTCTCACCTGCCTGGTGTTTGTAGTTTTTAGGTCAGTGTTTAATAGCACATTAAATAAATAAAAATACCAAAACTAAGTAACATGACATAACTTCATGCCTGTAATCTTCGAAGGGTTAGGCAGAGGTTTCCTACTGGTACACCCACATTTCGCTAGTTATGTTTAAGTCCCGTATAATAGGAGGCGAGTCTATTGCCGTCAACCGGGCACATATTCAAACTTCTTGGCTGCTACTGAGATATTCCTGATGGAAAAACCCAATAACACTTTGGCCGACATGGGAATAGAACCCAGGACCTCAAGCTCAGCAGTTGCGTTTGCGACCACTAGACCAAGGAGGCAGTGATTTAAAAAAACTACAACATCCAACACCAGGCAAGTGAGACATGTATTACATTAAGAAGGTCTTTATTAGACCAACTTTCCTCTAAATACCAAAACTTACTAAGAGCACTTATTAGTTTAATGCAATACTAGCTCTAAAAACTAACCTAATATTCCCCACACGGAAGTTCCCAAGTGCAAACGGACGCTACAATTGCATCGCAAACGTCGGAAGCAATCGATTTGAGGCACAGAGGGAATGCTGTGGACATTAGGACGTTGGAATAGAACCGTGTCCACATGTGAGACCACTGGGTCACCGGAGCGAGAGCAAATAGCCCGGATGGCTTGAGACAGAAATTCCTTAGGTGAATCGCCGAATGCAAAGCGATTCCTACATACGATAAATGGTTGGTCGCTCAAGTGTATCAGTTGTACTAGCTTCTGCTATACACGGTGGAATTGTGGGGGGTGAGGTTGAAAATGCAGCTAGCTACCTTTACCATAGTAGCTACAGGAAAATGACCTCCGGAGCTAACTAAACTTTTAGATAAAAAAAACTATTAAAAAAAAAATTGATGCCAATCAATCCTGTTACTTATAAGGATCAAAAAACTTTATGGGATCAACTGAGGTTTCAGTTCTAGAAAAGTAAGAAATCGCACATTTTTTCCCGTAAGAACTGAAACCTCAACTTAGTTTATGATGATAGATAGACTGGCCACTGCAACAAACTAATTTTGGTTTAACATTTTGAACATCAGTGCGTAAACGCATCAGCTTCCCCGCCCAAGCGAAGCTACAAATTCAGCGCAAATACATACAAAAAAATATTCCAACATCTTATCGATGACCAACTTAACCATTGCTTTTCGTCCCTTATTTTTTTAATGAAATAACAATTGTAACATCATTATTTTATTTGGCACTATTTCGTATTATACTAGCCTTAAACAGAAGTTTAAAAAAATTAAGTTTTCTTGTCGGCTTTAGCCGACGGTACCTTTTTCATTTGTCGGCTATATCCGACCGTGACGCTCAAAAGGTTAAAAAAGGTCAGTAGGTTTCTTGTTTAAGGTAGAGCTCCATACTTAGTCTATCACATTTTAATCATATAGCCCAAGGCCCAAACTATCTTCTTCGTCGACTTTTCCACGACAAGATATAAGCGCTTGCAACCCATTTAAATTCACATCTTCAACATTTGGTAACTTCAACTCATTAGCTAGTCGATTGACGTCAACGGTACTATGATCGGATCAGGATATTTACTGTGTTAATTAGAGTCGTATCGGAACTATCGGCACCCGGGTGGAATAGCAATGGATTAACCCGGTAGCTTCATAGAAAAGTTAGGGAATCAACCCTGAACGTTCACTGGTTTACAATAGACTCTTTGGACCAAAATGAAGAAGAAAATTTCAGACTGGCATACAATTATATTTCGCCAGATGTCTAGAATATGCTCGTAGGATAAGCTACGCTTGTCGAAGTTGGTTCCTGGATGGGTGACCGTTCGTTACCAATCGGGACTCCTCCGTGCCTGCTCCGTGCAAAGCAGTAGCTAGAAGCCTTTTTTAGTAAGTATGGTGTTACCCAGTAACTGATTAGTTAGGCAGTCGCTTAATGTAATTGGGATTCAGGTGCATCCGGTAAGCCTTTAAGCTGACCCAAACATAAATAAGACATGGCTAGGTAGATGACGATTTCTCGAATTACCAATTGGATGGAGAAAAGCTTTTAAAATGTCCATCACTGAAGCTAGTTACATTACATCACCTTCTTCCAAAAAACTTAGGTAAGTGTACTGTAACACGCTATCCTCAATAACACCACAAAAAATCGAATTATACGAAGAATGACAATCTCAACCTGTATTTTTTATTGACAGACGACCATGCTATTATAATGCAAAAGATCCAACAAAACGTTTTTAACGTTACATCAAGCAAAAACTTTAGTTCTCAAATATTTAGATTGTTCGATTCTGCCTGCAACGTCAAAAGATGACCGCGTCTACAGGTATCTGTTTCGTTGACAGTGACATTTGGATAGTATTGTCTCGCTTACTCATACTAATGTCAAATCTATCGTTCCATACGGAATTTGCGAGCTAACTCTCCTTAGTCTGAACACGTCTTGGAGCTTAGAGTGTAAGCGCGGCTTTAGTATAGTGAGTGCACATCTAACAACTTAAATCTGTCGTATCATTTGCTTATGACCCTCGCCCACGTCCAACTATAAAAGTAGATTAAAGCACAGATAATTAAGTGTACTAAGTTTTTTGAAACGGCCCACTCATTAAGCGTAATTTGACTTAAATAAGGCATCTCTCTCATAAATTTAGATGGGCGAGTCCGGGCGTGTGTAATTAGTTTGTGTTGTGTAAAGTGGCCTTTACACCTGTGACGCTTGTATGGTACTAAACTTTTTGACATACTACGATCAACGATGCGACCTTCCCTTACCATAGTTACCTACTGTTAAGCGTCCCACTGCAATGTTAACAGTTACTGATGTTGACATTTGTTGACTAATAGTAGCTGACACTGTTTTAAGCTTTCACAGTTTACGACTAAACTTATACTGTCACTTACGGGATATCTTCCGTGATTGTTCATTGGTCAACCTGCGATCATGGCGCGATCAACAGCGTCGAAATATCGAGAGCTCAAAATAATGAACAATCACGGAAGATAACCCCGTAAGTGACAGTATAAGTTTAGTAGTAGCTGCATTAGTATCAATATTTGTACAGGTTGCATACTGCATAGATTCGTTTTCCTGTTTTCACACAACACAGTTATCTATTAATTTATATAAAATAAACTAACTAAATAAACAACAGGGCGCTTATGCGTCTAAGTACGCCTCCACATCGCTGTCATCCGGAAACGGGCCCAGAAGACTGGCAGCCACATTGAATGGCAACGCTAATTCTTTGGCCATCAACTACGCCGCCGGCACAGTTGGCGCAGTGACTGAGCGACTGACTGCTGCACTGCGTGTCGCGGGTTCGATTCCCGCACGGAACAAATATTTGCATGGCCTACATGTAGTTGTTCCGGGTCTGGCTGTTTGTGTATGTGAGTTTAATTGTTTGTACACGCACCCACGATATGGGAGAAATTCCTAGTGTGGTAAAAAAAAACTATTCAATTGTTTTGATTAATTTTTTAACAAAAACACACATTACGCCAATTTGCTGTTATACATAATACACTTGAATACATGGACAATTTAAGTAGTAACAGTCAATTTACTGACAATTAATTTCTCTAACATATTTTGATATATTATTTACTGTACTAAGTCATTATGTAACACTAAACCCAACATAATGTACAAGCTACTTTTAAAAAACTGTGCTAGATTAGGGCGTAGAGTGGGTGTTTAGAAAAATCGGACTAATGAGCCGAGACCACGCTGCCGTAGGTGCAGTGTGCAGGTGAAGTGGAGGGGAACTGTCTTCGTTAGTTTCCTTGTATGTTAAGGGGAACCGGCAAGGTATTAGAAATTCTAAATATCTTACTTTTTTCGCAAATGGCGGCGCTGTTTTTTTTTACTTTTTTGATTAAGATGTAAAATAATTCGCATCAGTTATTTTAAAATATTGCCTACTAAAATAAAGTCATTTAAAACGTCAATATTCTCGGAACTCTCGAAAATAAATTCGCTGGGAATAAGACAATTACGTGATTATGTGTTGATTTCCAGCAAATATAATTTCCAAAGCTTGACTATAATTTATTTGATCAAAATTGCTGCAAAAATTCAATTTTAATCTACAGGCTTACAAAATTCAAAAAAAGGATAAAATGCAGTCGAATTTAAGACCTCCCCATATTTGAAGCCAGTTAAAAATAAAACAACTGAATTTCGCGGACTGAAAGAATCACCTTAACTGAGATTCACAAGTGTCTTGCAGCATTACTAGGTCAGTAGTTCTACTATGATGTGTAGTGGTTTGAAGTCAGCCGCCAACTGGGTTTAGAGGGGATTAAAAATCGGTCCATTGAACCAGAATCTGTACTAAGAATGATGGACGGATGGAATGCCTTTGATTTTGACTAGCGTGTCGTTAGTTAGATTCGTGAGGGATCGTAAAGCAAAATCGGATTTCTTTGTAGTGTCGTGTGTACATCGAAGTGCATTGAATACAACCAGTGTTAAAATAATTTTATACTTTATATCATTATTCATTTCTTACCAAGGTAATCTCAAGAAAATAGAAAAGCAATGGAGCTTTGGCCAGCAGTGGAATAGAACATATAATTATGTCATACATTAGTAATGATAAATGCCAACCTGCAAGAAAAACCTGAAATTATAAAAAAGCACGTAAAATTGTCACGGCAACAGTTGTACAATTTCACAAAAATTGGTCTCAAACATTTCAGTTTTACAGCCGACGAAGCACTTCAAATAAAAAAAAAGAATATCGACTTTAAAAAACGAAGGAGCGTCCATTTTCTTTTCTTTTTTCAACCATAAAGTATTTTAAACTTTACGATGGGCCCGGCATTATAGGAAGTGGCCGGTGGCACAGGTTCACCGAGATTATCTCTGGTTAAATCGTCCCATAACCATAAATATTTTTTTTGCGTTTTATACCGAGGGTTTTTCCTTATGCATACTTTTAGAATATTTGGGGTTGAAGAGAAAAATCTTTGAGAAATTATGTTTTGAGGTCGCCCTTAGAAAGGTTTCCGATTTCAGCGAACTATGATGATACTTAATTTTCTTCTAGTTACTTACCTTATATAATTTCATGTATGGAATAAACTGTAACCTAGTTTAGTAAGTTTTACCTCATTTTGCATTTTAAATACTGGGAAAAGTTTCTAATAGTTAACTTCTCCATCTTGCAGGCTTTCTTGCACTATCAATTATTTTACTATAAACAAATCGGTCTCTTTTCTTCTTAGATAAAGTAATTTCTCCCAAAATTGTTCGTCAATATTCAGACTTTGGTCAATTTTCAGAATTCTGACTTCAATATTTATGTTTTTGTTACGTTAGATGCTGTATCGATATAGTTGTAAAAAAAACTCTTTGTCACGTGGTCAAAATCAGAACTAATGTCGCCATTTTGTTTTTAAAACGATTTCACAAAATGTTTTCCATCAACGTCATTCAAGTGCCAAAAAATCCTTGTAATGTCCCTGTACATGTCCTCAACGGCTACTTGCTTCTTTATGTAAAGTCAACGACTCAACACCTAAGCAAACACAGCAATAAATAACACAAAACATCGCTTACTCAGCGACTTGCACCTGCACCCACCTGCACTTAACAGCGTCTTCCATCACCGTCCATAAAACAATGAGTGTGCTTGTATGGGTAGCATTAGTGCTAATGGGCTTATGACGTCACCTTCCTTCCTGTCTGGACGTCACACCTTATTGTGGACGTTGGGGCTAGGGTTGTCAAAGTTTTAGACGGGGTAAGAAAGGTTTAGACAATACTATTAAACTGTCCAAAGAACTTTTGGCGTGTGGTCGAAATTTGAATATTGAAATGCCGCCATCTTGTCTTTTCAATACATTTAACAATTTCACGAATGTTATCCAGCTTCCCTGTCAATATCATTCGAGGGACGAAAGATCCGTATAGCACTAAGTATGAATTGCTTTATAAATGGAACAGCTCGATGAAAGCGCATTCATTTGTTTCTTGTCTTATCCAAGATTCAAAAAAAGAATCGCAAACCAGCCGCCTTCCATTTCACGGGCTTATTCTGAAACTTGGCACTTGACTATTTACAAATAGCAGTCATATTATGAAGTATTTCATAATAAGTGTATTCTATGAAAGTATGAATGATTTTGGCTTCGATTGGTATACAGGACGTGATGATTGTGCTGTGGGTAGGTATACAATGTCATGTCACATTCGTGAAAGTGTTTCATGATTGAAAGAACAAAATGGCGGAGTTAGTTCAGAATATGGCCACGCCCCAAATGTTCAAAATACATTGATTGAAGAAACAGCAAATGACCCATTCTTTCGGCCCGTTCAATTTAGCTAACGATGCATCAGAAAAAAACAATCAAATTGAGAAATTAAAAAAAAAACATCACAGTAAATATAAAAATCATGTAGTTTAAGCGAGATCCACACAAAATTTTTTTCATAGAAATTAAAGACATTTTCGACCAAACATTTATTTCTAAAGAAAATTACACCCAACTAAAACCTGTTCTATAGTCCCTAGCCACTGATAGTGTTAGGTAACTACAAAACTATAACCGCGTCTAGACATAAGAACTATCCCCTTGAGAACCACTGGTGTAGACACATTAAACATGTTACCAGCGGCGTCGGCTTGGCAAAGGGTTCGCTTTGTTGTTACCTTGCGAAGTTGTGGTACAATGCATCGTTGTCTATACCTGCCAATCGATGGTGGAGATAAGCGAAAAGAATGGAAAGGTATGTTAGAATAGATTGAATCATGTTATGATTAAAGAAATTAGTGAAATAAATATTGCCAAGCAGGAGACACGCAGATACGAGGTAGACCTCGCAGGAGATGGCGGGACGAGCTGGACAAAACTAACGACCAGTGGTCCACATTGGCCCTAAATCGAAGAATTTTGAAGTCATGGAGAGAGGCCTTTGCCCAGCAGTGGGATGACACAGGCTAACAGTATCAGTAAATATTGCCAGAATAGTAGCCAGCATGGTGATTCAAGTAATATTATCTATGCTGGCAGAAAACTTGATAATTACCAAACATTGCAAGCCGCCAAGTTACACAAGGAAAATATTAATAATCAAAATAAAGCAGTGGTAGCCCAGTGGCAGTGGTGTGACCGTGGGACTACCAAGTCATTCTCAAGTTCGAACCCAAGACACGCATCTCTGATTTTCCGGATTCATGTGCGTATTGTATTATTATCACTTGCTTCGGTGAAGGAAAACATCGTGAGGAAACCAGCATGCCTGAGAGATATTTCTCGACGGCATGTAAAGCCAAGTCAGAGGCCCATGGGCGGCATAGAAACTCTGACACCAGGTTAGGCACTAACCACACGATAAAGAAGAATAATCAAAGTGACGATACTAAAATGTTTAAAAAATAATCAGAGCAATGACTAGGCCAGAAAAGAAAACAAATTCGTAATGACTTTAAAAATTATGCCTCGTATGTGAGGAGACATTTAGACAAGAGCTGCATACACAATCAGTTCATATGATTCCCATGGACCTCCTAAAATGCGAATTACCTTATTAGACTATGTAATAATGTTCAGGATTAAAGGTTGCCTCTAGCTTCTGGTTAACTGCAAATGACATAATTCGACCCTTCTTGGCCAAAATTATAATTGGGCGTTTTCCCGCTCAAAAAGCCGCGGCCATCTTTGCCAATTAAAAAGTTAATGGCGATTAGTATTTGAATTTCATTTTCCGTATTTGGTTTTGCAATTCAAAGCCCTGCCTAGATTTTTATTGATTATTTTGGATTTATTTTTATGATTGTTTTTATTTGTTTCAGGTAAGATATGTTTGGAAGTTTCCTGGGATGTCTCTGGAACCCTCTTCGCCATCTACATATAGGAACAAAGATAATTCTGTTGCATTCTTGGCCATCCCAGCAAAGGATAGACAAAGGGCCACTGTGATAATTACTTCAGAGAATGGTAAGAAGCCGAATGTTGCGCTAGTCACAATCATCATCTTCCAGCTTTTTCCCAACTATGTTGGGACTTCCAGTCTAACCGGATGCAGCTGAGTACCAGTATTTTACATGGGGCGACTGCCTATCTGACCTCCACAATCCAGTTAGTACTGGGTAAAACGATACCCCTTTGTAAGACTGGTTGTCAGACTTTCGGGGCACTGACTACCTGTAACGACTGTCAAAGATCTATAAATGACAGCCGGGACCAACGGCTTAACGTGCTTTCCGAGGCACGGGGGAAATTCTGTTGCTGATAGATGCATTGAATAGTAAACGGGTCATGCAGGTGTTTAAAGAAAAGTTATAATCTTAAAAACTAGTATTTAAAAAAAAAACTTGTGGAAAAAGTTGGAACTTTGAATCCCAATATCTCCGTAACTAGAAGATTCCCAGGTATGGTCTAGAACAAAAAAATGATCGCAATGACGGGGAGAACAACTACCTTTTTGCTTCATTAAGGGTATTGTTACACCCATTATATGTAAACTCACGTCTTAGTCCCTTAAGGTAGGCAGTAACGTACGCTATCTGCTAAGACCCCTTCATACTCATTTTGATAAAAACTAAAAAAGTAGGTATGCATAGTCTAGCTCTGGTATGGCATTGTAAATAATCGTATGATGACGTAAATTCTTCGAAAAGGTCCGCTGTACTCATCCATAAATAGGTATATTTTAAAGGGTCTGTAAAATCCGACAATATTGTTAAGAGGGTGAGATAAACTCTCCAAGTACCATTTAAGGTGTCTTTAGACTTGTTCCCTTTTCTCTAACGACATTTATTTTGTCGTTCGATAACGTTGAATACTGTTGTTTTCGTGTTAGCAAATGTTACAGTGTCTTTAAGTTCTTAGATAAAATCTATCTTAATACTGAAGTACTAAACTAGTTTTTCAGAATAAATTACTTTTAATGTTTAAATGTAAACATATCAGACTGCCTCGTTGGTCCAGTGCTTCCAAGCGCGACTACTGAGCACGAGGTCCAGGGTTCGATTCCCGGGTCGGCAGTGTTATTGGGTTTTTCCATCAGGAATTTCTCAGTAGTAGCCACGGAATCTGTATTTGTGCTCGGTAGATGGCAATAGGCTCGCCCCCTATTACATGTGACTTAAAAATAACTGGCGAAATGTGGGTTTACAATTAGGTACACCTCTGTCTAACCCCTCGGGGGTTACAGGCGTGATGTTATGTTATTTAAACACACCCACATTTAGCCAGTTATGTTTATGTCCCTTGTAATATGGGGCGAGCCTATTGCCATCCACCGGGCACAAATCCAGACTTTGACCTGCTACTGAGAAATGATTGGTGGGAAAACCTTAATAAACTTTGTCCTAACTGGGAATTGACCCCAATAAAATAAAACCTTGGATTTAAATAAATTTGTTATTATTTACAAGGAAAAGCTAACTCTCGGAATTTTGACGTACGAGTCATTTCTAAAGGCTCTTTTCCTTCATAATTAATATGAAAAATTACTGGTTTTTTTCAATTAGTAGAACATTCCTCAAGTGCCGGAGGGATTAAACAGTTATTTTTTGTTTATATATGGACCAGGAGCACGCAACCCTAGTTACTGAAAAAACCGTCCAAGTGCAAGTCGTACTCACACGCACAAGGTTCCGTAGCAACAAAAATAATAAAAATATTTTGAAGGCTCATTGTTGTATTTTATTACATTCAACAGCAAATCTGAATTTGTTTTTCATAGTATGTTAAGGAAAAACAAAGTTACTGCTGCAGTTTGATGAAAAAGTCACATATCTCAAAATCTAAACATCAAATCTTATTCAAACCAATTTTTGTTGAAACTTTTTTACGTTCTACAATCCTGATTTTTTTCAGAATTTTCTTCCTCTTACTTTAGAAATTAGAGGGGGATCACACACATTGTACCACTTTGGAAATGTCAATTTTTTAAAACGATTGACTTTGAGAAAAAAATTGAGGATCCTAAAACAATTTTAGGAACCTCAATCTCATTTTTAGACACCCCGCACGTATAGGTTTGATGTTTTTTGTTTTTTAGTTTCAGTTCCATGTATAGGGAGCCCCCCTTAATATTTTTTTTCTGTTTTTGTATAAAAATCGTAAAGCAGTTCACAGAATACATCTACCTACCAAGTTTCAACTGTGTAGTCCTAATAGTTTCGGAATAAAGTGGCTGGGACAGACAGACAGACATACATGACGACTCTCTAAGGGTTCCGTTTTTTGCCATTCAACTACGGAACCCCAAAAAGGGGAAAACTGTAATATTCATTTTAATTAACATGAACCTACCCTGCAGGCTGCAGTCCACGGGACCAAAGGGACGCATATAAGTTGATACTTACTAATTACTTTTAGTAGATAACTTTCTATAGACCGACCGCTTTAATGAGGGGTTTGTCTCCACCGATCACGTTATCAGATTGGGTTTTAAAAATGAATTAATGTTTTTACTCACTGATCACGATATCAGCGGCAACAAGAAAAAAAAAGATCGAAACTGATCACGGTGTACAGAGACAAGAAATAAAGCATAATATTTTTCGAAACGAAAAGAAGTTATAATGTGACGTCGTGTGTGTGTGTGTGTGTGTGTGTGTGTGTGTGTGTGTTATATGTTGTTTTTTTTTGTGTTTGTAGTGTGATTATGGTCTGACTGTATTGTGTTGATTGGCAATGGGTGTAAATTAATAAATTATATATATATATAATGAAAAAAAAAACATAATGAATGTATATTAAAAAGTCATATATTAATCTACACAAAATGCCCCATCAAAGGCACATTAAGCGTCCACAAAGTCCTAACAATATCCCACAGGTTATTTGCTTTAAAATAACCATAGTCCACGAAGGTATTACGATACTAATTGAACCAATACGTGATCAACCTTCAGAATATTCCATTTAAATTGATACCTTCGCGAGGACTCATTAAAGCGGTCGGTATGTAGTAAGTACAGCGTAATGATGTCCTGGGTTCGATTCCCGGGTTGGGCAAATTGTTATTGCGTTTTTCCATCAGGAATTTCTCAGTAGCAGCCACGGAGTCTGGATTTGTGCCTGGTTGATGACAATAGGCTCGCCCCCTGACTGTTAACGAATTCCTTATTTAAAACTAAGTAGGCAGCAATCACGAGCACTAATATGTATACACTTAGCAAATTTCTCTCGAAATAACGGTTTCTTTTTTGTGATCATCATCTTCCTGCCCTTGTTCCATGTTACTTTGGGTCGGCGCAACACGTTTTCTTCTTCCATTCTCCCCTATCAACCGTCACTCAATCATTTACACCTTTTCTTTCATACTTCCTTACGCAATCCATCCATCGTTTCCTTGGTATTTCGTAATAGTATGACTTCCAAAATTCTATGGTCTTGAAAACGTAAAACGTTAATCAGTACAATAAGAGAAAATCACTTTTAAAATTTACTTCGCGTATAAGTCTCGCTTATGCGATCCGTCTTCGTGACTGTACGTCTCTTTATCAACCCCAGCCTAATCAACCCTCAACTGCGATCATGAAAAATTTCCGTAGTTAACACTACGGCCGCGACTTGACCCAATCATAGCTGGGTCAGATCTAGGTGCGTGCGGCCACGCCTATACTGTGCTATACGGTTTCTTTATCAGCCGCACAGTATAAACAAAACCAGTAAACCAATTATGCCCTTTTGTGAAATCAAACACAGGTGTTAAGGTTGCTTGTTGTTATGCATACTGGACTCATGCTCACACTAAATGGACCGGTCCATTTTTCAAAAGACCATCTCAAATGCGAATCTGCATGGTCTTTACATGATCTCACCAAGATAATGTCTGGACTTTCAAATTGCCTGTAAATTCTGAGTTTGTTTCTGTATTTCTTATCAGACTAACCCGACTAATTTGTATAAAATATTGAAAATTGTTTTTATTTATAATATTTTTAAAATAATAAACTTAGTGCTATGTGTTTTGAGCGCGACCGTTGCTTACTTCATAGCGGCGTACTCTTTCTTGGTTGCCGGTTTAGACTTGACTGTAGCCGCGGCCTTCTTGGTTTTCTTAGCTACACAAAAAATAACGAGTAAAAGTGTTTGTAAAAACCTATTTGCAAAATAAACATAATTTATCATTTAAACGAAACCACTTGTCTCGATGGATGCGACAGCTCCAACTTACTCAAAACTAACCTGTTATCTGAATCATGCTAAGAATTCATTTATACGCTTTGCATCGGGTGTGAGCCGATTCTGACAATAATTTCTTTCCTAGTTGTAATACTGTATGATACGTCTACTGTGTCATCGGTCACTGGCTCACCCTTAGAAAACGCAATAGGTCATGGACGATTACTACTGAGACGCTATAGACGTATGCATTTGTGTGTTTGTGTTAGCAGTCCATCATAGAAAGTGACATTGGGGAAATTGTGGTGGTTTTTAGAAATGAACTATAATAATAAATAATAATAAAAAGTGTTTATTTCTCACCACAAGCCAAAAAATACAAAGAATATTGACACACAGGCAGTAGCCAACGATTTTTGGTTGTGGATCGCTGGTGCCTGTGGGAGTAACTATAAATCAGCACAGACTTTGAAGCTCTTGTTGGTAAGCCTATTGATTACATATGAATTCAGTTAGGATGTTAAGCGACAAACTAACCTAATACCTGCTTTATTATTCACCCAGATATTACTAATTCTTCGATGGATGAACTGTGTGAAGGATGATATGGCAAGAAAGGAGGTGTCTGATGAGATGACGAAAAAGACATGATGAATGATGTTTATTAATTCTTGGGTAACATTAAAACAAAGCTGTGATTAGCTGTTCATTTAAGAACTGATATCTCACCTGTGACAAACAATAAATGAATTTGAATTTGAATTTGGATTTACTTTCTTGACACTTTTGGCCGTGGCTAATAAATAAAATTAATTTCAACGTGAATTAAGGCATGGTACTTCAGGGTCAAAAGTACTCGCTTTAGCATTTAAACCTAACTTAGAACTAGAATTTTATTGGCTCTGATAGGATATGAATATTTAGAAACTATGCACATGTAGCTAATTATAGATCATTGGGTTTTTCGTCTCGATGGGGATCCTCATCATAAATAAAGTAACCTAAAACGTATGCTACTTGACTATTATGAATTTCATTGAATTCAGTGTCAAAACATATTTAGGTACTTGTAAACTAATGAAACATGTAGCTTCTCATATTTAAAAAACATATGGTATAACATTGATGTCAGTAATACAAACAAAACCCTACTAGTGAGAGATGTAGCTCATTATCTAAAACAATGGGCCGGCTGATAATACTCCCACGAACACAATGCAAGACTGGGGCAATAGTGTCCTAGTAAATAACTGCATTCTTACACTATTATTTACTTTGTTACATAAGCTACGTGTGTTCTGGACAATAGAAGGTATGAAACTGTAGCTAAGTAGCTTACTTATTATGTCAATGTTTTACATTACTTTGTATCTTCATCTATAAACTCGTATCATAACCACGTATCGTATCACTTGCTTAGCCTTTTCCCAACTATGTTGGGGTCGGTTTGCAGACTAATCTGATGTAGCTAAATACCAGTATTTTTCATGGAGCGACTGCCTATCTGACCTCCTCAATCCAGTTCGTACTGGGTAACACGAGAACGATACCCCGTGGTAAGACTGATTGGCAGACGTTCGGGCCACTGACCACCTGTAATGACTGTCAAAGATCTACTAATGACAGCCGGGACCAACAGCTTAATGTGCTTTCCGAGGTACAGAATAAACTTGGTATATACTCAATACTCAAGAATTTATTGCATTCCTTATGTATTACATAGATAGTGTAACAAAGTAAAAGATCAATATGGACCCGGTCGGGCACAGCAACATTATGTAATGGGTGGTCACCCATCCACGGACCAACCTAGGCAAGCGCGGCTTAACCTGAAGATCGATCTGACCGGCTGTTATTATTTAACCCCGAGCATCAACCTCCTAGTATCTAGATAGTAAAAATTCTCAACGCACTGACAGTCAACGCACAGACCAAACCACTGGGTCTCGAAGCATACATAGCACTAGAGTTCCATATATCGTACTTATGCACTATGGAAGGATTTCCGAAAATTCATCCAGGTTTTTATTTTAACATAGCATAGCATAAGCATAAGCATAATCAGCCTATAATGTTCCCACTGCTGGGACACAGGCCTCCTCTCTATGAGAGGGAAGGGTCTGTAATCCACCACGCGGACCCAGTGCGGGTTGGTAGATATCACATGTCTTCGAATTTTTGGTTCTAGGACATGCCGGTTTCCTCACGATGTTTTCCTTCACCGTTTTTGAGAGCAGTGGCGATGAAATAAATTACACAAAGTAATGCGCCTGCCTGCGTTCGAACACACGATTTACTGTTCTTTATTTTAACAAGGGATAAAAAATGGGTAGGGAATTCCGTAATTTTTGCCGATCTATCTAGTCTGTCGGTGTCTGTTTCCTGTACAAGTTTCGATACTTTTTAGCAGAAATATAGGCACCACGTGATTTGGGAATACACTTCTAACGATTAATAAATTGTCTTTTACGGATAAAAGATCTCAAATCGTTTATTGCTATATCCATAATGTACACTTACAGGTGGTAAATAAAAAAATTGGAAACAATTATGAACCCTGTCGGGCACAGCAATTTTTTTTAAATAAATAGAGAGATGAAGAGCGCTTTATTACTTTTCCTTGTTGTTAAGTTTGAATCACTACATAGTATAAAACAAAGTCGCTTTCTCTGTCCCTATGTCCCTTTGTATGCTTAAATCTTTGAAACTACGCAACGGATTTTGATGCGGTTTTTTTTAATAGATAGAGTGATTCAAGAGGAAGGTTTATATGTATATATTGCACCTGTGCGAAGCCGGGGCGTGTCGCTAGTTATATTAATAAATCCATTCTGATTGATTGACATTCCACTTCATTGTTGTCCACCACTGTATATTACAAAACAATCATTTCATTACAATCTCATCTTTATACCAAGAAGAAAATGTAGTCTTCATTTTATATAGCGTACTACTTAGGTATTTCATGTTAGACCTAAGAAATATTTAAGTCTTAGAAAAAGGCTCCAGGGTCCAAGTGTGTGCGTGGCTAGAAGTTATAAAGTAGGAGAAATTATTAAGGTGCTATGCGTCGGCAACCGTTAGACCCTAGAGCGCCTATATTTTTCCTAAATATACTCTGGTTATATATTTATGTGTGATAAATATTAATATCCCTGGATGCTAGTTTATCTAGGCTTTAGGATAAATACTGTCACTTCGGCAATATATTTATTAAATATTGTATTACTTTGGACTTTGGATACCAATTGTAACTTGTAAAATTCAGAATGCGTATCGACGTGTTTAAGAGCGTTTATGATTTACAGCATTTCGAAAAAAAAGGACTTGAACGTTTTTATGAAATGCCGTAAATCGTAGGACGACCCCTTCCACACTACAACATTATGTTTAGTATATGCGAAACCTGAATATAGTTTGTTCAGAATAAGTAACTGAATCGATTCCAATAATTTTTAAACCATGTTATATTTTTTTTAAAGTTGGATACCGAGCGACTTTGAGTACCTATCGCAATAATTTAGGTACCTACTGCCAAATTATTATTATCAATTAGCTCAAGACGACGCTGGAGGCGCGCGCTGCGTGGTGACCGCGTTTTTGTGCGGACAACTAGGTAACAGAACAAGCTTATAACTTTGTGATTTTTCATGATACAGTTTTGAAATTTTGTTATATAGATTCTTTACATAAAAATACTAGACACGTGTATCAGGTTTCGCATATACTAAAACTAATGTTGTATACATAAGAGATAAAGAGTACTTTTGGTACAAGTACAGCCTCAACAATTATTTAAAAAGACAACATGGTTACTGTTCATACCTATTAATTAGATTACATTTAAAAAAAATACCCAACCTCGAACATGACTAAAATTCGCACTCATTATTACTAACTCCATTTTTTTTTTACGTTTTGCCAGTCACGGTAGTTAATTTTAGTAATTCATACAAACATGCCGTGATTTCGCTTCATTATGCTGGAGTGGCCATAATGCCAATGAGAGACACGCGAAACTAAATTGAGTGAAAACAAAAGTATTGTGAGAACACCTTGCCTTAACTTTAAAAGCGATTGAGAGGCTGATAACAGTTTATTAGTACTAAGGTTTAGACCGATTCTAGTGCTGAAATTAGCACTTAGTTTAATTAAATTATAACTATCTGATTATATTAAGAAACTAAATGTGCTCCGCGTGAAATTATTATGAAAATGTTACTTCCATAATTTAGTCGGATTTTGTTAACAATTTCAAGGGTTTTAATTTTTTTTCACCGAAAGTTAATCTTTTTTCTAAAATAAAAGTAAGTTAATCCTTATACCATCAGCTATCTGTCAGTAAAAGTCCCTTCAAAATGAGTACAGCCGTTTCGGAGATTAGCCGGAACAAACAAACAGACAGACAAATAAAAAACCGTTTTATGTTAAAGTATCGAATGGTTATACTTTTTTTCATATGCATTCAGTAAAAAGCTATTATTTTGAAATTACAAACAGACACTTCAATTTTATTTATTTTTATGTAATGAAAATAAATAATTGTGATGGTATGGTGATGGTGGTGTAATGTGGTGAACATATGTAGTAGTTATACTTTTTACATGAAAACTTTAAATAACATAGAGAAAGTAAATAAGTAACTACATTACACCCAATTTGCATAGCACATAGGTACGCGATGAATTAAAAACCTCGAGCAAACCAAAGCCAGTCAATAGAAGCTCTATAGGTCGAAGGCCGAAACTTGTCGGCCTAGGACAGGCAATGCAATTCCCGAGAGAACCATTTACTTGCTAGCCTAAAGGCATTTCAGTTAGGACGTGTGCCTGTGATTCCATTTCAGCAAGGCTTATTGGTACGTCGTTTGTAGGTAGTTTTATAGATACATATTACAGTAGCATATTTCTTTGTATCTTCATCTTTAATCAGTTTAAAACAAAGTCCTTTATCTAGCTATCTGTGTGACTGCTTCATTTGAATATTATTTCAATTAGAATATACAGGGTGTAAACCGACCCTTCACGAAGCCGTCAACCAAGCAATATGTACATCAAACTAAGTAACTTTACGCAAAAATTATTGCTGGGAAACGAATGGGTGAAAAATCACGATTTACAGTTCGACTCCATGGAACGCACTCAAAACAGTGTGCTAATGGATGGATTGAATAGTACGGGGGTCGTGAAGGTATTTAAAGTAAAACACTTACGTTAAAAACGTATATTTAAAAAAAAAGTTGTGAATAAGTTGGAAATTTGACCCCCAACTAGAAGGAAGGTATGGTCTAGAACAAAAAAAATATCGCTATGACGAGGAGAACAAGTGCCTTTCGGCTTCGTTAAGGGTCTTGTTACACCTTTTTATTCCGGAATAATAACATATACTTAATAGCTGTTCTTTTTATTCCACACTTCTCTATTAATCGCACTATCAGTATTTCATTTTTAGCAATATCCTCTTACACAGAGAACAGCCATCGTTTCGTTTTACCGTCATTAATTGAATTACAAAACACAATCACATTGATTGTAAACTTAATACTAATGAAGTTATTCCAGCCAGAAACTCTTTTAATGAACCTCTAGAGACGTCTACATTTACAAAAAAATATTTGAAAAACATCCGTATCGTGTAGCAATCAAAAGAATCATTCATCGTAACGTGTTCTCGTCGAACCTCACATTCGTAACGAAACCAATAGAGAATGATACATTTTCATTTCTGAATTTTCCTGAAAGATATCGTGTTTTTGCGTGTATTTGTACAGTAAAACATTCATACATGTATATTGATTACTTTATCAATTAATGCCTTCTTTGGGGTAAGACAAAATGTTACCGTGTAAAACTATGTTATCATTTATCTAAACTTACAGAGGGATACAATTTTTTGTTTGTTAATAAGGGATGCACTTTAAGGTTACTGTTAGACTGTGTCATCTCACTGCTGAGCAAAGGCCTCTCCTCATGACTTCCAAATCCTTTGATCCAGGGCCAATATGGACCACTGGGTCGTTGGTTCTGTCCAGCTCGTCCCTCTGAGGTATTGATCAACAAAATTCATTCACTGATAACTGTACGTACTATTGCCGACTGCCATAGATTTGTGTCTTCCACGCAGACGAAGTCACAAGCAGAATCTGATAATTTTAAGGTTGCCTAAGTATGAATGTGAAGTTTATACACCACTATTTTTTAATTAGTACAAATACTTAAAGGGCTTATTAGAGAAGGTCTTCTTATTATATATGTAAAGTCTCAATAAATAATATTCATAAACAGCAAAGTTATAATAAGCGTTTGTTTATATCCCAAAATGTCACTCAATTTATGGAAATATAGTTTGCCGGGACATATGAATGGCGACAGGAATGGAAAAGCACTGCTCGTAGTATTTTCTAGTGGTAATTGTTATGAATGATTGATTCAATTATGAATTTACCAGTTATGACAAATTTTCGTGGACCGTTTTGGGATTTCGTTTTTTTTACTTTTGATTACACAAATATGATCAGTAACGGGTACGGATAGAGCTCCATTTTTTGTACTAATTAAAAAATATTGGTGTATATTGCTCAAAAGACAATTTCGCCTATAACAAGCAAAAACATAATTGGTAAATGCTAAAGATATCCGCATGCATATTTATGTCTAATAGCTAACTGTACGTACATGTCTGTTTTACAAGCTGTTGATGAGCACCGAACTTACCACGTCTCGATGTATTTAATGGAGTGTGAAACTATTTGGCATCACACTATGCGTCTGCGCCATTACCCGCTCGATATAACATCAGTACAGCACCCTAACTATCGGCTGTAAATAGGTTATATCTCGTTAAATCTAGCATCAAATGTTGCCATATTTATACTAGTTGTTAATGTACTGCTCATGTATTACTACGTACTTTGATCAAAGCTGGCAATACTATGTTTAAATCTTGAGGGCCTGGAAAAAGTGTCAGGTAATTCTTTGTTCATGATTTTTGCTTTCGCCAGTTATGTTTAATCCATGCCAACAAACGGGCACAAATCCAGACTCCGTGATTGCTGCTGAGAAGTTCCTGATAGAAAAACCCAATAACACTTTGCCCGACCTGGGAATCGAACCCATCCTCTCATGCTCAGCAATTCCGAACACCACAACAACGAGATAGTTGGTAGGATATCTGACTTAATACCATCACCATACTTTACCATACATAATATGTACCTACTTAAATTATCATCTATTTTTGATGCTGACAGTACAATAACAGTAGTACACTCACCTCTGGAAACCATATAGAATACTAACATATTCCAGAACTTTACATAGCATTATTTCTATCTCTAGTTTGTTGACGTAGCAGACTAGAAAAATAACAAAGAAAACATGTCCCTGATTGTAGGAATCCAGTGTTTTCGTAAGGTTTACGACTTAGGTTTGTTTTGTAAGTGCCAATAACGCCCTTAGGCCATTGACCTTAGGATTCATCTCGCGTACACGTCACATGCGGGCTTGTCATTACTATATTGATCGGCTTTAGGGATGCCAGATTTTATCTGAGTGCATGAAAGATGAGAGGATAGTTTGGTAGGGGGGTGCAATTTCCTGTAGATTCGATTCAGAAGATTAGGAACCTCTTCATAGTGTTTGGTATTAGTGAATGTTAGGTGTATGTATTGGGGGGAAACTCCGCTGCCGCGGCAAATCGCCGCTCAGCGGACAGACCTCCGGCGCGATCTCATGGTGACATGGAGAGAGCGACTGTCGCAACCCCGTGCAGGGCACGCCACCATAGTGGCGATAAGTCCCCTCTTTGAGGAGTGGCTAGAGAGGCGCCACGGCGCTCTCACCTTCCGCCTGACGCAGGTCCTCACCGGACACGGTTGTTTCGGGAGGTTCCTGCACCGAATAGAGCGGGCGGAAACGCCCGGGTGTTTCCATTGTGAGGATCGTCCGGAGGACACGGTGCAGCACACTGTGGAGGTCTGCCCCGCTTGGGCGGAGCAGCGCCGTGTCCTAGTAGAGGCGATTGGCGGCGGCGACCTCTCGCGCCTGGCCCTGGTTCAAGCCATGGTCCGGAGCGAGAGGGAATGGGAAGCCGTCACCTCCTTCTGCGAAGCAGTCATGCTAGTGAAGGAGGTGGCGGAACGTGAGAGGGAAAGAGCTTCACGTCCCAGCCGCCGCGGGAGACGCCCTGGGCGTCGGGGGTCACGTGGTGGCCCCCGGCCACCGTAGGCGCGGGCCTGTGGAGGGCGAGTTATGGGCTAGCTCGCCGTCCGGCCGTCTTATGACGACAGGCCGTGTCGACGGCGCGTTCGTGTTCCACGCGCGCCTCAAAGAGATGTCAGCAACCACGTAGGGGTCCGCACGGGCCGATGCCTGCCAGGGCTGCGGGACTGTTCGAAAGAGATAACGCGGCAAAAAAAAAAAAAAAAAGGTTATCCTACTAATATTATAAATGCAAAAGTTTCTGAGGATGGATGTTTGTTACTCTTTCACGCAAAAACTACTGAACGGATTTAGATGAAATTTTGCACACAGATAGTTTATAACCTGGATTAACACATAGGATACTTTTTATCTCGGTAGTATGTTCCTGTGGGACAATTATCTATCTCCACGCGGGCGAAGGCGCGGGCATCAGCTAGTAATATCATAAAGCGCATGCAAAAACATAAGCGCATAATGTTTCTGTATCTGTAAAATCGAAAATCTTAAACCAAATGGAAAATCTGATTCCAAATCGAAATATTCTGTCGCCAACCCTATCAATATCGCCGTCTATTCCCGTGGGAGATATAAAATTTTAACAGACCGCTTTGGGACTGTTTCTGAAGCGGCTGCACGGTAAAAATGTCGGGATAACTCAGGTTTACATGCGGAATCGAACTCTCTAACTGTGAGAGATGGAGGAAGGAACTATTCTTTTCTTATTAAAAAAGAAAAGAAAGAACATGATGTTATTTGTTTTTAATGGCTCGGCTTGTATGAGCATAGGTCGTGTCTTGTTGTAGCTAATTAGATTGCCGGACTGACTGCCCCACGATTTATTTGGGGAAAACAAATAATTGTACAATATATGTTACAGTAAATATTACAAGGTATTAAAGATAGGCATTTGTTTTCTTTTTTTTTCGGAAGGGAAGGATCTCTGGGCGGAGTGGAAGGGAGTGTCAGACTTCTACTGACTAGAGGAGGAGGTAGGCTAATGTACAATCCACGACGTTTGCACATATGATGCTGAGAGATTCCAGCTTTTGTCTCTAGAATGGCAGTGCATCTTGAGCTTCTGGTATTGATGGAGCTCAGAATCGAATCCAGAAATACCCTACACGATAGCACTCTTCACAGTCAGACCCTTCAGGCCAGGTCAGTTCGGCTGTCCGAACCGACAAAGACGAAAGGTTTTTTCGGCGCTTAGTTCTTCTGTGAACTAACATTTGTTGTACGGACCTTTGACAAAGAGTGCGATTGTGGAGAGTGAAAATACATTATTGGTCGAGTGTACGATGATTCAAAAGATTTTTGTATAAATGTTACGGCTAAAAGCCGGATAACGGTATTAATTTTTAAGACGCTTATCACCCACGTGTTAGAATTAATTACGAGAGAGATCGATTGTTTTAGTGGTTAATTAAGGGGCATACGCTAATTTGTAATCAGGTCGAGTCGAATTGATGTTCATTGTTGACGTAGGTAAGACGATCAAGACAGAAATAGATCGGTAAAGAAAATTTTGTAGAACGGCTCTTGCATATTTGTGAATTTTCGCACTTTAAGAGTTTTCTAGCCCCAAAATACTGAAAATAAAGAAAGCTAGTAGCTAAAAGAAGGATGTGCATTGATCATGAAAAATCCATTATTATCTTCGCTAAGAACCCCAATTGTGTAAAACACTTTCTATCACAATCCGAAAGATTTTGAAGGAAATTCCTAAGCCATTGCTTCTCTCCCTCTCTTCTCTTCTTCAGTCCATGTTATTATACACCCAATGCTGAGTGCACGCTATGGAATGGGCAACTACAGTACTTTCACACCTTCATATTGTTTTGACAGTTCAAAAGTACCTGTAATTGGTCTGGTTTGAGTTGGTCATCGCCACTTTACCAGGTCCTGGGTCTTCCACATCTCTTGCTTGCCACTCTGGCCAGGTCATTGCTGCGTTTTTTTTGAAAAATTTGTCTGCTCGGTATCGTACATAAAACGATTCATTTGGTTGAACATTCAAAATAAAAGGCACTGCTATCGTTGTGATAGGCTATTACTTCGCTGTCAAATTGTCATCGGCTTCCAATCTGACCGGATGCAGCTGAATACCAATATTTTACATGGAGCGACTACCTATCTGACCTCCATACTCAGTTACTGGGAAACACGATACCCCATGGTAAGACTACTTGTCAGACTCTCTGGGCTACCTCTCTGTAAGTCAAAAACTTCTGACTACCCGTAACGACTGTCGAAGATCTATAAATGCTGTGTCAGTAAAATACATGTAAAATTCCGAGCACGGTCCGCTTGTAAACTTGCATACCCCATAAAAGAAAAATGTACCATTCATATCCCAAATATTCCAATTTGAAACTAACCCGGTGCCTCTTGAATGAAAATAAAGTCTCCCAATTTTATATAGGGTTTTGTCTGCGGGAATATATGCGTGGTTTTTGTGTATACGCCGTGCTGTTTACATTGTCTTACAAGGGCGAACCAGGTTATGTAACCCGTGTTTATAAACTATTCGTAATCTATAGAAACAAAATATTTATTAAATACAGGGTACCCCCCACATAGAACATTTTCGTCGGTTATTAAAAAAAACAGCTGTTTCCTACAAAACTGCAATATCTACACGGCCAATGGAAAAACTGATTTTTACCCCCCTTCCCATCCCCCCACCCCGTTCAGAATTATGTACTGAATACGTGGTAACCATTTTAGCGTCGGAGTCCGTTTCACCTTGCATGTTAGTTACTAATTCAACATATTTTCCTTTTTATTGTAAACATTTGTTGTTCTAAGGTTTGAAGACGACTTTAGCGGTAAAGCTCCCTAATCGCTAAGACAGCAGTATTTCTACAATACAACTCTTTGTAACTGACAACAGGCAGCAATGATGCCTTTTATGGAAGCGTTTTCATCATTCATCAGAGTTAATAGTAAAGAAAGGGTATTAGATAGCTGCCTTAAGTTACAAAGCAATACTAGTTTTATCACTAATATCTTTAACAACTTTTACATATATTAAATCTACTAATTCAGATCGGACACACTGAAGGGCCCACCGTTTCAATACGATAAAAATGTCACGATGTATTCGTGAATTTTCCGTGCGTATGTGTGCGGGCTCAAGGCGAAAAGCTATGGCTGTAATATTCATTCATTAGTGACGGCCATCTGTCTTACTTATAGGGATGGGTGTGAGTTATCGATAGATAATTTTATTATAATTATGGGACATTTTATTTGACACTTTTGTTCTGTCGTTGTAATGGAATGTTCTGTTAAGTAGATCATATTTGCGTTTCTGTTAGTGTTTCGTGTACAATTTTTTTTTTAAATTTATTTTTGTGCTTTTTCAATATAAATTAATGTCCTTAGGGCCTAGAAAAAGTCACATTCTATCAGAGAACTATATATTTGTTTATTTAACTATTTATTAAATAACATATAATATTTGAGTACATAGTTATTGCCAATTTCGTATGAAATTTCTGCCAGCAGTCCTGCAAAAGGACAAATGAAAAGGAAATGTGAACGATAGTAGATATGAGAAAAGGAAGAGAATGAGGAGTGCCTTACCTAACTTAACGTACCTACCTACTTTAACTTTGAATTGAAAAAGTCAAAATTAAGTTAAAATGCTTAGGTTTCTATGGCTATTAAATTATGTCTGTCTACAAGCTTTTCTGTTATCCATTAAGTAATAGAAATTACAATATTCGATTCAACAAAAATTTAACAGTCAAAGAACAGTGATTGGACAACATCAAAAATCCAATCAATCTATTAATTAATTAACTTTAAAACTTTCCGAATATAAATTCAATTACTAAGGCAAACAGAACATAAATGGAATGTTCCATTTTACCTGATTTACAGCTGTGGTTGAGGCGATGGAATGTTTTCATTCGTTAGCGGGCTCAAGTACCTAGTGCACTGGGTCATGCGGACGTAGTCCCACTTCTCACTACTGAAATAACTTTGGGGTTCGTGATTTTTTTTTATGAAGGAAATGCTCGGGGAAATTGTAGAGAGGTTTTAGTTGAAAATGTTTTAAATGGAGAGGATTTGGAGTTTCTTTTGTTGAAAACCGACGATTGGTTAATTCCGATTCGATGTTTTACGATTATATGATTTGACATGTTTTAGAAGGTTTTTTTTTTAACTTTTATTTATCTTGATTTGCACTATGTTTTTTTTATTGCCTAAATTTTGTAAAAAAAACCCTTTTTTTTAAAGTAGTTTTCCCTCTGTATACTCTATCGCTAATTAATGTAACTTTGTTATTTGTTCTGTGGATACAAATGACATAATAACTATTCAGTAATCTGCGTGTATACGAAACAATACAATTACACACTCATCTTGTCACTGCCATATTGTGAAGTAACGACATTTACATGACAATACGAGCTAACGAAGCAATCGATAACTAACTCGAATGAGCACCTCACTACTCGTCGCAGTCATCGCGTCGAATATAATCTCACCTTTTATTCCTGTCGCGCGACAAGAATGCGTAAACAAAAATTCTCGCTATTCCACGTATTCGTGGAATTGGACCGGGATAATTTGGGGGTATCCCGGGATGGCCTTGCCACGTCCCTAATAGGCCATTCCCTAGGACATTCCAGTCGACCTGAGCTAGATTATACTGGTATTACGCTAGTAATAACTGCGATGTGTAAGTGCCAAATAGTCATGTTTTGCAAGATTTTATCGTGTACGGAGATTTTGGCTTCAGGTTTAACTTTTTATACGCAGTGTTGATCGCCTAGAATTGGAGATTACGTTAGTAAGCTTTTCTTTTATTGCCCAATTGGTTTTCTTTTACCGTCTAGTCTAGCCGTCAGCTTACGTGAGATAGTTTTAACACGTACTCTACGCAAACGGACTGTATATTCTGCCTTCGTTTTTACTTTCAAAGCTCCAAAAGTATCCTGTAAAATATTCATACATTTGCCTACAAAAACCGCTTGTTGTCATTTTCTGTAGTTATTTGTTGTTCGCGCCATTCTAATAAATCGTTGCGTCATTAGTGGGGCGCTAATGAGGGAAGAAGCCGACTCGCCTTAAAATATGACATGCTTTCATAACGTTATACTGCTGAAGAATGCTCGAGAATTGTGCCCTTTTCTTAGGTAATTAACAGGGAATTATGAAAGGTTTTAAGTAGCTAAAGAAGCTATGTTTATAGAAAAAATAGAGGTCTTGGCTTTTGAAAATGTGATCTTTAAATACAGATATTTATATCTTAATCCAGAAAATTAAAATACTTATATTAAAATAAATGAATACAACTGCGTTTTATGTGTTTTTTGTAACCAGTATAGTGGTTTTTAAAAGGTCCCAAAAAAAATACGATTGAAACAGCCACAATTTTAGAGCTGAAAATAGGACGTCTGTTTTTGGCACAGCAGTGCAAGCTGCGGTAGACTCGTTAATGGTTTAAATATGTAGAACATATCCAGGAAGAATTTTAGTTCCCATTAGTGCTAACTGTTTGTCACAGTAACCGGGATCAATTTCGTATATATAAAGTTTTTTTTTAGACAACTCGTAAATGAGAGAAAAACCAAGGAACCGATTGATGGATTGTGTGAGGAATGATATGAAAGAAAAAGGAGTAAATGATAGCGTAAAGGCAGGAAGATGAAGATGGTACTTGTGATGTAGGTGCTTGCAACTTCTAAACCAGCCTAGCAATTATCGAGTTGCAACATGAAATATAACTCTTCCAAAATTGTAACAGCGCAGATGCTTGGTCGGCCATATTGGCATGAGATGTATGCGCGTGCGACGGTTAAAAGCCGGATATGTCAATAGAAAGCATTGTTATTTGTTGGTTGTAACAGATTTATGTTACAACGGAAATGTTGTGTTTATTTGCGAAATATTTGCATTTGTTTTGTTTTCTGTTTCTGATTACTGAAACTTGAGAAAATTCTGCTAACCGTCGACAAATCAGTTTCTACGGTGGTCATGCTACGCGTGCTGGTAATAATTGAATCACCACCAGCATATTTTAGCTTCAGTGGTATTTTGACGATGCCTGGAGGACCCCATTATCTGCCAGTGGACGTCATTTGACCAAATGATGATGATCGATTTCTATAGAATTCAATTAAGTTATCCTCAAAAAGTTTGTACCGGCTAAAGAAGACACAAATTAAAACGCGAATAGTGATTTGTATTGAAAATAAATCCAGCAGGATATTTGCAAGACAAACAATTCAAAAACATCGCGTAAAATGTTGCAACGGATTTTAATGAATTGTCGTTATCGAAAAAACGATTCTTCAAACATTAGGAATTTCTTACAAAATACTTCAAGCTGTTTATACGCAGTTGTTCCGTAGGTGTAGTAAAGTGCAATTATATCTTAATTTACATTTAAATTCTAGCCAAGTCTCGTCTGTAAATAGATGAGCTTAAGTTTCGTGGGTGGCGTAAATTGTGAGTCAGGAATTATGACTAAGGACGATGGGCAAACACCACCCACCTCCGTCTATCTAGATTGTTCATTATTACGAGAATATAATGTATTTTAACTTTATGACTTTCGGTAAGAAAAAAATACAATCTGTAAGTAAGAGCAAATAACTGTGCCAAAAAAATCAAAACCATTGAAATTGGTAACAACATCCGATAAGGAAGTAATATTTTACGTTTATACGTTTGCGGGCAGTCCAAAATAAAATGAACACCCTCACTCCTTGCAAAATCCTCACTTTTCTTTTAATCCACACGGCTCCCACGCTATAAAATAACAAGACAACTAATATCATACAAGATGGTTACAACATCAAAACTCATACGTCACTATCACAACATTCTTCCCATGAAGAAGTTTTCTATTAATACATCTAAAGCTCGCGTACATTCTAACGTTGCATGGGAAACTGCACCGCTTCCTGTAACGTCAGAGAATGAACCCACGTCCTATGCGATGCACGTGCGGACATACGACTCCTAATTAAGATATATTGACGGGAACAGGGGCAGGGTAAAGCCAAATGACCCGAAGAGTGCGTCACGAAAAATCAGTCGACGAAATTAAGTTGTTTTCGATTTCATACGAGAGTTTAGAGTATAGCTGACTCATTGTCAGTGACGCAAATTACGCTCAAACCGTTTGTATGACATCGAATGCAACGTATTTTTTTACGATTCGTGCGCTTGTAGTAATTTTGCGTCAAGTTTGGCACAAACCGCAGAATGCAACGTCATTCGGTGAAAAAAAAAAAAAAAAACAAAAAACTGTCATCTGTTGATATCCGAAACTGATGTATACTCCAAGATACTCTCAAAGACTTCAAAGAATTATCACGCTTTCATAAGTGACAGTCTTTGTTTACGAAATATTTTTTGTCCAAAGAATTATAGAGAATGTGTAACAAAGAGGCCCAATTTTCTTACTGGCCATTTAAAAATAAATAAAGCTGTTCATTCTTGCCCAATTCGTTGAATGTGTTTTTTTGGTGAGTTTTTTAACGTTTCGAGACTGTAGCCAAAACATGATTAAGCCCGCTTGATAAATGGATTTCAGGAAAATCCTTATGTTTTAATGGTTTTAAAGGGAATCTGAATGTTCCGTGGTTTTTTGTTACGACATCTCTTTGTTGTTGTCACATTGTATTATTAGAATAGCTTATTTTAGCCTATCCTAAATAGCCTAGGTTGGTCGTTGGATGGGTGACCGCCCATTACATACCGAGTATCCTCCGTGCCTCGGAAAACCGTTGGTCCCGGCTGTCATTTGTAGATCTTTGACATTCGTTAGGGAGTCAGTGGCCCAAAAAGTCTGACAACCAGTCTTGCCAAAGGGTATCGTATTACCTACAACTAACTGGGTTGTGGAGGTCAGATAGGCAGTCGCTCCATGTAAAATACTGGTATTCAGCTGCATCCGGTTAGACAGGAAGCCGACCCCAATAGTTGGGAAAAGGCTAGGCAGATGATGTATTATTAGGATAATATTGGACTCACGACGCTTTCGAATTCAAATAACAACAAATCATTTTATTGTACCTAAGTTGAATGTTTCGCCAAGCCAGGTTTTCCTCATTTGTGAATTCAGAAACTCAAACAAAAGTTATCAGGCTAAATTCTGATGGCCACAACACTCACTATGATCATCAGTTCATCGCAATGTTAGCACCTACCTACTTACCTAGTACCTTTGTGCTCTTCTACCTCAATGCAATGTCCTGTTAAGGGCATTACATGGCTCAAATTCCAAAATCAGCGTATGTTCAAAGAAATTTGTTGATGAATCCCTTCGTGCGTTTTCCGTGTAAAAAAAGTATGTTATAGTTAAGTTCATCACAAATAAATTGTATTGTTTAAATTTTTTATAAACCTTCTCAATTTTTTTGGTTAATCGTAGAAAATAGGTCCTTAATTGTAAATTATCTCTGTAACGGCTGAATAGATCGGCATGAATTTTGTAACAACAAATACGTAATGATATACTTAACAATCTGTATTGTTTTTTTTCTGTTATTTCTTTTAATATTTTTAAATAATAAATAAAAACCGAAATTTTGCGAAATGTGCGGGGCAAGTCAACAAAAACCAGTACAGGGATCAAATCATCAAGGTCATCGAGCAATGTAATGCCCTTAAGTATTTTGTGTATACCAGTGGCGAAGTTTCTATACAACTCGATTCCTACCGGCTTTTCTTTGAAAACGGGCACAATCAGTATTCCATAGACAAATAATAAAAGCACATTAAAGATATGTACTCCGGCTTACCTCTTAAAAAAATTGACTTCGCTACTGGTGTATACATAAATAAATAAATGTTTCGTAAACTCGATCATCCATTATTTAAGAGTACCAAACCATAGAAAACAAAAGCCATGGGCAGTGATAATAAGCAAACACCCGAGATATCACCACCGGGGGCTATATTTAACACAACGTTAAGATCGAGGCGCGAATGATAAGCGCTAACAAAAGATCAACTTTCACTTGTTTGCCAACTTCACCCAGATTCGGTCCAGTTGTAACTGAAAGTAAAATTAATTTATCGTTTTTCTTATCTATTCGGTATTATCCTTTTTCTCAATAGCTCTTAAAGAAAGTCTTTTAGTCATCTCGCCCACAGGTTCTTCACAAAAAGTTCTGAGCTTCTGATTCTGTTAAGAAACTCCATCTTTACTTTAGCTACCAAAGTTCTAAACGAGAAACCGGTACAATGAAACCTTTTGTTCAAAGTTGGATTGAGAGAAAATGATCCATAAACCCCATCGAGTCTTAATCCAAACTTATGAAACTACCATTTTCTGCATCAATAGTAAAAATAACACAATAAACTTGTGAACAAATGTCTGTCCAGTCCAATACACTTAGTTTTATGGAGGCAAGAAACTTCTTAACATTATCATGAAACGAATCCAGATTGTCGACCGTTGTTTAACTTTTATACGAGATTCAGCACTCACGTATATTAAAACAAAGAAAAAAAGTTTCAAACAAGTCGCTTCCTAGAACCATGATCGGTGTTGCCGTCGAAAAAATGAAAAAAAGCAATAAATAAAAGTGATTCTGTAACGGAAATGCGTAGTTGTGTGTGACGCTTGTCACTGGGCGGTCGTGTCTGTGTCCCGGGGACATCAGTTAGGGAAGACAGATTCGTCTTCAAGATGGATGGGTGAACGTTCACGTGGTGATGGTCCTACGGTTCAGAGAAAATATTATTAGGATTTGATCGAATTAAGAAAGCACGGGTAGATAAATTAATGGGGGGAATTAATAAACCAGGTGTTAACGGATGAAATAATTAGTGTTACATTCAATAGATATAGTTCAAGATAGATGACTGAGTAGAAAAACGATGCAGAATGAATAAGAAACAATTGAAATCCTTTTCATAAATAAAAATTAAATAGGTCGATACAATATCTGAAGAAATGGAACAGATATGATCTTATGTAATTTGGAACATGCATTTAACATAACATTCCTTCTCAATAAGCACTGCGAATCAAAGCCGTAAACGTAAACAAACGTCCAGAGTTACATGCACCAAATATTGTTTTAATTGGACCACTGGCCTCCTTACACTAATGAAACAAGTGTCAAGCAATCTGTGTTCATACATCTACTCAAATACTAGATCAGCGACGATCCAACAAAACGTTACATCACTACAGAACAGCTCATCTATTTTTGATCACGGCCTCAGCTGCAATTACCTGAGCTTGCCTACATAATGTGACGACAACTCATTTTCTCTCATCTTAAGTATAACAGGCTTCTTTTTATACTTCCTCAATAATAAAATTGTTCAGAAATTGAGCACGTTGAGTAGATTGAATCGGTTCCCAATTTTCTGCAACATCAATTTGTTCTTTACGATTATTTTCGAGATTATGTCCATTGTTAAAAAAAGATGTTGAATTTTTCTCGTTGATTAGAAACGATAAAATCTAAATGCATCTCTAGATAACCAAAACACAAGGGTTATTAATATGTGTTCTGTTGTAATAACTTGTAGAAGTTTTACGTACCGCGTTTTAAATGGCCCTTACTTCGATTTGATTGCGTTCTGCGGCTCCTTAATTATGCCGACAAGGTATAAATTGGTCCCCAACTCTGTCCTATTTTTAATGGAGTGTATCTGATGCGGTTCTGCCGCACAGTCCCGCCATTTTTCAGGCTTAATTAAATAGTGTCTATTCGGATGGAGTTGTTAGGTTAATTTGTTTAGACGTCAGCCCAACGTGACGGTTACGGAATGAGATTCTAAAAATAACCAATCATTGTTGGACCGACTTAATTTAGGAGATTCCCATCCATTACAAAATTAAAAAGGGTTTTAAATTCCTTTTGGAGAAAGGGAAAAGGAATTCTGATTATTTGAGACAACCACTTAGACACAGTCGTTTGCAGCTGACGTTGCTAGCATTGAAGACATTCCAAACGATATTGTGTTGTTCGTAATGCATTTTATAGCGAATAAAAAGAACGCAACCGATGCTTCGACGCAGCGTATTTTTGGCACAAGAATCGCATTCACAATCGTATGTTTTGGACGAGTGCGGCTTTGGAGGATCGTTTAGCAATACGCCAGGGTAACAAAAAGCTGCATCGTTTGCGCGTTCTGGTCATATACATTCAAAGTAAGTGCTGGCAACAAAACATTTGTGGATACTAAATGGATTCCTAACGTTGTATGTAATGCGAAATGTTGAATTTGCTTTCTTCTAAAGGCATTAGTAGAAAATGTCGAAAGCTTAAAAGGCGACTTTGCTTTGAACCCCCATTTTCTAAATGACGTAGTCTATTATCAAATTAAGTGATTTTATTGGCTGTTGCTATTTCACTATGATAATAGGAAACATCAGATTTAACAGCAGATTTACTGATCAAAGGCTACCAGGCTTCCAGAAATTCGTTGTAAGTCTCTTCATTGGAATATCCATCATTTAACAGTACTTCTTCAATCGTTCAGAACTATTTCGGTCGGATGTTCGCAGTCGTATATTTGCAGTCTGTCCTATAAATCTCCTCGAAGTCTTTACGATACCAAGATTGATACTTATAGAAACAATTCCAACTAAACATACGTTTTGCATTTATTTTGCCAATGTCCTTTTTATCTGCGTACAGAAAAACATGTGTATTGCAGACGTACTCGAAAACTGTGTTAATATTTAATTTATCATTTGTTAATGCTTGATACGTAACATATTTTTTTAAAACATCGTTAGTTCATTCATTGAGTTCGTAAATATAAATCATAGCAACTAACACTCAATTAAATATGGCGGCTCAGTCTAAATTAAGATAACCTGATATTCAGTTTTGATTTCACAATCGATTGCGCTTTGCCTCACATTTAAATAATAAACGTTGCTGCAGATACATCAATGGTTCGACACATAAATAAATTATCGTTGATCTGTTTTCATGATATCCGCTGTTCTCAAATAGTTGTCTGCTAGCAGTGACCTCGTCTATATCTCAAACATAGTTAGAGCAACTATACTGAATAGTGTTTCAAAATCAACATCGTGCACTTGACTCAGCCGAGTTATATTTGGATCTCCCTTCGGTGCTTTCTTCGCTTCATTTGCTCCCACCTTTTGCAGTTACTGAACTTGTGCATTACTCTTTGCCTATTTAGGAGCGTTGGCTTTATAGATTTTGCCAGACTACCTTATCCTCAAATTCAAATGTTGCTTGATTAAGAAATTACGCATCTATCTCTACTTCCTCCAGGTATTAGATATTTATATCTTTATAGCGTTCCAAATATTTTTATTAATACGATAAAATGTCGCACGAATGTTTTTCTTAGTTTAAGGTCTCTGATCTTTGACCGAAATACAAAGAAAAGTCCGTTAATGTTCAAACGTAGTAATCATAATAATTTTCTCTCACTTCTTGTTATCTTTGAAACCTAATGAACGCCTGTCGACATCTGAGCTCGTTATCAATAACATTTAAATAAAATTAATATAATGCGAGTCATTCAGTGCTAACATCACTTCCTATACACGCGTCTATTTTCATAACATCTGTCCAAAAAAAAAACATCTGAAGATTCCTTTCGACACGAGAATTGCATCTTAATAAAAAAAAATGTTGTGAGTGTATAAATAGCTAGATTTGTGGAGCATCGGGCGCCTGTGTTATTATAGCGAAGAAATATAGGATAAGACGCGGATCTATCTGTAGTTGGCCGAAATTATCGCGAGGCGACGCGCGCGCAGCGTTGGCGAGTCGCACGCGCATCGTCCGCGGTGCGCCCGCGCCCCCCGAGCTTACAATTAGTTATTTGTTTGTGTCTTTCGTTGTGATATAACATATACATGTTTTCGTGTGTCATAATAGTGTTACATCAATTTTCTTGCAGTTATAATAAATAGTGTAGCGTAACGCCAAAGAAGTGCAAAATAGACGGGACGAAAATACAATATTACGTGTGGTCTGAGTGTTAGTTTAAGCAATATTTTAGTTCTAGTTAGGAGACTAATGACGATGCTCAAAGACTGAAATAGTGAACACGGTGGAAGTTTTCAGTGCAATAAATTAATAATAGTACGATATTATTATGTATATAATATAGGTGTTAGTGTGTGTAATATTGTGTTAAAACATACGGTAGGACCGTCGTGCCAAAAGTACGCAAGTGGGTGTGAATATTTGTAAATGTTCTTTAAATAAGTGTTTATATTATAATAAAATATGGTCGCCATGGTCGAAGTCGCCGAAAGGAGGAACAATGAATATTTTAGATCGTTTTTACCTGTAAGTTTAATTTTAATTATGATAATGACACCTTGTATGGTCCTAGCCTAGCATGAATGCCCGAAGTAAACGTGGCGTAAATTCGGCCGATTTGAATTTAGAAAGTACTCGTTGCGCCCACAATATTTTTCATATTATATTCTATGAGTGATACAAATTGTGCTTCTCGCAAAAAATTAAACCAAAATGTTACAAAATAGTTGTATTACCGATTCATAAAACGTTCGAATTAACCTTACGTTACTTCTTCTTCATCTTTTTCGTGTGGTTAGTCTGGTGTCAAAGTATTTATGTCGCCATAGGGCCTCTGACTTGGCTGTACATGCCGGTGAGAAATAACTCTTAGGCATGCTGGTTTCCTCACGATGTTTTCCTTCACCGAAGCAAATGATAAATATACAATACGCACATGAATCCGAAAAATCAGAGATGCGTGTCTTAGGTTACTATATAACTCCTAATACTAAAAGCCTCGTTTGATACTGAACCTATTCTTTTTTCACACTCTGGCCTTAAAATTCCGAAGCCACGGCCAGTATTTGAAAGTGATTAGGTGTAACCCTGGTTTCATAGTCGAGCTTTTGTTGAGTCGAGTAGGAATCAAGTAGCTGACCTTTCAGTAATGTTAGCTGTCTCACTTTAGTCGCGAATAATGGTTATTTGACTAAGGTCCTGTTTCAGTATCCGAATAGATGATAGATGAGTTAAAAAATGGCAAGGAATTTGCGCAAAATGATTCGTCAAAGAACTAAGTTTTAAGCTAAAAGTAATCGACACAGCTGTGTCTGTGTGGATTAGTTAGCTTGTATTCTTGATCGAATCTCGAATTATATAGAGATTCACGCTTCACCAAATTTCCGGAATACGGGCCTAAGATACAATTATTGTTTACCTACTGTGTTCAGAGTCATCTTGATATAACGCAGATGGCGTCGAAATCCACAATAATATGTTCATATGTTGCCATAATACATTTAAGAGATAAAAACATACGTAAACGTGATATAATTTACGCTAAAGATAACCAGCTGATACACTCAGTTTTGCTTTCATTATCATTTGTTAATTAATGAGCGTTCGTGCAAAACAAACAGATTAAAACATTGGGTTTTGGCAAGCGAAATGCTGAAACAATTATAGCTTCCATTATTGGTTTGCGTTTGCTGTTTATTGGGTCATTGTAGCCAGAGTTCAACGCATTCCTAATTAAGGCTGTTCAAATATTTTGAGGGAGGGAGAGCAGTGGTGGTATGTCCTAGAACTACGTCAAAGACGTTGCATCCACGAGCTGGCACTGTACCTGCTTGGAGGATTAACCTTTGGTATGCCGAGGATCCGCACAATCCTGTTATCAATATAACAGGATTGCGCGGATCCATGACAAAACGACATCACCCATTTTTTTTTTAGATTACGTTAATCTAGTTCGATGATCCACGTTCATATCTTACCAAAGTTAAAGCCCAGTCTCTCTCAAGAGAAGACTGCTGGGAGCCTGGAACGCAGGCTTCTCTTGAACATTCTCACTAGGAACATTATAGGCTGATGATGATGCTATGCTATGATTAATACTTAAAATTGTTGAACGTAGAGCAGTAGGTGCTGTTCTTTTTCTTCTCGGAGCGTCGATGGTAATTTAAAGTGGTTTAGCCCAATTGGCAACGGGTTTAACACTTTCAGTAGCGTCCATCAGCAGTAGTAGGTACTGTTAATGAACGTGAAGAAACTAAAACTGTGTAAAAGTATTTTTGCCTTCCGTGTATTTTTTTTTTTCATAATTTATTTAAATTACTTTACGCAGCATTTGGCTTCCGTAAAAGATAATGAAATAAAAGAGACTGATTGTGTACCACTGCACATTTATCGTTATCCTTGGTCGAAATTACTCTGATCTTTAACTTAAGATAAAATACTAAAAACAATTAAAACGTTTCCGTTTTCACGTCCAATAAACAATACAAATTCATAGTATTCATAACATTTTTACATTTGACACTATGCCAAACTAACGTCCTTGGCAAATTATACTTCTAGACAGCAGGGCGAGGTACCTACCTATTTTCTACTAAACTATATATTAATATTTCTACTAGTATACACGTTGAATTTTTTACTGGTCTTACAACTACTCTCTAGGTTGTAAAATCGGGTTTTTATAAATGCTTTGACGGGGCAATGCAGGCATTTGAATTAAGTTTTAAATTAAAACGTTCTCTTGTGTCCACTTCACCCGTGACATCAAATAAATTTAGTTTTTATCTCATTTCAGGCTGTCAACTCCCCACCGGTCCCTCACCGAGAAATATCGGCACCGACGGCGACGTACCGTCCTTACACAGAAGAATATGCCACCGTCCAGCGCCGCGTGGAGCGCCCCGCACAACCAGAAGAAACTGAACGAAAGAAAGACAAGAAATGGTCCATCGGGAAACTATTTCGACGAAAGAAAAAAGAAGACGAAAGTGAAGAGTCCTCGGAAAGCGATGAAGGAGTCAGCACACGCTCACCATCGAAAAGAAAGTCTAAGAAGAAAAAGAAGACTCCAGCAGTTAATAATTTTGACCACATAGTTATAAGGGATTCAAGAAGAGCTCAGAGTTTAGCAAAACCGAATCTTCGAGATGTTACCGATGACGGTGTGCTCTCCGACCCATCGGCTGGCTTCATCAACTACCGGGCAAAAACACAAGAAATGTACGGAGCTTCCAAAGAATCCCTCAGCTTAAGAGAAGACAATTCGAATAGATCCCTAGGACCATCTCTGGAGACAGCCTCCAAGAAAACAAGAAAAGGCAGATTGAAAGCCAGAGTTGAAGCACTTAGAAATAGTATGAAGGGAGAGTCGAGCAGTGAAGAAGAATCACTCAAGTCATCAAATTCATCATTGATGATTCGATTTAGAAGTGAAGATTCGTTAATGCGTTCACGTGATAGCTCATTAAACAAAAGGTCGAGAAGTGCAAGAAATGAGAGATATATCAAGAGGCTATCTCGTGATGAAGAAAATCAACTGAATAAAGAAGCCGAATTATTACAGCAAGGTTACACAAAAGCTGAAGTTGAATTGTTAACAAGAACGCCGACAAGTCAAAGTAGTGGTTATGGTACCTGCAAACGTGACCAAACACAAAATATTAAAACGGAACAATTATACGCCAATGACGTTAACCGCCGTCCTATGAAATCCGAATCAATTTCATCATTCCCTTCTACACAAAGTTACCCATCATCCATCAATTTTAATGCAAAAGTTAACAATGAACATATTAATTATTCCATACCTACTAGTAACATTAATAGAGAAATGCTTTATGCTAATAATAACCGAGAAAGGAGCGTCAGTAACCAGTATGAGAACCCGGAGAGTGTCATGTGTGTCAAGTTTCCTTTGGGAAATGTAACTAATGTTAAGAGAGAGGAGAAAGCACCGCCTGTGCCACCCCCTCGTGATATGCAACGAAAAGTCGCAACTCCTATATCAATGTACTATGAACATAATCCCATGGTAGCAGATAGAATTGCAAATACTCAGCAAAATGTTATGCACGGCGTCCCTAATAAGGACTTTGAAAGAGTCATGAGACGAAGTCAGGAGCGGTCACTGAGCCACAGCTTCAATGGATTGCGAAGACCTATTTCAAACTCTGAGGACCACATTGCAATGCAAAATAATGAATACATACAGAACTTCCAGATAAGGAATGAACAGCCTCGAAGGCCAGCTTCAGTGTCTGCAGAACCAAATCATTATGGGCTCTACGCTAATTCACCGCCTTGGAGGAAATCTATAGGCCCCACAAATATTGTTAAACCAGAACCAGTCCAATTAAAACATGACTATCTGTACTATGCAGATCAAAGCCCCAGATCTCGGAGACCTATTAGCGTTAAAACTAGTCAAAATGGTTATGAAAATCAATACTTAAGTGACTCTCAAGCTTCTCAAAACGTTGCTGAGAGCGTGTATCGTCGACCACGCAACGCATCAGAGTTCTGGAAAAAAATTGATGATGCCGAAAGACAAAGACGGCAGCAAAATATATACGCGAACTCAAGAAGCAGCAGTGACTTTTCAAACAGTACGCAAATGAACAGAGTAGCTCCGTATTTAGAACAAAATAAACTGGGCCAAGAAAATACAGACATTCAAAATAAAAACAAAACTCCTTTTAAAAGTTCTTCTGTTGACACAACCGACGGTGCTAAAGTTTGGAAGGCGACGACAGAGTACAAACGATCGGTTACAGTTGACCCAGCAAAAACTGTTCCATCGCCGACTTCAAAAACACACGTTAGACACAAATCTGATACGTATGTTCCCAGTATTTATCAAATGCCGTCTGACGATGAAAAAAGTTCAGAGAGACGAAAATCTACAAACCTTGACGATGCTCTCAATGAATTAGAAGCCATCTACAATAGCTTAGGTTTAGGCGACGAAGATTTGTTAGATAGAGCTGAACGTCGTGAGTTAATGACGCCGAAGTTCAACGACCATTTCAATGATTGGAATGGAAACGATGACGAGATCCAACTGCGAAGTCAGCCAACGACGCCCTTGAGACGTGCGCAAAGACGGTCGACATTACCTGACAAACTGCAAGATGATATGGCATTTAGGAGGATGAATTCCTTAACAAAGGAAAAACCTAATTATAAGGATGCACAATCGCAAATAAGTTATATGTTAGCTTCACCTGTTTATGTGCCCTATGCGTCAGATGATGACAGGCAGTCCGAACGAAACGAGCCAGATATAGTTTATGACGACGTTGTTTACAGAAATATAAAACAGACTAACAGTCGGTTAAAAACAATGGATCCTCAACCGCCATTTGGCATACCAATAGGGCCAGTATCACCAGCTCCTCAGAGTGACTATCTTCATGCAACACCAGAAAACAAAGGCCGATCCCGATTTATTCCAAGAAGATCACCGGACCTCGTTTCTGACGATTTAGCGTATAGAAGTTTGAGGAAGGATAATAGGCATTCCTCACATTTTAATGGTGAAGATTACACTGGTCTAATCAATAACAATCATTCTTATAATGAGTATCCTTACACTAAGGACTCTGCCGCTAATATTAAGAAGAAGAGAGCTGTGAGATCTCTATCCGCGAACATATTCACCATGATACAAAAAGAAATTGACGATGCGTTGAACATGAGTAAAATGGCTACGTTACAAAAAACCCATAGTAACAGTGACGTCATGAGAAGGCTGCGTAATACATTCGAAAATAACGACAACGAACCGGAGCACTACCCTCGTAACAAGGTAAAGCAAAGACACAACACTGTCAGTCTATTTGTCAATAACACCCATGCACCCACCCATCATTTCGCAAAAGACGATTCATTCATTCATAGTGATGATAAGCACCTTGCTAAGCCACCATCTTGTGATAAGTCCAAAAGCTCATCACCATCAAATAGATCTCCCCAAGCGTCGAAACGTTCATCAAAGGATGAGTTTCAACAGGTTCTTAGCATGCTGGCGCAGGAAGCCATGGATACAAGCAACAAGTTAGGTGTAGCGTTAGCAGAATTAGATAAAAATAGGAACAATAATGAGAAGAAATCAGACATCCAGAGTCGAATTTCTGATAGCCGGCAAACTTTTTTGAATGGTTTGACGTGTAAATCTTCAGAAGATATTGCGCCTGAAGTAAAGCATGTTAACGTTCGATCTGAAGTGATAAGTGAACAGAAAGATGATAAACCACTGAATAACGTTAACGGAGTCAATAAAGATTCAAAAGGAAAGAAGACTGAAGATAGTCTTTTAGCCATATCCGATCAGCTACACAAAGTCGAAGACCAGCTCAAGCATAGTTTTGAAAAAGAACTTAACTTTGAAGATGAAAGTTTAAAACTATCGAATTATATAGCGAAAGCTGAAGAACAATTGAAGGCTCAAGAAACTACTGTTGTGATACCAGAGAGTAAGTTGATACCTGACGTTGTCCCATTGACTATAAAAGAAGATGCGGTAAAAATAGAAACGGTTAATGAAATCGAAAATAATATAAATAAAATGGAACTGAAACCACCAGTTATTAATTCGTTGAACCCTTTCTTGAACACTGATGACAAAATTAAGGAAATTAATGAAATTAACGCCTTTAAAGAGTTAAAAGACGGAATATCTGATTTAATCGCTGGTATTTGCCAAGTAAATGAAAAATTATTTACACAGAATAAAGGACCAAAACCGGATAATTGTAATAACGCTAATACAGAGAAAATGTCTGGAATTACCGAAGCCACTGAAAAGCTTAACCAAGTTTCACAAACTATCTGTAATCAAGAACTTCCTAATAGGGCTTCCGTTAATCTGTCTATATACGAAGACGATTTGGAAACAAAGAAGGATGCTGCCGATTCCACAGAATATAATTCTTCTGAAGAACTGGCGACGATATTTAAATTAGACAGTAACGCAAAATCGCGGGCTATCAACGAAAGCCAGAACGGCTCCGAAAGTAAAATTCGTCATGATTTAAGTTCGCCTAAATTGGTTCAATCTATGAATCAGCACCTAAGAAGGTTGTCTGTAGACCAGACAGATGATTGTACTCCTAGTCAAAGCAACTCACTGCCAACGAACGTAGTTCCATGGAGAACTAAAAGGCAAACTCACTCACAAAAAGAAAATAGAGGTACGTGGTCTATTCTCATGCACGGTGTCTGGGTTTCACTGTAACCATATTGCATCCAGCTTTTTGTTCATTTTGTGTTCACAACCCCGTTGTTTTTGTTGCCTGTACTAACTAGTTTTTTTTTTACTGTATGCGTTGTTTTTGTTCCGACAGGCGATGATAACTCGCAGTCGAAGCGCGATTGGCACGACTCTGGCACGTTGATGTTAGCTTGTACCTACACTATGATGTTCTCCCAACACCTGGCAGATTTGGACTGGCTGACGCTGCTCGGTTTGCTGCTGGCAATGATCACAATTATCGCTATGCTAATTATATAACATAGAAGTAACAATGTAACCACAAAATTCCTGAGTAGAGATGTACTGATTTGCGGACTGTTGATTTAGCTGTTTTTTTTTTTAAGAATATCTTTAGTTGTCTTCGGAAGTTTGTTACCATACGTATAACAAGTTATTTCTTTAACGTGTGAGAGATTAATTTCTGTAAATAGTGTCTCACACGTCACGCGGAACTACACACGGTTTGATATTATAAATTGGTCCATTTTCGGTCCATCTCTACGCAAAACGCATTTAATGGCCTCTCAAACTATACACGTATCATTTATTTTTAAATTACTTAGATTACTTCATTATCATAAAATTAAATTGTATTATCTTATTTTAAAATCATTATTATTTTTAGAAATTTTAGCTGTGATGTTCATTTTACCTTTTATTTAATGATAGCAATATTTTGTATGTAACTAAATCTTACCTTTTTGTTAACGTTTTGTGCCAAAATCAACGATCACTTTGTTTTTAATATTTTGAAAATGATATATTGCTTTTATAGTTTTAAATCGCATGATTTTCAATTGTAGTTGTATTGAACTTGCATGATTTTTGTGTATTTTTTTTTTATGTGCTTAGAACATTATATGTAATGGTTTTGTAAACAAGTTTAAAAATAGTGTGAGGTAGTAACATGAGACTAATTCATTATTTTATACAAGATGTCTTAGTTTAGTATTATGATTAGTTTAAATTATGTATTTCTATCTTTATGTCAAAAATCTATCAGCGACATCAAAAAATTATAATGGTCCAAATTCCAATAGGCTTATGACATGAAAAACATAATATTCTTCATTTTGCCTAGTGATATTATAGAAAAAAAAACAAAAATAAGTAAAAAAAACTACTTAAAGATATACATTAGCACTATAGCACTATCCATAATCAAAAGCATAATTACTGCCTTTAAAATGATAATAATAAGAGAAAACATTGCATAAATATTATTATCGTGAAAAATGGCGCGAGAATGCAAACTAAACATAAACAAAATAAAATAAACACTCCAGCTATCTATGGTCAGCGCAGTACCATAGTACTTAATAATTCCATAGCAGTCCTAACCCATAATTTGTTTTCTAGGTGAACATTGATTGCCTGCAGTGATCTACTGGGTGACTTCGTTCAATTTAACCTGCGTACTTCGACTATATTTTTAAGCTATTTTTAGTTTTTGTCTAAGCTACTTTCTGTATTTTATCCTGTACCTAGTTATATGACATTTAAAACTTTACTATGTTTATGTAGAGGCTTCCAGATACATTTAAAGAGCGTTATTTATATGAAGAAAAGAGTTATAATTTAAATAAAATGTTTCAGTTTTATCTGGTGTTTTCATTACCTATCCTATCTTGTGTCATTGAATTGACTGCATGACCAAAGTAACGGTCAACGTCACTAGCTGAAAACAAATTAGTGGTCGCAGTAACCGTGTTAGTGTGTTGATTCTCTTGAAATGAACCCCAAGTCTTGCGCTACCTAGGTTTTATCCTATCTACTATTAATTGATAAAGGAGTAAATGATGCCGTGATGTCTGGCAGGGGAGAATGGAAGAAGAAAACGTGTTGCGCCGAACCCAAATAGAATGGGACAAGGGCAAGAAGATGATGATGATTAATTGATAAAGTCATTTAGTGATCAAAAAATATTCAGCGTAAAGGAGGGTTAAAAAAATATACAACATTAATTTTAATATATGCGAAACCTGATACACGTGTCTAGTGTTTTTATGTAAAGAATCTATGTACAACATTTCAAAACTGTATCATGAAAAATCACAAAGTTATAAGCTGGTTCTGTTACTTAGTTGTCTGCACAAAAACTCGGTCACCACGCAGCGTGCGTCCAGCGTCGCCTTGAGCTCATTGATAATAATAATTTGGCAGTAGGTACCTAAATTATTGCGATAGGTACTCAAAGTCGCTCGGTATCCAACTTTTAACTTTTTTAAATATTTTTGGGAAAAAATATAACATGGTTTAAAAATTATTGGAATCGATTCAGTTACTTATTCTGAACAAACTATATTCAGGTTTCGCATATATTAAAAATAATGTTGTGTACTCACCCGGTAAAACAGAATGTACGCCATGGGTGAATTGAGACAAAACTTTGAAATGGATTTTAACATTGAATTAATATAATATGTTACCGACAAATAGGTAACTGGTCTATTTTAATAACGTAATTATTTAGAGACCTAGGTGTAAATGGTTGCGTGACGGTTGACAGAGGTGAATGGAAATAAAAAACCTGTTGCGCCGACCCCAAGTAACATGGAACGATGGCGGGAAGATGATTGGCAACACATCGTATTAGGTAATTTAACATTAACACCCCTCCGTCTCTATTCACCCCGTTTTACCTAGTAACATCTGTAGGTAGTTAGACATCACTAAACTTATTAACGTGCTAAACTACTTACTCAGTCTTAACAGGTACTGGATGGTTCTAGTCATTTCTGGACTGTCAACTGTAAACTGATACTAAAATAGATTATAAAGGGGTCCACTGTGTGGACCCTGGCACAGTGAAGAAAGACACCTTGATTTCGGGAAAGCAAAGGACACAGTCATTTCGTATCTAAAATATGATTTCTACTATTTTCAACCTTGAAAACAGCGGAAGGGTTTAATGGTAGACTTACGTTGGATTAGTAAAAAATGTTGAGGGTGGTATTTCCCACACCAAACAGCCGATACCTAATTTTTCGGTGCATAATGTTCGAAACCTTATTAATGATGGCCTTTAAAACTAGTAGCGTCATCTAGTTTCACAGTTGTAAGCAATGACATTTGGACCTGGTAACCCCATCTACTATGAAAAGTTAAAACCAACTGAGCAGTGGAGGCTTCCATGTAATGTAATAGATGGCGCTGTTTAAAATCATTAATTGCCCATAGATGGCACTGGCAGCTCGGTGCTAAAACGAAGTAATTTTTTTTTTAATCATAATTATTAATTTAATAAAACGCATGTGACTAAAAGAGTAATGGACATGAATGTTGATGGATGGCGAGGGAGAGGAATGCCAAAGAATTGGATGTGTGACGTCTGATATGAAAGAGAAAGGAGTAAAAAAGTTGCCGTGACGTCTGACAGGGGAGAATGGAAGAAGAAAACGCGTTGCGCTGACCCCAAATAGAATGGGACAAGGGCATTTTAATAACAAAATTATTTATTGTACTAATTGAAAATATACTGTGATTTATATAGACTAGAAACAAAAATAATAACAAAATTGTATTTTTGTAACATTTTCTTTCAACTCACTGTGCGTAACCGGTTTCGCGAACCGTGGAACACAAAAAGGACTAAAAAAAAATCTCAACTGTCACTAATGTCAGATTTTTCGCAAGAGTGTATCGTATGCGTGTTGTGAATATTATTTTGCAAAAAAGCCTTTATTATTTTTGATTAAAATTGTTAAAACTAGTTTGTGGAATTAAGCTATTGCGAAATTTTAGTCTCTAGTGTTTTACTCTTGTTATGAGGTGCCGTTGCACGTGTAAATTCGTATGAACGCTGGACGGCAACCTACTTTGTTCCTGTTGACTTGTCCGCACTGTGATTGTTTTAAAAGGTAACGGTTTCATTATTTATATTGTTTTGTATAGAAACTATCAAAAACATTCTTCTAGAAGTTTACAAAGCTCATGTGGTTTGTGTAATTATTTTTTTTCCGGTGAAGTTTTGAGTTTTTCTGTAATGTTTTCCTCCGGTATCCAACGGTTTTGTGGTGTTATCTTTATTCGTTTTGTTTTATTATTATGATATTGGCGACATTCTGAATTCCACCACGTTATCATGATGCAAAAATCTTTTGATTTCGGTTAGTTTAGTAGAGAATTTTCATTGGGTTTCATTCATTTGCAAGTTGTGATTACTCATAGTTGTTTGTTTGTTATTATACGAATACTTGTCAAGTTTCTGCATGATTGAAATGGCGGCTAATATTTAACTGGGAATAATGCTTTTCAAAGTAATTTATGAACAATTTGTTCATTTCTCCTTAAGCAGTTAATAAGCTTGAGTTAAGTTTATTTATATCCAAGTGATGTAATAAGATGTCAATGAATTATTCATGACTACAACAACTAAGTAATAACATGTCATTCATCATCATAATGCATACATTTTATGTTTAAGCAATACCTTCCTGTATATGTTTTACATTTCAAGTTAAAGTGATTTAATTTTATGGTGTTAAAATACATTACAAAAACTTCCACTCAAATTAAAACACATGTCATCATGTGGCCCAGTGGTGACGGCCCTGACTTACTAACAGTACCTAAGTCGCAGATTCAAACCCAAGCAGGTGCATTACATTGTGTAATTTATTTCGTCACCACTGCTCTTAAAACATTGAAGGAAACCGGCATGTCCTAGAACCAAATAATTCGAAGAAATGTGACATCTAGCAATCAATCAAGTGGTGTATTATAGCCCATTTCTTCTCATAGAGAGGAGGCTGTGTGTCCCAGCAGTGGGAACATTATAGGCTGATTATGCTATGCTTTTATGCTATGTCATCATGCATGTAGTCTCCTAAGGATTTAGAAGCTGTGATGACCCTATAGTTTACCCACAATTCCCCAGTTATGTTTAAGACCCCATGTTAGAGGTGGCAGAGGTCAATACATATTAATTCTTCCATTTAATTAATTATAATTCTTCAAACATAACATTATCACTACAAACTTCAAACATTGACAAATAGAATACTTACCAATATTTGTTCAAGCCAACAATGTTGAAAAACAAACATTTGTTTGTGTCATTTGACAGAATGTCACATTCAACAAGGTCGGTGATTGGTTGGAGTGAGGAAATGATAAATCTTGACCGCCTCTGATTTGGACAAGGGTCCCCTGCTTCTATATTTAGCACCTAATTGACCACTCTTGTATGAGTTCCTGTTGCAAAGGAAATCCTTGAATCCTTTCCTGAACCATGATTGACCAACAGCTATTTTCGTCTTTTATGATTGACTACTTACTACTAGCAATTTTAGGTAGATAAAAATACAAACTAGAGTTTTAAGACTAAACGTTATCCACTTAAAATTATTATCTTATTTTTTCTAGCCAGAAACATCATTTTGCTCTTTCTTTTAAGCATTAATTTCAATTTAACTATTTACAAACATTTTTCAACCTGTAAGGAGTCCGTAAGTTTGTAAGAAAATTGAAACTATTTGCCCGTTCCAAAGCATAGATCTCTTTGGCAAGACCATTTATATACTTTAAACGGACTTAGACACGATAACCAGATAATCACAATGTTCTTAGTCATAGTGACTTGAAAAACGAACAAGTGACTAGTCATAAAAGTAGTAAAAATCACAAGAAAATAGGTAAATTGTTTTGTTTTGATTTTTCATGTCTCACAGGATATTAGAATCACCTTTAAGCACATGTTATGTTACAATCAAGTCTAATGACCAGTGATAGGAATAGGTAGTGCTTATTTGCCTAAACTTCGAAGAACAGAGACAAGAAACGGAGACTTCCTTAGGACTAAATTTTTTCCGAGACATCTGTCCCGAAATTTTGAGACAACACATAAATACATTTAAAAAAATTGTTATTTGGAATAAGTAATTCGTCTATATTTACCTAAAGTTTGCGACTAGATATATCATAATAAATAACATACATAGTCGTTACAACCATAAAATTTTCTGAATTTTTTTTTGGAGAACATTTTGTAAATGACTTGTTGATCGTAATACACAATGAATCACAATGTTTGAATAAGAAGCCGTACACGTTTCGAAGTAAATATCTTCTTTCTAGCTCACTCTCGGCTACGTTTAATGAGATTTCTAAAGTTCAAGTGTAAAAAAGGCATTTTGTCTTTAAAATAATAAAACGGTATTTTTTATCATTTTAGCATTCTCTATAGTAGAAAGAATTTATCATTAAAAAAAAGGTATTTAAATAAATAAATAATTCATTTATTTGCCAGAATGTAGGCATACAAAGTGGTATGATCTTAATATTAATGAGATGGGAACTATACTTTTTTTTTTAATAGGAAGTAGCATATGTGCTATTCCACACCTTAATCTATATCACTACCAAAATCAGCATTTTCAGTGGAATTGAGTAATGGACATCCATACAAACTATCACATTTATAGACAAACTTTAGATAAATATAGACGAATTACTTATTTCAAATAACACATTTTTTTAAATGTATTTAAATGTTGTCTCGAAATTTCGAGACAGATGTGCCGGAAATAATTTAGTCCTAAGGAAGTCTCCGTTTCTTGTCTCTGTTCTTCGAAGTTTAGGCTAATAGGCACTACCTATTCCTATCACTGCTAATGACCTTAAAAAACCTTTGTTATTATTTTCTATAGAAATCAAGTTAAAGATACACATATAAGATATAATCTGTCATTGTCTGCCACTTCTATAGAAGGAAAAAGGTCTCTGACTTTATAAGAAATACTTGAGATCACCCTCACGATTGATAAGAGGCTAATCTTATCATTCAGTCTATTGAATCTATTTCTAGATGCACTAGTTATACCTATTGTGAGCTGAGCTCGGTCAAAGAACTTACATGACCACAAACAACTTAAAGGACTCTGGGCGTAAGAAAAACAAAATTGAAATATATCTTTTATAGTAGCTTATTATGAAGACTTCAGTTCATTCTGAAACAACAAGTATCTAAGTCTACAATTATCTACGAAAAAGTATCAGAAATAGAGACACTTGAATTATGTTGCCTCATCTTGTATTTTGCTAAAGATTTGACCTAATATTCAAACTAATAATAAATCTAGTTTAACAAAGGGGTTCCGTTATACAGCCATAACAGTACTTAGTAGAGTCTAGGACTTTGCTGGCCTAGTTTGGATTGATTATTGTGGGCTTAGTTTTAGCAAAATGTTTTCAATATGATCTGCTTAAAAAACAAATGACAGTTGTAGCCAAAATCTTCAACATAATACTGGAAATCGCAACATTAACAATTGGCTTAGCTCTGATCTCCAGCGACTTTGGAACTTGTTACAATAATATGAATTGGAGTACTAATTATGATCTACAATTTGAGATATTTTTCAATTCTGTTGATCTTACGCCCATTTCGACCATGACTCTTTTAGTGCTCATTGTCACATTAAGGGTTAAAATAACAGTAGAAAAAATTAATTTTAAGCAGTTTAAGAATGTACCATTATCAGCCTATAACATTCCTACCCTTTGCAAGCGGGATCGGGCTGTATTCCATCATTCGGACCAAGTATGGGTTGATGGGTTGATCACAATGTCTTGGTTCTAGAATATGTCAATTTCCTTTGATAATAGTAGATATGAAATAAATTACAAAAAATAAACTGCCTAAAAAGGGTGTTAATCACGTTTAAATCTGTTTTCTTAATTGCATTGATTACGAAATATACAACAAAAATTTCTTCATACATAGTACTGTGATGTCATTTTAGCATAAGTAGGTATAGTGTGGGCCATTCTAATTGTATGGCAGTAAAACTAGAAGTAATTTCTTGATAAGCAGTCAATGATTTATAACTTCTGTCTTGTATTCTTATTAGTGACCTTACCGACTACTTAATAAATATGTTGTACTCGATTCTTATCTAATTGACTCAGCTGTAGTATCAACAATTATTTTGTTGTGTATAAAAATTCTTGATCACACTTACAATATCCTCTTAATTATCTAGTGGTCGTGCTAATTAATCAGATGATATCTTCGTATGATATCGTTAATGATAATTGCAACTGCACATAATTTTATTAACTAATTTATGAAGACTAAAAATAACATGAGGTTGAGAGTTTGATTTCGGGTAATTTTCTTTTTAACTAGACCTTCAATCAGCAGTCTTATCTTGCAATACTAAACATCACTGTCATTACTAAAGGAAAACATCGTAAGAAAACCTGGAATTATAATCAATATTTATTCTGAAGACCATCCGCCTAGAGCAACTGATCAATGCTCACGCCTTCTCTTATGACATTATGAGGCCTTCGTCCTCCAGTAGGACAGTTGTAATAGGCTGGTATAAAAATAACAACAAAAACAATGCACAATTTAAAAAAAAAGATTTCACTGTAAACATAAGCAGAGACCTATTGTTATGTTATAAACATCGTCAAAAATTCACGCAACACATTCAAAAAGATTGTCTTCCTTCCGTAATAAAAAGAAGTGCTCATAGTAAAACAAAACACGAGTATTAAACAGAATGGGGAGTTCTAAATTGTACGTTTTATTTTGTATGTTGAGCAAAAGGTCCGTCTTCGTTTGATACTGACTTGCTTGTAAAAATGCTAATCGTTTGTTGAACTTGACCTTGACCTAGACCTGGCCTTGTTAGGGTTTTGGTACTGTTTCCTAAATAGGAAAGTACCTAAACTGAATAATTTTACATGGGTATTTAACACCCCGATTACGTAAGACATTTTTTATCGTACCTAATCTGAAGCTTTTTGAAGAAATTCGTAATATTGCTTCAATGTTTGTAAAAATGTTCTGATCGACGACAGAAGCTGTTGAATTATCCAAATGGCGTTGGGTAGGTATGCAATAACTCCCCAAGTATTTGACAATACGCAGGTATTTGACAATACCCGCGTATTGTCAAATAGGTACTTGCGCTACAAACTATTTTATAAACAATCTGAATTCAACACAATACTATTTATATGAATAATTGCTCCGTTTGATGACGCTATGAAAACACACTACGCAAAATACATAAAAACGTAATTAAATAATAACCACAGACCGCAGGAATTACAGCACAAGCTCTTTCTGTTGTTATATTGCTGTAGCTTTAGCTTCACGTAGCCTTAGCGAAAATTTCGCTACCATCAGTATTAATACGTATTTTTATAAAAATCCTATGGGGATATACTTGTTCAGTTCCTGACAATCTATTCGGAAGTATTTGTTGAACAACACAATCGCCCCGAAGCAATTCTACCATCGCTATTTAATCGCAAAAGAATGTCCTATAAAAACATAAATATAAAAATTCTTCTCCGTATAGATGAGGCGGTCGAGATAGCGATAACGCAAGGCCTTATCTAATCATCTGTTTGGTTCCGACGATGTCTATGTATAGTCACAAGCATTAATTTGTTTACCACGTAACAACTTTTAAAAGTGTGCAGGGTAGTCAGAAGTCCGAAAATCTGACATCAATCCAGAAACTGGGTACTACAATTGCAAATTTGGGAGCAAATTTTTGGGTCTCCAGTCTGCATCGGGTTAGACTGGAAGGAGACCCCCAAATAGTTGGGACAAGGGTTGGTAGATAATGATGACTTTTATGAAATAGGCCTCATCTAAAAGTTGCAATTAATATTCCATGAGAAAATCCCTTTTAAATTTTGCTCAGTGTGTGTGCTCGTGACTGTACACTCGAATGCATGCAACCGTAACAAGAATACGCCTCCTTGGCGCAGAAACCGTTGTAATGCACCTGCATTAGCTGTTCCATCTGAATATCGGTGTTTTTAATAACATCATACTAATGTAATAAATGAGAATGGTATTGTTATGGGTTCATGTTAAGACGATTCACGCGTGTACTGTACTTATACATGCCATTATCCATTTTACTTTGTATAAATAACTTCATCACCACTACTCTCAAAACTGAAGGAAAACATTGTGACGTATTTGGCATCTCCTACTACTCATCCTCCTCCTTCTCTCTCCTAGGAGATGTGTCTCTGTCACAGCGAGGACGCTTGTGACCGAGCACTGGAAACTATGTATGTGTAGGTATGTAATGGTATTTTTGATTTGTGAGCTTTCGAAAGCTTAGCTTTGTAATGTGGTTTTATTCTTCGTCAAAAGGATTTTATCGCCTTTACTTAACTGCTTCCAAAACTGGTTTTCGCAACCACAGGACCGCCAATCTCGAGTTCACCGATTTAAGGCCTTTGTGACTGGTCAGGTTGTTTTCCTTAAAAAGCAATTTACTTGTAATGTCCTACTTTGGATGCTTTCGCCGAAGTTTTGTCATTTGTAAGCCAAATAGGGGAGTTTCTGTTGAGGCCTTGAGTCCCGAATGGACTTTTCGCCTATGAACGGCAAAAAAATTCTGATCAAAATGTTCTAAGAAAGGTTTGTCACACTAAGAGCGAAACTTTTGCTGCAATAATATTTGCTTCACTGCGTTTTAATTTGTCGGAACATATCTCGTGTCTCCCAGTCCAAATTAACGCTCAGCTGATAATGTCATCTACAAAGAAATGCCTAGATTCTATTTCGATTGCCACTGACGTCTTTTATAATGGGCATTATGTCCCGCCTATTGTTAGCTTTTGTTCTAAAAACGTCACAGAAACTGTTTTCGTCCAAGTTTAGTCTTGCGGTCCAGGCTCTTTAGACAATGAAATGTCAATTCCACTTAGGTAACTGGAGCACTTTGCGGATTGGGGTTTAAAAGGATGTCCAACTATAATTTGTCGAATTAGAGCTAACTTTGAACAGCTGTCGCAACTTTACCAGACTAAGAGACAGAGACTTTACCAGACATTACGTGCAAGTTCTTCTAACTTCATTAATTTCCTTTGTATTTTTTCGCGACGCAGAATGCCTGCCAGTTTCCTTATTGCTTCTTGATGTGAGATAAAAACTCAAGTGCTCTAAAAATAGAAGATTAAAATCGGGTTGATTTATTTGCTACTGAGGAATTCAACTAACGCGGCTGCATTTTAATTATGCGTTTACTGTTTATGTAAATAAGACCGCAGTTGGCCAATATCTTTTAATCTCTTTAGTTAGATAAATACGCATCCATGAGCCCATAAATTCAATAATGATCACACCGTTATGTGTTGTTTCGCCTTGCACCCACGGCCAAACTTTCACATATAATGCAACAATACAACCTCAAATTCAGAACACATCCAATTAAGTTCAACAACATCATAAGCCTTCTGTTATTATACCCCACTGGTAATTCATGTAACTTAAATTAAACTTCGCAATAACCGATAGATAGGTATATCGATATGCATGCAGTGTTGTAGTGGTCAGTGCAACGATCGGAATGATCGACAGACCGTAAACTCACAACATGTAGGCAATCATAGCTGTTTCCGTTCAAACGTTGCGTTTTCTTAAGTTCTGGGCTAGAGAAATCATGTGCGGTTTGTTTGTTATGGAAATTGCATCATTAGTTGAAGAAAACCGTAGAAAAAACTAGACAATCAAATGAATCAGCTGTGCAAAGCGCGGTCTTTTATTTGATCGTCCTTCAATCTAGGTTTCATTTTCGCACCAATATTTGTCTCGCCGCCAAAACCCTGAAACTGGCACTCCAACGCAAACATGCTAAGCCTAAGTTAGTGCGAATTTGTCCTGATGCTGTCTCGGTTACTCGCATAAGTCCACAAACCTAGTAACGGAAAAAAGGCGGTGATATACAGCTAGTCAGTTTATTTCTGTGCATACGACATACAAACATGCTTGATAATATCTGTCTGCCACTTATCACGGAGTTGCTGCTAGTCATTTGAGGGATGCATGTTACTTGACTTCTGATTGGTGATGGGCTAATAAAACCTGCCACCTTGCCTTATCGTGATCTTTGAACTTACCACGCTAGGAGTCGACGAAAGTGATACGAATGTCTCGCTGTCATGTTCTGCCAGACGGTTTAACGGTGATCCGGAACGAACGAAGATGTTATCGGCATGTCTGCTAAATATAGAGTTCTTTATTGAAGGTGAAGTAGCAGCGATTGAGTATATTATGTCAATGAACCTAATTGATTACCTGACCATTGGTGATGTCAGGTTGTATGATGTAGTTATCCTCACTGTTTTTGATTAATCAACCTTTATTGCATGGCATGATATAATCCTATAATTTCTTTCTCACAGACTTCCATATATCTTTCTCTGCTCCATGCTCAGGCTCATTCGCCAAGAATAATCCTATTGTTATCTCTTTCTCTGTTTTCCATGACAAGAATTGATTGTGTCCAATGTCCAGAATCTTCGATTCTGTTAGGTTTTATTTACCTTAGATGCTTGTCCCATTGTATGAACCCCATTGTTTTTGGGATAGCTTTGCGGAATTCTTAAACTATCATTCTATTGATTATTGATCTCAGAATTGGTTAGATGGTTAATGGCTTTTTGTTTAATAGCTTTTTCTAAACACATTAAGCATGTGGCGCAGTTTAGTTTCGCTATGGCGAGAAGATCGTTGTACGTGATAGATGACTTGGTCTATTTATATTTATGTTTCTCTGCGTAACTGTCGCTCACCACAAATTGGTGAAATTCCATCTAACGGTAGAAAATGCTTGCCGTTTAGCTTGCTGCTATTAAATTGAATGTCTACTTGATAAGTTACACTTAGAGATACCACTTGCGAACAGCCTCTTGAGTTACGGATACGAGAGTGAGCAATGTAGCGGCTTATCTCGGGATGTTTTCACTCTTCTTGTGATTAGAATTTATTGATAGTTTTTAGCCTTGATTCATATCTAAGAAACCGGTTGGTATCACTACTTGCTAGCGTTGAAACTCGCTTCATCGTCTCTTATTTATGCACTAATCGCTCGAATCTGCCGGCTATGATCCGTGTCCAGTTGGCACGCTACGAAGATTACTCGACGCCTTGAACAATCTAGACTGTAATGTCTTCACTAAAGCGTTTGTTACAGCTACGTAGCCCATAAAGTTTTTATTTTACGAGAAAAAATGTTTCTGTAATTGCTGTGCCAAATAAAAGTGGGCTAAAAGGTCAAACGGATCTTCAAAGGAATAAAATGTAAGTTTGATAAAACGTTGAGTAAATGTTTGAAGGTATCAAATGAAGACTGTGTCGTTTCGTCTCGAGTGGTGAGTCAACAGTTCTGGGTCGGCGGACGGCGCGGAGCTATCCCGGCGAGTGAACTTGGCCACGTAATTGGCTCCTCGGAAATTGACTAAAAAGTTGATCGCAAAATGAATCGTTATGAGAAGAGTGTTCTTTTCAAGCGCTGTCTATACTTAGATTACTTTGAAGAGGGCTTTGTTGGTTTATTTTTATTTATTCCTTATACTTGAATCATACAGGATGCGTATATATTTTGAAACCAAATAAGTCAGAAGCAGTACTATTATTGTAATTTTATGTAGAAATCCATGTGGCAAAAAGTTATTCAATAGTCCCTTTCTAATTTCGTAAAGGGTAAATTAGTGTGAATTTAAGATGAGAATGCAATTAACTCACACAGTAAACGACACTACATAACAATCAACAAACTAACACAATTCCGTTCATTGTTATATAGAGCCCTCGTTGTTAGAAAGTAAGAATTCTCAAGGGACCGCCGGACGTAATGGAACAAATTGTCGCCTACCCTCCAGGGATGTTTAGTTAGTTTCACACAGTTTTCTACCAATGCTAATATAGGAAGGAGAAATTTCTAGAAAGACAGGACGAGTTTGCAACATCTAAGGACCAGTTTGGGATAAAAATAGACTGCAATAATTTTACAAATCTTGCAAATTGTGCTCGCAAATGGCTGTTTCTCAGTTTTACGAAAAGAAAGTCAATCTATATTAACGTCACCAATTTCTACACTTCTATTAATAGCATGTTAAGGCGGGTATTCCGTTCATAGATCAGTGACGGGCAAACTGCATTTTAGAGAGTGATTCACAGAGGAAGGTGACACTTCAATCAAGTGGCTCTGATAGGATATGAATATTTAGAAACTATGCATATGTTGCTAATTATAGATCATTGGGTTTTTCGTCTCGATGGGGATCTTCATCATAAATAAAGTAACCTAAAACGTATGCTACTTGACTATTATGAATTTCATTGAATTCAGTGTCAAAACATATTTAGGTACTAATGAAACATTCTGCAGCTTCATCTTCGTCATTATCAATTACTGAAGTTGTTATCCGTTAGAGCTCATAGCTAGGTGATTGTCCAAATGTCAATTTGAAAAGTCAGCACAATTATGTCACAACACAATATATAAGAACAAATTCAAACATGACATCAACAGAAAAAATCTATTTCAAGTGCAGATATCATGTATTGATCGATAATTAGTTCTCATTGATAAATATGGATTTGATCGATTAGCTATGATTATAAACGAAAGAGTTTTTTATTTATTATTATTGTCACTGCCCACACAGGCGAAAACCTGTCTGTTATGATAATCAATTGGAGTTGAATGAATTTCTACATGTTTATTGGCCAGATGTTGGCAACACGCTTTCTCCTTTATGTGTGTTGCTATCCTCGTTTTCTCCCTTACGTTATTTACCAGAGAGTCCTAAACATCACAGTTAATGGGTTAGTGCTTCGCTAGGTCTATTACATTACATGTCGTGTTAAAGTGGTTTACTTTTTCGCTTGGAATAGACCATTACGTCATCATAATTCTGTTATAACGGCAAATAGAGAAGGCATATTCTCAGGAGTATGTGAATGTGATCTGAGAAAGAGGTTTTGTAATGGAAACTCCAATTCCAGAAACGGTAAAGCTAAACATGTTTGTAGAACTCCATGAAACGAAGGAAAACAGAGTTGTAACAATTTGTGTGGAAGCATTCATGGTATTCACTGTCCTGGTGGACATAATCTTTTGAATAACTATGAGAAAAGTACTTAACTAATTACTAGTTGATGATGATGATAAATCGGGTAAAAACATGAAAATGCCGACAATGCCGTATGAAACAATCAGTCGTAAATTAGCGGTAATATCACTTTTGTCTACAGTACTGCAATAGCATGTTATAAAAAGACATTAAATTTTTTATCATTTATGCATAAGCGTTCTTATCTTTGAGTATCAGTAACAGATGTATCCCCTCAGTTGACTTACTTGATAATGACTTGATATATTCTGTTTTTCTTAAATCCCCGACTCGGTACGGTAACTTTTTCCTTTTATCTTTCGCAAGCCAAGTGTATTTTACTTTTGCGAAATAAATATTCTCTGCGAAGAGCAAAGTTTGGTCTTCAAAAGTAAATGTATCTGATAAAATTCGAAACTTAACACCTCGTGTTAAATATGTATTCACGTATTATTTGTGCATATTGATGTTTTCATCTTCTTAAAATGGTTGGTGTGTCATTTTTTGCGTAGCCGTTGAGTGTAGAATGCATCTTTTATCGCGGTTTTCTTCGAAGGCATCGGTGTCCAGCAGAACCGGCTTCCGCATGACGTGTGCCGTGCGACTAATGGACCGCTTCGTGCCAGTAACGCTCCTCGCGTCGCGGTAACAGGTGCGCTCAACCTCCTGCGCTGTTCTGCCTCCCTGGTAGTCTGACGAGACGACCATAACCTAAATACGAACTTTGTGTCAGTGTTTTGTGTTGAATTTGTGTTTTTTTCTTGTTTATTTACTCATAAGGTACAGTTAACTCTCTTTGTTACAACTTTTTATTAATTTCTTCATTCATTACTAATTTATATGGATCATCAAGTTGGTTATCCTTATGTAACTCATGTATGATCAATCGTTGACCCATTCCGGCCGACTTTTCGAGAGAAAGTTGCAAAAGTTATATTTTGCTCCCCTTCGTCGATATGTTTTTCTTGGCGAAAGCGAGTTGTTTGTTTGATAACTTCGAAATTAACTTAAAGGAGCTGCCTTTACTTGTACTTGTTTAAGTTGGTTGATTGAAACAACTTTGGTATCTAGTATCTAGGCATTTCGCAATTCATTTAGCTGCAAAGTTAGAAGTTTTAAATTTATTAGAAGCCTAGTTATTTGCACGTTGTGAAGGCCATGTGTGTATGTTGTGTGTAATGTTATTTAAGTGGCAAACATTCCATGTTATCACTTCAAGTAAACACTTGGAAATATTCCAAGCTTACTAATTATTCTTCATTAATATGGTTCTCTTTTTAACCATATTTCCCTATGCAGGCTCAGTCTCTAATATCTTATCAACCAGTTTGTGCTCATCTTCCTTATCAGTTCCTGCATATTCAAGAAGATAACTATGCGTATAAAACAGAGCATTAAATCAACAGTTTTTTTATAAAGTCGCGGCCTTAAAGGTTATAGAGAAAAAAAGCAAACACGACCAAAAGTGAGATGTCGTGTTGTTACTTAAATAGCCGTGTCGTTGAACCTGATTGTTGCTTGATGAATGCATTAAGTAAAACTTACGGTAATATTTATTACATATTGTGCGAAGGCAACATTGAATATAATGAACTCATTAAATTCACATATAAAGAACAAGTATAACGTTGGACAAACAGCAACGAAATCTGCTCAGGGGTTTCCGAGACTATAGAAATAAATGAGGTTAACGACATTGTTCTCTCTTAATTTGCATTGAACATCATAGAAAATACTTTAGATGTTCTGCTTCACTGCAATGCCGTTTTTCTTGAATATAAGATAAGCACAGTTTTAGAAAGTAAACTGAGTAATATTGCTTAGGCGACAATTAGCCAAATCAATGAATACTGCATATTTAAATCCACCACAACTACATATGGCTTTTAGTATCTCTCTACTACGACCTCTTAGCTTGTCGCTCCATGCAGCCCCATAAGGGAATACAAGCGAAATGTCGTAAAAGCCACCTCTGATTACCTCGCCTCGACTCTCTCGCCTTATTAGCGTAAATGTACTACGCGACGTAAGTGCCCGATACTACTGCTCAAGCGATAAGGGGTGAGAAAAATTGTATCAGGTGCTTATCTACATGCTGGGTTGAGTTGGTTGGCTCTTAAGTGCACTGGGGAATGCGAAAGATATCAAAAGGAATTTGTTGTCTGGGCCAATATGGTTGGAAGAGGATTTTAGCTGTCAAAAGGTATTGATTTTTTGTAAGCATGGGTTTTTCCCTGAAGTTTCCTAGCCTGTCGATAGCTTGTAAGTAAATAAAGCATGCGCATGGAGACACAGCAATAAATGTTGGGGCAATATTGCTATAAACATCAGGCCCATAGTACCTTACCAATATAAATTTTATGGTGGAGGTAACATGTCAAAGTGACAACCCTTCATATGTGACATAACATAAGTGGCGAATCCGCTTAACGGATACAAGATTATTGTCTGACCTTTAATACAGAATTTGATAATGTTAAACTAGGTATATCAAAAGAGATCAATAGTATGGCTTCGCTTGCCAAGTCAAGTGAAATACACGATATCATGATAGCTACCAATAATAACTGTGTCTATCGAAATAATTATAATGAATTGTCAGTATAATGTATGGTTGATAGTGACTTCCTCATGCCAGCTATCGAAGTAGATCAAGTAAAAATTGCTCGTTCAAATGAAAATCAGGTTAATGATAATTTACGTTTGATAGATAGTTTAATAGGCAATAATGTTGAGCCTAAGGTTGTAATTAATATGCAATACATAAAATATTATGGTTATATGGTGTGTTGCTAGCGGATAAAAAATGGCTTCATAGTAGTTGGTTTGGACATCTCTTTTTTAAAAGCTTTTGTAGACACTCGTGTTTTCCTCTCTTATTCCACTGTATGATCTTCCATATGAACATTCCCCTAATATTCTATGAATGCCTTATGAATCGTTGACAAATAGGGTGATTTTGACATTTGAGATTTTGAAATATATTCGTTTATCGGTTCTTGACTAAGAACTAACTAAAGCAGCGGAAGGTCGTTCTTATTCCTCCTATTACTATTAATTACATGGTATATTCACAAAGGGCATTTTAGCTATGATATCTTCTTTAGTTTCGACAGTTGTGTTCCTCGGTGGATCACAAGATTTCGAAGATGAATTTTGGGTAGCTTCCGTTGAAGCGAATTCTTCTTTTAGATTATGTGTATCATCTGTTCCAAAAATATTCTCTACCAAAATGCCTTTTCCATAGATGAGTTTACATAGCTAACATGACCTACCTAACTCTGAAACTTCTAAATAATTGTCAACGGTACAAAATCTAAATATACACAATGATTCGGGCCGCTCTGAATCATAATGCTGTTTTGAATACATTGTGCTCTGCACCGTCTGTTTTACGCCAATTGTTAAATTAGGATGGCATTCATTAATGTAATTTTTGTGACTATTGTTATGTTTCAATTCTAGGTTGTCACTTGCACAAGAGCAAATAATTTATTTATATTCTTTGCAATTTTGTAGAAATAGTTATCATACAGCTTCTGCACTATCTTTATTACAAGTTAGATAAACACAATTTTAGTTACATTTTCATTTTGTTATTTTGTAACTGCACTCGACTTACCAATTGGAGGTTTTCAGCAGTTTTGCTGACGTCTTTTACAAAAATACGGTCGCAACTAGATACTTCAAATGTGGCTCCTCGGTTTAGGTAGACTCGCTGCTTATAAGATGGAAGCCAGCCAAAAAATGCATCCACGAAGTTAAAGTTAGTAGTTTTTGGGGACATAATGTTGTTTTCTACTTATTTTCAGAAGATAAAGCACGTTCATCTTACGTAACGGCTTGTTTTTTAATTTTCAATGTATGTATGTGTTCCTATGGGAGTATGAAATCATGTTAGTTTGATTAATTCTGCCAATGCTTCAGAACAATGAAAACTGGTTTCCAAATCTAGGCTGCAAAATTTTGGGGCCTTGAAGAAGACGTGTCGCCTTATGCAACTCTAGGTCTCCAAATTAAGGCGTAGCTTGTTTTCGAGACTTGATGTTGCATAAAAGAAGCAAGCTGTTGGGACAGCTAGCAAGGACAATATTAAAACGTTGTTTTCATAATTTGCAATCAGACTGTTTCCAACTCGTGATCCAATCTACATATTATTATGTTGTCTCAAAGATTATCAAAAGACTTTTCTCTTCACAATTCAAATAAATTGTATCGCTTCGTCAAGTTATTTGAAAGACGATGTTTTCATATTGAATAAGAAACCAGATTTTCATTTGTATCAGAATTACCATTTCAAAGCTTTGATTTAGCCCTACTTTGACTAACAAGGGTCTTTACGTGACTTTAATACAGGGCTTATCAGTTTTCTCCTTTAAGGTTTGTTTTTTTATTCATATTTTTATCGAAAGTACTTAAATCGCTGCTACTGTGTTGTCTGTGCTATTTATTGCATCACTTACGCAACTTTCATTGTAAGCAGTTGCAACAATAATAATAATAAATGTGAGTTGTTCAACCACCAAAATCACCAATACACCAACCCTATTCTCCGATCTTTCTATTACCAACGGTCTTATATATTATTCAGACATTTCTTTGATAACTTACTCAGTTATAACAGCATGTCTAGCAATACCACTTTCTTCGTTTATTATCTCTAGATCTACGCCATTTTATTTTATTAATAAATATTTTTAATCGATCGTAGCTTCAATGCCTAATATAGCCAACGGCTGCGCCACTCAATGCCGTGTGCCAAAAAAAGTCGTGCCCACCACTTACTGTAAGTTACCGTATAAATTAAGCGAGATCCTCCAAGGCGAGACTGGCTTTCGATAAAATCCGGTCCGACTTTACTTTTATTTGTGGTTACTGATGTCCAGGGCCCAAGCCTTATTACACCCGTATTCGGCACTCGGGAATAACTAGCTGGTCTCAAGTTTACTGCTATAACAACAAACGAAACGAGACGTGTCTCTCCTCAGCAATTTGCAAAACAAATTCTCGGAGATGCATTCCGTTTTAATATTTTCAAGTGTGAAAATTATTAAGTTGTCCTGAAATGAAAAAGGGATATTTATGCAGATGTATTTGTTTCTCATTGTTTCTCGTCTACTGTAAACTTTCTACAATTTGACAAATGTCATAGTTTTTGCAATGCCTTAAAAATTACTGTCTAGTGTTGTTTACAGATTTATTTTAGTCTGACTATCTTTTAGGTGGGACGAGGTCATCGTTCCCATTAAATTGTCCTCAGATACATCTTCATTCTCTAAATGGTTGTATATATTAAAACATTAGCATTATGGCTTCGATTTCAGCTCATTTAGAGCGTAAACACCGACACCGAACATAACGAGATTCCGCCTTGAACGATCTGTATTACTTTGATCAACATGATGTTTGGCGCATGTCGCGAAACGAATCTATGTTGCAACGTGCCCAGCATGTTGCCTGTCTTATGCTCTCTGATCTAAGTAATGGTCCTGTTTTCTCCAAGCAAAAAGTCGAGCAACAAGTCTGTCTGACTCATCGGTTCGGTTTGCTTAACAACCGCGGTTTCAGCTACGTGATCCACTGGCTATATGATTTACATTTTCATTCTATAAGATATATGATCTGAGAGAATATTGCGTTGTGGGATGCTGCCATCTCGTTTGAGCATCGTCGCAATATAAAGCGAAATTCATGCTTCTAGAAATAGCGCTTCGTTGCGTGAAGACTTAGCAGATTATTGTTGAAATTTATATCATAATCTTTGAACAAAGAAAGCAATGGCGTTACATAAACTTGTTTGTTGTAAACGGAAGAAGAAAGTATTCAGAATGGATAGTTTGCGTCTTAACTTTTATGAGACGTGCAAATATTGACGAGGAGCATTATCGCGTGTGGCGTCACGTCAGCGACATGTTAGTCATGTCTCAGTGTTAAATGGAACAGTGATAACAGGTGACATACAAATCTATACAGCTGTGACTTATAAATCTGGTAAACAAAGACTTTTTTTTTCTAAAAATAACTTCGTTCTACTTAAGTTTCTCGAAGCATGCTAAAAGATAATCTTAAAGTCTATACGTAGGTTGCTACGTGAATTTTAAAATTCTCTGCACGTGAGTCTACAGACAGAATCTAATGCGAAAGACAAATAAACGTCAATTATGAATGAGAAAGATTGATTTCGCTTTTCAATAGATCACGTTTGACTCTATTTACTTTCAATATTTGCTTTGATCACATGACATATTCATCTTTATGACTATTATTCTAACGTAATACCTTTCTTGCGTAACTCGGTTTGCTTAAATTTTTCTTGGTGGAGACTGGGTAGGCTTAACTTCGTCTTTCAGCTATCAAAATGTATTCGGGCTTAACGTTCGATATTGATGTGTTTTTTCCGAACGATCGTGGCATGAATTACAATTTATTTCATCAATCGTTGTTGGTACCTACTAAAGCTTTTAAATCAATAGGTTTCATATTTTATCCTTTAAGTAAGTTACTTTTATGCAAACAGTTAATGTCCAAAGATTTATGTTAATTTGGTTATGTAAACGTTGCGACAATTTCTCTTTCGCTGGCTGCATTATCATTAAGTGATTTGACTTTAATGGAATCGAATTAAATGTCTTTTGATTCAAAGTGACGTTTATTTTTCCGGGTGGTCGTCAGCTTATGATAGCGAGCCTTTCTCTTCCCGTTGACATCGTGTATTGCAGTAACGTTCACATTTACTTTGATGACATCATCTGTTTGCACATTATCATGTCTAGTCATAAAGATCAAATTCCTATAGTATTAGTCCAGGCATTAGACCAGATCTTCGTTCCCTATTTCCCAAGATTGCTCTGATCTGTTTCATAACTGTCGATCGATTTTCTCCAATTTCGCTAATGCAGTAGTCAACAGTGCTTTTTGTTATCTGAAAGCTGTTCAATAAGTGTTTTGCTTCGGTAAAAAGAACTGGGAAAAGTCTTTATTAGAAAAGCTTTTGATGTCCAACAGTTTTAAGGTCAGGTCTCAGTTTTGGCTGGAATAGATGGTAATTTAAAGCTTTTTATGACTGCAAAATATGGTTGTTGTTTTTCAAAGGTTTAACGGTTTCGTCGGCTTTTGTTGTTTACTTGATCATGCCTAAAATAATTCAGTACATTATTAAGACATAACGCAGCAGAAAACTCCACGCCTACCTAAGGGCTACCATTGATCTTATGTAAATCGAATAGCACATGCAGAAACCTACTTCGAGTAAGTCATATTTCTTCTCCCTGAAAAACTTGACGACTCATTGCTTATAGATCACTTTTCTGCACTATTAAACATGTAAGTTTTTTCAAATGCTATGCATTGATGTCATCTTCGTTCAGTGGTCTAGCAATGCACATCCGCGTGGTTGTTGCCCATTAACTATCCTCATAATACAGTCTTGAGCCGTGTGAATCAGACTGTGAGAACAGCACGCTATATTGATGCTTCGCACGGGGTTATATTTGTAAAACAGGAATTTTCGCAATTAATGTACTGTACTGTTAGTTCTAAGGTTTGCAAGCTTTTTGTGCTGGCTTTGAGAAAGAGTAATTTTCTTGAAGCTAAAGATGTTTCGGTTAAGTTTCTCATTTTCAAAGTTATTTTATGTGAAACCTTGGGTGTAAAATATTACTTGAATCAGATGATAAACAATTGAATTTATTAGAGTAAAAAAAACTTAACTCAATTAAAACACTTCAAGGTTTTCTTAGCAAATTGAATCAGATATAACCAAGAATTTTCGGTAGAATCCATAGGTTTATTACATCAAAATGGTATCATAAATTAGTTACAACGAAATAAAGCTAAATCGATGCGAATCGGGCTGTTTTCTAATTCGATAGACGTCGTCGATTTTGATGGATTGCTGTTCTATGTTATCTAATAATATTTAGTCAAAGATAAAATAAATATTTCAGAAACGCGGCTTCTCCGAAATCAATTCTGTGTATGAACTTGAAAGTAGAATAACATTTTAAGGGCTTTGGGTCCCTGACACAGATCCAATCCATTACCATCTGTTTAGAAAAGACTTTCTTTGTAACAAAACGAAGCGCACGGATGCGTTTGTCGAAGTTATTCAGATTATTCGGGAGCGAAAGGGTTCATTGGTATTCAGCGGTGTCGGTGCGTCCTTTCGCATCCGTCAGCACTTCTCAACTGGGTGACATAGCTTCCGACAGTGACCGGATAAATACGAACGCGTTCGGTTGAAAACTAATGCGAGAATAATTCCGTCCTTCGGAGAGCATACTTATTGGCAGTTGGATATCTAATATTTATCTTGAACTTTATAAGAAGTCTAAGAAAAGTAGTAAAATTAAAGTTTTATTTGTTTGGATCCGGACTGCACATACGTGATACGCCTGTTAATGGAGATAATAAGACCGAACTCAGCATCCTTTCAACTGAAGAAGGACGCGCTAAGGTAGCTCAAGATTGAATATCTTGGACTTGAGAATTTTGATCAACATTTAACCAGAAACTGAGCTATTGCAAAAAACTTAAGTTAATTTGAATTTCGCAGGCTACTGGCGCTTAACCTTGAGTCAAGAGCCCCTATATTCCATCTAATGTAATGTTGACAAACTATCGCGGCTAGTATAATGGGTACACGAGTGATGGCCAAGTAAACAGCGTTAGATATAATTATGTGTCAGTTTATGATGGATGCTTATGACGTATCCACAGCCCACAGGGTAGTTCAAGACTGACCTGAATAATCGTGCTCACTAAGCTGGTGACTAAGCTTACTATCCTTGATTGAATGTTTTAACTGGTAGTGTGACATTACTTCAAAGAAATATTGTACATCATAGTAGCAATATCCGTATTGGAATGTCTCTTGTACGTTTTTGCTTTTCAAAGATGAGTCCGGAAAGCCTTCATTTTTTATATACAGAAGGAAAAACAATGTTTAATAATAAGATCTCATCTGACATAACTTATTTTCGCCGTTTCTGCTCCACGTGGTTGGAATACTCCCCGTCTGCCTTATTAAAGATATTGTAGCCGACAGATGTTGCTTGTCGTTTACGTATAAAACCTTCGAGAACTTCCCTGAAGTTATGAAGCCATAATGCGAAGACTTTAAAGGCTCTCCCGAGAGGTTGTACCGCGTAAGTTTAGATGAGACAGTTTCTGTCAAACTTTTAGGCTTGCTGTTCTTTTCGTTGTTATAAAAATTATGACATTTCTTTTGGGAAATTTTAACAGCTTTCGAGTTTTGGGATCCCGTCGATCGTCTTAGTTAAGTTTATTCATCCAGTTTTAAAAACCTTTGTTACTACTTAAATATACTCTTTTAGTTTGATTGCAATTCTTTATTTTTAAACATTTTAAACAAATATTTGCATTCATTTCGCATTTAACCCCTCCACCCGCTACCTCCCCAAATATTCAGTGGGGAGAAGGTCGTTTACTTTGAAAACCGCTGTGTTTAAAATAAAGATACGGTATTACGGTCCGTAGCTCGAAGCTGTCTAGACTACGGAATAGCTCTGGGCAGGAGTATTAGTTTGCTTAATACTGCAGAGCTTAACTTGCACTAAAGTCATGTAAACATTGGGGATTTGCTGATGTACGTTCTAGTAGCTTAGTGTCACGTATTTAGAAACCCCTGCTTGTTAAGGATTAGATTTTCTGGTGTAAGCTTCTTTAGGGTTTCTGGAAAGTTTATTTCGTGTTTTGACTCTGTTAAAACAGGCGTAACGATTGCCTTATCTTTTCAAAAGAGTTTGGAGTCGAATTCAACAAATACGTCATCCTTTCATGTCGTGTATTGTTCTTATAAGTTAGTTCAAACTGTTTATGCCAAACACCATGTCTGCCATTGTCCTTTATTTTTCTCAAATAAACACTGGACCTGTCTCTTTATGTGCTTTGAATCATTTACGTCACACAATCCAAAGATATGTATCACAACAAGAGCCATAAGGCCGCGAACGGCAATATACGCGACTTATCGTATAATTTCTAGCCATAATACATTTTTACGAGTGATAACAGCCACATTACTTCGTGCCATTTGTTTACGACTCACGTTAAAGCACAATGTCAATGTCAATTACAGTTTGCCGTGTAGACACTGCCGTTTCTAAGCCAAGCTGAGGTCGTGAAACGTGGTCTTGCTCAAAGGCTCCACCTGTATCTATCCATACAAAGGAAAATAACCTCTTAGCTGTCAACCCCAAGATCGAAATTCCCATGAAAGGAAACGAATAAAAATGACTCATCAGTACAGTCACGAGCAGCAATAAGTTATCATTTAAAAAATAGGATTAGAGGGACTGTTTTATGTTACAATAAAAGCTTAACGACATGTAGGCAAGCGGTGCTTTCTAATGTTTTTTTGTTTGCGATTGTACCTACTTGTTTTACATACCTTGGATGGATATTTTTGGTAGTAAAAGTGTTTTCGTTTGAAATAAGCCTGGATTTGCGTCAAGCTTATTACGGTTGATATAACACGTATCGGTGTTAAAGGCAGGCAGCGCTTTTGGTGATTTAGAGCAGTGTCCCGCAAAGTGTACCGTGGTCATTAGATGGTGTGCTTCGGAAAAATAATGTTATCTCTTAAAGTTAAATGCACAAACAGAAGAAAAATATCTACTTAAACAGCCGCAAAACTAATAATGAATACCGGTGGGTTGCAATTTTTTTATATTTTTAAATGTTTAAATTTTTTATTTTTTTTTGTTCTGTATGGTGTCCGGACGTAAAGAATAGCACCATCCCATATCTTCCCGTGGGTGTCGTAAGAGGCGACTAAGGGACTTACCAGAGAATGGGCAGCAGCGTTCTTTGAGTTTTGTAACAACCATACTGCGATCGCCAACCCGCCTGCCAAGCGTGGCGATTATGGCAAAACCCCCCTTCTTGGGGGAGGCCTATGTCCAGCAGTGGACGTCTTTCGGCTGAAATGATGAATGATGAATGATGAAATTTTTTTTTATTAATATTTAAAAAAGTAATTAATTTGTAAAAAAATAAACAAAGGAAAGATAATGTTGATTCATTTATGTAAACATTTATTTTTTTATTTATGGTGTACCTCCAAGTTTCCGATTTTCTAGATGTACCTTGAACACAAAAATTTGCGGAACACTGTTTTAGAGAGTGGAGAAGATTAGATTTATTCTTGTTAAAACTGATATTGATGAGGGGATAAAAAAAAATTACGCATAAACTGCAAGACAGTGTAAAAAATATATTCTTCCTAATTTGATTCCATATTTAAAATATTTTTTCAATGAGTTTCTGAGCCCGTTATTAAATTATCCAAGAATCAATAATGTGTAAGGTGATTCTCCTACTGCACCGCGCTCCGTCGCGAAGCGCGGAAAATTCATTGTACTCCAGCGCGTGCCGACGCAAATACAATGAATTTTCCGCGCTACACGACGGAGCGCGGTGCAGTGGGAGAATCGCCTTACTTAATACATTGGTTCCTCGGTGGTCGAGAAAACCGTGAACTTAGTACTAGCTTATCTATATTCTACTATTTATTTACATAGTAACGACCGCACAATATTGTAAATAGTAATGCTGTCATTTATTTCATGGTTGCTTGTAGATAAAGTGGTCCTTTCCGCGAACCAAGGCAATGGTCGATAGTAATAATGTCGATACTTATTTATTAATAATGAATTTTGCCATGAAGACTGGACTCTTTGGTTTAGCAGTCGTAAGAACTACTAATGTTCATGGGGTTTGATCCCTAGATTATCTGCTGCATCATTAGGAATTTCTCGGTAGCCTGTTGGCTGAATTTGCCTTGAATTGAGCCGTAATACTAACCCTTAGTCCTCAAGTCTAAAGACTAACCCGTACTGTCCCAATGCTGGGCAAAGGTCTCCCTCCATTGCTTCCATCAGACACGATTCTTCGCCACTTTTCATTTTTTAGGATGACATCCAAGCCCTCCATTCCATATTTAAACATTACTGGCAAAATGTAGGTTAACACACCTTTGGATAACTGAATACACTTTCAATACATCTATGTACCGGTGGCGTAAATGTGAAATTATACGTTAGTCGAAGTAACAAGTTAAGACCTGAATACGAACGGTCTTTCCCAGTTAGAATGTACTGTTTTAAATGTCAAAATCTCCAGTGTGGGTGGCTGAGGCCTCGAAGACAGTTCGATCTGATAGGAGCCGTTATAAATGTAGCCCAGTTTAGTTGACCCTCATAAATATGATCCTGTTTGGGGCTTTTAAAATTACATTCGCCCCAAAATAGGATCAAATGAGGGTCAAGTAAGTTTTGACGGGTCTCTAATTATTTTTGGCTTCTAAATAAGATTCCGATCGCGATCAGTGTGTATGACCAGATGTATGTACTTGGATGAAGTAAAAGAAGTATTAAAGATTGTGCATTCTGTAGTTTCTGCCTACCACCACCACGGGAAAAGGCATTTAATGTAATAATGAGAGTGTATAAATGGTGGTGGCCCCGACTTACGAACAGTAAGTCGTGGGTTCGAACCCAGGCAGGTGCATTACTTTGTGTAATTTATGTCATCACCACTGCTCTCAAAGCGGTGAAGGAAAACATCGTGAGGAATCCGGTATGTCGTAGAACCAAAAATTCGAAGACATGTGACATCTACCAACCCGCACTGGGCCCGCGTGGTGGATTATAGCCCATTCCCTCCCATAGAAAGGAGGCCTGTGTCCCAGCAGTGGGAACATTATAGGCTGATTATGCTAAGCTTATGCTAAATAAATAATATACATTAAGAAAAATGTTATTAGGTTTTTCAATCAGGAATTTCTCGGTAGCAGCCACGGAGTCTGGATCTGTGCGTGGTTGTTGGCAATAGGCTCGCCGCCTGGGGTATGGGACTTAAACATAACTGGTGAAATGTGGGTGTACTAGTACTTACATCTCTACCTCTAACCCTTCGGGGATTACAGGCGTGATGTTATGTATATATGGACCTGCTGGTTTTAGCTTTCTTTTATTTACTTTCCTGAATATTTGTTAGCTTAAGTTTCGTTATACTTTTACCTCTAATTCAAGGTGAATTTTTCAAGATCTTTTTCCATCCAAATATCAAGTTTCTATAATTAGCCAATGGCTTTATGCGTTGGCGTCAATCATTTATTCAGTCAATCACCTTTTCTTCTTTGAATATCAAATTATATTTTTGTAAGGCGTTTTTTGCTGGTTTTAAACAGCATACATATTTATAAGTTGGTAGGTAAACTAATATTTTTAGGTAGCTTACGTCATAAATGTTTGTATTTTTGGTTTTGCATTAGTTAAATATGGCTGCTTCCATATGCGTACGGATTTCAATTAATTGATTTATGAATCTAACCTCAATAATAGTACTTATTCCAAACACTGTGTAGCTGGCAATTTGTGTGTGTAAAACACCACTAATTAAAAAGAAATCAGGATTTACGTAACGAAAATATTAATATTCATAGACGCACTCGTTTATTGAATACTGCTCTATGAAAGGCATTTTCCAATGTAAGCTGTCATCGTCTATATCGTTGCTCATATCTCTTTCTGAAAATTTTCGTTAATTTATAGGCCTTAAAGTGGCTGCAATTTCGAAATGTGTCAAGCAAGTTTGATTATGACCATTTATGTGATAATCTATCGCATATCTCCTACAGAAGTGCGTATAACGCGACTAAATAGCTCCTTTCAAATCAGAGTCGTATTCACCTTCATTTAGCAAACCGCAGTCTAATCAACGGTAATTAGATGTCAAATGCATGTCATATCACAACGCTGCGGTAGACATTAAAGGTGAATTTCCATTGCTGCGGATACAGGGTGGCAGGGACACCGATAAACGGACCTTCCACCCTGTATAGACACGCTAGGCATACATATTCCTAGCTTCAGTTATGAAAATGATGGTGTCATCCACTGTCACTGTCACGATACATACGATTGCGTGGTTTTTGTGGCAACCAGCATACCATGCGTATTTGTGAAGCTTCAGATGATACATGATACCGATTTCTGTTAAGGTATTTTGGAGGGCCATGCAGATAAGTGTCGGAGATTGTCTTTGTTGGCTGCGTTAATCTCAATGCGGGTCACATGCGTCATACGAATATATAGCTTTAGGTACGGGATCGTCGCATATTAATTCATTCATGTGATGCAGTAAAAAAGTAGACACAGGGTGGGCAAATAGACCCACGCATACGTACACGTAGCCACTACGTGAATATCCTACGAAGCAATGGAACTGCACCTTTATAGCAAGGCCGTAGTAGAAACTGTTGCCCAACCATATTGGTTATTAGTTTAATTAACGGCGGTTAAGGGTTACGTTAACGATAACCGATTCCAGTTAACTGCACTAAGTAGAGTTGATGAAACCGTCAATAAGCAGCGGGTTACACGCAATTTGGTGGATGGAGTTAATCCACAAGTTAAGCTAATAGTTTTCGATGGAGATCAAATGTGTGGTTAGTTGGTGCGATGAAACTTTGAAAGTTACAGGTATGAATCTAGTTATAACTTCTACTTCGAGTTAAAGTGACAAAATTATGGGGCATTGCTGAGTTAGAGATCCTGAGTGGGATTAACGTGTGATTAAATTAGTGGTTGGGCAGTTTTATTTTGTTTTTCACCAGCAATTTCAAAGTAGCGGTCCGGGGCCTCGATTTGAGCCCCGTTGATGACAGTAGGCTCGCCTCCTATTATAACATCACACCTCTAATCCCCATGCTAGAGGTGTACCTAATAGTTCACCCACATTTCCCCAGTTATTCGTCCCGTGTAATAAGTGGCGAGCCTATTGCCATCAACCAGGCACGAATCTAGTCTCCAGGGCTGCTCCTACACATAACGTTAATTCAGTAAGTTCCTATTATGTGGGATTTAAATGTAATTTAGAAATGTAGGTAAAGGTACTATAGGGTATACGTCTGCTCAACCCTTCGGGGATAACAGGCGTTATGTTATATGAACTTCTATAACATTTTGAATGATAAAATTAACTTATAGTTTTGTAATAGCGAGTGATACTTCGACAATATCTCTGTCGTACTAAAACAAACTGAATCTCATAACAAAAAAAGTTGTCAAAGCATAGATTCTAGGAAGTCTAGGAGTATGTCTGCTTTCTCAAGAATATATATACTTTTGGCGATAACACGCGCCACTGTCCTTCCAAGGCAATTGTTAGTTGCTGTAACATTCCTCTTATGCGATGACAATGGAACAAAAGCCAAAAGCCAGCCCCGTTCACTAGAAATAAACCAACTACGATCCAATAAACCAAACACCATTGTATGTCTTCTACGATTTGCCCCCGACCTTTCATCTGCACTTATATTACTCACGCCTAATTATGATAACAATTCCTTGTGAATAGTGACTAATATATTCTGTTTTATATTTCCAGGTCACCACAACGCGAGCCTAAGTCTGTATTCATCACTGCCTACTATTCCGCCCGATAGCGCGCTTAATGCCGCCATGCTAGACAAGATTTATATTAATTACAATAAGGAAGCTCAAGGGTTTAGAAGGTTCGAGAAGTACTGGCGTACGTGACGTCGACGGGAGCGCAAGGAGGCCGACATGAGTCAGTCGCAGGACGAGGCCCGCACGGCCAGGATACAGAAGTATAAGGAGGAGAGGAGAAAACAACTGACGGCTAGAACAGCGACGCTTTTTTCTGCTAACGTCACTGAGAGGTGAGTTTCGTCTTCTACAGGAGATTCCTTAGAATTTTTCAAATCAAATCAAATCTTTTATTTGTGATACATGGGTAACATGCAGGTGTTCATTACATAACTATATAATAATAATGTTCATTCCATGATCAGCCACTTGGACATACAAATTTTTAAAATACGAGTCTAAAATTACAATTATTTGATATAAATTCAATTTTTGCTCAAATATAAATTATATTACTACTGTTGGTCATGCATGACAGACACAAGACAAAAACAACAATAAACATGAACATGAAACATTTAAAAAGTTCTACTAGCTAAAAATTCTGCAACAGAGTAGTAACAGTGTTCTATAAGAAATTGGAACAATTTCTTTTAAAGACCTTAATTTTATGTAGTACTTCTGGATATTTTTGAGTTATTTCGGTTGCTAAATGTATTTCATTGTTAATTTCAGGCGCCCGAAAAGATCAAATGATTTGACGCCTCCAGACGACGTTGCTGCTCATCTTAAGTCTTCCTCGGAGCTAAATCTTAACACAGCTTCCACTTCAGTGCCTATTAGAACAACGCGTACGTCACGTCTTAGAGCTGCTGCCGCAAATCTTTCCGATTCTTCGCCGTCTCCAAGAAAATCTAATAGAAGCTCATCTGTACAATCCTTACATGAAGACGCCAAAACTAAATCACCTAAAAATTCCAAGTTACTAGATAGAGATAAACGATCGCACAGAAGACAAAGCAATGAAAAAGAAAATTTCAAGGGTACGACTTCGACACGCTTCGAAAAGGAAACTGGTGCTATTAAGACGAAAACTAAACATTCCATTAATAAAAATATTTTAGAAAAAGACAAAAATAATTTTATAGTGACTAGTCCTAAAGGAAAGAATGTTGACGAAAAGCACAGTTCTAAATTAGATGAAAGTAGAAAAAAGAATTCCGTAATCGAAGAAAAGAAATCGAATAGTGAGATATACGAAAGAAAAAACGAAAAACCAATACGAGTCAATAGTGAAGAATTTTTTAACGATATTGTAAACGAAAAAGACATGTCTAATAGTATAGATGACGAGAAAATCGACGATTTATTTAACAACCTTGTTGTTGATGATGTTGAACACCAGAATGGTATCGAAATTAAGATTAATGATGAGGTTTTGAATGATGATGGGCTCAAATATAGTCACAATAGTTGTATTCCTGCCGCTGTTAAAGCAATAGAAGTTAATAATGTTGATTACGTAGAAGATAGTGTAGTGCCAAAAGTGAAAGAGGATGTAGGAGGCTTACTAGGGGCCGTGTGTGTGCGCAAAGTGGAAAGGTTCAGTGAATTGCTCAGCAACTTGTGTTCTCCGTGCGAGGCGGACATATTGTTCGAAGATATCTTGGTCGAAAATGGAATTGATGGTGACAATGATCTGGTAAGTTTTGATTCGTACTTTAGTTAAGGCTATTTTGTAGTTCGAAATAATGATATACCTACTATAAGCTTATGATTCACATTTTTAAGATTTAGATTAGGAATCTTGTTATGAGAAGTAAACGCTGCTATGCATATTCCATTCCAATGACTGTGATGTTATGTGAAACAGATCAGAATCTGTTGTAATAATCACTGAATGTTGATTGAAAGTTTTTACATGTACCATAATTTCATTTCATACTTTAAAATACACTTTAAACATTCATAAAATCTACATACTTAATGTTATCCGTGACCAGTAACAGGTGTTTCTAATCAAGCTATTGTTTTAATTCACAGCATTTCAATTGTGTTTTCAACTAATATAATATTAGTCATTTCACACTTGTTATTTGCGGTTTTTATAACAAAATTTCTCAATGCCATTGCACATTCATCACTGTAATATACTCGAGGTCTACTCATAAACAAAATTTAATATTTAAATGACGCACTTTGTGGAAGATTGATCGCTTACGAAATTGTCTTCATTCATCAATTGTTGTCAGCCATCAATCTTTTCAATTAGTATCAATCTATGTCTAAAAAGTACATTGCCTTTTGACCGTCATAAGTTTCATACAGTATTGTTCATTACGCTCGCTCTTTGTCTTGCCTCTCTTTACTTGGTTTTTCTTATGGAAAGATTTCCATGTCATCGCCCTCTCAGGTCTGGCGCGGCATCTCTTCTTCTGCCATAGATTTTAACCTCACTATTCACCTCCTTGCTAGCCAAAGTGTTCTATGTTGAATTTAATATTTAATTTACCTTCTCATTCTAAGTCGTACATGAATGAAGTTCAAGGTCTTGCATGTACAAATATAGTCAAAATAAATAACACCCTGTTTTGGCGTGTTTCAAATGGGCCTGTCTATCTTCAGTAAACTGACGTACTGTTAGGCATTTCTCTCAATGCCAATATTGTGAGCATTACTCATCCACTCTACACTTAGCATTAGTAGCTATCCATACTAAAATTATAAATGCCAAAGTAACGCCGTCTTTCTTTCACGCCTTAACCACTAAACTGATCATTATGTTTGACGGGCATGTAGCCTGAAACCTCTAATATTTGTGTAAAAAAGGCCGAAATACAAAATAAACGCAGACGAACTCCAAGCTAAAGGTAGTTTTACATAATTTACTCGTCTTGCTTGCCTTACAAGTTTTTTTGCTATAAAATCCAATGCTTAGATCCTCTTGTATAGCAAATTCATATAAACACTTCAAAGATGAGAAGGTTAAAAAGATGATGATTAATTTCATTTCATTACCAAAGAACTTTACTGAAGCTATCATTGGCTAGTCTACAACTAGTTTCTAATCCTAATTAATATTATTCTTCAACAGTACTACCGTTACTTTCTCCACTAACAAGTTTATCTAGATTCTACTCAGTTGATTGCTTATCAGACTCTTTGACTAACTTTATTACTCGAGTTTTGCGGGTAGGTACCCGTTTCTACAGTCCGTCTTATCTCGCTGCTCTGTTTATTTTGTAGAAGTTAATTTTATCGTGTAGAATATTGTTGTTTTCTTTAATAAACCCATTGACTTCATTTTAAATTAACTTAAAGTTATTAGTCATTAAAAGTATGATATTACACGTGTGAGGTGCCTTAGTCACTCTAAAGGCGTAGTCATTGTTCTTGGTATAATTGTTTAAGTTAATTACCTATTTATAAGCTTTTTTTCTATGGCCGGTAATCCTTCACTTGTTTGTCGGAATCATATCATTCTTTATTGTAATATTCCATAATGCTTTGTCCGTTATGGAATATTCCAAAAGTAGAATGGGGGATTGCCGGCCTTTTTGTTAAGGCGGGTCGATCCTTGCTCGCATTCTTGTAGTTAAGTTTTTAAATATTTAAGTTTAGGGCCCACCTCATTTAGAGTTAGTTACTTTTTCATTAGATATTAGGAAGTGTAATCTTTTCACGCTCACAAGCCCATCGATTTCTTTAGTTATTTTGTTTTTTTTTTTAATATATGTTCTCATTTGGAACTGTAATTTTGAAACTAAAATAGTAGTTCATACATATATACTGACAATGATACAATATCACATTAGCACTAATAAAACACGTCTAGTCTAGACAGGGCCAATTAAAAAGCATAACCACCCATTTAAATATATAAATAACATACTATTTAATTAAAGAGAACCGCACCCACAGAGCTATCATATCAAAAATGGCAATATTACCAGCACACCTTCACCTCTGCCTTTGATTATCAACTTGATAATCTCGCTATGTAAAAACGTGACTGTCATATTAATTATTTCGTGGTCCTCTCGTTAAACCCAAGGTTTTCTTGGCCGTTCTTATGTAATTAAACTACCTTATTTACTTGAAAGCTTGTTTTTTCTTTCATAATATTTGTAATATGGTCCAAGCTTTCCTTATAGCCTGAAATTACCATTATTATGTCTTAAAACCTTTTTGGTATGTTAATTTCGTATGGATGTCGATGGAAACTATGTGTTAATTTAAGTTTTTTTTTGTAATAAATTCTCTTAAAGTAATTCACGCGTTTTTTTTTGTTTGCCGTGTCTTATATCTGAAAATACTTAAGAATTTAATGGATTTTTGCTTTCGATGCATGCTAGAAATATCGAGACGAAGTATGAGAAATCGGAAACCTACTTCGAATTCAATATCAAAGAATTTAGCATACATACAGTATCTCCCTGATTTCCATATCAAATTTTACAAGAATTTCCATTACGTCTCCTCAACCGTTGAAAGATCAAAGAACGAACCCTAGTTTGTATGATTCAATCATTCTAGTCCGCACAATGTTTTCGAAACATGACCATCTTGGTTAAAAGCTGCCTATAGAACAATGCTTGATAAATGTTATTAACCAATTAATAGGCATAACAACGTCTGCATTCCCTGGTCGCCGTGGCGTCCAGTACATCGACATTTCCACCCAGTTACGTTTAAATCCTATGTAAAGTATTGTCAGTCCTCAAATGTGCATAAATGCAGACTACGGGTTTGTACAGAGAAATTCTTAATGGTAAAACCCTTTACATGAATTAGTATTGGACCCAGGAGCCCCAGGCGTAGCAGTCGTGTTTCCAGATCAATAAGCTTCAGCCCTCGAATGTTCAGAGACCCTCCGTCACACCTTCGATTCTAGAATCATGTTCTTTTTGTCTCGATTGATCACCACTCAAATTACGTCTGACCAGTAACTTGCTATAGGCAGCTCTGTCAATGGTTTTGTTCATATTTCTGAATATGCATGGGCATGGCAGGAAAGAAAAGAAGATGAGGCATGTCCTGTGAAGCCACACTGGCACTTCCATGGTAATGTCCCATCAGCCAATATCAGTCTATTTTCTATCCACTTCTGGTACTAAGGGTCTCTAGGAGACGGTGCGAGTCGTAATCCACCACAAAGGGTCCAGTGCAGATTCATAGCTTACTCAGCATAATCAGCCTACAAATCTTCCAAATGCTGGGATTGAGACCTCTCTGGTAAAGGGAGCAGGTTATCCTCCACGCGAACCCAGTGCAGCTACTCGCTCAGCTCAAATAGACAGGCAGCCTTCCTTCGCAATCGGGTCAAGTATCCATGTTTGCTGCATATGGCGTTGTCGTGAAATTACATGTAAATTATCGACGCTTCAATTTAGCACCATTTATGGGGTACGAGGCCTAGATAGTAAGCTTGTGAGAAAACCGGTGTTTGTGCCGTGAGACTTGAGCTACGAGATTTTCATTGTTTTGAAGTAAATACTGATTTGTAGGTGAACTAGTTTCTTTGTAGTTAAGCTGTTATAGAAGACATGAAGTAAATACATAGCTAGTACTGATAACTTTTGAAAGTTAAGAGATATTTCATTAAGCTTAAACCTAGTAATGGTATGATTATTTTGAAATGTTTTCTTAAGATAATAAGATTCAAAATTGTTGGTACACCGCGTAAGCTTGGGAAGAGCGAAGTGACCTAACACAGGCAAGTTTTGTCTAAAAGGTCACTTCAAACACTAGACTGTAGTACTTAACTTGTGAAAGAAAATATATATTTGTATTTGTATTGTTGTGGTGTTTAATGTACTCTAGTTTTGAATACAAAAGAAAGTTTTCTTGTGTGTGTTAAACTATTTTAATTTCACAACGTGCATTTTATTTTTATTGCAAATTATGCCGTTTGTGTTGCCTTTTTCGTCTTCTAATGGTCACAAAGTAACATTTACGAGTTCTTGGATAAGTAGTGGCTTTGTTTGCGAGTTCCAAAGGTTTCAACATTAAAAACACCAAAATAAGTTTTCTTTTCCAAGAAATGCTGTTCAATTACGAAAGACATCCAATTGATGTAATATTTTTCATACTTATGGTTCGATTATGTATTGTCAGTTTTTTGTAGCATTGCCAACAGCTTCTGACATACCATCACCATTGTTCGAAACTCGGCCGCCTTGATTCAGAATCCCTTAAGTTATTAAGTAATTCCATGGTATAAAATTAAGCATTTTTTAAAGTATTGCAATTTCATTACATGGCCTCCGACGCTACCGAATGCACCATCGGCCTTAAATGGTTACTTTCGACCAGCGTAAAAAAGGTTGTGTCGCTAATTTTTGTATGTCTTATTCCATATGATAATAAGAATGTTTTTTGTGTGTTACGTAAATAAAGAGGTGCCTTGTTAAACTGGTGCAGGGCAACAACACCAATTTTGGTATCGCCTACAGTGTAAATCGATTGTATTGTATTGTCCGCAAGGAGCATGACATGCTGCCGACCTCGTCACCCCATTGCGAGATCAATTCTTATTTGGTTACGATGCTAAATAATACGACCTCTTACTTGCAACGTATGTTTTATTAAATTTTCTTTGAGAAACGCTTCACTGGGTATTTCAATATTGACCTTAGCGGACTACGAGTGATAACCTCCTTGTTTTCTTTTGTTAGCCTGAACTGTCCCACGGCAAAGGCGGGAAGTCTTCAAGCCTCGTATTTCTCTCCATTCTATGGCTTTTAAATTTAATTGAAGTAAAGTGAGGATACATTATTTTAGCTCTCAGCAACAGTATCTAAAGCATTTGCATTTGAGTTAATCAACAAAGGATGTTGAATAAATAAATAGATTATGTAGTGTACACTTGTCTCGGAAATTTACACTATAAATTAATTAAACTAAAGGTCTAAAGGCGGACTTAGGCATTCTCTACCCGGCTTCGTCTTAACATTTGGGATTTTAAAGAAATTCGTTAAATTAAATTAAATTTATAAACATATTCTGCGAAAATCTGCATCATTGATACAATTTGATGGACACCACACTCGGATTCCCTGTGTCATATAAACCTAACTCTAAAAGGTTGAAAAAATACACTACTGCGCTTTTCAATCTTTGTATCACCTCTCACAATTGCTTCTCAGTTCGTCCATGGAGCTTTGTCTCAAAGCCCACAATTCTGCCTCTCTCGGCTACTAATTGTCCATTCCACTTTCGCCGCACCCTCAGCATTCTATGCAAGCCTTTACAGGCGACTAGGGATCTGCACAACCGCTTTGCGAGTTTGCTAGCACTAATCCGCCTGTTGTCAAGTTGATGGCAATGGGGAATGGATGAAATATTGCCGTGTTTGATGTCAAAGGAGTTGTGATCCATTGTGGAGGATTACGTTTGTGTGTCATATTGATATTGTGCAGTTTTATTATATCGGGGTCGGCTTCCTCCTCTTATTTTTCTTTTCTTTGGGGTAAATCGGAATTGAACCTTTGTTTTTTACACTGGAAGCTGGAAAGATTCTAGTCATCTGCAGTTCCTGGTTTGTTTATTCAGAGCATTTGACCATTTCTTCAGATCATCGCGAAAGTTCGCGAACATGTACAAAATAAATGATCTTGTATCGCGGTTAAAATTCTGGTACTAGTTTGTCAAAAAGTTTTCCGTACATTCTGAGCAATTGAAACATCATATTGGTGTCAAAAATAAAGCATTCCCACATCCATCACGAAAACTGTCACTTCAAATATTTTAATCAAATACCGCTTGTGTGAGTCCGTTGCGTGATTTTATGTCAGATTCGCTTGGGTAGACATGTTGGCAGCTTGTCTTTAATTGATCTATCGTTATTTCGCACTGATTCAGTCACCGCTTTGATAGTTTTTATAGACTGGTGTATCTAGACGTGTTCATGAATTTTGATCCAGTTCAGATTAAATTGCGCATGACTACTTGTCAGAACTATGTTTACTTAAGCTTGTTTTTCCACCCTCTTTCCTAGGTATCTTTATTTAACATGTCGGATCCGGTCATTAGTACGGACATAAAATGAATTGGAAAGTGCGCCAGTGTGCAGTGGTGACATCACGCGACTTACTAAGCAGTCTACCAACGACACGGTGTGCTTCAACAGAGCCCTGATGTCCAGCTCGAGAGAGGACGACAATTAGTGTCAGATCGCGGCGGAGTTAAGACATCTTGAAACTGTACCCGATTCATCGTGCCCCGTGTTATTGTGTTAAGTTGTAATCTCAAGTAATTCGTTAGTTTTGCTAGAAATAGTGTATCGCACCCAGTGTGTTTTCATAGCACGAAACCCATGGTCTGCCCACATGATGTACGAGCCTGATGGAATAAATCCTGACATATCCGACAAACATATTAACGGATACCTACGTGTTTTCGAGCAATAAGAGATTAAAAATTACTGTAATACCTATTATTAATTTATTATGCACATTTTCAACATTCCGTACACTCCAGAATTTGTGGGAGGTACTAATCTTTTGTTAGAGGGATCAGACTGGCCCATATTTTGAATCATATCTAAAATTAACACTGGCTTATGTAGTTAATCATTCGAGCTTATATTCGCGTTTATCACAATGGTAATAAATGTTCATATTTTTGCCCATCCATCGCACATGGTTTTACTGAACACTAATTAATTGCATTTTATCTCTGACGTTGATCCCTTTCATTCGTACACACGGCGGCACATGAAGCTGTACATTTCCAGTATAACGTGGCCTCGCTTTGTATTGATTTCCTTTACAATGAGAGATCCGCATAAACTGGTTTTATATAGCTTGATTGGCGGTCGTGCGTACCATTATATCGCAATTTTCATATATTACTACTGAGCCCACCTGAAATATTCATGATCGATGCGTTGTTCTGCCAACTCATATCACAAAGACTCAAAAGGACTCTTTCACAGACAAGTTTATCGCGATTATTTCGCTTTTAGAAAAATTCTCTCTCATATAGCCTAACAAAAGTTTTCGAGACATTAGTACAATCTTATGAATACTAGATTACGCGTGGATGTGGAATGAGATAAAAAAGGTTAATTTTAAAGTTTTGAGTTTATCTCATTTCTATTCGGTTTATTTTGCTCAAATATATTTGTGAGCATGGTTGGATGTTTGTTATTGTTGCACGCAAAACGGATGAACGGGTTTAGGTGAAATTCGGCACACAGATAGTTTATAACCTGGATTAACACATAGGATATTCCTCTTTTTATTCCGGCAGTACGATCCCGTGGGACAATTGTCAAGCTCCACGCTGGCAAAGCCTCGGGCATAATATAGTGAGGCAACTAGAAATGTAACAACTAAGATAATATTGTGTCATTCTCATTACTTATGCAAGAGATTTTTTCTAATGTTACATGTCTTGAGAATGAAGGTGTTACGCACTTTTACTTTTTAATCTCTCTTGCTTGAGCCGTGTTTAGGTAATCATAATAGTGAATAAAATAATGAGAAGGTGAAGGAAATGATTTAAGAAGATCTTCGATCTTTCGCAGACGTTTTTATTCCTTACATATAGTAAGTATAGTCTACGGTCTGAGATGGACATAAACTTGTACTGTCACTTACGGGATATCTTCCGTGATTGTTCATTATTTTGAGTTCCCGATATTTCGGCGCTGTTGCAAGCGCCATGATCGCGGGTTGACACAATCACGAAAACAACACAACAACAATCACGGAAGATATCCCGTAAGTGACAGTACAAGTTTAGTTGTAAACCGTGAAAGCTTAAAATAGTGTTTGATATGGACATGTGATGCGGAGGAATGACAAAAATGTTGAGTATGAATGTATGACTATAGGAGTAGAGGAAGACCAAAGAAACGATGGATGGACTGTGTGAAGGATTATATGGCTAGAAAGGAGGTGACTGCTGAGATGATGTGTAATAGAGAAGTGTGGAAGAAGAAGACATGCTGCACCGACCCCAAATAAATTGGGGGCACCAAATAAGGGGTATTCCTCAAAGTGCACCTATTTTTAAACGCAGCTAACTAAGCGCAACTAAATTATTCCTAGAAGACCAACTTAATAATGGGAATGGTTGCGCTTCGAGGATAAGGGCAGGAGAATGATGATGAGTCTACGGTCTGATCTTGGTATGTATTTCACATTAGTCATGAAGACGCTTCTTGAAATTAGTCAGCTCCTTTTTACTTTTGCAAAAACTCATCCTCAATTTCCGTTCTGCAGTTTCACAGACATTTTTAACAAAGTCACAGTCATCTCATCTGTTATTCTTATTATACTAAGTAGCTGAGATCACTCTAATATAAATACTACGATTTTGTATTAGTTGTAGCGTTGAATCATTGTTATTTACGTTGATGATCATTAACGCGTAGGCGAGAAATATATGGACTTAAGTCAATACTTGAGGTAAACCAATTGATACCTACGTCTCTAAATATTGGCCAAGTACCATCGAAGTAGAAGTAGAGGAACCCCCTTATTTTTTTAAATTATTTGTTAAAGCGGCAACTGAAATACATATTCTGTAAAAATTTCAACTGTCTACATATTACGGATTATGAGATACAGCACTCTGACAGATAGACGGACGGACAGCGGAGGCTTAGTAATAGGGTCCCGTTGGTTACCCTTCAGGGACGGAAGCCTTAAAAGTATTTTGGCAAGACCAAATTCCAAAGCAACAAATCTACCTAGAGTGTGCATCCGGTCATCTATCTGACTAATGCAAATTATTTTATCTTATCTAATCCTATGTGATAACGTGAAAGTCATTCCGGATATTGGACATTTCGACCTCGGGTTTAGATTAACGAGATGACATGGCTTTGATACATTTAATCTACCTTCGCGTTCACCAGACCGCGTTCGACCGACATCGGCAGTCTGCCTCAATATATACGTCACTTCGTATTACGGAGCTCCCTCGCCGAGAGTATTCGCCTGTAATGTAATAGTTCAGGTTCGAATATATATCAGTGAATGAGGAAAACTGAGCATTACCTTTAACGATACAATTTGTAACAATCACTTGTTTCAATAAAAAACTGCATCCAAATCGGTTCACTCGTTTAAGACCTACGGTACCAGAGACAGACACACACACACACATTGCGGTAAAACTTATAACACCCCTCTTTTTACGTCGGGGGTTAACAAAATAGAATCTTGCATTGTTCATTACAGGCGTATGCCTCACCGGGTGCGTCTATTTGTAATGTTCAAAATTGAACCTTGTATTGTTACATTATAGTCGAATGCTCCGGTGAAGGAACGCTTTTATATGAAGACCATGCTCAGATTTCACTCGAATAGCTTTCATCGAATCATTAGTAGAAGGTTCATCTGCCTAGCGCGTTTCCAACTTTGTTGCGGCTACCCGCCTAAACGGATGCAGCTAAATACCAGTATTTTACATGGAGCGACTGCCTAGATCTGTCCTCGATAACACGATACCCTTAGCAAGATCGGTTGCGGGCTAACCACCAACCATTAAAACAGTATTAGAAACGTATACTACACGTTCCGGTTTCCGTGCAAGTATCTTCGCTTCTTTTCACTCGTACTAGGAAGCAGTATTTTAATTGCACGCCATATTAGAATAATTAACCGAAGCGTGTATTAAGTTTAGTGACATTTTCACGAGCTACGGTTAATAGCTCACATATGTATAGAAATTTAATTACCATGATGTATTTATTGTTGAGGGACACGATTACAAAGCAAAATTTATTCGCAATTTGCAAATGTAATACTTACCCTACTTGGAGTCACGAGGTGAGTTCATTCTAGTAGTCCTTTTTGGACCAAAGTATTTCCAAAATAAACATTCAGTAATACTAACACAGCTTTCTTGGAGTCCTCAAGGATATATAATCGTATGTTGATCATCCGGATGAAGTCGTAAACATTGCTTATGTTGATTCAATGAAGAGTTTGTTATTGTTAGTGGCTTGCTGCCTTGTTAAATAATTACGTAAGTTGGCTACTGTTATTTAAGTTCTAAATCTGAAGTCAACAAAATCGATAGTCGTCTATTTACTTGTAAAATCGATGGAATCTTTCTACCGAGACTTCGGTCTGTCATGGTCGACCTCATGTCAGCTACAATAAAGAATTTTGTGGGGAAAGTGCCAATAAAATCATTTCGTTTGGCATCCAGATTGCTGATTGGGAATACCCGGTGATACTACGTAAGCAATATTGGATAATTTACTCAAGTGTCCTATATTTGCGTAATGTTTTCTTATCTTATTGACGTTTCTATACGTCACTTGCTATTGAAGTCACTATATTGTTAACCCAATTAATTCCCTTGCCTATCTTTAGTGTCTCTCATATACTCCACTTCAGTAAGGTTCGTTACTTAATAAAGGTAGATTAGTAGTTAATCTTAGCATTGAAACCAGATGTTCAAATCAAAATACAGACCATACGGCACCTTATGAATGGTTGTACCGAAATCGAAGTGAAAGAAGGTGCGCGGGCGCTGTTCTTGAGTCCATATCGCAGTTGCGAACCCACTGTGCGCGTGTTTACGCGCATCGGCGTCTGCGCATGTCTCTATTGTCGTTTGTATCGTGATTTATGTGCGATTTTATTTTCTATTCGGTTTTGTGTAATACTTGTCTTGTTACATCGTGATCGTTTAGAAGTATTGTGATTTGATTCGTTGACGAAACATTGTGATTGAAAGTTATGACAGTTTTTTCATGGAGGTTTTTGTTGAAAGTTAATGGCGTTGAAATCGTTGTCATGACGATTTCTATTACTATTTACATCTAAATATTGCTCATAATCTCTAACGATGTAATGTAAAATAACACCCTCTTATCAAATTTACCCGCTTATAATTTTACCTTCGCAAATAAACGTGTTTAGAAACTAACGTAATACAGTTTCAGTTATACGTTTCCGTTTAGATAGACGACATTGAATTAACCGATAACTAAATACGGGCATTGTTGTCGGAAGCAGGAGTAATCAGTAACCTCGCGAGAATAGCGCCTTGTATGGTGAACTAAGTATGGCGTCGTGACAATCTGTCGCGTCGGAATATTGATGCAAGGAAATGAGGTTGATCACGCAGTCTGTCTTATCTATCAACTAGAATAGATAATAGAGATTAATCTTGTATTGTATTGTTTGTTGTCTGAGTGTTCTCCTTTAAATTCGTTATCTGAACCACTTTGGAACAAAACTCAACATGATTGACACAGCCAATTTTTGAAGGCACAGTCTTGCAAACCGAAGTGGCCCAAGTAGTCCTCCTTGCTGAAATCACTTTGTATTCATCTTATCTGTTATTGTTTTCTCTTTATTATTAGATATTAAATCTTTTTTAAAGGACCTAACCTAGATCTCGTACATCATAGGGACGTGCCTCAAATCGTGAATACTGGTCACTGTGGGCTGAATAGTGTACTCTTCTTCCCACATGATATCATTGATGAATACTGTGAATATAACAAGTCTTCCTTTACTCCTTAAAATATCTAATAAACAGGTTGGCTTTAAAGTCTGGTGTGGTTCCCAAGACGACGTGACACTTGATTTTGTGTAATACAATGGATCTCGTCCTGGATAACGTTGAAGATGCTAAAATCACAGCCGACTTGCTGACTCAATTTAGATTGCCATTTCCATTCAGCGCGTCCTTCCAGTTCATCTGTGCCGCAACCTCAGTGTTCGGATTCTCTTTGCTTGAACAGACTTTCACAAGATCTTGCCTTGCGACTTTGACCCGACTTCGACCCTTTATTTAAACAAGCCTCTTGTACAATTAAGTTCATTCGTTGGCAGTAGGTCCTTGTCCAACGAAGTGTCATTTAATTAGATCGTGATAGGTCAGTTGGTTCTTTTTGCTAGGTTGATTTAAGTACTTACATTCAAGTACATGTAATGTTGATACACTCACTTATTTTATTGTGTTGTGTGTTATTACTTTTATTAAAGCTCAAGAAAAATTTTGTTTTCGACAAATTTTACGATTTTAATACATAGTAGCCGTATTAAAATCGTAGAATTTGTCGAAAACAAAAATTTTCCCATGAAAATTTATGCTACTTATGTATCCAAAGCATACAAAAAAGTCTTTGAGTTCATGTTGTGTGATATTCAAATAAATTATTTCATAAAACTGAAAGGTACCAACAAGCTATTAATTACTCACCTAAGTATACTGGAATATTCTGTCACAGCCCCATAACTTCAGTTGCTAATTATGTAAGTAATTTATTATGACAGCTAATTACAGAAAAGACTACCACCCTATTCGTCATTCTATTTAATGCTTCAGTGGAACATGAAATTAAGGTAATTGTAAGAAACAACTACAGAGTTATGTGCCTACTTATTTACATAAATAAACGCATTATGCGTTAAGCATGCATGTCAAAATTATTCAATCTTAAATCATAGGCTCCTGAAGCTGCCATATTTATATCTATGAACATTAGAACACATTTCATTCAAGTTTTTCCGGTATAAAGTAATGGATTGAACCAGGTCTTAATCTGTCAACTGCTGGACGTGGGTCTCTCCAAAGTAAATTACCCTTCATCAGCTGAGAAGACCCTCACTTAAAATAATCACCTTGATTAAAATTAAGATCACCATCCTCCAACAGTGTTTTGCTCAGCTAATACTTACTGTGTTACGAGCTCTTAAGAGTTTCTTAACTAAAAAGCTTTTTACACTGCAGGTTCGAAGATGGCTAATTCTTTAAAGTCCTTGTTTCAAGGTTGTTGAAGTAAGATTGATGTCAGGGAAGGGACATCATCCGTCAATCAGTTTCAAAACTTTTGGAGTACTTACTGGATTCATCTTTTATATTTTCTCACATATAAAGGTCAACTTTAAAAGCGAGGCTTCATAGAGACATTTATAAATCATCTCCTTTGTACAGAGTTTTTAGTCCTTCAGAATCCAATACATTTACTAAGCCCACAATGGTTCAAATCAATATGTATGAACGTGTTCAAACTTCAAGCATAATACTTGATATCTAAGTTTAGTATTACAAATTTGCATAGCGCAGATAGTTCGTTGGCTTAGGTTACGTAGATCAGACAATCTATCTAGTCGTTGAAGGTTGTCCTGCCACAAACCGAGATCTAAGCGGTTTCGAAACATCTAGTTTGCGAGCTTACATTGTTCTCTGATTTAACTTGTTTCATACTTATGCCCATAAAATAGGTTGGTGTACTTAGTAACAAAGGGTACTTTTAAGTTACAAAAGGGACGAAGCTAACGATGAGACAATTAAAACCTTAAAAAAAGCTTTGAACTTATTTCTCTGGTTGACTAAAAAAGGTTGAATTGAAAGTGACTAAGCGAGTTTCACAAGTCCTCTTTTGCTGTGCAAACTACTATCTTGTGTATCTATGAAGCTCAGGCCCACATCCTCCCACTGCTAAAAATTGTGCTCCTAATTGAAGTTTTTCGCCTTTTCTGGACTCGAGCCAGGCTTTCGATTCTTTACATCATTACTTTACTTCTTTACATCTTTTTTGACGTCTTATTGTCGTCGTGGTATAGTTTAAAACTATTTGGATATCTACTTGCTCCTTGTCCAGCAAAGCGTCTTGTTTATCTTCGACTACTTGATCTGTTGACAAACTCTTACACTCAATTATTTACAAAGCTTCAGTCTTCATCTCGTTTGTAAATATTCTTTGTACCTTCGAAATTAATGTTGTCAAACAGTCAAAGGATTACCGACCTAGAAACAGTGACTGCGTGTTTTGAACCAACGTCCTTGACAAGTCTTTGTCTCGTACTTAGTTAGGAATTTGTGCCAACTTTAGTGGAAAATTAGTAAACACAACATTCTACGAGCAAATAAGCGCTTGTAACTTTGTCCGAACATTATTCGGTCCCTCAAACTAGTGTATGGTTTTGTCAATATTAGGTTCAACTTGTGTTTGTTTGGCGACCCTGTTATAGTCGTACTGAAGTTTTTTACATGGATTTCGGTCATTTCTATTTTTGGGTCCGTGTAATCTTTTATTCTAGAACTTTCTTCGTCGTATTTGTCCTTGAGTTCTATCTAGACAATCACTGAAAATCGATTTTGTTTGATTATGTAATTTTTATTGTACTTCTCTATTTCTGACTAGCTTATGCTCACAGCTTGAAAGTCGAAAATTATCCCTCGAGCACGAACTAAACGGATAAATTAATCTGACTTAGTTCATCATCTACTTCTAAGTCTTTCACCAAAATCCTTTCAGCCTTGCAGGCGTATAACAGTTACTTTCGAATTTAGAATATTAGTGTGGATAAATTAAACCAATTTCCTGGAATTCTTTACCAGTAAGCCTCACCACTAAGTAATCCAAATCCGTTTAACTAAACGCTTTGTTTATCCTGCAGGCCGAATTAACGCCTTTTATTACTAGAGCTAATATAAATAAGACTCACAAACATTTCGGAAAAACCCCTAATTACACAAGTTCTTTCCATGTTTTTCTACCAACTTAGAGAGGCAATATGGGGAAACCTTTACAGAATAGAGAAAAGGCCATTCTTGGAAGTTTCCGTAAATGCTGGCTGGTACAATTGTTTTTCGAGTTCTTTCTCCTACTTGTTGTATTTGGTTGTCGTTACTTTCAAAAACTTTGCCCATTAGCTGCAATGTATCCATTAGTATATAAGTACATATGGATACAATAAGTACATATATTTTTCTCCCTAAATCTCTGGCCACACGGAGATAAATCCTGTGGGATTCAGGAATGCGACTGGACGAGCTAATTATTTAACTGAACCACGCGATTATCCGCGCCATTTTGAATCCCTGTAATACAAATTATTTGATACAATCGGCGCGTGTATTTTTCCTCTGCAAGGTTCACTTAAGTTTACCCATGGCTCAACTAAGAAGATGTACAGAACAATTGAAATCTTCCTAAGTTTAAGTAAGACACTTGAAGCACTATCTAAGTTTCAATTTCCAATCAAACACTGCGCATCCTTACTCAGACATAGACGGTTTCTATCAAGCGATCCTAACTAGAAATCTATAATGAACAGGCGCTTCACAACTGTTACTTCGACTAACTTTCGATAGTTCTTGATAATGACTAAATATATACGTTCTAGGATACTTACATTGTACTATTTGGTATCGTACTTAAAGCATAGCTTTCCTAGAAGTCAATGCTCTAATTAGTTGTCCCTTTTTTAGAAATCTATGTTCAGAGAAATTATTAGTTACTTCAAAACTTTAGTATATCTGTATATCCGTTCCGCCTTGGAACGGGATCCTATGCAGAATGCGGTCTGTGTGGGCCCACCAGAACGACAAAGCAAGTACCTCAATATAGCCAGTGTATCCTGGGTAGACAGCCGTCCTACAGACAAAGCTGTTTTTTTTCATGGCATGGACTGTGCTCATAAACATAACTTCTGCCAACACGTAAAGAGAATCTGTTGTAACCCAGTGCCATGGCAGCTGTAACACAGATTAAAGAACGAATCTGTAGTCTTGTCCTTATTCACAAATACTAAAAGCTGGAGGTTTCCAAATGGATTTTATGACATCATTAGGAAGAGTTATGAGCAATTTCAGTTGTATTTTAGGTGAAATCGTACTTTAGTTGAAACGTGAAGTGAATAAGTGAATTGGACTCTTAATTCTATGTGAAGCATAAAGTTAAAGAGTCTTCCGGATATTCAATATGAGGATTTATTTCAAGGAGTATAAGGTTAATAAAATGGTAAGTATTTGGTCAAATTGATCGAGAAAACGTTACTTTAAAAAAAATACTTTTGGCACACAAATGTCCAGTAATAGGCATTTTTCTACTTGTTATTCATTAGAATAAGAATAATTTATTTAAAAAGTATTACAAAAAGTGTACATTTAGGCGCAGTAATATTATTTCTCATACAATGGTATAATTAGTACTTATAAGTAAACTATAACTAAAATATATTCAACAGTCGCAAGTATTCAATAGTTCAATTCAGATGTCAGCGACCTGCCCGATCATTGTGTGATGCAAATACAAACACGTATTATGGTGGCTTACACGGATAATGTTGGTGATTCAGGGTAGAGTCGAAGGCACAAGACTCATCAAATCTGTCACCAAGATCCCTGTGGCAGAATGTGCTCGCCATGCATCCAATGGTTTCTGCCAGAGGAAAAAGATTGAGAAGGCAGCGACCGCAGTTGTGGGCGACCCCACATAACCACGACCACTCTTTCAAGAGTGAACGACTATGAAGAAGATACACGGACAATTTAAACGGCCCAATCCTTGTCATTCATTGATATTGGCGTAGCAATCAACGGATTTGTGTTGCTTAAACTTAAAATTCTGTTTTCCACAATTATCAAGAATTGCACAATATTGCAAAATTAAGTTGTTCGCGTCAGCATTATTATTATCTTAATAATGATTCAAGGTGAATGTCATATTAAGTCATTGACCAGGTTTGAAAGTTATAGATGACTTATGAGTAACCCCGAAACTCTTTTAACTTGTTAAGTGTCTTGTTGCGACAGCTCTTTAATTTAATCAATTTGATAAGCGCAAATCTTATTACAGTTCTACTTAATAATATTCTAAGTAAATTAAGGATTTTGGACAGGACTCTAGACGAATTTATGCTTTGTTCCAAAGATTTAAATCTTTAGACGTGCACTAGATGAACTTAACATAAATACTAACGATTTTAAAATTGAAAATACTCGTTTCATAAATAAAAGAAATCTTAATTTTAGCAATTTATTCTTATTTATGGGTGATAATAATTGCTATAGAATAGTTGTATTTCAAATCGAGCTATTTACGTTACGTGTACAGTCACGAGCAATGAAACGCACTTAGCAAAAATCAAAAGCGATGTACTCCTGCTGCATTGATTGACTGCCTAGTTGGTCGTTGAGCAAGCGCGACTTCTGAGCATGAGGTCTTGGGTTCGATTCCTGGTTCGGGCTAAGTGTTATTGGGTTTTTCCATCAGAAATTTTTCAGTAGCACGGATTTCTGCCCGATTGATGGCAGTAGGCTCGCTCTCTATTACCTACATGGGACTTAAACATAACTAGCGAAATGTGGGTGAACTATAATTGGGTACACCTCTGCCTAACCCCTCGGGAATTACAGGCGTAATGTTATGTATTGATTAACGTTTTACGTTTTCACGAACATTGTATTTTGTAAACCATACTATAGCGAAATAGGTCTCAAAGTTGAAACTGTTATTTTACGAAAGAATAGCTTTTGAATTTTGCTAGTTGTTTATATTTCATTGCTCGTGACTGTACACCGCTCGCTCGTGCTAGGGCCTCTGACCATCTTTGAACGTGTTGTTGCGAATCTAACGATCTCAATCTTCACCTCGTTCAAGATGCAAAGGATAGACTCTCAGTATGCAAATATTCAAGGTTTTGCACACAGTCTGTTATTTGTGGTAAGGAGTTCCCCGGTTTTCCACTTTCTGCACATATTGAACTGATCTCAGATCCTTGAAATTCAGTACCTAAGCTTTTATTTAGTTAGCGCAGACTGTTCTGAAAGCTTTAGTTGTATTAAGTTAACAGTTCTCAGTATATGCTTACTATTCAGAATTCTGTGGAAATCGTGTCGCATAATTGGTTGAGATGGAGCGAACTTTCTAAGTTTGTCTTTATATGACTAACTTTTTATGTTTTTGTGGTTTTAAGAACACACTTGACTGAATTTCAGAAATCTTGGACTATTCTTTTGCCTACACACGACATTACGATCTCCAAATACTTATACTTCGTCCGCTAAAATTGTGATAGCTCGTCTAATATGCATGATATAAATATTATTTTATAGCCTGTAGCACCCATGAATAATGTAGCTTTCTGCCATAGAAAGAATTTTTAGAATTGAATCATTAGTTCTGGAGATTACCCCCTACATAGAAACTTACAAACAAACTTCACCTGTTTATAATTAGTATAGATAATAACATAACGTTCTTTGTCAAGACAATGACCACGATGACTAGCTTGGCCGCGGCCGAGTGAAGGCCTGAAATTATCCCACGGTAATGTACGACCGAAAATACTGGGATGAAAAGTATCCTATGCCGTTACCTAAGTCATGATGGTCCTTTCTGCCAAATTTCACCCAAATCTGTTCAGCCGTGAAAGGGTAACGAATAGACGAAAGTTTTGTTTCGATTAAATAAAATAAGCATGAATTTTTTGTTATTCAGAACGGTTAATACTGTAACCATAGAGTTTCTTGCCGGTTCTTCTACATAAAAAAGCCTACCTTATCTTTTGATGTTTTATAAATGCCCATTTTGATTTTGAATAAAGAAACAGATACATCGAAAATAATAAATTAATGTCAAAGCTTCTGTAGTTACGTTGTATTTCATCTAATATATAAAAGGGGCGCCGACTCAATTAGATCTCATTAATCTCGAATAGAAATACCGAGAATTCGCACTCACAAACAATTTGATTAATTTCATTTCTGTATCACGTAGCGAAGCATTATTATTATCATCGGTATTCAATTAAAACCTTTTATCTTTGTTACTGTATATTTGTAGCGGCACTACAGACAAAAGTACACAGGCACAGCAACATAGTACAAAAAGTGCCACAGCGCCATCTATGACACAAATGTAGAACTAACATCAAAATTCAAAATCGCAGTTGAAGGTATCCGCGACCCGACAACAACTGTCGGGCAGTAGCCCACCAGACACAACACTCGTCTGGTCGGAGGATCCTCCCCTATATATTCAACAATGAGCAATCTTGGTCCAGTGGAGGCTTTTAAAGCCTCTATTTACATTTCGTAATTCATGGGTTCGAACCCGTCAATCACTTCGAGTACAATCTGCTCTCAAAACGGTGAAGGAGAACACTGCGAAATTGTTGTGTGTGTAAATAGACCCTTAACATAGCCGAAAGGCACTTGTTCTCCCCGTCTTTGCGATCATTTTTGTGTTCTAGACCATACCTGGGAACCTTCTAGTTACGGAGATATTGGGGGTCAAAGTTCTAACTTTTTCACAATTTTTTTAAAATACATATTTTTAATGTAAGATTTTTACTTTACACACCTCCACGACCCCCGTACTATTCAATCCATCCATCAGCACAATGCTTTGAGTGCTTTCCATCGAGTCCTACCGTAAAATGTGATTTATCATCCCAAAAAAAAAGTCGATTCCCAGCAATAATTTTTGCGTAAAGTAACTTAGTTTGATGTACAGAGTGCTTCGTCGACGGCTATGTGACGGGTCTGTTTACACCCTGTATATTATCTATCTATCTATTAAATGACTGTTTGTGAGTTCAAACGTTTGTAAATACAACCACGATACGAAACGATTAAAAAACGAAAAAAAAAAAAAACGTAGAAGAATTGTGACAGCCACTCAACTCTATACTGGGCCCGCCTGGTGGTTTATGACCCACTATTCCTCACAGAGAGCCTAGTGTCCCAGCATTGGAAACATTGTAGACTGATTATGGTACTGAATATAAAATGTGCGCCATATTTTTCTTTACAAGAAGTACCTATAGTTATTGCACGGTTGAACTAAAATCGAAACTGTAAAATTTTCAGATTTTTTGTATCACATTATGCAAAAAGATATATGTTTATACTACCAATTAATATAATTACTGGTGTTGCTGATATATTTCTAAAGCTATAAATGATGCGATAACACCGAATAAACATGCGATTATTGTACCATCAGGTAATAGTATGCACCTATCACGAACTAGGTAATTAAATACAGTGGTATAACCACTGATTCTCAATAACGCGCTCTTGCAAGGAAATGAACCAGCGATATTTCCCTGCAAGGCACCGCGGCAAAGCTCGCTGATTTCAGTGCTCTGCTAAACAATTGTAATGCTTTTCATTCAAACGCTTCACTGAATTTAGCACGTGTGTTCCTTTTAGAACGTAGGTGAGCCAAAAAAGAGGAAGCAGTATTAAAAATCTACCCCTTAAAGGGGTTAAATAGAGAATGAAAGTTATTATGGAAGTTTTGTTATTTTTGCCGAAAGAAAAGAACACGGCTAGTAGTTGTAGTTATTTTGTTTGTATGCACATCATGTCCCTGCGACAAATAAATATATTTTCTTTCTTTATTTTTTCTTATACTATCAATAAATCCGTTGACAACCTTATTTATTAACTTAAAGTATTTAATTCAGCTTCCTATTAACTTAAAGTGTCTCTTGTTTCAGCGTTCGAATGGCCCGGAGTGTACTCCTCCGTGTCGACGCGCGCAGCCATCACCACGAACTACCAGCACGCCCAAGCGAACTCTTGCGCAGCCTACCGTTGTCAATGATGCTGCTGGTGAGTACTTAGCATTTTAAGTGTTTTTCTACTATATTGATTTTCAATGAGTTTTGACTGAAGAGGACGTTTCTAAAAACATTGGTTATTCAACCAAATTGCTTTTCGGTATCACTCTTAAGTATTAAAAATGAGAACTCAGGATTAATATCAGTAAAAGCGGAAGTATATAGTTACATTAAAGACCATTTAAATGTAAAAACTTACTCTATATTCGAGCTATAATCAAGACTTTCTCAATTCTAAACGCAACAAAACAATAGGCATTACAATTTACATGTACGCACATACATTGTGAAACACATAGCGATTAACTGCTAACATGTAGACGCATTAACAGCACAAAATTCACGCGTTCTCATTGTCACCATTTGTCTCGTAGTTTATTTGCTTTCGTTTCGACAAAATGGTTCTCTTGACGCAGCACAGTAAAGGATTTCGTAAATTATCACTGAGTTTAAAATTCTTTCGTGACAAATCGGTGTCGTGGCGGCTTCACTGCTCACGCTTTTAACCCCCACAGAAATCATTAAAACCTTCATTCGTTTTAATACTATAATTAGAAAATCTCGTAATTTTTTACTTTCGTGTTTCTGAGGGTGTTATGGACCCTTCAGTGCTCAGTTGAGGGTTGAGATTAAGCAGGGCTTTTCGCCGCTCATTTGCAATAATCGTTGGATTTCATGCGTGTGAAATGTAGTTTAGCAGGTTATTGTTGAGCTTTTAACCCTTCGTTTGATTAGTAGGTGTTGTATGAATAACGTTGGTGGTGCGTAATTTGTATTAATGAATGATTGAATTATAGTCGGTGTCTCTTCAATAGCAAGACTAATGTTATTTTCTTGGTTAGTTCAACCAAAATCATATTAGCATAATCAGCCTAAAATGTTCCCACTGCTGGGACACGGCCTCCACTCTATGAGAGGGAATGGGCTATAATCCACCACGCGGGCCCAGTGCTGGTTGGTAGATGTCACATGTCTACGAATTTTTGGTTCTGGGACATGCCGGTTTCCTCACGATGTTTTCCTTCACCGTTTTGAGAGCAGTGGTGATGAAATAAATAACACAAAGTAATGCGCCTGCCTGAGTTCGAACCCGCAACTTACTATTCGTAAGTCGAAGCCGCCACCATTGGGCCACCTCTGCTCCACAAATCATCTTATTTAGGCACAATTACGTTATCATTTCTAACTATTCTATTTAAGCCAGATGTCCCACTAACGTCTCTCACCAGGTACAAAGACATCAAAATAACAATACGTTTCGACCTGTCAAAGATACGCCCTCAGTCTATTTCTGCGTTCAACCGTCCGGCCATGACCGCAGTCACGTTGACACGCCAAACACCCGGTCGGCACACGTAGGGTTGAAAGTCCCAAGTACCCGTTTAACCCCTTTTTAGGCCGGGACATGTTGATGTCCCACACACGTCCCTTTATTCCGATACTTAAATGAATCGGCCCGATTTGCAAATTTTATTATACGGAATTTGTTCCCTGAATTTAAAGTGGGTTCAAACGAATTGTTTAAACTTTCAAGTATTTTACAGAAGATCGTTTAACAGTTATGCAGATTGTCTTTTACACCTTAGCTTTGTGGAATACTTGTAAAGGGTAATGCCGATTTTAGGCCGGGGAATGCCGAAGAAATTTGTTTTATTAAAAAATCTTATGTCAATTTTACGTAATTAACTGTGCTATTCACAACGCTGTAGAAGTTGGAAACATATTTGAAAAAATAAAAAATATTGAAACAATAGCGAAACTCTGTATCTGTGGCTGTACTGAATAAAGTGGGATTACGTTTTTTTTGTGCAAATAGAAACTCTCAGTTTCATTTATAAAAATAGAAATCCTAAACCAAAAAGCGAAAAATTAAAGATTTATAACAAAAAAATAACTTAGGCGTTTACACATACACTTCACTTATTTGTCCTTTTGTTTAAAGAAATTCCAATGCATTTTATGTATAAAATATACATTTACAATCGACGTACAACAAAAACAATCGACAATCGAAAAATAAAAAAAAAACCTTATAATTTGGAAACTCTTCGAGTGTTTTTCAATAGTTTTCTTTTATCAATAACTTATTTGTGGTGTATACTAATACTAGAATTCGGTCTTACATGTGGGTACTCAGGACCTAAATCACTATGGCGGCCTGGCATTCCCCTTTTAAAACGTTCAACACTTCTTGGATACAAATTGCTCGCGATGTTATTTTCTATGTAGTTTCCATTTTACCATTGACGTCAATTGACATAAAGCTTTTGCTTGTTATCTTTACCAGGTGTCCCAGCTATATCTGGATAAGGCAGCCCTATTGTTACCGTGGTTATTGGCACACGTTCCCTTAGCGTAGCCTCGTACCCTTTGCATTCGAATTCAAACCTTACAAAGGTGTAATCGCCTACAGATACGTATAATAGTTCTTCATCTATCTTTGCCTATGGAAAGTATCATTCTGTTTTCACTTCCAGCGTTCCTAGTTTGAGGAATTAAATGTTTGGTTATGGATTCTCAGTATCGTGCTCACGATTACGTGCAATTGCTGATTGAAGAAGCGGTTTCTCGAAAAACACATTCCGGCTGCTTTTAATTAAATACCATTGTTATGCTCTCTTTCGCGCTTATTGCAATAATTAAGTACGTACTTACTCAGGTATTATCCAGTGTTTTGCTAGTTTGTTTCAAGAAATCATGGATCGTATTTTATTTACATAATAAAATATGGTCGAGCACGAAAGATCGAAATGAAGATGATCTGTCGTAACGATAACAATAGTTCTCGGAAAGTATAGCATATCGTTTCACTTTATGAATCGAAACAGGTGTAAGTAATTGGATAGAAAATCAAACTGCGTGTCTATCAATTTCGCTTCGTTTAACGTATCAATTAGAGCCATCGATTGCCGACTTTGGTTCTTCGCGGTTTTTTACCCTGAAGTGAAAGGGAAACGTCGTGTTAAATAATATACCATTTATAGACGTACGTTTCCAGATAGTTCAATGTACTACGTTTTTACTCTCAAAGAATTCCGTGTCCGTGTCTACATTTTATCCATCGAAGACGTTCGTGTCGTCAATTTATTATTCAAATGAGCTCAATTTATAGGCCACAGGTAGAGCTACGGAGTTGACGTGCTGGCTGAGCCTGGAGTCGTACGTGTGAGCCAACCTTACCATGAATTATTAAGGAGCTGTGGAGCAGGAATATTATGATCGCGTTCTCGTGGTGTCTAGCCTGCCAGCATTATGGAGCAAGGTTGCTTGTCTTAGAACTAATATCGTTTCAAGTTTATGCATTAGTTTGCAGCGGCAACAAGAGCTAAGGCGTCGCTAAGTGCGTTCCGGTGGAGTAAGTAATGTCTCATTAAGGAAACAACGTCCCACGAGAGCTTCGCTTTATCGCATACATCGATCTCCTCTGTATGTGAACAAATTGAATTAACCATACCGTCTAGGAATATTTCTAGTATGTCAGAGCAATTTAGTTTTCCTAATATGGAATATGCGAATCTACATATTGCCTTGACACAAAATGGGAACCGTCTGGGTGAATCTATTTCTACCAATGACAATGTTTTAGCTGAAAGGGTAGAAACTGTTCGAGAGCTTTCGAATAATTTTAATTACGAAAAGGACCTTGATACAGATCAAAGATATTCCTTCTCGGTTTCACGTCGGGTAAAAGAAGGAAAACCATCTTCGCAAAACGCCTACGAAGTATCTTCACTAATTAGAATAAGACAAAAGTTATAGCATTTTTACTGCGGCAGTAACCCGAGTGAAAAGTTACATTTTAGCCACGGTAGCATTTCAAAGAGAGTAGGTAATACAAAATGGATATATTTTCGCCATAAAATATGGCCGTCGAGTGTCCTTTTACGAGTGTAATTTAATAGCAGTCCTGGGGCATAACTTGGTCGGGATGTATCATGATATTAAATATTATTATCTTCGGCTTTTGGGAAGAAAAGCGGGTTTGGGATCTTACCTTATGTTTGGTATTGGCGAAAAAAGAAGGAATCCTATTCTATACACAGTACATATTAAGTCACTTTTCGTGTGTCTATCTTGAATGTGATAACATGGTTTTTGTTAATTATTTTAACATAAATGTAGTCCAAAAATCTTGATGTTGTGACATGTGGTCATTACATCCGTAGATCGCTAGTAAATACTTTAGGAGAAACTACATTTTTCCTCACTCATTTACTAGTTCCGCAAATAAAATTGTCAAACCAAAAAGCACTAACAATTTCAACTTGTGTGTGACCTAGGAATATGTCATGCATGTGTTAAACATCAAATCCTGAGGTCAGTGCAGGATGGCCAGTGAATCGGGACAAGGCTGTGGCCCTCGACTGAAACATTGAGAATTAAAAAGAAAGAAATATGAAAGAATTGAAAAGAAAATACAGCTGTATTGTGTACAATATCGTGTTCTGCGGATATAAAAGATAAAAGAGCTTCTAAGCTTGAACTAGATTTAAAATCAATGGTTCTAAATGCGATAAACGCATGTCATTGAAGTCAAGAAATAAAGCAAAAGTAGACACATTAACTTACCTTTTCACCCACATAAAGTAAGCGAAATGCCAGCTGTTTTAAATTTTCCGCTCTAGTCAGCATAAAACACAAGCAGTTAACTACACTGAAAGACACGTTAAAACTGAAAACCAATTTACTGAAAACACGTAAAATACCGTAGCAGCTAGCGTATTTTACGTATTTCATACTCGATTGTATACCTACTGGGGCCGCTAGGGATGTCGCAAAATAAATGCACGTAAAACGTATATCTTGCCACGAGCTGGTCAGGCGTTAAAAGTGGGCCAAGGTCGGGACCTTACCTGACTGGTCCTTCATAATAGCATACGAGACTGAATGAACTTTTAGTGTGGGATAGTGCCGTTGAAGTTATTTGGAGAGGCAGCAGACTTCGAGGAGTTAACTGATGATATATGTTAGCTGATATCTGTTTATGGACATTTTGATGCTAATAACGGGCAGATTTGAAAATTTAAAGGCCCACAATCAAACAAGTCGCGGGTAGGAGGAGATCAGCGATGATATAACGTTATATCTCATGCAGCAATCTCATCTTCTGCAAACAATGAGCTAATCAATGACAATAACACCCACGTTGACCAACCGCGTGCATATCTCTTGTCCCTTCCACTACAGCAATGATTAGAAGCCTTCCCATGTCCAGCTGTCATCACTAACAGGCCGATCTGACGTACAGGTTCACTCCGGGGGTGCTGTCAAAATACAAACGCTTGGCACGTGGATTAGACACAAAAGGTAACTGTGTAGCCTTTAAAACTGGGTCAAGGTTAACATTACCTATCTCGTCCTTCACATGGCTGCATACGTAATAGAACGTTACCACAAGGATAATGTTTGTGGATGACGTTTATTTTCATTTCGAAATCTCATTTCATTGTATTTGAGGTGTCGGTTTACGCTGCAAGGTTTTAGAGATTCGGTATTATCTTCGTTACATTTTGAAGAGTGAAAGCGGACTGTATAGCAGTGGCGAAGGTTCCATACAACTCGATTCCTACCGGATTCCTTTTGAAAAATGGCACAGTCAGTATTCTATGGACCAATAATATAATCGCATTAAAGATATGTACTCCGGCTTACCTCTTACCAAAATTGGCGCTTCGCTATTGCTGTATAGGCATCATGAGCTTCTTTCTTCCACTGTTGAGGGACAGGTTTCCTCTTGAGTTAGCATTACCGCTGGGCCACTGCTCACTCTAAAATCTAAATGATAAGGACAGTATTATCCTTATCATTTAGATTTTAGAGTCCTCATCTTATCACATCCAAACTTTATCTTTAACTAAAGGGTGACCCCCTAAAAAAGCCGAAAGGCACTTATTCTTCCCATCAATACGATGATTTTGTCCTGGACCATACCCAGTTACATAGATATTAAAGGGCAAAGTTCAGACATTTTCACAAGTTTAAAAAAAATACAAGTTTTAAATATTATAACTTTACTTAAATTACTTCCGTGACCCCTGTACTATTGGATGTATCTATCAGCACAATGTTTTCGAGTCCTGTAAACCGTGATTTTTCACGCCAAAAAAAAATTCGTTTCCCAGCAATATGTGGTTGACGGTTTCGTGAAGGGTCTGTTTACACCGTTTATAGAAGAGGTGACTTTACTCACCACCATAATTCAAGAAACCAACATTAGACCCACCAGAAGCTCCTATCTCCAATCCTCGTGCTGTCACGTCACAATAGCGAGTAGATGGATCCGATCAGCAACCAATCTAGGTTGTTGGTCCACGGGTAAACTGTTTACCAGCCCACCTACGCATGACATTTACCGGAACGATCTGTTTAGCTCAGTGATTTTAAATTAGAACAGAGGGTAGCAGAACCCTTTTATCGGTGTCTGTTTGTCCTTGATAGTAAAGGGTTAGAAAATTCCAAGGTATTTAAAATTAAAAGTTTGTAATTTATTATGTTTATGAGATGAGTGGAAAGTCCCCAAGGTTTAGACACTGGTCCACCTTTTGTTTTGGAACCTTTAAACGGCGACTGGTCTTTGTAGGTATTACCGGGGAGTGTAGGATTTCTACCTCACTAAAACCACCGCGGTAGTCACCATCGCCATCCGCACATGAGACCGTTTCCTCTTAGAAGACCTGCCCGGAGCCCTCTCTGTGCTACGCCTGTCGGGGCATATTCCTGGCGAGATTTTTAAAGGATCTCCCCTGAGCCTCGCTGTGCAAGTGTGCACGGCAGCATGTGGCCACTGTGCAGCCGTCTTTTCTGAATTCAGTCGGTGAGCGGCCAGAGTCCGCACTCTGAACACCCGCGATACCTATGTCCCGCCTGCTTGAAGTTATGCAGGTGGGGTTTCGGCGTGTTAGGCATGGAGGCGGTTGGATCGGCCCTGTCACGATCCTGCCCTGCAGCCTCCATCTGAACCATCACTGTCTCACAGAAGGAGGTCACCTCCCATCAGTTCTCAGACTCCGCCAGCATAGCTCCAACTTCCTTCCATCTAACTGTCATCCACATTTCGCCAGTCCAGCAATTGTACAGTACCTACTGGCCAGATACAATTTTCCTCTTGGTTCCAAATTACTTTCCTCTTTCCAAATATGTCATACCAACAAAGATTTCAATCATCCCTGCTTTTGTTTGATGTAGTGGCAATTCCGAAAACCACTGGACACCGTCACAGTATTTTTCAGAGGACAGTGACTTATACAGTGTGATTATACGTGAATGAATTCGCTCGCAAAACTAACATATTATGTACTTTGCAAAGTTTCCACTAGTATGTATGTAGTACATAGTTTTTTTATTTCAAGTAGCGTGTCTAGCAACAGTGAGCGATTGTAGTGGGTGTTTACACGTGATAAATTCAGTGTTTAGTTCTCTTGAAACGTTGATGTCTCATAACTTATTGCTATGAACTCAAGCGCGAAAAATTCATACATGATGGTTTTTAGGGTTCTGTACCAAAAGGGTGCGAACGGGACCCTATGACTAAGGCTCCGCTTTGTCTGTTCGTCCTTCCATCCATCTGTCACTGGACTGTATATTTAGGACCGTAACAGGCAGACGCTTGAAATTTTCACAGGGTGCGTGTTACTGTGGCCTCTAAAACAACAAATAGTAAAATAAGAAAAAAATTAAAGGAGTTCCCATACAAATTACTATTTTTCGGCGTTTCTTATAACGGTGGTGCAGAACCATTCGTGTGCGATTTCGACATGTAAAAGGCATGTTTTTTTATTGAAAAAAAAATGTGACTGTTAATAATTCAAAATGAGGTATGGATATCCAGATATTATACTTTTATGAGCTCATCTGAAAGTTATGAGTTCTTCGGCACGTGTTATATACGGTTTATATGTAACATATCCTCTGTAGTTTAATAACGAGACTTGTTATAATCTTACGCAGAGGTCCCACATTTCGCCAGTTTTGGTTTCCTGACTAACCCTTCCGGGATTCCAGGCGTGATGTTATGTTATGTTGTATATTCTTTGACATTTATAATACTTAGTGGGTTAAGGAATTAGCACGCTATGACGGTGACCTTTACGTGACTGAATTAAAGGAGTAGGACAAACCGCTTCACCCCTGCCAAAATAAAGTTCACAAGAGGGTGGCAAAGTTAATGGCTGTGTCATACTTTTTTGTAAAAGAATATAATACGTAATACAAGCAATTAATCATTTGTTTCCTAATTTATCAGCTGGTGAGTGTCTACTGTTTAACGTGATATTCCACAAAGACCGCGGAGTGGAACGCCTACACCATCGCCGTAAGCAAAAGTTGTACCATCTGCAGAAAAATGAAATAGAAGTGTGCCTAACTCATCATCATCAGCCTAGCCTTTTTTCAACTATGTTGGGGTCGGCTTACAGTCTAACCGGATGCAGCTGAATACCCGTATTTTACAAGAAGCGACTGCCTGTCTGACCTCCGCAACTCGTAACTGCTTAATACGACACTCCTTGGTAGGTCTGGTTGTCAGAATATTCGTATCGTGTGTTTCTGGCAATCTGTAACGACTTTCAAAGAAAGTACTAAGCAAAAAGGCCGCATCTGAAAAGGTAATTAAAAAAAAATAAACAGCGCATTAAGTTGGCTTACTATTCCCCCATCTTCTTTTCTGAGCAGGAATTCTGAAATGCGCCGTTTTACTTACGGCGGCAACAGGGTGGAAGGCACACCGAGGCACAAATGATAACCACGTATCCAGTACATCATTCTGAACACCCCACATAAAAGTTTTTCATCGTAAGGTAATTGAAAAAAAAAAAACAGCTGTTCTTGTCGGTATTGCACTTTTGTAGGAAAGGGCGTTCAGAATGAGGTACTGAATACATGGTAACCACAGATATAGATAGACCTAGATAACGCAAGTATCACGATCTGTATGAAAACCAAGCGTGCCATTTTTTGACTACCTATTATGACGTCACAAGCACTATTTAGTGATGGGAAAATCAAACCGATTCAAAGACGCCGTCGTCCTACCCCCGCCATGACGCTCACTGACGTCCGACTAGAGCTATGCTCCGATGCAGACTGAGTTCGAAATTGCCCACTTACGATTTTTGTACGTAAGCTACATAATAATATGGCACGCGAAGTAGTTGCTCTCGCGTTATCTAGGTCTATCTATATCTGTGATGGTAACCGTTTGTGCATCGGTATCCCTTCCACCCTGTATATTAGTATAGTCATCGCCATCAGCTATCGCAACAAATTCCTTTAAAAAAAACACACGCCATTTTCTCATTACGGAGACAAATTATAAAGTTATTTTAGCAACACAAATAAAGTTTATCACTATGATCCATTGTTTCGTTCTAAACGTCGTCGTAAAACAACACATAAACATAGGATTTCACAAAGGAATATAAAAGTTTAGTTTTCGTTCACATCATCGATTCTCCATTGGTTACCAAGACCTCTGAGGCTCGGTATTCTGCACTCAACTATCTATAGACCGACCGCTTTATGAGTCCTCGCGAAGGTATCAATTTAAATGGAATATTCTAAAGGTTGATCACGTATTGGTTCAATTAGTATCGTAATACCTACGTGGATTATGGTTATTTAAAAAAAAATAACCTATGGTGTAGTGTAAGGACTTTGTGGACGCTTAATGTGCCTTTGATGGGGCAAGCCGGAGGACTCATTAAAGCGGTCGGTGTATAAATAAAGTAAGGCTGATCTTAACAACAAGTATACCCTAAACATAATAGAATATTAAAGCTCCAGGTATACCTTGGCTTCAAAGTTATTAACTTAAGTACCTACCATACAAATTTAACTTCCTATATGAAACTACGATTAGTTAGCACCATTATGCAAGTTTGTAATACTTGACTGAGCTGTATCCTTACAATGTAGTGCACTCGGCTTTCTTAAGTAGGTTACCTGTGCCTGTAATAAAGGGTGTACAAGACCCTTAACGAAGCCGAAAGGCAATTGTCTTCCCCGTCATTGCGATTTTTTTTTTGTTCTAGGCCATACCTGGGAACCTTCTAGTTACGGAGATATTGGGGTTCAAAGTCCCGACTTTTCCACAAGTTTTTTTTTAATACATGTTTTTAATGTAAGATTTTTACTTTAAATACCTCCATGACCCGCTTGCTATTCAATCCATCCATCAGCACAATGTTTTGAGTGCGTTACATTGAGTCTTACCGTAAAACGTGATTTTTCACACCCAAAAAAAAAGTCGTTTCCCATCAATAATTTTTGCGTAAAGTTACTTAGTTTGATGTACATAATGCTTGGTCGACGGCTTCATGAAGGGTTTGTTTACATCCTGTATAATAGTGCACCAGAATAAATTTCATTTCGTGGGGCATTATGTTTCAAAGCTTGCCGTAGACCGTACCGCTAAAATATTCAGTTTCCACATTCAGTCGTAGTTGATCGATTTTAAGTTATACTTTTTAGAGCGTGGTCTGTTTCTCGTACCTTGGCGACTTTCACACTGCACTAGAATCTCTTTAAAAGCTACATTCTTAATTTTTTTTAATTATCGTTAATTATTGTTAATTTTTAGTTTAATACGTTCTTTTTTTTAATTTTGAAATTTTTAATTTTGATAAACACTGTTTTAAGCTTTCACGGTTTACAACTAAACTTGTACTGTCACTTACGGGATATCTTCCGTGATTGTTCATTGTTTTGAGCTCCCGATATTTCGGCGCTGTTCAATCACGGAAGATATCCCGTAAGTGACAGTACAAGTTTTAATTTTGATGTTTATTATTTTTTGTTAAATTGCTTCTCGTGGATTGAAATGATGTATTAAAATCACAATTGTAGTATTCTAAACATTTGGACGCCATAGTATGTGGCAAACATGTTTGAACCAATTTTCTTTTATGTTAGCCCACATGCACTTTTTATTATTGTATGTGTACACATGTTTGAGCAAATAAATATATCTTATCTATCTTAAAACTTCCAACTTTCGGCCGATCAACCCTTTACCAAAAAATCTATTCGCCGCAACACAAGGCCTCCCAAAAGCATCCCTATTCGAACATCAAAAGATTAAGCTGATCGTAACTGACGGATATTACTTCCTACGGATTACGAACCGTAGATCGGCAGTCCAATCAATGGATTTCAGGAATACGCTTCAGTAAGCCCAAAGCGATTTCGTGATAATGTGTGCATAAGTAAGTAGTAAACGGTTTAGTATTATAGTAGCATAATGTTTATTGTTCCGTTCAGTGAATTCACTGAGCCAATTGAATTAACGACACGGAACAACTTATTTCACTAATAAATTTTAAATCCTTGTGTATAATTATCCTATCATTCCTATTATGTAAACTCGTTATGTAATACCTCTGTAAATAAAACGTTACCTCACACTAGGAATTTCTCCAGTAGCGTGGGTGCGTTTACAAACATTTAAACTCACTTACACAAACTCGGAACAACTATCTGTAAGCCATACAAATATTTGTTCCGTGCGGGGATCGAACCTGCGTAGTGCATCAATCGCTCAGTCACTGCGCCAACCTTGCTGCTAATACATACATACTGTTTGAATTTTCATTGTCGAAAATACCATGAGAAAGTATGGGAAGATGGGGAGGAAAAGCTTGTAAAAATGATATCTCGATAACTTGATGTCTCATACTTTTTAGAGCATTAACTACTCTATAGATCTCATAATACTGCCATCACATATGTAAATAGAAGTTCCAGTAAAGCTAAATTCCGACCGATTTCACAGGGGCTAAGCTCCGAATAGGGTTGCCCAAAGTTAGACTGGAATATTCCGTTATTTACGAGTCTGGGAGTCCGAAATGGATACGGTTAAGGCAAAAGGCATGCAAAATGGGTTTTGGTGAAAAAAGAGCAAGGCTTACCTTTGACTCAAATCGATGAATGTGGACGTAGGAATTAAGTTAAATTCTTAGGCTGAGGACAAACGAGCGTAATTTTAGTCGCGTAAAGTCGCCGTGTGGTACAAACAGGACTTTAGCATGAAACCGAATGCAGCGTAAATTCCGCGACTCATTTTACGCGACTCACAGCTCAAAAAATTACGCTCGTTTGGCCTCAGCCTTAGTTACAATTCTTCGTACCTCGAATTACAGTTTGTAGTTTTAAGCGAGTGTTTAGTATTCCAAGACTTAATTTGCGTTTTAAAAAGAGCGTGTTAAACTTAATTTTCGACTTCAAAGCTACCTTTGGCAGCGCTAGCGTATTTTTCTAGTTAAAATGCCAACCCTAAGTAACCGCAAGGCCGACGAAGTTAGTTATGCCCTTTTATGTTTATAGATCGGAAAGTCAACTGTTCGTGAATCATTCGGGCCGAAACGTTATAGGCTTTAGGGCCTTTGCACACCGCGTTTTTTTATGCGCAGAAGACGCGCGTAGAACGCAATCAGGACGCTCAGCAAACACAAGACTGAAGTCACGTTGGTATCTTTGCACACGATCCTTGCATTTGTATCGCTATAAACGCGCTGATACATCGCTACAAACGCGCTGTAAACCCGCGTTTGTAGCGATGCATTGCGCAGTAAACCGTCGCCATATGGAACCACAGTATTACGATAGCGTCGCTCGAGACAACTCTGCTTACGACTGAAACGCGTTGTAAGCGCGCGTTTGGATCGATACAAACGCACGTTTAATTTGTCTTTGTAACGTGTTGATAACGCGCAGAGGACGCGCTAATAAAAAAACGCGCGTCGTCAGCGCATAAAAAAGGTGGTGTGGAAAGGCCCTTACGAGTAGATGTAGGTATGTATGTGAGTGTTTAGGAAATTGTACCTATGATTTATACTCCTTCGTGGTCTGACCTAGCCGTACTATGAATCATAGAACCATCAGCTACTAAGGTCTGGTTATGTATGACTTATGAAGTCATGATCCTTTAGAGGTAACCATTCATCAAAGAAAGGCCATAAACAAGGAGTGTTTTGTTTCTTCTTTATAAAAATGCAGACATGATTCACTTTGCTCCTTCGATACTAATTTTAGAAGTAGTTTAGCGTAAGCCCGACTTAAAATATCGAATGTCTTCGCGTGGGGGCATTAAATTTTAACATGAGCGTCTTGAAATATGCTTTGTACTTTGTAAAGACGATACTTTGTTTTGTATACCGTTTATTAGGTAAATAATTTAGGGTTAAGTTTGGATGCGCTATCGTAGCCCGATTTTCGCAATTTGTTCATTTAATCCCATTCAATGACTTTTTCTTGAAATAGTCATTCAATGGGATTAAATGAACTCGTAGGGTTGTATTGATGATTTTAATTATTTTAATTCTGTAAATACATACGTGTTTAGCGGTCGCAAATAATATTTTGGTCAACATACTGATACTGACATGCAAATTGCAAAAAAACTAAGTAAATTTGAATTTCGCGTGCTACCCTGGCGCTTCTACCTTCGGATTTCACCAATAAAACTGAACGCGGTTACCACGACTAAACGGCATTCAAGATCTTTCAGTATCAATATTTTCTAACAATACACTGCTAGCTCTTGGTCTAAATGCGTTGATCACGTTCAACTGAACTTTTATTTTATAACTGATCTAGATATTTTGTTTCTAAAAAATATCCGCACGCGAAAGTTAGATTTGTAACACGAAGGTCAAATGGCATATTATTTAAGTCCCTAATTGTGTTTTGAGCACAGATCTAGTAAGATAGCTTAAGTGCCTACATGTGTTTTAACTTTTAGTTTATTTCCCCATAGACCCTAATCTATGAGACGGCAGAAAAATATGACCGAGATTCTATAAAATAACTCACATTTCAAGTAATGGTTTTTGTATTCGTTCTTTCAAAATATAATTACATCACGTAGACAAAAAATATTTTATCGAAGTACGTAAAGGCTCACGGGAATTATATTTCATTTCAATTGCGCCATATTTACCGAAATGTATTTCCTTTGCAAACTTATTGAAGTATTTTTTTTTTCTGCTTCTTGCCAAGAGAATTAACTATGCATTATATAGAAGGACTGTTTTCCCCAAAGAGCTGGGGTACATACCAGTGGCGAAGCTTCCATAAAACTCGATTCGTACCGGCTTTCCTTTGAAAAATGGCACAGTCAGTATTCCATAGACAAAAAATATAATCATATTAAAGATTACAAAAATTGACCCTTCGCTACTGGTACATATTGTTTGAAACTTGAGACCCCACTGACTTATTGTAAAGAAAAATGTTTTGAATTGACTTGCACTTTATACTGTAGTCTGAAATGGCTAGAATATAATGCAGTGAGCAAGCGTGTACGTAAATAGTTGAACGTACTTTCTTTGCATGAGAAAAACCTTAGTCGTGCAGAAGGAATACTTCATTGGGCATGGGGCGTAAGAGTAACAGATTGACAATTTATTATTTCATAATATTACACAATACGGGTGGAGGGACACCGACGCGAAAACGGTTACCACGTATTCAGTACATCATTCTGAGCCACCCTTACATATAAATTTTTCATCAGTTATTAAAAAAAACAGCTGTTCCTTATGGACCCTGTAGGTATTGCACTTTTGTAGGAAACGGCAGATTATTTTTTTAATAACCGGTGAAAAATTTCTTGGCTGAGAATGCTGTACTGTACTGATTACCAGTAACCGTTTTCGCGTCTGTGTTCCTTGCACCCCGAATGCTGCTAAAGGTATTCTTGCAATGACTGGGAAGTTTTACGGAAATTCTTGCCAAAAAAACCTATGACACATCCCTAGACCTATATTCTGAAAGATCTCATAACGAATGGTGCCCTCAGTGTGAAAAACTGAAGTACACAATTTTATTGGCAAGTGTTTTTCCAGCTATGCTCCCCAAAATTCAAATTAATCTAAAATATTCTCGCATATAGTAATCATTTGGGAATAAAAACTCGTAATCCAAGCTCAACAACGGTCTGCGATAAAATAAACGAGTAGCCACGTCAAAATAGATTTTAAAATACAAATGTTTCATGTATGAATGAATGCATGATTTTTAACACACGTGTTGAACTTTTAACACTATCATGTCTGTCATTTGAAAGTTGATCCTGAATAATGTGCTACCATTATAGAATACATCTAAAAGTTTAATATGTCTGCAGAGTTAGTCTGTAGGTGGCAATCATGGAAAGTTTTCCACATTCATGGATAAGTCGGTATCTTACTTACTATTTTAAATGCGAAAGTTTGGATGGATGGATGGATTTATGAATGTTACTCAATCACGCCAGAACGGCTGAATAGATCTGTATGAAATTTGACACAGAGATAGGGCGTTTGTGCACTACAAGGAATTTTAGTGTCTGGCAGTCCGATTTTAACTAGTATATATATATAAATTTATGGCGTGCCATATCGGACCGTAAAAAATCGGACTGCCGGACAGTAAAATTCCTAGTAGTGCACAAACGCCCTTAGATTATAGTCTGGAACAGCACATAGGTAACTTTTTTCTCTCACATTCACATCAAAATTTTCACGCGAACGAAGTCGCGGGCAACAGCTAGTGAAAGAATATTTACATCAAGTGTGTTTTAAAATTCATCACAAAAAAGGCGTGATAATGAGAAAGATATAGTCATGTTTATTTTGTTTCTCCCCTTACAGTCTCACATCGAAACTCATCTGAATGCCACGTGACTTAGCTTCAGACGAAAAGTTTACTCAAGTAGCCTTTGTTCCAATTTACCTTGAATATCCTTTGTCCCAAACACTCACGTGCAAATACTTTATTTTTGTTTTATTGCTCAGCCAAATACCAATTAGCCACACTTCGATTCTGTTGAGCGCAGAGCCAAGAGGCTCATTGGGGACGATAAGCTGGTTGGTATCAGGCTTCACAGCCTGGCCCATCGGCGCAAAGTTGCATGTTTGTCGGTCTTTTACAGATTGTACTTCGGTGAGTGTGCTCAAGAGCTCCACGAACTCATTCCACCATCTTCTTTCTTCCATCGGGAATCCAGACGTACTGCAGGGTATCACCCAAACCTTGTCGATGTTCCACACATTCGCACGAAGCGCTTTGCTACATCATTTATTATGCGCACAGCCAAGGAGTGGAATTTCCTGCCTGCGTCGGTGTTTCCAAGTTCATATGACCCCAATCTAATTAAATCGCGAGTTAATAGGCTTCTTTTGGGTTAGCTCGTTCCATCGTCGACCTCATCTCTGTCCTCAGGACTAGATTGAGGTCAAGAGTAAGCCCAAAGAATAAAAAAAATAAAAAAAAGTTTGACACACGTTTCCAACCAAAATCCTAGTATTCGAACTATAAACTAGGTCCAACTGAAACCGAATAAACGAAAAGTTATCCAAGCTGCAAACCGAATAGAAGTTATTGATGTTGTTCTGTTTTGTAATAAAACTTACTTAGCTGTGTCCTATTTTAGTCGTGACGGTATTAAAAAGCCACTTCGTCTATCTCATTCAGGCTTGCATCCACCTGTTAACACTAATTTACATAGGTCATCGACATACGATCTTGAACCACAACTTAACGAGTCTAGAATAACGCGACTACTTTTTTTTCTCCATTTCTCCGCTTGGGTGATGGTTTTATTTTAGTTATCATTTACGAGAGTATTGTACCATCGACAAGTCGACATATGTTCGGGTAGAGAGGCGCGTGCGCCGGCGCAGGTCAGTCGACGCGGTTCGTTTGTTGCGAGCGCTTATCTGATCCATTCTGATCGATGATCGGAGCGCGACGTGTTTAGTATGTGAGATAATTGCAGCATGTGAAGCGAGGCTTTCTTGTGTTTCTATTTATGGTTTAGAAAAGTATTTTCAAAAAGAAATTAACGTTTATTATTTTTTTTGTAAAAACTGTTTTATGAAAAGAAAATCATTAATCATTATAGTGTCGAAGTTTGGCAAAAAAAAAAACAAACACTAATTAAATCGTGTAATTTCGCCGGTTATTTGGATCTCGACTCCCGCGCATGTGCCAAGCGTTCGAGGCGCATTTCTTTAGTGTCGACCGATGACACCGTGCCGTGCGTCTACCCCACAAACTTTTTTATACTTTTTGTCTAAAATACAAAGAGTTACCTTCAGTCGTATATAGATAGTTTGAAAGTGGTCTTTTTCGCCTGTACGCTCCGTGTTTTGTTTGTCAACAAGATGGAAATGTTACTGGTGCAAGATGGCCCTATCGTGATATCCTGGATTGTGTTCCTGCTCCTCATATGCAGGTGCTACTACCAGATTGGCGCGACCAGAGTCACCGGTAAGTGTTTCTGTGAAAGTAATCGGTTTTTCACGTGCCACTGTGACTCATTTACACATCGGAAACATTAGTTTTCTTTGAAAACATGATCGATGGTCACTCGGTAAAAGTAATATTGTGTAAATTGGTGTTTTTAAATGAAATATCAAGGTTTTCTTTGAAAGGCAATTACTTTGACTAGCAGGGTATTAAAGTAGTTTGCAGTTGAAATAACAATTTACATTAAAAAGTTAAATATTCTTAAGGGATTCTAGTAACTTCAGTTTTGCATTTTCATTATGAAATGGTAATGCTTTAATAAAAAATATTGCTGTAGTTAGTTTTTTACTTCATGGTATTTAATTTATAAGTGACTAGCTTATGCCCCCGGCTTCGCTCGCGTGTTCGGGAATTGCCCACAGGATCTTACTTCTGGGATAATGAGTAATCTATGTATGTATAGTACATACATAGATTTATATATAACTGATACACATGTCTCATAATTTTAATTGAAGAGTGTGTACTCCAATTTTCGAGTCAATCGACCCAGAAAATATTAAGTTTCACAGAAAATTCAACTCCCCATTCCACCCTTTGGAATTTCGAAAAACTCTTTCATAGTGGATACCTACTCTTTACAAAGAATACACCCTCCAAATTTCATTTCTCTAGGACCAGCGGTTTGGGCTGTGTGTTGATATATCAGTCAGCCAGTCAGGACATTGAATTTTTAAATTGGGGTTGATTTTGGAAAAACTGTGATACACGTTTCTCATAATTTTATCTGAAGAATATGTACACAAATTTTCAAGTCCATCGACTCCGAGACTAAAAAGTTTCTCAGAAAATTCAACACCCCATTTCACTCTCTTAAGGGTTGAATTTCGAAAAATCTTTTCTTAATACTTGTCTAAATTATAAAAAGAACCTCTGTGCAAAATTTCAGCTTTCTAGGTCGAAGGGTTTGGCCTGGGCGTTGATGAGTCAGTCACTCAGTCAGGACTTTTCTTTTTATTCATATAGATAGATCACTGATTTCTAGAAAGTACGCATCTATACACAATAAAAATAAATTAAGAAAACTGCATCAATTGAGTAACTAGTTTAATTTAATATCTACTTAAGACACCAAAGGCGTTAAAAAGTTATCTAATTATAATCAAGTTTCTTAAAGTTTTAAGACTAAACTTAAATTAACCCTAGAGACATTAATTAAAACATAATCCGTGACATTTTCAACCAACTGTGCTGCCATCTATCACGCTTTAACACCAAAACAAATTTGGCAGTTTCACCTTTCTATCTGCCCATATTTTCGTCATCTGCGGAGTTCTTTGGTAATAAATAAATCTCGCGTTTTACCATCTCTGTCCATCCTAAGTATTTCTGGCAGAAATCGCCTTTAGCGAAAGTACCATTATCAATATGGCGGTTAAGAAAAATGAAAATATTTTTTTAAGAAATCATCCTTTGTCTTACACAATGGGCTTCAGTACATACTGAAGAAGTAAAATTCCTGAACAAGAAAATAATATAACAATAATGTTATTGTTATATTTTTTCTTTGTTCAGAAAATTTCTATTAAGCATTGTAAAATAAGTAAAGAAACAATGTGTAATTCCTGTATAAGTATTTTGTATCATAAATACATAAGTTCCCACAATATTTAATAAACCAACGCGTTCCATTTCACTCGATTAATTAATCGATACCTAAACAATTCATCCATCCGTATCAATCGTATTCAAAATATAATTCGCTCCAAGAACTAAACACTAAAGGAATATCAATTGGAAACTAATCGAATAATTCGAATGTTGCATCGAATGTTAATTGAATGTGGCGCAATCGCGTGTCAACTAGACGACACGAATAAAGCGGGACATGCATATAACATCTATCGATTTATGCTTAGGAGTTAGAACACGTGGAACTTAGCTACAAGTTACAACTATCATCAGAACTAAGCAGATAGTTCTACGAATAAATCGTCTGGTGGGATGCTATATGTACGCACGACTACCAATCAAGCTATACAAAACCAGAATAAGCGGATATCTAATTGTACTGGAAATCTATACAAAGCGAGGCCATGATATATTGGAAATGTATAGCTTGATGTGTAGCGTGTACGCCTCGGCATGATTTCGGGCGGCAAAAGGAATAAGAACTTTCGGGAAAAAAACCAGCTCGGCCTAACTCAAATTTTACGGAACATGATTCAGCGCTCGTAGGCCGAATTATGTTGCTTCTGGTCGACTTTTTGTTCTACAAATATTGCCGAATCGAATGTGTGCACCACCACCAGTATACTTAGTTACGTGGTCGCTTATGATTTCAAATATCGATACCAACTGGAAATCGATATGTCTGTGTTTGTTTCACGCAAATGTGTGCTCACCGAAAATTGATTTAGCGAACTATGTTCCTTTGAAAGTTTTGTGGAATGGAAACTATTTTTGTTTAGACTCAGTCAGTATATAGGTACTACTGTACTAAGTACTAGCTAGTGTGTAATATCTGTAGGTATTGGAAATTGGGTAATCAATTTACAAACGCTTTCATGAAAAAGTTGTGTGATTTTTATTCACAAGACTTAGGTACACGACACGTTACACGTCTGTATTCTAATCGAAGTCATTAAGGTCAGGACTGGAAGGAAGATGCACGGGTTCGCGAGAAATAGAAGGAGTTGAGGGAGGCCTTTGCCCAGCAGTGGGATAGGGCAGGCTAGCAAAAATAAAAAATAGTTTTAATTATGTATTAACGGTGGTTGCACCTTACAGCAGCCTCAATTTTCCAGTGTTTAACCTTTTGAACGCCAGAGCATAAACGCACGTGCACACCATTTTGTCACATATTTGTGTCGTTTGGCGTACAGAGCACGCGCTTGCTTGTCACGTATATGTGACAATGTCAAAAGGTTAATTTTAAAATAGTGAACTTAATTTTCTATCGTGTTTCGTCTTTGTAATTTACTAGTCACTACATCACTAAACTTTCTTTAAAATAACGTTAACGTTATTTAATTTAAACATAAGCTGTGTAACCTGTGTTTACCGCTTTCTCCCATAAATTAGTGCAGAATGACGATATTAAATATCTACATATTTTACATTAATATTAATTATATATTTATATCAGCAGTGCATAACACGCGCGTATAATGTATTGTTTTATAGCAGCCATTTGGCTGACAACTGGGACGGGTTCATCGGTGCAAACATGACATACAATGAAAATAGATTAGCCACGTGATGGACTAATTATTTTAATATAACATAACGGAGTAGGCAGAGGTGTAAAGTCGTACAGTACTAACTGTAAAATTTTCTCATTCGATTTTGAACTTAATCAACAACATTTTGTGGATTAAAATCATATGGAGAAATATGACAGTTTGTGGAAACTTTTTGATGTGCTGGTGACTGTACTATGCACTTTACCATTTTGCAAATTATGTTTGACTCCCATCATCTCTTGGTAGGGGGCGAGCCAACCATAAACCCGACATGATGGCGGACTCTTCTATTATTGTGAAATTCCTAATAGGAACACCCAACCCGACCAGGCAACCGAACCCAAGACTTTGTATGCGAAAACTAGACCAACCAGGCATTTTTATTTTAAATTATGTCACGTCATAAACAATGTCTTTTCTACCCGATATTTGCCAGGAAACGGTAGAAGTAAAATTTTAATGGCGGTTTTCAAACTAACGGATATACGCGAAATATTATTATGCAACTTGTGTGAATACCAAGCTTTAACCCGGTTAGATTTCATCACATTTCGGACGCTCAATAGCAGGCGTCCTCTAGTCTTCCGTGTCAACGGATTTAATTATAAATTTACTAGCTTTAACCTACGGTTTCGCTCGCGCTTAAATCGGATATTATTCCACGAAAACGTACACACAGCGTCAGTAAGTGCTAGCTTTAAAATGTTAAAGCTTGAGGGGTTAGCACTTATTGAAGCTGTGTGTACCAACGTGACAAAACTAATTCCTTACCCATGGTCTACCCGCGTGCCGAATTTCGTCGAAATCCTTTCAGCCGTTAAGGTGTAAAAAGGTAAAAGACGGAGTTACTTTCGCATTTATAAAATTAGTTAGGGTAGATAATGAAGTTATAACTTTGAATTCATTAATTATGTTTTGGCCTAGTATCATTAGTGGTAGACAAATAAAAACCGTTCAGTCTGTCACAGTAATTAATCTAGATTAATTTGTCATGAGTCGGTGATCTGTAACATTTAATTGTTCCCTTTGTCTACATTCAGACGTGCGACAATAACGATGCTTTTAAAATAATGGTAGGTACAATTTTTGTCAAAAGTAATTTGCTAGCGAAACTCCGTAGATGTCACGAGGATCGATATCTTAAACACGATAAAACAAAAACGATTTGATTTTTTCGCTAACTTATTTAATTTTAAATTCTATAAAAGAAATATCGAAGAAACCCAGCTGCACGTCGCCTGTGCTGGTTAATTTCTCCAACTAAGCTAAATGCTATTGTTCTACTAGTCGCTTCACCACAATAGCGCAAAGACTTAAACTTCGAGCTTTTAGCTTAACTATCTTTCTATTCCCAGTTGTGTAAATAAGCCATTCAGCCAACGCAAACACTGTGCTGTTCTTTCAAGCGAAAACATCACTCCAATCCCGAAAGTTCTCGAGAGTTCTCGAACTCCTTTCGTACTTCACACTCACACAAAGACGTTTTAAAGAACAGTGCTTAGACTATCAAAAGAGTAAGTTTGTACAAGTTGTACTACGTCCAAGCAACACAGTGTAAAAATATACAGTAAATCAACTAGCCCTTTTTGTGGATTCCAACGCGAGTATTAGGATTGTCAAATTAACTTTTTGTTATGTAATATTACCCTTACAAGATTAGAATTCGTATAAACGCTTTGAATGTGTGTGTGAGTCGATTCTAACTATTGTTCCAAGTTGTAATACTGTATGTTTATTCTAATATGTCCACTGTGGTCCAGGACGCCAGACGTCTCGACGTTCCCATACTCCTGAATGTAGGTGACCTGGTTTCCGATGCCGCTGCACCCGATGCGGATTACGAAATTGCATACTTTGACGTGGCGTACTAACTTAGCTGATGCGTCTAGGTGGCTGTGGAAACTGCATGAAGAATAAGTATAGGTAGGTGACATAATATGTCGCCTGTATTCTCTACGGGTTAGGCAGAGGTAACCTTAGGTACATCCACGGACGAGGGCGAGCCTAATGTCATCAACCGGGCACACATCCACTCCGTAGCTGCTACTGAGAGATTCCTGATGGAAAAACCCAATAACACTTGGTCCGACCAAGGTATCGAACTCGGGACCTGATGCTCATAAGTCAAGTTGGCAACGTGGCAGTCTCTTGTTAAGCACTCTCCAGAAAAATGAAGGATATAACAGAAAAATAGAAAACGTACGTGATGCCCAAGGACATTTCTTTTGTGTTAACTTTTTCCTTAAATACGAAATTATTATCTCGAAAGCTTTCATTCTTGCTAAAGTAATACGGCCGTTTCATTTTGATATCACGTTGGTCTCAGCTTCAAAAAGGTTTGAGATAATCCGGCGTTTTTACACGTGGTCGTCTTGTCTCAAGGACCAACCAACAATACAATATTATAGACATTTGTTTTGTTTGTTATGTTCAGAGTAAGGGCATGTGCAGACGAGGGACTTTTTTTGTCCGCCGGTTAGAAATGACCGTTCCTGTTCATTGGTTGTTTTTTTTATATATTGGTTGACGTTGTTGCGAATTGTTCGCGGACAAATTGTCTCTCGTCTGCGCCGGCCCTAAGCAATTTAGATACACAGCATGTATCAGAATGTGTAGTCATATTTGCAGCACGGTTGGCGCAGTGGCTGAATGATTGTCTGCTGCGCTGCGTGTCGCGGGATCGATTCCCGCACGGAACAAATATTTGTATGGCCTACAGGTAGATGTTCCGGGTCTGGGTGTTTGTATATGTGAGTTTAAATGTTTGTAAACGCACCCACGATACAGGAGAAATTACTACTGGGATAGCATCTAAACAAAAATAAGGTCTGGTATAGACTATCAAACTGAACAACTTTCCCCATATGACCAACATCGCAATCCTGAAAAAAAACCCTTACGTGTGACCACACTTTTATGATAAATGCTGTATTGAAAAGGAAAAGATCTGGAACTGTATTTAGAGCTAAGTTCTTCTGCCACTTATCCTTGAAGCGTAGACGTGACCATTAGTTGCCTCAATAGTACCATGTCTCCAAAAAAGACGATATATTCTTTCCATTATATTTTTCGACACACAAAAGAAGTACACATGAAAGTGGGTAGGATTGACACACGATACAATAGTGTTATAGGAGACGGCTATGTAATGGCTGGTTGGCGCCTAATTAGGAGCCAATTGTCCGTCATTTACTCGGTAACAAGAGTGTTCGATTAATTACAGCACGTAGTTTACCTTTCAGAGGTAATTGACCGATGTGGGCTGATAGCAACATCATATTACTGATAGATAATATTGTCTTATCAGAAACGATGGATGGATTGTGTGAAAGATGGTATGGATAGAAAGGTGGGAGACATCCCCTACTGAGATGACGACTATAGACCGACCGCTTTAATGAGTCCAGTTTGATCACGTCTTGGTTCAATTAATATCGAAATACCTACGAGAATTATGGTTAGTTTAAAGCAAAAAACCGGTGGAATATTTAGGACTTTGTGGACGCTTAATGTGGCAAGGCGGAGGACTCATTAAAGCGGTCGGTCTATAATAGAGAAGTATGGAAGAAGAAGACAATAATATATTATGCTGGACCGACCACAAATATAGATGGATAAAGGCAGGAGGTAGGTCACGTCAGCCGTATGCACGATGACCTCTGGGCAAAAGTCCCCACACGATGGGTGCCGGAAGACGGACGGTCCAGAAAGACGTGGCGATACGATCTGGACGCTTACCACGAGGGCTGGTTCGGGGAGGCACGGGAAAAGAGCTCATGGGAGGAATCGGGGGAGGCCTTTGCCCAGCAATGTAACAGTAAAAGAAAGAAAGTCAGGAGAATAAAGATGAAGACAAATAGTTTCTTATCAAGAAACGATGGATGGATTATTGGAGAAATATGGAAGAAGAAGACATGCAGCGCCGACAATCAAAATCAAAGCATTTATTTCAAGTTGGCCAGTTACAGGCACTTTTGAAACAAAGACAACAATGAAATGTAGCTACAGTCCCAGTCACAAGGCTTAAAAACTGTGAAAGTACTGTAGTTGTCCATTCCCTAACGTAGATCTCTATGGAGAGAAGAACGGGCAAGCAACTCCATGGACACTTCTTTAATGTTGAGATGGTACATTATGTGAGAACGATGTAGCAAGATGTGCACGTTAAAAGTGTCAATAGAAAAACAAAAAAAAAAGCAGACGCATATGGTACTGTTATTTTAACAAAAGAATTAAAAAAATATTTAAAAAATAACCTGTTATACAGTTTGCTATGTTGTTAGTCACAATGCCAGTAAAAACTAGATTTTTCTATTCAGAAAACTAATTGGAATATGAGCGCCGCCATTCCAATAACTAAAGCTCCGGTGAATTCTGTAAAAAGCGTCTTTTGTGAGACACTACTCAGTAAATGTTGAGCACGATTCCGTACAATCCCGGTCATTTATTCTTTTATTATATTATGTAATGCTCCACAGCTTCACATTTCTTTACTATTTTCCAATTAGTGACGTAATGCCTGCCTCGATCTTTGGTCTAGTAGTTGCAAGCGCGACTGCTGAGCATGAGGTTTTGGGTTCGATTCCCAGTTCGGGTAAAGTGTTTGTTGACTTTTCCCAATAGGAATTTCTTAATGGCAGCCAGGAGTCTGCCATCATGTCGGGTTTATGGTTGGCTCGCCCCTTTTACATCAGACTCAAACATAAGTCGCGAAATTTGGGTGTACTTACTCTATACCTCTGCCTAACCCTTCGGTGATTACAGGCGTGATGTTATATTGCTCTGTACAATTTCAACCATAATTTCTTTGTTATGTGATGCTCAACAGCTTCAAATTTCTTCACTATTTTCCTGTTACTGATGTAATGTTTTATCTGTCTACCATTAATTCGTTTCACATTTAACTGATGTTCGCTATAAAATCTTTGCTCAGATCGTATTTAACCCGGCCGAGTCAATAATGTACCGTGTACTAACTACCGGTATCAAGTAGCCAAATGACTCGCTAAAAATACTGTCTGCATCCAGTACGCAATGTACTGTCACGGACAAAATATAAATCGCATGTTGTTTTTTTTTTGCACTGTTTTTTATTTTGTGCAGCACATAAAATTCGAATGTTTATTACTCTAAGGATGCGAAAAGGTACAAAAGCAAATATATGAGGTTGTTGGTTCAGTTCAAAGCACAAGCGATAACTTTTATCTTTTGCAACTAAGTATCGAAGTCCAAACATTTATTCTGAACAACTGTATCTAGTAAAGCAGTTAACCAACAGATAAAACTAGTAATTATTTTCCCTTTCTAAGTAAACAGACGTTAATAAAAACTTTTAATTGAGCTTTTATTGACCGATCCTTAAACGTGGCCTATCGGGCGCTTCAATAGAAATGTTACACGGAGCAATGGTGTTTGTTTTCCTTATTGAACCGCGGATTCTAAACAAACAAATGTTTTCGATACAAAGTTTGTACTTTATTTAAATCTTTCACGATATTCGCAGTTTTTAGAAAAACAAAAAATACGTGAAATTGGCTTTGAATTCTTGTAATTCGGTCCCGATCAAGCCATTAATGATCGCATTAGTGTTAATAGTACCTAGTGCTTTTCCAAAACAAGAACAGCCTTTGCCGACTCGTTGGAAAGTCTCTTTTCACCCTTCTTTCCATACATAGACGTCTTATTAAGCCATTATTTTCATGCCTAAAGGTTCTATAAAGATCCCACAGTTGAGGCCCAGGTCTCATCTTTGTAAGAGTGAGTGGGCTAACACATCAAGCGAGCTCAGTGTGGGATTGTATGTTTCTTTTCACAATATTTATCATAGTCTACTAATTTCAACTTCCGAGTTTCCAAAAAAGAAGCCGTGGAGGTAGAGAAGTTTTGGGCTAATAAAATATAAGGTCGTGCCAGCCACACAAAGAAGAAGATGAATTGAATGTTTTTTTATGTTACATCGTAAAACATTACGTACGCGAGTGTACGTGTTATAGCCCCACGTTGGGCTACACTAACTCTTTGCCACGTGCTCTTAATGGAAACCATTTTGAATCATCATTTAACGGATTTAATTACTCGGCTTGGGTGGCACGCGACCTGTTACTACATTCAATTAATTATTTTAACCTAAATGTTTGGCTTTAAAATAATCAATTAGCTTTTTATTGGTTTCATAAGCTGTGTCCTGATAGGATTTCGTATTGGCATAATTACAAACTTCTACACAAACTGTCAACCCCTATTTATCCGTTTTTAACCCCCGACCAAAAAGAGGGGTGTTATAAATGTGAAGGGTGTATCTGTGTCTGTCTGTGGTATCATAGCTCCTAAACGGGTGAACCGATTTTGTTTTAGTTTTTACAGCATAATTTAAAAAAAATCGTTCCTTGTTGCTCACCTTAATTGCCTGTCAGTGAACGAATGAACGAAAAGAAAAATAAGCATTAAAAGTTTTTGTAGATTACTTTTATTGAACGAATATAATTTTATTTTATTCATTGAAGAAGCTGGTTGGTACAAACGTTGATATCTGGAGAGGTTGCTTTGTATAGATGTTAGCTTAGAAAAAGTTTTACAAATGGTCCATTCAGAAAATAAACTAGCAACAATATTTCTTTTATAAATATTTTATAAACTAAATGGCCATTCGTAACTTTTTAAGGTTTGACTTATGAACAGTCTCTGTTTCTTAAGTAAACTTCTAACAAATCTCATTAAAAGTTTATTTCTAGTTGGATAGCTGCTTTTATGTGTTTAATACCAACATCAAGATCTTACCGAAATGAGTTTATTTAAACAAGTAAAGGAGATAAGTTAATGTATTTTCTTGTAATTTAAATCTTCTAAAGTTCAAAGTTTACTGTATTTTAATCGAGAAAATATTGTAACCATTAGACATTTATGAATTTGCTAAACCGCAGCTTTTCTAAACTGGTATATTTATTTACATTTAGAAACCGCGCACCTTGAACTGTTCTCTACTCACAATACAAAAATAGACCTTATGTGTTTAATAATAGTGTTCACTGAAAAGGAGTTCAACATCCGTCTTATTATTTTCCGATTAGGCAGCTGTGACGTCAGGGCCCATTGGTGCGGCCTTCGCGGCCGGTCATTGACCGCGACCGCCGCGCGGTACCGTTAGCAATGCAAATGGATCGGGATTTGTGTACTGTTGCGAGCACTAATATGTATGCACTTAGAAAAATTCGAAAATAAGTGATTTTCTAGCGAACTATTGATTTGAACTTGGATACAAAATGCCTTTGTTATAATAGTATAAGTTTACATAATATGTTTCTAACAGCATAAAATTTAGGAGAGAATAACTTTTGAAAGTTTCAACGTGTTTACGTATTAGTGTTTGTGACTGTACATTTTGTATCGATAAAATGTTACGCGATAACGATTCTGAGGTCACATTTTGTCATGAAATAACCCACTCGATAATACAAAGGTTGCTCTTAATCTGGAAAAGTTGAACGAAAGTAGGTTATCTTGCGTTTTTATTGCAATACAATGTTACCGTGAACTTTTGCGGGGTGTAGAAATTGTATTGCAAATTGTGACTTCATAAGTGCATCGTTACATAGTATCTGTTATATTTGAGGAGTGACAGAACAAAAAATGATAATTCCATAATGTCCAATTTTTCACAAAATCTCAAAAACTTTAACTTATTTGTCTTTGTAAAATTTAAAAAAATACGGGTGCTAATAAATAATGATGGGAAAAACTGAATGTAATATACATGTTTTTTTATATATTTTTTTCATATTATTGTAATTATTCTTATTAAAAAAATGGAAATATGTACGACCGGCTTTTTAAGGCAATTTAGCAAGAACTAGAATAATATTTCTTTTGCAGTATTTACTCTCCGTCTCCCTGTAATCCAACCCAAGGTTGTCTTGAAAAGATCGCTTCTAGCGATAACACCGCCCATTCTATCACCCTATGTAATATGTCTTTTCATACTTACCTGTAATATGTATCGTGTAGCTACAAAATATTTTTTTTATACGGTTTTTTATGTTTGTTGTTGTGTGGGTCAAGGTCAACCTGGGTCTACCACTTGTTAAATAAAAACTTTTTGCTTTACTAATTAAAGTCGCAGATAAATCCTTAGTTACTCTCTTGCAATTAAGACTGAAGAACATAATGAAATGAACACCACTAGAGTGTAAATAACGCTATACAAAGAACTTCTCACTTTTAATCTAAGTTGAGGAAAATAAAAAAGGAGAGCAATCTTCTTGTTTCTTTTGTGGTCGGTGTTAGATTTTTCTCCGCAGTTGTTAGTAGAGAAATTTCACTAAGCTTTTATCTGCATTCATAATATCAATATCAACAATTTAACAAAGATCAAAACAGAAGGTAAATAACCTATGTATGTAAACAACATGACTAGGCCATGTTCACGCGTATTTAACAAACACTAACAAAAACATACTAAAAATAGTAACAACGCAAAATAAATTGTAATTAAATTGACCTTCAAAAGCACGCGTTTTTGCCAATAGTACGCGATTCAATAATAAAAGTTTAACAAAAGATCGTGAAATCTATGGTAGCTATAACGTCACAGGGACTGCGCCTCGAAAGATATTTGCGTTGTCTTTGTTCATGAATTTCATGATCCTATTGTTTATTACATTTTCTTATTCACGCAAACAAACATATGAAACAATGATCAGAAATTGGACAGTGCAAACACGTAATGTATTTGTGATAGCACAGAAGTCATTTCTGATAATGTCTTTCATTTCGACAATTCGATTGTTCGACAATTTCCATACCGTAATTTATGTGGTTAATTTTTCAAGCATTATAAATTGTAATGGTGTATTACGCAATTGGGAGTGGTTATCCTCTCCATGGCGTAGTATTACAGCATCCTTAGCAATAGTAAATAATCATGTTTTTTGGGAATTAATTCCTAGCAAAAACAATCTAATTTGAATTATACTCACATAGATTTTATGACTATCTTCTCATGATTATATGAGGTTTAGTCTGGCCCGGAACCAAACGACAATAAATTACACGACAGAATAAACCTACATTTTGCACAGTTCATAATGTTCATGTTATATGAATATAGCCTTGGTTATGTTACTTGTATTTCCCGAAGGAATTTGTTGAAGGAAAATAACAAACTTAGATTTTTTCCTTTTTATTTGATATGTTTGCGGAGTAGTTATGAAATGTAATATGGATTAATGAATTGAATGACTGAGGATTTCTACAACAATTTTATTCAGATAGTGCTGGTCTTTATTCCAGGGTAGACGACAAAGGAAAGTCGAATACTAGAATATAAAGCTCATAGACAACTCCACAATATGAATAAAAAAAATTTATTATTATTTTACAGAAATACCAGACTAATTAAGAAATGCTTTGCCACTTTGCTTAATTAATTTTATAAAATGCAGAACCCCCTTAGCTGTAATAACATCATTATTAAACAAGGGGTAAAAAAATACTTGTTCCAATTTTAAGGGTTAAAAAAATGTGTAAAACAAAACGCCTTGATTGTGAAATGTACTTTACATTAAAGGTACAAGGTGCTTAATGTAAACTACAATCAACATTTAAAAGGCAATACAGAACATAAAATAATACGTATTTACGCTTTATTTAGATTAAGATTACACCGAAGTGCCGATTAAATTACTTCGTACGAGTCTTCCTGTTCCCATTCGCTTAATGACCCAGGTACCCCAGGTTCGATCACGTACTGGCGACTAAACTTGTTTGAGATTTCATTACCAGGAATCAGGATGTAGTGGAGGTACTTTGGTAGGTAGGTAGATACAATTATCGACAGTCGTGATGGGATCGTGTATGAATGCATAAAGTTGCAGTTATAATCACGACTGGCTTCCTTGTTGAAGTAGTTTTTTTGTGACTGAAGATGTGGTGCTTATATTTGCCTAGTTATGTTTTTTTATTAAATGTCAATGCAGGTATCTTGTAAAAATAACCGTGACGTCATGGTTGCAAAACTTGCAAACATTTGCCCCTAATTACGTTCTTACATCTGCTTTAGCTTTTAGTGAAATGCATAGCTTCAGACGTTAAGTTATAAATATTTTACACTTTTTAATAAGTTAAACCTAAGTTCGTGGTTAATGGTTATCCTTATACTTACTTAATATTATAAATGCGAAAGTAAGTTTGTTTGTTATCTTTTTATGCCTAAATCATTGAACCGAACATCCAGAAATTTTGCATATACGTTGTCAGGTGTACTGAAACTGACATAGGGTACCTTTCATCCCGAAAAAAAGTACTATTCCCGAGGAAAACAATAAAAACGTTCTTATGATAATAGATGGCGCCACGTGTCTTTGGAATCATGATTTAATTATATTATTATAGAATTGATTGTCAAATTCTAAATTTACAAAAGCAAAGCTAAGCAAAGGCAAAAGCTAGTATTTAAATATTTTGCTTTCGAAAAAGTCGTCGTACTAAAAAAGTATTTACTTATCTATCTGTCATTAACGTCTCCAAAACGTTCCCCAACCTATAAAAATTAAATTGCATAACTAAAACCCAGTTCGTCAGTTATGTAGGAAACGGGAGCATATCAAACGCCCCATTTATACCGCCCGTTTAAATTAAAGGATTATTCTTGTCGCAGACCGACTATATTTCAGTCTGCTGCAGGCAAATTGTGTTACTGAAACTTATATATGATATTAGTTTATGCCCGCGGCTTCGCCCGCGCGGAGTTCGATAATTGTCACACGGGATCATACTACCGGGATAAAAGTATCCCATGTTGTTAGCTCAGGTTATAAACTATCTGTGTGCTAAATTTCATACAAATCCGTTTAGTAGTTTTTGCGTCTTCTTCGTGTTGATGTTTCCCACTATTATTTAATTAAATATGTTGCGACTAGAACTCAGCCACATCGACGGCGTTGGTAGTGGCTTCGGGCAGGTACCTTAAAGTGCAGTTGGGAGTTGCACAAAGAGCAGAAGACTCCGCAGTCGCACTCAGCTTTATCGGAATACCCCCGCCAGACCAAGTTGTACCTGCAGAGCCCCACCTGGCTTCGAAGTTGGTTTAGAGTCTTCCAGGTGGGCCATGGCAGTTACTCGTGAGCCGGAGGGGGATGTCTGAGGAGCCACAACTTGAAATAGTAACAAACATCCATCCATCCATCTACACAAACTTTTGCATTTATAAAATTAAGTAGGTTAGGATTGTGTTGTCTGTCTCACCCCCTTTGCTGCAAGTGTGAATGTTTTAAATTGCCACCTGTCTGGACTGATGTACTGACGCGTGGAAGTGGCTAAGTAAATTCGGTCTGCATTTAGAGCTGGAATCCGCGATACTTTTACGTTTTACTAGATAGATACAGGCTGCTTTTCAGTGGTGTTTCAGTCAATATAAACACGATAGCAATGAAATGATGACCTGGTTAAAGTCAGAGGGATCTGCTGAATATCAAAAGCACAAGGGCTGGTCTTTGTGAGGATGCCTAGGGGAGGCCATTGTCAAGCAATGTACGCCTGTATGTCAATGATGTAAAACGATATAATCTGGTTCCGATAGCTTTAGGTCTGCAAGCCTTTAAACTCCTTATTAAAGCGAATAGCAACATGTCACGTTCAAGTCACTTTGAGACATTCTTCCGAGGATTTACGCTCATTAAGAATTGTGACGTAACTAACCTAAATTGTTCCAGAAGTTGCTTAGAGCCGGCAAGAGGCGCCATCTTAATAAATCAACGTAAATGTCCCGCGATATTTAAGATAACTTAAAAACTTTGTCCCTAAGCCCACCAATTAATTTGAAACTCTTTAATTATTAAGTTTACATAAGTGCCTCGTTGCTTTAGTGGTCGCAAGTGTTAATGGGTTTTCCCTCAGAAAAACCTCAGTAGCAGCCGGGTGTCAGGACCTCAGGACTAGTGACCGGTTGATGGCAAAAGGCTTGCCCCACTTACATAGCACGAGACTTAAACATAACTGGCCAAATGAGGATGTACACACGGCGGCACATGAAGCTGTAAATTTCCAGTATAACATGCCCTCGCTTTGTATAGATTTCCTATACAATGAGAGATCAGCATAAACTGGTTTTGTATAGCTTGATTGGCCGTCGTGCGTACTATACGGGGTGGAAGGGACTCCGACGCGAAAACGGATACTACGTATTCAGTACATCATTCTGATTCCCCCCTACATAGAAATTTTTTCATCGGTTATTATTATTATTGTCTCTGATTATTTTGATACTAACATTATTTTTAAGTGTACTTACTAACTCAAATATGGATCGTTGTGTCTGATGCAAATAAATAAATAAAAAAATTATACAAAAATCAACTGTTTCCTATAAAAGTGCATATACCTACACGGTCAAAATGTATGGCACAGCTTTCACGAATTTCAAGCGTGTTCAGTGTTCAGTTACTACGTCGTCGGTGAAGTAGGTAGATATTTCACTTATAGTTTTACTAGGTGTGCCCGGCATGCGTTGCAATGCACCTCTTACCCAACCTACCCTACCAACCTACCCTAGCGGTGTGAAATATAGTTTAAAACCTATTCTCATACCTACCAAATATACATACAAAAATTCATCAAAATCATTCGCGCCGTTTCGGAGGAGTGCGACCACTAACATCGTGACACGAGACTATATATGTATAAGATTTTAAAGTACTTTCTAATTAAAGTTTCAATTGATTTATGAAGACAATGTAGCATGCCAACCTTGTTTGGTTCAAACTAAAGGGGTTGGCCAACTACGTATAAATAATGTTGCAGACTTTATGCGGTCTTCTAAATAAGAATTCGCGAATATTTATAGTTATAAGTAAATGCAAAAGGATTTCTGGTAACCCCCTTTTTAAACAAACACCGAACTTTTATCATGATTTCGTATTTCTAAAACAAAAATTTTATGTGATACTAACTATACATGGTGTAACGGAAAGGGTATAGTCATATGAAAGGATATGATGCAGACCATCAAACTGAACAACTTCCTCCATGGGTCCAATACCGTAAATGCGAAAAAAATATCAGCTGTCCCATACATTTGGGTCGAGTAGGTATTGAAATTTGGAACAGCTACTTAATACCCTTTCTGTTACACCCTGTATAACTATACATATACACGTTGCTCCAGTTATAGGTGTTAACTTTCAATTTCAAGTTTAAAATAATGACTGGCTGTAAATAATTAGGCTGATCTATAATTATCGAGCCTGTTCAATTAGTCCTTTTACTTAGACACAAGAAAATATCTATTCGTAGGAAAATTCCGTCCCAAAATACTGATAATTTGAGGCTTCTTGAGAAAACTGGAATTTCACTAACAATCCAACGTAACATGACGGCAACCTTCTCATTTATTTACGTTCCTAACTACTCAGTCATTACTGAGGGGAATTGTAGGTACATTTATATTAAGCTGAAGTCTAACCTGCCTTAGGCCTTTTGAAATACTCCGAACAAACAGACTTCTAACCTTTATTTTAGAGCTAGAGATATTTTTAAAAAAACTTTAAAGTCAAATTTTCAGTCGTCGCCAATCAAGCAATTAATAAATTATGGGTATGCGAAATGTTCGTTACTCATTGGCGCCAGAACGGCTGAACGAATCTGAATGAAATTTTAGCACAGAGATAGATTATAGTCTGAAATAGCAGATAGGCTATCCCGGTATTACAATTATCAAACTCCACGCAATTATGTTATATTGCCATTAGAAATACGTACTAGGGTAGACCGATTTGTCTGCTCATAAACACCCACCCGCAATAACTTCAGTTTATCCGTGATCATGGTGCTTGCAACAGCGCCGAAATATCGGGAACTCATCAAAAACAGTAGACATGGTAAATATCCCGTTTCTAGTCTAAATAATAATGTTAGTGGCCATGATAGTTTAAAATCTTATAGAAATACGTATGTTGGCCAAATCACAACAGAATCGGTTCAAAATTGTAAATTATTTTTTTGTTGACTTTATTTTTCTATTTTATATGGGATCAACTTCGATGTACATACCTATACCCTCCCCAACAAAAAAAAGAATCGTTAAAATCGGACCATTCTGTAGAAAAGTATGCGTGGTCATACATAAAAAAAACATACGTGTATGAGAACCTCCTTTTGTTTTCGTCGGTTCAAAAAATAACAGGATGTTTCATTTCAATAAACGAAGAAATAGTTCAAACACACGCGGAAAAGAAAGACAGCAAAAAAAATAAACTGCCACAACCATTATTTATGTAACAATGAAAATGTTAGCGAAGACTGGAATAATAAAATCCAGCAAAAGAACGTGATGGGGTTATTTTAATTAATGGAACTCCCGGAGTTAGTGTTAGAGGGAAGTTGCATCCGTAAGACATGTCTTTGAGTCTAGACTGAAAGCATTGGCTAATGGCTTTTCCCCTTTAAGTTAATATTTAATTAATCTAGAAATTCCGACTACTTCCTCAGTACGGAAATTAGTTGTCGCTTCTCATGGCATTTCTAGATTATACGCAAAGGTAAAAAGCTTCCGTAGCTTGGGTCCCATGTGTAGTCTACTAAAGGTTTTTTACTTTAATTTTTATGCTTCAGCCGTGTTAAAAAATTCTAGATCAAAGAATATTTTAATTTCATTTTTCAGGTTGCTAAATGTCTTGTTCTATTTTTAGGAATAAAGGAATGAAGGAATTCCGTCACTAATTGTTCATGAAACACACAATTTGGCTGGTCTAATTAAAATTTGTGTAGGTACAATGGCCGCGGCATTTTCATCCACTAACGAGAAATTCGAAACATTTCCAATATAAAAAATTGTATCGAAAAGTTTCATAGAGGGCTGAAACAGAATTTCATATCTACTTTGAAAATAAAAGCATAAAAATTTAACGGTTTGCTATGGGATATTGCGTGTCCCATTACTTATGGGTAACGAGAATGACAGACAAATAAAATCAACGGAATGATGAATAACATTGATCACACATATTTTACGTTTGAATATAAAATACGTAGCAAATGAATTATTATGTACTTCAAAGCAAACTATTCAGAATAGCAATGCAGGTGTAATAGGGCTGCATTTTAATGAGCCATTAGGCATTGTTAATATTTAACTTTCAGCTGCTTATCGATTTTAATTTTTATTATTTGAAAGTCTACACCAGTCTGGCACTTAATCTGCCATTTGTACTAGAGGGTTAATTGTTTAACTCATAATGTTATTACTCTATCAAGTGTGGGAGAATGCAAAAAAAAAGAATCGAAAATTAGGAACACGAGGACAGAAAGAACATTCGAGACTCACGCATGTTCTAGATCTCAAGATTGACTGTTGATGGCAACACATAAAAACACTCACCCTATTCAAAAATAAATTGTCTGTTATAGACTCCTAGATAAGAGAAATAGGCCGCTAGGTAATAGGTCACGTGGAATAAACAACAAGCCAAAACAATTTACCTCAAATAACACGAAACATGTTTGCCCATTTCAGATACAAACTGCGCAACGGCTGTCTATTGTTTGCCAATAACTAACAAGGTCCATGTTTTAGGATGGGACATGACTGTAAACAATGTTATCTTGGCCACGTGCTATTTTTAGCTCACTATAGATAATATCACGGCCGTCTTCGGCTTTCTACGTATTATATTCGACGAAAGTGTTAAGGGGCGGGCCTCATTCGGCTTTGTGCTCCCCATCAGATTGGACGCGCCTTCAAAGCTTTCTTGCTGAAATAATTGGTCAGAGTTGAAGGTCGGATCGGATAACATCTCGATGTAAACCGTTCCTATTCCACACTGTAATTTACGAGTATTTCTGCTGTCCGATTTGTTCGTCCCGTGTCAGTATTATTCAAGGCCTTGACTAATCCTTCTATCTGATCCATTTTCTCATTATCACCCGCTCATAAAGCTCAAATGTACAACTGTAAATTCTATTGGTATTTCCATTATTACGAGTAGGGCTAATAAATTGCCCCTAGGTTGAATTGCGTCTACGGTCGAGTGCGGCGGTTCTATTACGAAGCAACAGAGCGGTTGTGCATTCTGCATTGCCCGCGCCCTTGGGCTACGAACTAGGAATCATGTCCATAATGGCCTTGGTAACTATTATAATTTACGCTGTTTCCAACCCTGGAAACTTCTGCACACTTAAGCCTAGTATTCTCTCTCTGGAGAGCGGCCCGGGGCCATTCCTTTGTTTATCTAACTTCCTGAGATGCTAATGGATATACATTTCGCGGCCAAAAATGCAGACTAATATCTCAGAAAAGTTTTGTTTTAATCTCGCAAGTGGGAAGCTGAGTGCACCCAAGCAGAAAATATGCACTCTCAAAAGCTCTGGCTAATTTATAAGGACCTTGAGTATGATCAAATTGTATATTACGAACAAGATCTCGTCGCTTTTATTCTTTCTAAGGCCGTTTCAAACTTTCTCCTGTAAATACGGTAGTCCTTTTTTGCGTCCTCAGTAATTATGTTTAACGATCTAAACGAGCGCACCCGTTGACATAGTTACAGCATCTGGCAGAACTGGATGCTGCTCACCTCGTTACGACGTTGTCACATTTTGATTTTATTGTGTTCGCCTTGTGGAAATCGAATTCGCATTGCAGTAGTGCATTGTCGATAATGGGGACAAGTACGAACACAAACCGTGGTATACATGTACAAAGACTTGAAAATATATCCATACATTCTATGAAGACTGAATTTTTTGCCATAATACTGATGTATGAAAGGATGTGAATGTTCGATGTTATCCCACGTCACGTCTGATACCGCATCAATTAACTGTCGCCGAGTCGTACCTCTTGGTCGCACCTGATGGCTTTGCACTCCAACGACACGAGTCCGCCGAGCCAGTAGTCAGCCGACCGCGTTCGGAGTCGCACGCCCTTCGTCCTCGGGCGCGTCATTGTAAACGCGACCCTTAATCTTTTAAAAATATTTTTAGTTCACGGAAATCGCGTGTCGTCCACGAATTTCAGTGTTGTTCCAATTCGAGAGTGCACAAAGGAAGTTTATTCTACTTGAGAGTCGAACGTTTTGTACGTCGATGGGATGTAGTGTTTACAGTAATACCATAAGGTGAGTTTGTTGATATGTACGTCGATCAGCTGTGAAACATAGTACGGCTTTCGAGTGTGTTTATGATACTGTCATATTTGAGCCGCTGATATTCAAACATTTGATGAGGTTAAAGTGTTTTTAGTGAGTTGAGGTTGTTAACTGGTTCAGTTACACGTGTGTTTTGAATGCCTTTCGAGTGTGTGACGTGTTTACTCAGTAAAAACAGGAAGTTATTGCAGACGAACGTTATCTTACGTCAGTTAGTACATAAGTTACGACTTAGTTGAAGTGTATCGGTGGGATTGTTGGTTGTAAATTGTAATTAAAGTAACTGAACGGGTAAGGGCTTGAATACACTTTCGTAATTAACAGTTACATGTTATCTGTACCTCTTTCTTCATTATCTTGTTATAATATTATCATAATTTTCATTATGTTTATTTATATTGTATAAGTGTAGTCCATGCCTATTTTAATTGCTGCAGTCATGCGCTGAAGTATTTTGTTATTGTTAGTGTATTCTTTTACAAACAATCGAATACAGTGTCGCGTGCTTCGGTTGCTTACGAATCCAAAGAATTGAACAATGTTGTTATTTCAATAATATTTACATTACCTATCAACGTTCTTTGTGACAAATTTTAATATTGAATTAAACTTTTCTCAGAATATCTTGAACTGTGATATTTCTCCTAGTTTAGATCGGTCGTAGTGTTTATCTCATATCTCCTATCTTCAATTGATATCAGCAGCTGATAAATCCAATCACCTACGTACGGTCACGCACATTCTCACACAAGTATCGTAACTGTATTATTGGATTATATCATAGCCTTATTAAGGAACTTATAATGACCGCGGAAGTGGTTTTGAAAGGGAGATGCTGTCGATTGGGATTCTGATCTCGTTAAGAACAATGTCGGTGTATGGTTTTCTCACGTTAGACTATGATTGAACCGATAACCTATAACTTTAGTTATGTATGGTTTAACTGGTTGTGGGTTCGTTAAACACTCTTTTTATTTTTATTATTTGTGGCATCGCTTCGTTGCACAGCCGGTTGAATCGACTAAACCCGTTTGTTAAATTGTTTGAGTCTATTTTTAAGCGGCTGAATTTTTGTTAAGTAATGTGAAATGTAGGTTTTTGTTATAACCAAGTCATCATCATCTTGCCTAGCCTTTTCTCAACTATGTTGGGGTCGGCTTCCAATCTAACCGGATGCAGCTGAATACCAGTATTTTACATGAAGCGACTGCCTATCTGACTTCCACAACCCAGTCAGTACTGGGTAATACGATACCCCTTTGTAAGACTGGTTGTCATACTTTTTTTTGGGCAACTGACTTCCTAACGACTGTCAAAGATCTATAAATGACACCCGGGACCAACGGCTTAACGTGCTTTCCGAGGCACGGAGGAAACTCGGTATGTAATGGGTGGTCACCCATCCACAGACCAACCTAGGCAAGCACGACTTAACCTAAAGATCGACCCGAGCGGCTGTTGTTATTTAGCCACAAATTCCTTTTGTTATAACCAAGTAATTACTTAATTATTTGCACGATATAGTTTACAGTAGCTTTTTCGTACGTACACGTGTATATCAGGTAAAATTCATATTCCTCCGCAATAGTCAAATGATATTTGATATTTCCCTAAACTACATAAAGCCATTCAAGATACGGTATCTTCCATATTTCAATCAAAATATTGCGGAATCGTATAAAAGGTTGAGTGTACGAAAAATATGATATGCCGCTAGTCCCAACATCTGTATTTTGCTAAAACGTCGGTAAGAGTGCGATATACATGATACCTACGCTATAGATACGAGTATGGGATTAGAATTTATTTATAAAGCGTGTATCTTTTCATATTTTTTCTCTGATGGATTGGCTTCGGAAGATATTGATATAGGTATGATGCAAGCTTGGGGTTAAGGGATGACCACTTGAGGTTAATTTAAAATTGAATATAATATTAATATAATATAAGAGCAGCCACATACAGGTTCGAATCGGCACGAATATATGTTGAAATAATATCTTCGTGTTAAAAGCCTTTCGGCTAAAAGCACGAATTGAACCGACTCGAAAATGGTTTTGGTAGAATAGAAAGCTAATAAATAGAGTTTGCCGGTCGGAATGAGCCGAATGACAACCCAATTTGAAAATTGCTGTGTAGTCACAAACAACTATTCAATCTCCTCATAAAATTCTATGCAGACACTGAGCTTGAAAAATGAATTTCCAAATAGTGTTGAAAACTGCACCGAAATTCACCTTTTAACGAGTTTGCACCTTAGTTTTAGTCTGAATTCAAACTCCCAGTTCACTTTGTAGTTTTCCTCTCGTCTCCAGCTTCAAATAAAACTTTAGATTATAATAGTGGTTTCTACGAAGAAGTCATGCCGGGGAATAGTTATTAGATTATGTGGGTAGCGTTTCAAATGGCAAACCAGGAATTCCTGTTATCGTTTCCAATTGGATTGATAACGGAATTTATTAGATAAAGTTGTTTGAGAAGGCACTAGGTTTTAAATTGCAATTTTATGGCGTAGTTTACGGTGTGTGTAGTTTATTTGTTGCCTATTTTCTCAGTAATAATGACGTTGGTTATTATGATACGAGTACCAAGTCTTACCTAGGACTAACTGGGTTGTGGAGGTCAGATAGGCAGTCGCTCCATGTAAAATACTGGTATTCAGCTGCAGCTGGTTAGACTGGAAGCCGACCCTAACATAGTTCGGAAAAGGCTTGGCAAATGATTATGATACGAGTACATGTTGAGTGAGAAAACGTGGCAATACTTATGAGATAGGAGTGTGAGGAATTTAGTGACTAAGATATTTTTCATGAATGAAAGAAGCGATAAATGCGGTAATATTGACTCAAACCCAATTGCTAAGAAAGCCTCCGTATGGCCGAAAAATGCGTAAACAATCACAACATGTTTGAACTTATACACGTCTGTCCAATTAATCAAAAGATAATTATATCAACCGATATAACATAATTACTACTGATTGATTCGATTAAGACACTAGCTCGTAATTTATGTTATAACTTACTTAACTCTAAAAGCAATCTACAGAATTCTTACAAAAAATTGCGAAAATGCAATTGCATAGTTACACAAAGCATTCCTTTGCAGCTGTTGGTTTAGGTGTAAATCAGAGATAAATTAACAAAACGAGCGTCTGCATCGCACGGAAATCCATATTCGAATAAACATTTATAAGAGGAAGTTAGAGTTGCCATGTTATAAATTCCCCGCGTATTTTTATTTAATTTAAGACAACATTAACATCTCTCGACGTTAAAAGATAAAAGCGTCTGTCGGATGCATTCTTGTGGATTTATCTATAACAGAACGAAATAGAGAAAACTTTAGATTTCTTTGTCCCATTTGAAATGCTTCGTTTTCGGTAGATTGATGTTAATTAATTTTATTTGCTTAACAATTTAGTGCTTCGTTTCATTTGTAGGCTCGAATATAATGTTGCCATAACATTGCTTTTATGACTTTCGAAATAGTGTCGTTTAATTTGATGTGTTGCCATTAAATAAATTGCATGCGTATTTATTAATAACATGTCACTGAAATTAAAACTGAAATAATATAAAAGAGACAGGAATTTTTATTGGTAAATCTCACTGGCAACTATACAGTAAATAAAATGTAATTTTTAAATACATTTTTCAAAATGAATTTTAGATTAATCTTCAACCTGAAGATTCGAATTTTTTTTTTTTTTTTTCAATATCTTAATATCAAACATCAATTAAGGACTCCCTAATATAAAAACAAAGTAAATGTCAAATCTGTAAATGCTGTATACATACATATATTTTCATAAAGTAAATTCGAAATATTCTACCAACTCAAAATTGTGTGTAGGCTGGCAATATAGTCATTACTAAGTTACGGTCTAAGTATTATTATTTTACATCTTTGTTTTCCAGTAGAAATCCATAAAACACGTAGGAAGGTAGGTCAGGTAGAATCAAATTACCTACCTACCTTCAATAATTATTTAAATTACCTATGTACATAATAAGTACCTACTTAAAGAATTTTCCACCGCGGGTTTTTTTATGAAACATAGTATTTTGGTTATTTATTGTTGTAGCAAGCCATTATTATATGAGTTTTTTTAAGTAGAATGTAGATTTTCTCACCGAAGATATTTTCATAAAATCAACATCAGCCTAGCTTTTTCCCAACTATGTTGGGGTTGGCTTCCAGTCTAACCGGATGCAGCTGAATACCAGTATTTTACATGGAGCGACTGCCTATCTGACTTCTACAACCCAGTTAGTACTGGGTAATACGATACTGTTTGTCACATTTTTTGGGCCATTGACTACTTAACGACTGTCTAAGATCTACAAATGGCACCCGGGACCAACAGCTTAACCTACTTTCCGAGGCACGGCGGAAACTCGGTATGTAATGGGTGGTCACCCATCCACAGACCAACCTAGGCAAGCACGGCTTAACCTAAAGATCGACCCGAGTGTGTTATAATTTAGCCACGAGCTCATACATATATAATACAATTTTCGTACAACGATTTACCCAACTCGCACAAAGTTGATTCGCTAAACAAGCAGTCAAGACTTAAAACCGTTCATTAAAACTTCCATCGCTCTCTGAACTGTCGTCAGATATTTAATAACGATCCGTTTAATTATAAACGCTTAATTATACGACATCATCATCAGCATTCTGCTGCCCTTATCGCAATTTATTTGGGGTCGGCGCTGCATGTCTTCTTTTTCTATATTTCTCTTGTAGACGACAACTCATAATTCACCTCTCATCCATCATACATCGTTTCTTTGGTCTTCCATCGCTTACTTATAAAACACTTTAGTTTTTCTGCCTCGTTGGTGGACTGCTGAACATGAGCATGAGCATCCTGCATGCTGGGCATGAGTTCGATTCCCAGGTCGGGCAGTGTTATTGGGTTTTTCCATTAGAATTTTTTCAGTACACGGAGTCTAGATTTCTGCCCGGTTGATGGCATTAGGCTCGTCCTCTATTACATGGGATGTTATGTTAATTTAGTTTAATCACGGCACCTTATGACCCTATCTTGGTACAAAGGAAGCTCAAGTCTAATGCGGTAGGTTATGGTTGGTCACTAAATAATTAATGAAGCGTAACCTTGATTATGCAGCTAAGTGCACGTTGTACAGAATAGTGGAGCGAGGGCGGGTCAGTATACGGGGAGCTGGCTAGACTTTATTACTGTTGTGTTAAATCATTTATTAAAATACTTATGCGAGCTGACTAAAATATTGATAGACTGTAAATAAATAAATTCCATCCCATTGCCTACCACGAATATAGTTATGGACTCTGAAATTTTGCCATGCCTCACCTACGGCTGCCAAACTTGGACGATCGACCTCAAAACCAGAAACAAAACCCAGAGCACTCAAAGAAGAATGGAGAGAAGTTATCTGGGTTTTAAATTAAAAGACAGAGTGAAAAATATAGACATCTGCAAAAAAACCAGCATAACAGACGTACTAACTTTTTGGCGGATATATAACAGGACTGTACAAGTCAGGACAGATGGTAACTCTAGTCGAGCTGTGAGCTGTCTCCTTTATGACAGTGACAACGCCTTAGGTAATAGTCGGTGAGCTCGGCTAACAATTAACTCGGAGGAAATATATTTCAAAGACAGGCAAAAAATAAATATAACACTCACAAATGGCCAACAGACAAAAATCAGACATGGGTATTACACTTCTAAAAGAATAGATACCAAATTGTCCTCGAAATTTTAAAAGTTCTAACGAAAAACCGCCATTTGCATATTTAATCTTTCTTTCGGTTGGTAGGTTTCTATTTATTTAGCTTTTCAGAATTACAAAATAAATTTCAAAATTCGAAACATGCGGATATATGGCAGGGCTCAACTAAGTCCGGACAGAAGACCAAAAGGCTGTACAAGTCAGGACAGATGGTAACTCTTAGTTGAGCTGTGAGCTATCTCCTTTATGACAGTGACAACGCCTTAGGTAATAGTTGGAGAGCTCGGCGAACGATTAACTCGGAGAAAATATATTTCAAGGACAGACAAAAAATAAATATAACACTCACAAATGGCCAGCAGACAAATACCAGACATATTACACTTCTAAAAGACGAGATACCAAATCGTCTTCGTAATTTTATCTCTCGATATCTGCGAGTTCAATGCATGTCTTTACGGCCACCGGTCCTCTAATACCGATGAGAAAACTTTCCAGACGTACTTATTCCTTTTCGCTCAAACGGAACCTTTCTGGAGAAAGTACGTGTGTGACTTTATTTAAAGGATTTTTGGTCTTGTTTTCTTTACATATATGTTACGATATGGGTCTAGTCTTATCAAGGGGTTTTGTGTTACTTGGGTTGTCTAGGGCAGTTTGTTTCAAAATATAGAATATTTCTTCTTTATCGTGTGGTTAATCTGGTGTCAAAGTTTTTATGCTGCTCATGGGCCTCTGACTTGACTTTACATGTCATCAAGAAATATCTCTCAGGCATGCTGGTTTTCACACGTTGTTTTCCTTCACCGAAGCAAGTGATAATCAGAGGTGCGTGTTTTGGGTTCGAACTCGAGATCCTTGACTTGGCAGTCCGACGGTCACACCTCTTGACGATTACTGCTATTATTATTGATAGAATACTGATACTCAGCTGCATCTAGTTAGACTGGAAGCCGAAAATGCCATATAGTCTATAGATGAAGATGATTACTTGACACTATATGAGATTCAGTAAAGGCAACTCGATCACACGGAGTCGCGATGAACTTGTGTAGTAATATTTATTTATTTAAACGTTTCGTACACAAAAAAGAACGCGCAAAGGCGTGACTGATCTGTCATCTCTTTGCCTTATTTTCAAAAATTACCCACGATACAGGAGAAATCCCTAGTGTGGGGCAACGTATTTAATTTTTTTTTAAAACCGAATCTTGGACACTAATTTTTTTTCGCGCCTTTTTTCGGTACTCACTTATATTGCCGTGTGTGTGTATAATCCGCTGAACCTAGGTAATTTGGTTGCACCACGGTCACACCACTAAGTAGTTTCACCACAATAGTTCAATAGGTCAAGAAAGATTAAAACAGACCTCTTGATAGCCAGTTAACACATTAAGCTGTGGTCGGTGGTCGGGAACAGACGTTCGTTATTACACACTACTCGTTCACTGACGGTCGACCACTTTTCGACCTTATTACTTAGGACATAAGGGTGAAAGTGGCAGGCCTTCAGTGAACTCGGTTGTACCTGTATCTTCGTACTAGCTTGTTCTTGCTGCTTCGCCCGCGTTGATGACGGAAATTATCACACGAGTACTAGTATCCGAGATATAAATTTCAATTAATCGAACCTAGGTCATGGTCTATCTGTGTGCCTTATATCGAATTATGTACAGCCGTTAAGACATCAAAATACAGTTGGACAGTATTACTTTCACATTTATAATAATATAATGCAATGTTATGATAAATAAAAAGAGGTTGCACATATTGTTGCAGACAAATTCAGACAACTGTCGTAATTTAAGTACTTCAAGCTATCTCTTTCTGTATCATACGTTCCGTATTTTCTATCGCAGTCGTAACAACGCAACGATATTGAACGCCGCTCAGTATGAACGTAGCGAACCTATCTTCTTTATAATATCATTGGTAGTATGGATAAGAAAATAATAAAATATGTTATGTAAAATCTGTAAAGATTATAGGACGGTAATCTAAATTTCTCACACTTTAATTCACGTAATAGCAAAATTTAATTCTGGGTCCTTCTACATTGTTATCTAGATAAAATGTTTACCATTTCGTAAGTGTATTAAAATGTAACCAAATAAACGACGCACGAGTACTGTTAGTACGAGGACTACCTACATAATGTTGTGTTTGTCTATGAAACTAGAGTAAACAGATATTACTTTGTCCTTGATATTTTGTTTGTACAACTTAGGTAGGTACATATATTAATTAATACGCATATATTAATTAAAACAACGAATTTCAATTTGGTATAATGCGGATACAGCTACGGTTTCAATTTTCAAATTTGAAAGTGCCTAACGAAAAGCTGGACGTTCCTATTTTGTATGTTAATCTTACAGTAATCAATTGATGTTATTTTCAAAAATAATTTGTGTGAAAAAAAAAAGCCACTAAAAAAACCGACTACTGAAAAATCACGCTCTAATTAAATTCTGGGTTTACAAGGTAAAATCGACTCCTCCTATTGCTGAAGTCGGTTAAAATGTAGCCTATGTTACCCGGGCCATAATAACGAATCGATTGATTCTTACTCATCAAAATCGGATGAATAGTTTAGGTGCTACGGAGGAACATGCGTAAATACAAACATACATAGGCTGCCAGAATCTAAACCCTTCCTTTTGGCTTCGCCGTAGTCCGGTAAAAAAGAAAAAGTTATTGCTGGAAAACAAAGATTCTTTTTTCGAAAAATTCTGACAAAATGACAAGGGAAAAGGGGGCCCAAAAAGTTGGTCAGGTGCGACCCAGTCCGGACGTTTGGTTGTTCAGTTCACCCTAGATAGAACGTACTTTACTCCACTTCAACAATAATACCTTCAAGTTAAAAAAATGTTGAAATCTACTTCGGTAAAACTAAATTCAAGATGACAAGCGTTATCTTGCGCTAAAATAAGATGATAGCTGTTGTCCTTCAAAAACCATTAACAAATTCCAACTTGACATACATCAAGTGATAAGCTAAAAACACCTTGAACACCAAAACGAACACAAATACATTTCTACAGTAAGTAAACTTATCATATCTTCTTCAAAAAATACTTACATGTAAACATACCGTTAATTTTAGTATAATCACCTCACTATCAGGTTGTATGTCAATTAAAATGCTATGTAATGGTTGCTTATCTATGTTTAGATCATTAATAGTTTTATTGCTTTTGATAAAATGTAGTAATTTTATCATCATCATATGCTCTTCCATACTAATAAGTATACCGGTTCTTTATATATCCTCCATTATGTATTTGAATGGTAATGGGGCATCTTTAATGGTTTATGTGCATATCTATAAATTAAATATCAAGTTAGTTTTATTATGAGCAAGATGCAGCTTTAAAAAACTCAATTTGTTCCATTATTAGTCCCAACTGCTATTTTCTCATTAAAAATCAATTTTAGTTTGTTAGATTTGTTATTAAGTTACTTGAACTTGGCTTATCGTTTTAATTAAAAAGGCAATGACCTCACTCCGTGATTGGTTAACCAATCTGTAGCAGCCACAGATTCCCTTAATTGCATCATTATTGATGAACCTAGTTTTAAGCCACGTTTGTTTACGAAGATCGATAATGTGTTTGATTTGCCTGACCTGCTTAAGCTTGGCCTATTCAGTGATACCAAAGCACATTTTGATGGTCAGCAAAAAACAATTGGCATCGAAGATGTGGTGACCCGCAAAGGATTCGCCCGGCCGATGTACCGTTGGCATGGCTAGACGTCTCGGTGACGACGACGAGACGACAGGCTTAAAGGGTGCTATGTACTTGAATAAATTTATTGCAAGCACACATTCTAGACTACATTATCCTTTAAATGAATCTGTCTTTGAATTTGAGATTGATTTTGAAATAGTCTGATGTATGGGTGAAGCATTCATTGGCACTTTCGATTTTAAACACGTAGTGAAATAAGATAACAATTCTTAAAATTCAGTAAAATTGATATTATCTTTGAATGTCTTAAGATTATTCTCGTTATTGGAAGATGGGAGCTGTAGGGTAAGATAACTTAAAAACCTTGCTACAAATTCACAAGGCTTCAACTGGAGGTTATTCTCATGAAATAGTAATCGTTTGCAATAATCAAACCACGAATGATGTTGTACTTCATCATGTTCATAATCGAATTCTAATATTGAACGAAGACTGAACGTATCTTCTCCTAAAGTTAAGTGATTCGGGCACTTGTTGTTCCAAACTTTGCACGTAATTACTTACGAGATCTTTCACTTTGCATCGAAAGTTGCTTCCGAAAGCCAACGGGGATGTAAGCTCCCCATTCACAACTGTTAAATTTACTCTGAATAGTGTTTTATCTACCTTCGTCTGTGTTTGTGACCTTATATGTTACCATTGAAATTTTGAATAGGCGGGGTCTTAAGCGCAGTTCCCATGTAATTTAAGAGAGGTTCACAATTCTTCCAAGGTCAGTTTATTGTTCGTCTTAATGTATTTCTGCCTCGTTACCGTTGCATTATTATAGTCTTATGAAGGCACGATTATACTTCGTTTCATTTTATGTTTGACGATGCTCTTCAGAATTTAGCTTCAATTTTAGTCTTACATTATTTGACAGACAATATTAACTCTCGTCTAAAGATAAATTGAAATAGGGTAAACTTTTTCATTTATTTTGCCAAAGGCACACTGCCTCTGGTCAATGACTGTCTGAAGCAAAAGCATTGAGTGATAGCTTATGAATTAGAATTTTCAAAGGGTGTTGAAATTAGGATTCATTTGCTTGGAATGCCAACGGAGACCTTTTTGTAGTGTTTTCAACATTCCTCCGGTTACTGTTTTCCATTGCAAATTTATTTGTGGCTTACCCTCGTCTTCTGCTAAGAGATAAATGAGCATTGTATTATAGGAATCCTTGAAGGTCATGTTTATTGAACCTACCATAAAAGGGAAATTATATGTTTGGTTGAATAAACATGAGCCATTTCTCAAAACATTTATATAAAAACAACACATGTAACGTGACGTCAGACTAAACGATTCCTTGGGGACTTGATTTTTATTTGAATTTCTTTGTGATGTTCGTTTTCAAAGACACTTTATCTTATTGTTTTTTTATGCAATCGACCGCAGGAGCACTCGTGTAGAAATCTGTTTATTCAAACCTCGTAATTTTTTCTTCTGACATTATCTGCTAGCTTTGTAATTTTCACTAGAGTATTCTCTGTTTTAATAAGTGAAAAATGTCTATGTAAGCTTGTTTAAAAGTGTCCACAGAAAATGAGTTTTTGTCTTCTACACTTCTACGTTATATTTTTGATGAAAATGCTTTTTCACTTAAATGTGGGATATGCTACTTAGATATTGCATTTAAAACGTTCAAATTGACTTTTTCGAGAACAACTTTTAAAGTTCTTCACACAAACAACAACTTCTAGAAAATTTTGAAGATTTATAATCCCTCAATCTTTTAAGTGAAACATTTGTCAAAACAATATATTACCCTATTATTTTCTTTAAAAGCACTGATTTATAGCAACTTGTTCAGCAGTCTATTAAAAACAAAAAAGCACCCTCGTATTTTTCGACTACTGCCAATATGTAAGACTCATATTTCTGCCACACTATTTCCAGAATTTATTTTTCCTTTGCACGATTTTTTTCAAAAAAGTACTATGTACTTTGGCTCGTGTTTTTGTTTAGTCCACACTTATTTGTGCTTTTGTCACACACACTGTATAATTTTATCCATGTCTGTATTTACACAGCCTGTTTGTTTGACAACGTCACTACAACCTTCTCACGTTCAAAATAGACTCGTATTTTGCTACTGTTTGGATTCATAATTAAAGAGCAACGACTGGGGCCTGGTTTCAAAGTGTAATAACATCGCTTATTATTTTCTACATTAATGGAATTAATATTAAAAGGCACGGATGATTACATTCCTAGGTAGACTCAGCAAAAGCCGTTGTTTACAATATTAAATAAACAATATTGTAAGCAGGTGTCCAGTGCTTGCAATAAACAATCTAAATAGTAAGTAGGTAAGCACCCGTTATGGGTAATTATAGGCGATAATCCTCATGTAATAACGTTAGAAGTTATATGAATAGGAAATGACATAAGTAATGATTTTGTCATAAAATAAACCCGTTTTATATGACATCACCGTAACATACGCACGTTAAAGCGCATGCAAATCTGTAGACGTTACTTTATTAAGTAACATAACATCACGCCTTTAATCACCGAAAGGTATGGCTGAGGTGTTCCACACACCTTTTACCAGGTATGTTTAAGGCTCATGTAATAGGGGGCGAGCTTATTGCCATCAACCGGACACAAAACCTTGACTCCGGGCCGATACTGAGAAAAACTTGATGGAAAACCCCAATAGCACTCTTTCTAACCGTGGAATTAAACCCAGGACCGAGCTTGCAGTAGCGCGTGCGACCATTAGAACGAGGCACTCAACGTTGCTTTATGAACAAATAAAAAATAATTAAAAGCAGCACTAATGATTGCGCTCTTAATTCGAATAATTTCTCAAATAGGTCATGCAGTTAATGTGGAAACTCGCTAGAAAGGTCACGCCTTCACTAGTAATTTACTAATATTAGATTGCGTCCTCACGAGACCAGTGCTACGCGAGTGAGTGCGGAATACTCCAACTAATAACAAGAATCCTTTGGGAGAATGACGGCTTATAAAAACGGCAAAGTTGACCACAAATTTGTTAAGGCCTGTGCAGATGAGATACTTTTGTGGAGGTACTATTTTGTTGGCTCACAACTGCATCTAATAACACCGAATAAGCGAGGAAAAAGTACGGGGTCCCCGAAAGAGTAAAGCTTACGTGCTAAGGCGTATCAACGCGTTTTGAGTGTGACGTAGTATCTATCTATGCACGATGACACGTCGGATAAATGACTGCACACCGTGTGCTTTGAGTCCGCGACAAACGTACACGCATTTGAGGTCTTGCCCTCCACGGACCAATGTTTTCTCGCAGATCAACCTTTGGTTGGCCGCTGCTTAACCAGGCTATCATTTGGGTGTCTTAAATGTAAGGCCTCGAAACTTAAAAAAAAAGAGAGGGCTGCACGCTAAGGGAACCCGCTGTGGGATACTAGCCTCGGCTAGGTCGTCGCTAGGGGACATCCAGAATCGGATCAAACCAAAGTCCCTCGTCTGCGCAGACCTTTATAAGTCGAGGGCGGCGGCGCGTAAAATTATTTGTCGTTCGTAACTGTCGTAACTCGTAAATAATGAGTCGGATGTGGGCGGGATTAAGTTCCACATGAATTTTCTCTCACTACGGAAAATTCTCTCAGTTACATCCATTAGACTCGATGTTACGAGGAATATGAACGCGAAGCCAGCCTTAATTGAAATTACAGCCATAGTTATTATTCACCTATTCATTTTAATTTAGTTATTCTAATTACTCTGCCATTTCTCAACTTGTATTCTATTAATTAAGAGGAGGACGAAATTTATCTTTCGGCAGAATAGTTTTTATTAAAAACTTGGCGTTATATTACACTGGACGGGATATTTTTTGGCTTCATTGCACGAAGAGAAAAATTTATATGACGGATTAATGTAAAAGCGTGAATAACAGGGTTCGGCGGTCGTAGACCCAGGGGCATCCTTAACTGTATCGAAGTGAAAATAGAGTAAACATGATCTATTTACACGGGTCGAGTACATCATGATATAAACGAGAAAGGAGTAAATGATACCTTAACGGGTTGACAGGGAAGAATCGAAGAAAAAAACGTGTAGTGCCGACCCCTCGTAACATTAGTGCATCAAGGGCAAAAGATGGTGAAGTCTCCCGAGGCAATCATGTATTTAGGTGACAACTCATGACAACATCAAGGGTGATCAAAAGGTCAGCTCAGCCATCTATCCAACAAAAGTCATAGTAAACTACAAAACTTTTAAAGTAAATCAAATTAATCATTGAATCGGTTCGCAAATAGCTTAGTTTGCAACATTTTGCAATATTACGTTGAGGTGAACGTCCGTCTGAACGGGCTACGAACTTGCGACCCCGCGTCATTCAAGCCATTATTTTTACTCGCGAACACGGCCGCCTACTACGGTATCTCTCTCAATTTTCGCTCTAAAAACACAGCTCAGCCTGCTCTAATGTTCAAGTTTAGAAAGAGGCAGAATGCATTTCGATTGTCTTGAAAATCTCTCTCCTTGGTTAACCAAACTGATGGGTTGTGTAATGTAATGTTATTTATTAAACTTTTGTCCCGACGAAATATTTTTATTAATACTGACTCGACATTTAATATAATAAAATGTGTAATTTTACGACTACATTCTTTACGACTTGAATGGAATAAAGATTGATATTTTGTTGTCTCATTTAATAATAATTAATTTCCAAGAGAAAGTAACCACATCAACCAATCCAGATCGGATGAATCGATTCCAGGAAGAACCATCTAACTGTATTAGTCGACTGCTCCACTAACTTATCCAGTAAAGAGGAATCAAGTTTTAAATCGAATCTAGCTCCAAGCCTTTCAATATTAAAAAACCTTCCGTCGTCGGTTTCCTAATTGCATTTTAGCGGTTCATCATTAAGAGAAATGCAGTAAAACCTTGACCCGTGTCACGTAAAGGAGACTGGCCACTTTTTTACTGCTCGGAAATAAATAGAATAATTCGTAATTAATTTTATTGTGGAATTTATTCTGCCATTACGGAGGTATTGCGTTCACTGTCTCCGGCCTTCAGTTTTATGGAGCGAAAATTTATGGGACTCAGTGTAGACCCCGAAATTTAATGTTCTGATGATTTTATTTGTACCGGGAAATATACTGTGTACCTATATTTCTATGTGTTGACGATAAATATCATGTTTTCGAGGCGTTTAACGTTATGCCTTCGTCAATGTAATTAATCTTCATAAGTTGAAAACTCGTGTGGGATGCTGCGTTCCGAACGAAATATAAATTATATGAACGACTCGATAATCTAGTTTTAATCTGGGTTTGAAATTTTAGATTCAGTTATTTATTAGAAACATGTTTCACAAATTGGAGAACTAAGAATTATTTCGTAAAAGCATTCCAAAGCCTAAGATTTAGATTAAATACTTGATCAGTGATCCTTAATCGCAATGAACAATTACTTATTCAATGAATAAGCACAGACGCGATAAAATTCTGAATTCATGATAATAAATTAAAATATGATCAAACATTAGTTTAATTTGTTTGCTTTCCATTTTACACTGATGAAAATGGTTGAGTAAACAAAGCTTATAGGAATACGGTTGTTTTTCCATGTGATATGGAAAATATCCATCTAGAGCTAATATCTATAGTCTGGGAACACATGGTGGTATACCCAGCAATAAAAGTAATAGCGATTCTCAATACAACAGTGAACGGACAAAATTGAAAGACGACGCCATATTTTGCGGGATACACACAGTATTGGACACGACAAAGGTTTTCAAAGATTTACTACGGACATTTTTGTTTGTAACTCCGGTCAAGTTTTAGTGCCGTACATTCGTGCAATATTAAGGTGCCCGACAGAAGTATGCTACAGAATCGGATATGCTTCTAGTCAGAGCAGTCGATATTCCATTTCTGAGAAGATTTCAACTATAAAACTTTTCGTTGTGACAGTAAACATTGAGTAATTCTAAAAGTCAAAGATCAAATTGGAATCCAAGATCAGTCATGTTTGGGCATTGTTCTTTTGTACAATTGTTTACATACACTGGAGGATCATTAGAAATAATCTTTTGTCTTGCTAACACATGGCCAAGTTTACTAAACGATTTTGGTGTAACAATCAATTTGGCAACATACGTCCGCGTCGGCGGCGTATTGTTGTATTAAGGAACCATCGTTTATCTTGCCGTGGCGGCCTCTTCTAATTCCATTGCAATACGTAAAGCACGTAGTGGTTTACGTGCATCCATTCCGGTTTACGACAATTTTATTGTTCTATCCTTTTATCGTTTATGTTGCTTTTCCTATATGAAACATGTTTATGAGATACTATTGAGCGTACTCAGTGCAGTTTATGTCTCGTTAATAACGACTTATCGAGCACTCTCTTCTATCTAGATAGGGCTGAATCCAGCTAGGCTAACATCTTTTGCATATCTCTCTTTGTATCACACGTCAACCTCGTTCATTGCTTCCCTCCATCCTTTAACGATGTCATCGTCCCTTCAAATATCTGCTTATCTGTGTCCCAAATTTCTTCCGAACCAAAACTCGATAAGTTTTTTGTCGAGTATTTATTGGAGTTGAATATTTTGCTAGACTGTCTAGTTGTCTTATCACTTTAAGAGCAGACGCCTTAACACCCTCGTTGAGAAATCTAGAAAAACAAGGTTGTTAGCTTACTCAGCAGTCTAGTTTATTGCTGCTGGTATATTGCCGTCCGTTGCTTCTAATTTAATTTATTTTTATCCCTATCCGCCGCCTGTATTACGGTAGAAAACATTGCTCCAGAGAAAATGCATTGTTTTTAATTAAATATTTTATGCCCTTACTTATTTCAGTCATAAATAACAAAATATTATCAGTTCAATACTTACTAATAATTTATAACATCATAAATCTGACGTAATAATTGCCCAGCTCCAGGTACTTGGAATGCTGCCAGAAACGCATAGAAAAAAAATATCTTAGAAACTTGTTCGATTTGTACGAAAGTATCTATAAATCGAGACTGTTTTACTTTTCAATTATTTCTGGACAAAAATTTATGGGTTTAAATTCGATTCCAATCAAAACAAGCTCGGTGGAATTACTTGGAAACGTATCTAAAATGGCGGTTGTAAACTGGGCTACAGTAAACTGTTCGTTGCTTGGTTTGTGAAATAATTTGACTTGGAGCCAAGTGACTTGATTATCACTGGTGCTAACCATTGTATTCATGTTTATGATAAGCTTTCTGGCAGCCCACAGGTTCCTGGAAAAGTATGGCATAAACATGTCATCATATTAATTTGATGATATGCAAAGCAACACTGAATATGGTAAACAGTATGAGTCGGCATCATTTTGACATTATTATCAGATAGTAATAAAGTGGATGTCATGATTTCTGATATCAAACTGCAATGATAACATAGCGTTACAAAAAATGCTGAATATTAACCGCAATGTGGGCGTTTAAACACGTGTAAAATTATCCGTAAAGTTTAAAGGCACTCCCTCCATATTATCTAATCGAATTGCAACTAAAAAAAGTGATGCACTTGCATTTTTATAGCAGAACGGTTTTATAGACTTGGTGTTGAGTTTATTGATACAGGGACCACGTGTAGCCTCGGAATGGGATCAAAGATCACACATAACTGTCGCTAGCTAGACTATTGCTAAGAGGAAATAATATCTTTAATTGAAAGTGAGACTCCTTCGTGTGTCCTTTTCGTTTCACTTGCAGCCTGTGGAAAGTTTGCGTAATCGGAAAAATTCCGCACGTTTACTTGTAGACGTTTTGTAAATATTAGACCAACCACATGACACAGAGTTTCTGCTTCTACAATACTGTTGTGTCTGGTTTTAATATAGACTCGAATTTTGCTTTGAATCGCTTTGGTCCTACAGTAAATCTGAAGGTCCTCCGTCGAATCATGATAAGGCATTCAGCCATCCTTTCTAAGATCGTTGCTTCAAGTGTTATTTTCTTCTGTCCTCTATTACTTGAATGATAGCACAATTTGATTTTTTGCCAGCTTTAAAATCCTGCCTTTATCGCGAATGATGTGGTAGTCAAAAACCCGAAAGATTAAATCATAAATCTTAACTCCGCACCCTCTAAAGAGATATTTATCTGGACCATAAATAATTCCTTACTGACCGGTCCAACAATTGCTTCTCTCGCGTCAAATTTTCGTGAAGCGTGAGTCGGGGTCAAGGTATATTGCAATGGATATGGGCGGGGTCACTCCGTGCTGGCGATCTCAAACTCTCCCCTGTTGACTCACTGTGGTTATTTGCTTTGCTTACACACAAATCAGTTGTTTTTATTACACTAATCTACCTGTGTTGATTTAGGATAGCATTTAATTTAGTTTTGGTGTTTATCGATCAATATTGTTTTGTTTGAACATATGTTTGTGTAGCGTGTTTTTCATTAATCCGTGGCCTTTGGAAAAAGGGATTAATGTATATGGTTTTAATATCCTCCTCATCCTGTTTCTGTCCTGTTGATAACAACGTACTTACAAAGCAATGTGGTTATGGTAATCCCCATTGACCTTCAACAAAGCAGTCAATCCATGATCGATTTTGAACCCACAATAAGATGGATATTATAATCTTTTTCGTCGCTCATGTAAAGACAGCAAGATGGCAATTTCGAACGTGACATGTTGATGTTTATCCATCACTTTATTTAAGGTTATTTTCTCCTGAAGCGAAACTTTTTACGAAATGTTATTTTTATTTAAGCCAGTGCTGAAATATCGTTCAAAGGGCAACATATTCATAGATTAGAATCGATAGGCGGTAGCTTACGGAGTCTCGCGTGTGATTTCTTTACGAACGCTTTTTCGACCCCCTTTTCCTAATCTGTCATTCAAATGTCGAAATACGATTCTGTATTCGCATTTCTCGTGTACAGTGTCGTATCCATACCAAATAACCTAAATGGGATGTCATCCTGTGTCATGAATGAGATTAGACGGGCTGTCTGGAGTAGGTTTATTCTGTATCCTTCATTGTTTATCTTTGTTATGATGTTTCGGGTCTGTCTCGTGTATATTCAAATACCTGTCGTAGCTGAAATTGAGGTATTTAGTCCAAACTAATAACGTAATATTCTGGAACATCTGTGTTCTCTTTAATGATGCTATTATTTATGCTTTGGTGTTATTGCTGGCCTTTCGGCGCGGTAGGCGGTTTCAGCTTCACATGAACTGAAAACTACGGTGCCACGTTTATTTAAATGAGTTTTTGCAAAATGTGCTTACAGCGCCTAGCAATAAACCTTTATAATTCAACTTTTCTATTTGGCACTTACCATGTACAGGATTAACTTAGCTAGCGAAACTTCAACTTCAAAGTGTGATTTGTGATTTACGTATAGATAAAAAATAACCTGATTACATAAATTTCAAGTTTAGCTGTTATCATCGTGAAGATATTTTAGATTATTAAGCAAACATAATGTAATTATTTAAAGCCTTAATCCCCTTACCCCCCCCCCCCTCCCATCCCCTTACCTTAAATCTAAAAAGATAAGCTAAATAACATTAATCACGCTTTCTAATTTCCCCTAATCCCCTTTCGCACAACTTTCGGACGTTCCATAACGACTTCAGAGTAAATAATTTGACGTAATTGGGGCTCAAGTCGCCTTTATACAAATAAAATTAATGTACTACGGACATGCGAACATTGTTACATCATATTTCAACACATTTTATTTAACAATGAAAATTACGTGGATTGTCTTAATGTGGGTTACTGCTGAGCATGGGTCTTGGGTTCGATTCACAGGTAAGGCAATGTGTTATTAGGTTTTCTGATTAGGAATGTCTCAGTAGTCAATTTCCCAGTCTGGACTTGAGCCCGGTTGATGTCAACAAGCTCGATCGCTATTTCATGAGACTTGAACATAACTGGCGAAATCTGGGTGTTTTATGCTTGCCACTTGAAAACACATGATAGAACATCTAACCAAAGCTCTCGACAACCTTCCTAGAAAGCCATCGAATGCAGTCGCTGTGGCCAGGGACGGTTACCGTTACCACAAAAATACCGGTAAAATTACCAAAACCTTAACGTTATGCTACGTTAACTAGTAACGTTAAAAATATCGTTAAATCATAGGATTTACCGGTATTTAAATAGCGTTACCAGTAGCGTTACTTCGCTAAAAACTAACAATATCTGGCGCGACGTTGCCAAACCGAACGCGCGCCGCGTTCGGCTCTTCAAATCGGAGCGGCAACTACGACACATAGCATTTTACGACGATCGGACAGATACCTACGAAAACGCGACGACTCGCACGTTTTTCATTTTATAGGACAAGATACAACTATTTGTTTTGTTGTTCTAATTATTACTTTTTTTTGTAAAAAATTTAATTATGGGCCGAAAGAAGTGCAACAAAGTATATAATGTTTAAAATTTGTTTGTTTTGTTTGTTTAAAATACTGATACATTATATCAGTATTTTAAACATTTTAAAGAAAAATTAATGTGGATCATACGAAACGGGGCACTATGAAAATAAGAGCCTTCGGGACCCGGTGGGATGCGGGAGTAGTAGGGTGGGGGAACACCATGGGACACCTCTTGGGCATTGACCTTGAGGTCAAGGTCAAAATTCCGAAAGTCAAGACCCACGGTTCTCAGGAACTCAACTATAACTACGCTACATTCAATATAGAGAATCGTCGGAAAGGAACTAAGCATCGAGGCATCGGCCAATCACAGTGCGGTAGCGTTTAATGCTTTGCACTTAGACACACAGTTGCACTTTTTTGCATCGTGTCGTGTCGTCCGTCAACCATTTCAAGTCAACACTTCCCAAATATCGCGCGACTGAAATTCAGTGTGCGTCAGAATGGCTGGTTGTTGAGACCAAAAATTGCTATCTATTTGCTACTTTTTACTACCTATCAGTAGCGAAGGGCCAATTTTTGTAAAACGTAAGCCGGAGTACATATCTTGACTGTATAGAATATGATTGGCTGGAGAATACTGAATGTGCCTTTTTTCAAAGGGCTTCCCTTCTCCCGGCAGGAATCGGGTTGTATGGAACCTTCGCCACTGCTACCTATAGTCAATTAATTGCTATCTAACTTGGAAACAAAATGAAGGGACTTCAAAATGACGAATAAAAAGAAACATTGTTGTAATCGTTTTAAACTGCTTTATTCAATAACCTTAATCCATTCCCTGTAAAAATTTCAAATGTTCATAACTTTTTACTTGTTAAAGCTACAAGGTGGGCATTGAAGGATGTGAGGGTAGCAATCACTCAAGTAAAAATAATAACACGAATTTAAATAGTCTACACAAACGGAGAGTTGACCAGCCATCCTAATATCAGAATGGCTGGTCATTTTGAAGTCCCTTTATTTTCCAAGTTATGTAGCAATTAATTGATGTAGTTACTAAAAAATAGCAAATAGTAGCAATTTTTGGTCACCAGCCAGACGTGAACTGATACAGACAGCCAGTCAGCCATTCTGACGCACACGGGATTCACGGTCATTACGAATAATCACGTCGATTGTTGTGACGAAAAGGACAATTAGGAATTCTCCTGGATGATGCGTGCGTTTACTAACTTAAATCTTACATACACAAGCAGCCAGACCCGGAACATTATATCATATATTATTCCACATTTCGCGGTCTAGTGCGATTATAGGCCAAGACCCGGAGTTAGTCAAATATTTGTTCTCTACAGGAACGAACCCGCGACACATAGCGCAGCAACCTATCGCTTAACCATGCGCCATCAACCTTGCCGTCTTTTCATCCAGTTAATAGGTAGCTATCCAGTTTATAGGTACCTCTAGCTATCTATTTCGTCTAAGCTGCTTGGCACCAATCAATGTGCCTCACGAAATTGTAAAACTGAAATGCCTTTTGCTATTTTGTCAAAAACCATACCTAATAGTAATATGATTAATTTTCATAGTAGACACTTATATGCCAGTGCGAATGGAAAAAAAAAACATTTATGGTTTAATTTTTTTTTTCATAATTACCTATCTTCAACTTTTTATTTTATTTTATGAATAAAATCTAAGACATAAATACTTTTATACTCTTAAACAAACATTTTCATCAAAAGTTATCGTTGTTAAAAACGGTAATAAAATAATAACTTTTAATAATAGACCTATTAGTGCACAGGTGTAGCGCAAATAGAAAAAATAATCTACCCATAACAATCATTATGCGACGAACTTAACTCGCTTACAAAATAATATTTTTAAAATGCCTACATGATATATACGTATAGGTACGGTTAGAATGCGGCGCGGCGCTTCCATACCATACGGTCTGCGCGTGAGAGAGACGTAATAAAAACAACATATCGGACCCTTCAACTTCTAATAGTTCAAAGTCCAAACAGTCGACCTTGATGAGCGGCCGTGTGTACTAACATCGTAAGACGCTAGACTCCCCATCGACATCGTTAGAAAGAGATAGGCGAATAAATTACCGGTATAAGTATTGTTACTTTTACCGATACTAATATTAGTTATTAGATAACGTTAACGGACTTACGGGTAACGTTATAAATATCGTTACTTTTTTAACGTTAACATAACGGTAATCGGTAACGTTAAGAAAAAAGTAACGGTAATTCGGTCCCTGGCTGTGGCCGAAAAGGCTAGATGGCATCATCGTAAACCAAGCATTCTGTTATTTGTACCTACATCAAACTAAGTAACTTTACGCAAAAATTATTGTTGTGATGTTGTTTACTTCACAGTGAAAATTACGTGGCTTTATGAACTCGTGTAGTCCCCAATCGATGATACGATGTCGAATTGAAATGAAATGTTATTTCATATTGTGCGACTGATACGCCTTTTGAAATGTATTCGTTAGTGCTTTTTCATTTGAAAGTGTAGTAAAATGTTTTTACGCCCACGTATTATTTATTTCGTATGAGCAAAAGTGATGAATCGATTCTTGGAAAATACACGGAACAATGTATTGATAGATAGATTACTTTGTTTTATTTTGATAGCAAAGTCTTATATAACACACACAAATTCACGCCACCCCCTTGGGGGTTGGCAGAAACAACAGAACGCCACCTGCTACAATCCTGACATACTCCTTTGGCTTCATCCACGTTCATACATCTGGTCATACACGCATTGCGAGACATAACCATTCTGAAGAACATAACCAATAAGGTCAGTGTATAATATCCTTCTAGAAAGTATCGCGTTCTAGAAGGACATTATACACTGTGGCATGATAATAGTCATGACGTCATAAAAGAAAACAGAAGCACGTCTGGCACGTGTAGTTAATATTGTTTTTAGTGTGTGAGGTGTGGCGATGAATTAAAATGACTACCAGGTACTAATCTTCCTTTGTATTTGTCAACATGTCACTTTATCAAATTAATGTTGTAACTTTTGCGTCTCGTTTTGACATCTGCTTGTTATGCTTTTGGATACATTTTAGGTAATTCGTTAATTAAAGCCAAACTTACCGAAAATTTTGCTCGAGAAACTACGAAAGCGGCTCGTAATGTTCATTTAACTTCAAGACATTTAATTAGAAATTATATTTGCGACATTTAAACACGCCGTTAGTTAACCCTTATATCAACTTGGTAAATACAAGGTGGAATGGAAACCGACACACAAACGCCTACCACGTATTCAGTACATCATTCTGAACCACCCCTAACCCCGTTTTCGGAGACATTTTTCATAGGCAATTTAAAAAAAATAGTTTTTCCTCCTAAACCTACACGGTCAAAATGTATGGAACTGCTAATTTAAAAAAAAAAATACCGATGAAGAATTTTTATGTGGGGTGTCTCTTCCACCCTGTAATATTTCCAGAATGCCTTTACATCTTTTGAAAAAGTCACAGGCTAAGTGAGACAGCCATATTTAGACTGATGATAAAATATGTTATTGTGATTGTACGTTACATAAAGCCAGCAAGTAGCTTTACCAATCTGAGTTACTATTATATTTGACAGGGAATTGCGACGGTTTCGCAATTAATCTACCAACCATTGCCCTTACAAACGGTAACCACGAATTCAGTACATTATTCCGAACCCCTAGAACCCACAGAAAACCCATAGAAATTTACCATGGGTAATTTAAAAAAAAAACAGCTGTTTCCTACAAAAGTGCAATACCTACACGGTCAAGTGTATGGAACATCTGATTTTTTTTTTAATAACCGATGAAATATTTCTATGTGGGGGGGGGGGGGGGGTCAAAATGATGTACTGAATACGTGGCAACCGTTTTCGCGTCGCTAGTTTTTCCATCCCGTATAATATTCTCATTACTGTAATAATCTGTACGAATCTTCTATACAGTTAGTTCTGATAGCTGTCAGCCCCTGTCTGTAAACTAAGTAAGAGTTGTAAATTCTAGAAATTATTATCTTATAATAATTACAAATACAAGTTTCCTTACAGTAGCTAAAGTCCTAAGAACTATAGGTACTGCAAAATTCTCTCAGCAACCCTGTCAAAAGTTGCTCTTATTTATATTTTATAGGTAAGCAAAGTTGTAACTTTTTAAAAGCTAAAGCTTTTTACGTAAGTGATTTTAAACTGGAGCAGAAGATTTCAAGATGTGAAGTTTTCGTTTTTCATAAAACATATAATACTGAAATTGGGGCAAACTAGAGTTAAAGGAATGTTTATGTTTGTGGTTTCGTAATAAATGTGTCCGATACTAAAGATAATTTTGCCTCATAATGATGTTTATATCTCGGATGCAGATTTTGGGAGTTAATTGGTCTGGTTACGTCAATCAGTGGACTAATTGCATTGTTTCTGTAAGCCTGGTCGGTGAATTTGTATTCATGCTTCAATATGAATGCTTTTGTGCTTTTCATGGAAGGATAAAGCAAATAAATAGGTGGTAAATACATTGCGTATTTATGTGATCGATAGTTTCAATGACATAAGTCCCACGCAAGACGACATGCTACGATTCTTACTGATTTTTTTTGTTTCATCCACTGATAAATAATTTTAATCAATCAGGTAATTATTTGCTTAACTGGATGGAAGTTGATTTGGTGTTTGGTAGTGAATTGCTGAAAATCTTTTTGTTGAAAAGCTTGTGTGAGTGTGAAGAAATTTTATTGCGAACGTTTTTTGTGTGAGCTCTCAGAAATGGTAATTTGCTCCTGCTAATTACTATTTCTGGGAGTTCATCATGTTCAGGGAAGATTGAAGTGAAATCATTTTTCTTTAAAGACAACTTTTTTACCGCGAAGCTTTCTAAAATAAACAAAGGTTGGACACAAAAAAGAAAAAGTAACAATGAATTTTCACATTCACCCGCAACATTAAGTTCACTTAGGTCTAGAAAAACAGGCATTTTCTTATCCTGCCTAGATTGCTGTCCTGGGATTTATACGTTAACTATTCTATCTTTTTGTTACTGAGTCAAGAGGCACGTCCCAATGGGCAAATAATTTAGTCCGCTAAAGTAAATAAATATTGATAAATTAAATAATAAACACTTGTATCCTGGTTTCTTTTATTAATCGCTCTTATTTACTCTAATGGAAACATATTACCTTGTCTTCGTATATATCTTTGTGTTTGGCATGTTTTAAACAATACGCCATGAAGAAGAAGTAAATATGTACAGTTTGATTTTATTAATAAGTTCTTAGTATTCTCAATATATACCCAATAAAAGATTTTCCCTGAAAAAGCCATTATACATAGTTGTTAGGCCGACTTGGGAACATTGTTAATATTCAAAAGAGCGGAAAAATATGGCCTTCGAATCCTTCGATATTCGAATTCGAAAAGCTTTGTTAAATTCCGAACGATTGGCCAATCAGATAACTGGAAACCTGAATATGTATCTCTAATTGAAACTACCGAAAAGGCTGTATATGATTATCTGATACAGATCTACAAACTTATTTGAATCCCGTAGTGTGTAGAGTTTCCCAATGCGAAGAAAGTATATCGATATTTTTCTTTGATTTGGCACAAATTCTATTGAGCTAGGTAGGAATAGGTAATAGGTTTCTATTTAGGGTAATACCGATATTCAACAAATACGGGTATTTTTCTTTGATTCGGAATGAGGAGAAGCAGAGAAATTGTTGTTGTAAGTAGTAAAAATTTTTTTTTTTTTTTTTAGGTTATCAATTCCACTGGGATTTATTCGTATGTCCGTATGTGGACAGTTAGTTATTTATAGTCGACGTCATCACACATAGCTTTGACAACTTAAGGTTGAATGTTACTAGCACGTCAGAAAATGACAAGGTCTATTTGTCTATGTGTCAATTAGTGAGTTTCAATCATAATGAAGTTTCTAATAACGGGGAATTCTTTTGAAAAGGGATAAAGTAATACGAGGCCGATTATACAACACGATGATTAAATATTGCAAAGTTAAATATTAAAGTTTTAAAATCAGCAACTGAACATTTCAATTTTAATGAGATTAATGAGCTTTCCGTAATGTGAAAACATATTAAAGCATAATCAGCCTATGATGCATCCACTGCTAGAACACACGGCCTCCTCTCGGGTTGGTAGATGTCACATGTCTTCGAATTTTTGATTCTAGGACATGCCGGTTTCCTCACGATGTTTTCCTTCACCGTTTTGAGAGCAGTGGTGATGAAAAAAATTACACAAAGTAATGCGCCTGCCGGTCAATGTTGCGACTCTTGGGGGAGGCCTATGTCGAGCAGTGGACGTCTTTCGGCTGAAATGATGATGATGATGAATGCCCTTGCCTGGGTTCCCACAACTGGGCCACCTCTGCTCACCAAGATGAGGACGATGTTTTCTTATATCTTTTAAAGCGTAATAACATTGATGATTCACCAGCCATGTCTCGGATGTAACGTAACATATTTTATTACGTTTCTTGTGAATGAATCAAATAAATAACAGTCTTTTTATTCTTTACGACACTTTTCTGAAGTCTTGGTCTTGTAGTCCACATGGTTGCAATAAAAATCTAATTTGTTTGTGGAATTCACTAATAAAATTGAACGCGATTAGCACATCTAAATCGCGATCAAGAGCTGTCAGTTTCTTTAAATTCTTAGAAATGCAGTTTATATGTACTGATCCCGATCATTTTCTATGGTGTATTCGGCCCTAACAGAATTAGCTTGTTTTTCAAAATGGTGGACCGCATTCAAGTTGTGTAAGCGTTTTTACTCAAATTTTAGTCAGAAATTCCGCCGTTGTTTGACGTTATTAAGTAGTTTGTACTTAAACTTGAAGTTTAAAAACTATTTGCATTTATATTTAAGCTTCATTTGGCGTGGCCATTAAATATCCATTTTGTAAGTAGTTCTAAAACTTTTCCGTAGGCTATAAAAGCTTAGAGGAAAATGTAGCCGCTTTTCACAATATTCGATTTTAATGAACCATAAGACCTTACTAATTAATTGGCGAAATCTATAGACTTATTAAAATAACAGATTTATAAACAAAGCAACCGTTACACGTGGAGAAGCTTATCGCGTACTCACTGGCCAATCCTATATACATAACTATATGCTTATGCAAAAGGTTCGTCATATTAAATTGTGTGATGAATTGATATTATCACGATGTATCCTCAAGTTAAATTATGTTGTTTGTTTTCATGCGAATGTTTAATTAACATTTTCTCTTTTTCATCAATTCCAAGAAGGTAGAAACCTTTTTATTTGTCATACCGTAGGAGGGGTTTCATGTCTTGCTTACTAAAATCACACGGGAACGAATTCTCCCGGGGGTATACATAAGCCCTTTGTTTATTACAAGTAGGGTATGTTTCACGATATCCGAATAGCTACTATTCACCGAAAAAAAAAAATGGAACAGAATTTGTCTCATAATTACCTGCTAAGTCAATTAACGGGCTGTTAATCGTAGGTGGTGAAATCGGTCCTTAGGTAAAATAATGAAATTCCTTTGTTTAGAGTTCTTTATCAGCTTCTTAGGTAATAGACGAATTGGCATTTCATCACCTGCCTAGCCTCTTCTCACATTTATCGGGGTCGGCTTCCAGTCTTACCGGATGCAGAGCAAATATCAGTATTTTCCGTGGAGTGATTGCTACCTGACCTCCACAACACAACCCAGTTAGTGCTGGGTAATACGGTACCCATTGGAAAGACTGGTTGTCAGACTTTCGAGCCACTGACTACCTTGTATCTACTATCAAAGATCTACAAATGGGACCAACGGCTTAACGTGCTTTTCGAGGCACGGAGGAAACTCGCATGTACTGGATGGTCATACCGTCCTTGACAAGCGCGGCTTAACTTTGAAGATCGATCTGCGCGGCTGTTATTATTTCGCCACGAGCTTCTCAAAGTGGTATACTTTCACAATGACGATGGAAAAATCAAGACGTATTGGAATAACTCAAACTTTTGAAAAGCTTAATTATATCAATCCTGTTGTATGTTGTTGAAGAAGCTTTGAAAGCAATCGCCACTTGTTAAACTTCTGGATTTTACCAGAATCTTCTTGCATTCATTCCACTCACCAACCTTATCCAGCAATTGAAGCTCATAGGTATAAAAAGTCTCGGTTACAGGCAATTTATATTAGAGGCTTCGTCGAATAGAACGTTGTATTTACCTCTGGAAATCGAACTAAATGAGTATCGGAAATGCAATTTCGAATACGATTTACTACTATAGCGGTAGAATTCTGGAAACTTTCATAATACGCTCACTTAAAGTTTATACAACATTATTTTTAGTATATGCGAAACCTGAATATAGTTTGTTCAGAATAAGTAACTGAATCGATTCCAATGATTTTTAAACCATGTTATATTTTTTCCCAAAAATATTTAAAAAAGGTTGCAAGTTGGACAACGAGGGACACTAAGTACTTATCGCAATAATTTAGGTACCTACTGCCAAATTATTATTATCAATGAGCTCAAGGCGACGCTGGAGCCGTGCGCTGCGCGGTGACCACGTTTTTGTGAGGACAACTAGGTAACAGAACAAGCTTATAACTTTGCGATTTTTCATGATACAGTTTTGAAATTTTGTATATAGATTCTTTACATGAAAATAGTAGACACGTGTTTCAGGTTTCGCATATACTAAAACTAGTGTTGTATAATACAGTTAAGTTGTCAATATTCCACAACAATAATGACGCTGACAGCTCTTGAACATGGTTTAGATGTGTTGATCGAGTTCAGTTCCATTGATATAATTTGTTCTAAAATTATACGTTTTTGTAATAGAATCTGTCTTATGTTATGAAGTAATAACCACAACGTATCATCACCTAATTCCCTCAAAGCCTCCCACGACTTGCGTGGAAAACAGAATAAGCCTTTTTTCCGCAGATTGTACATTATTGTTTCTTGATACATAAATCATGATAGAAGACTTTTATTATGAGTACAATGAACCGATAGCGTATTACTAACCTAGTTGATAGTTATGTTTGTAAAGTGTAAACTGGGGTGATACATAACCAACTAGTCGACACGTTCGTGTATGCTGACGAAGTTTGATAACACGGTGATGTTGTGATTTAGTAAGTGCGTGTTTTGCTAGTATAGTATAGACAATGTGTGAAACAATTGGCATAGTAGAACAGTTACTTTATAGACTGTTGATAAAATAGAATCTCTACGTTGGATATTTACGACAGAAATAAGGTTTAAGTCGAAAATAAAATTAAAAGCATTTTCAGTCTGTATTTTTATTTAAGGTACGTATTTACACTTTCCAAGGTTATCGTTTTCACTAACACTAAGAGATAATGTTGGCATTTCAATTCTCCGCGATAGACCGAACTTTGAAACTCCAATAGAGCGTTTTTATTTAGGTGCTGGGAAAACTGGTATAGGTTTAATAAAGGTGTCCATTCCGGAAAGCAAATCTTGTTAAAATAAATACGTTAAAATACTCAATACACTGTCGCCCTTTTGATCTTTGAACATCATACTCTTTTTATGCAAACTAGCTGTTGTAGCTGGGATGCCTAATTAGATTTACACTAAACAATTTTAAAAGGAAGCTTTTTAATTTCCAGAACAATTCATTTCAGAATTCTAGCATATTCTTTTCTGTCTCTAGCAAAAATGGAACCTATTTTGGCCCAGTTTTAAGACTTTTCTCATTTTATATCACTTTTTGGTAGCGGCCAAGCCAAGCGGGTGGTCCTATGTTAAATTCACGGCACGTGCAATGTTTTAAAATTTGTCTCAGAAAATTTTTGTAGCAAAGGAGTTTGGAAAAGTGCCCGGTTAATGGTAGTCAGACGCAGTAAGTTTACGCTGTCAGAGGCTGTGCTATGTGGCCCATAGATTCTGCGAAGTATCTGCGGGATATCCTACATCTATCAAAAACACAATACCAGTGTGGCATTGTGTTTTGGATGAATGCCTGCCTCCTGCCCATCCAGCAACCCCACCTTCCAAGATTTAAACGAAGCCAATGTTTAAGCTGAAGATGCCAATGGCAAGAAAGGAGGTGTCTGAAGAAATGACGAGTAATAGAGAAGTATGGAAGAAGACATGCTGCGCCGATCTCAAATGGATTGGAATAAGAGCAAGAGAATGATGATGAATGTTAGAGCTGTGCTGGTGGTTACATATTGTCAAAGTTTAAGTGTAGACGACACTCTAAGACGAAGAAGAAGAATCTACAAAAGTCCGTGTACCTTTGGTGTACAGATACGAAACTAAATCTTTAAGTCTTTGGCGTGATTTTGACAGGTTGATATATTTACGCGTTATTTCCCCTAGAGACACTTATTAGATCCTCAGAACTGCTACAAATAAAGACGAAGTGTTATGTAGGTACTACAGACATCATGGCTTAGTACTACATAAGTGCATACACAATCCACCTAACTCCACAAAAATAAAACCGGTGTTGATGCACCTTTATAAAAGAAGAGTGAAACAAATACACTAACTTTTTTACCCTTTTGCTTATCTACGTGTTAGTTCAGAGAGTGTAATTATGAAAGCTTCCATAGTATTATAAAGACTGTTAATGTTCTCTGTTTTCCTACAGCATGCAGCTCCCGTGTACCACAAAGAGAATGCAGCAAAATTGTTTGTTTGCTTTGAAATATTTGTATGAAGCGCAGCCATAAATCGTTTAGGGATTTCAAACATGCTTTAGTAGAACACGAAAATATGCGAATGTGAGCTTATGTCTTATTTATTTGTTGGAAGATTTTACATGCAATGTTATATGTACTTACTTTTAGATTAATGGGAATGTTTTTGCTGTTATTTAAATATAGTTTTATTCACCATGTTGTTATTGAGTGTAGTTAATTATTCAGAAGCTTCTATGTAGATAGATTTATGTGAAAGGTGTTCCCAGTTTTTGTTATTTACAAAAGCAATACCCATACTGAAAAAATACGATATTTTTCAGTTATTTGAAAGCCTATTTTAGTTGTTTTTCGTCTCAAGTTATAGGCAAATTTTATCATTAGAACAGAACGCGATCACCGATCAGCACATTTAAACTACGTTACTAAAGACCTGTCAGAATGTCAACATTGATAGAGAATATAGATAGCTCTTGAACGTCGTTTTTTTCACTAGTGAAATTCGTCCTGAAATAGCACTATATCCTCCTTTCGTTATTCGTTTCAGCTACAGAGTGTAAATACATTCGCAAATAAATTCACTTCTACTGCAACAATTATATAGGTACTGGCGCCAGCTAATAGTAATAAATTACCGTGAAAGTATACAACCCTATGACGTCACCGCTAACTACGAATTAGGACGGCATGTAGGACAATTATCGCGTGACCCGGTTTTGCGCGGCAAGTATTTGAAAAAGGAATATAATGTAGCTAGCTCTATGGTTCTGTACTCCTGAGGAATTCGTTTTTCTTCCCTTCCGTGACGGGCGAAGGAAACCGGCGACGTTTCATGCTGACAGGAGAAATGCGTGGTATTTTATGCAGATAATATTTCGATCATTTTCTTTAGCAACTGATGAATACCACATTCGTTTCGTAAATATACCAACAAACTACGGTAATTCTGAAATTATATTTTAATCAAAATCGTGTTTTAAGAATGAAGAATGTGTCATCATATTTAGTGCTTTTCAGTACTCACTGTTTATATTTTCTCAGAAAAAAATATATAAAAAAAGCTTTCAAATTAATTCCAACATAATGTCGATTTGACGACTTGCGATGACTCAAAACTTTTATGCCTTACATAAACTACACAAAAGAAAATAAACGCCATATTTCAAGCTTCATTCCACATTAATGAATACTTATCCGCTTGGATTGCTCAAATCATTGTGAAGGAGGAAACTGTATTTTTCTTAGTAATAATTTCTGATACCTTTGACATTTACGAGAAACTGAAAAAACTTATAAGATGTGGAAAAAAAATAGTTCTCTTATCGGATATAAACTGTTGATACAACAATATTTCATTTATGTTTAATAGCGATTGTTACTTTCAATAACAACAAGACCTGTTTCACAATAATTCTACTTCCAAAATTAGTGCCCGATCGATGGTTCGGTTTCGCCCAAAAACCAAGTTCGTTCCTTAGTTTCAGTTTCGGCCAATTATTGGCCGAAACTTCGGTCCCGCCGAAACTCGATATTCGTGAATTTTCGAGTGTTGTTCAGGTGAGTTCGTTGCTCGTGATCGCCAGCTGAGTTTGCCGCCGTTCTTAGCTTTAAATTATCAAGATTTAATAAATAAAAAATATTATTACATTAAAAAAAATGCTATATACTTTAATGATTCTTTTTTATTCTATGTAACTGTCGTACAAGTGTAAAAATACGCTAGATTATAAAATAACATAAAAAAATACGAGTTTCGGTTTCGGCCGAAACTGAGACCTGCGCCGAAGGTTGGGTTTCGGCTGAAAAGCCTGTTTCGTTCGGATACTATCCCAAATTCTAAGTCCGTTACAAAGCTCACAACATAAAACTACAGTAAATACCGTAAAATAAAATCACTTAAAAGAGAGTTGTTGTGACTATAAACCAATTGTGTACCTTCCTATTATTTCTAAACTTCTAAAATATTTACTGCGGAATAAACGGTTCCGTTTCCCTGTCTTCTTTCCAATCGTCGTTATTGATTTATAAGTCTGTTAAATGTCCTTTGTGGTGGTTTCACTGAGCTGAGCTTAGTTTTTGCTCCGTTAGTTTATTTGTTTTTTGTGAAGAAACGGTATAATTCTGCATTAAATCCTCTTGGTATTATAGTCTGCTATGCTGCACGAACGTTGTTAAAGACTTCGGTTTAGACCAGCTGTTTTCTTTAATTCGTTTTAAGTCTAATTTTCTTGGTAAAGGAACTATTTCGAAGACGACCACAACCACAAACCGTGGAGGGAGAGCAGTTCAATCTTTTTCATACGCTGTTTTACATGTAACTATGACAATAGTTCTCTTCGTCAGGTTGTATGTTGATTAAGATATGATTTGCGACCGTAACAAATATGGCTTAACATAGTTACAGTCATTAAATTCATCAATACAACCCTCTAAGTTCATATAATCCCTTTGAATGATTTTTTCATGAATTAGTCATTAAATGGAAAAAAAACTGACTTGCAAATTGCAGAAAACCTAAGAAAATTTGAATTTCGCGGGCTAGTATGGCGCTTACACCAAAAAAAAGTTGCGAAACATAGCATACTTGCAACAGCATCAGTTTGCGTTGCTGAAATCATATTTCACGCACAACCTGCATTAAAATATTTCCCGCAACACAAAAACATGTTGCGGACACAATTGTGTGCAACATTATCTTGTTTACCACGATTAAGAGGCTTTTGAGTAAGACTGCGACCTTTAATAAAATCTCGGTAAAAACAATGACATCATAGTAAAAGATCAGATACATGATATGGAAGGTCAAACGTTAAGTGGACCATACTAAAATAAGTACATATCAGGTATCATCTAATGGACCGCCCAAGATAAGCTGGCAGCTCTAATAATGATGGACAAAGCTCTTAATACATATTACAGCGATCTTCCAATCTCGGATAATACGGGTAATAAGGTACGCTTCAATAGAAATGAGTCCAAAAGATATTAGGCTCGGTCATCGATAAAAGCGGCGTCTTGTTAACAACCAATAAAGTGTCTTAGATACGTCAAGAATTCACTGAACATAAATAACGGGGTTGAAGGGACAGCGACGCGAAAACGGTTACCACGTATTCTGTACTTCATTCTGAGCCCCCCACATAGAAATTTTTCATCGGTTATTAAAACAAAAATCTGCTGTTTCCTACAATAGTGTCAAAATGTATGGAATAGCAGATTTTTTTTAAAATAACCGATGATAAATTTTTGAGCCGGGGCCACATAGAAAAAAAATATATGTGGGGGGGGAGGGGGGGCTCAGAATGATGTACTGAATACGTGGTAACCGTTTTCGCGTCGGTGTCCCTTCTGCCCCGTATTATCACATTTCTTCGTTACTATAGACAAAGCATTCGTACGTATGACAGAAGACATACGCCATTTGTTAATAGCATCTATTGATTAAACAATAATTGTTATGAATTGGAAGTGTGGAAGGATTCCACGACATTTAAGAGCTATTATTTTGCTGATTAAACGGATAATCGCCTTTCACCAGCGTTCAGGATATTTATTTGATTCCTAAATCATCCGTTCCCGACAGAATGGTGTCGGATTGAAGCCGAGTACGTACTTCGTACGAATTCGCAGCCGTTCGCAAAGGTTTTCCATTATTTATATTGTGCACCTACTAGTTCATCTTTTGCTCTTAATCCTTGACTCATTGTAGGCTTATGTTACTTGTTGGAAACTAGGGGTTTTCGCCACTAAATAGTTACCGTTAGGTAACAGTTTTGCATACAGAAATAATATAATATAAACGTACTTGGTGCTTAAAAATATGCACCTCTGTTAATTGTATGCAACTGAAAATTCGCTTTAAGCTCGCGTTTCCGTGCCGCTTCACGATCTGAGGAATAACATTGTTGAACGCGACTATGAAACGAATAATGTGAAATCGACTACCTACCTCAAAGGATTAATCAAACATTTTTATTTCACTCCGCAATCGCAATATTGCTGAGAGAACTTTTCCAATTTCAGCATGCCTAACTCGTACGATGCATTTCATAAAAAATACATGCAGTCAGTTCAGTCTCGTGAGTACCTATACTACGGTACGCAGAGCACGTCCCTGAGCAGTTGGGATAATGGAATTTAACACAGGAATACTCGCTTTAAATATTTCTTGCGATTTTTAAAGAGATGCTTTCAGTGAAAGTGATTTTAAAGAGTCTGTTGTTGTCTCTGCTACTCTTAGAGGATGAACTTATCGTACATCTACCATGTCCACTACTTCGAAAGGAAGATGGTAGGTTTAGATGGGGTATGTAGGGCCCAATAGGTGGCTACGTTAATACCATCATCAGTGGCGTTTCTAACCAAAGTGATACAGTGACCACTGTGATGTTTTTATACAAAACTCTGTACACATCGGACAGGTGTTCGGTAACACAAAGGATTTTTCGTTTAGATGAAAAACTGTGGACTATACACACGTATTTATATTTTGGACGCAAACCGCATCGACCACAGCCTTCGACATTTCGCACTTGATTGGACGTCGTTCGGTCAGGCTAGGGCTTTATAGGAAATTACCCGTTGGCTTTACCGGCTTTGTCTGCAAATGTACAGGATTATAACCACGGTACGAGATTCTAGAAGCTTTTAAAAAGTAAGATACCTTTTTCTCCCGTATTATCCTGTTTTTACGCAAATGCCTACCTAAAAACAAACCAAACATGATATTTATATTTATGAACGTTAAATATTAAAGCCGATTAGCTTATTACTTTAGTAAAAGTATTTGAACCTTTTGAGAAAATTCAGGTCCGTGAAGGTACCCAAAATAATTTGGTAAATACGCAGAATTTATTATTCATGCTTCGATAGCATATCTACCGCGGTCGAATCTAGAAACATTTCGGAAACGTCGAGATAAATATTATATCTTCATGTTTGAATCACCGCAAAGGTATGCATTCGTATCTGCTCAATTGTTTACCGTTTATCATATGAACTGATATTGTGTCGCATGTATTCTCTTACGTGATTTCAGTACCGATCTCTATAAATTGTAACACAATTTAGAGCTTCAATTTTACATAATGGAAGTGTCTACATAATACAATGCGGCGTGCGTTACCTACTTACAGCAACAATGGCTCCGACCGCCATATCGCGCGAAACGACACACGAATCGACGCTTGCGCACAGTCAGTGAACCTCCATAGAACAATATACACGTGCGGGTCAACAGCTTCCTCTTCCGTCCAAACTCGTTGACCGTGATTAACATTATGTACTTTATAAGTAGGTATAGTATAATTATAACAGTATTTAATATGGGATTTTCTATTTGTTGCAGGAAGCGTCGCGAAACCTAGAACTCGCCGACCCCTTGAAGCACCACACCCCAAGACTGAAAGCTCACTGCCGTCTTCCAAAATATCTCCTAAAACTACTTTAAATTTATCTTTTGGAATCAAATCGACTTCGCTTAAGTCTTCACCCTCAAATTCCACTCCTCAAAAGACTTATGACAGGCGTCGAAGCCCCGAATCAAGTTTCAAACCTAGTTGCATACCTCTTTCCAAGAAATCCGTTGATAGAAATTTACGGACATCTACATCACCGGTTAAGCAGGACTTGACTCGAGATACAATATCAAGCAGATCGAAGGCTGAAACACCTAGAAGTAGAACCACTCGAAAAAGTCCAGAAAAAGCCAAGAGTGACACAGAAAAGAATCGTATCGATCGAAGACTTCGAGCTCAAAAAGATAGTGAAAGTCTTAGCGAAAAATATCATTATTCAAAGAAAAGACTGACTAGTTTAGAAAATAATTCTCCAATAAAATCGAATGAAACTAAACACGTTTCGCCTAAAAATCTTTTGAATGGTACTTCCCGAGCGAATCAAGAACCAAATGTTAATGCTTGTGGACTAGAAAATTCTAAAGGAACTAAGATGTCGACGCTTCACGAAACTGTTAGACCGCATAGTTCTAGACTTTCCCAGGAGATGGACAGCTTAGCTGCGTTGACTAAACAGACATTAGATAGGGTTAACAAATTGTCGAATAACTTAACTAGTAGTAAGATAAATTTAGACACATCTGAGCCTCGCTTCGACTCCATATTCGCTCCAAAATCTGAACTAAAACACACCAATCACGCATATAATTATGGATTAATTAATGAAAGGCCGGTACATAACAGAGGAGTAACAGAGAGGTTAAGAGATATAGACACGGCAGCTCAGAGACTGATTGATTTTGAAAAGCAAAGTGCAATGTTTTCTGATCTCAATAACGATACGTCTAGTCAAAGTCGCCGTCTTGATACTTCGTCAACGTCCTGTAGTCATACGCCCGTGTCTATCTTAAAACGAAAGTCTATCCACGAAGACAGTGCTGCTTCTAATAATAATAATCAAGCCATTGCATCTCCGCCGGTTACATTTTCACCTAGCGTCATTGAACCGCGAAACGGTCGATCTGACAGCAAGCAGCGACAAGGTATTTTAAAGAAACGCCGAAGCTTGGATGAGTCTCAAGTAGCTCGGAGGAGGTCGTGTAGCCCAGAAGTATCTTTCGCCGAGGATGGCTCTTTAGAAACGAACAAGTCTATATTGAAAAATAGGCGATCATCCCTAGAAGATGTTGTCAGGAATAGATCGCCTGATGGTCAAATTCAAGGAATACTTAAAAGGAAAATGAGCAGAGACGAAGATCAGCATCATACTGACGACTTATCTCAAAGCTCACCAGAACCCCATGGGATATTGAAACGAAAGTCTAATTCTAGTTCTAGTAGCAGCACTGCCTCATCCCACGTTTCTATTGCTCAAGCTGTGTTATTAGCAGCAGCAGGTGGTGCAGAAATAGTAGAGGACGATAAAGAAACTGTCAGACCAATACTAAAGAAAAAGAGTTTTTCTGAAGAACGACCATGTCTTGATGATATCTTATCTGATACACCCAAACCCATACTTAAGAAAAAATCGACCGAATTTGATGATTACGATTTCGACCTGCCCAAAAAACCGATCCTAAAGTCATACAAAAAGTTGTCTGGAGACGAAGGACATGCTTCTAGTTTCGATTTGAGCGAAGACGACCGAAGCTCCCGAAGGCCTTCACTCCTACGCTCCAGGACATCTGACCACTCGGGATCAGAATGTGAAGCAGCAGTTAGACCTATTTTAAAGCAGAGAGGTTCGAGTTTGACTAGGGAACGCAGCCAATCGCCGCGCCCACGGCTCTCTTTTTGCGCGGACAACGATGCGAACATTATTAGTGTGACGAATTTCAGTTGCGATGCGAACGACTTGTCGGCGGCTGGACCGCGGCGAGTGTTAAATCTCGCGCCCGCGCCCAACCCGGAAGAGTTACCGAGTGCAGTGCTCCGACGGAGGAATCTTCGCCCGAAGGCAAATCCTCGATCAAAGAGCCTCGCGTGTGATGTGAACGATGAGTTACTATCAATCCTGAACAACCGCCGGTTAAAGGTTGATGAGAATTGTGAAAACGGATTTTGTGAACCCTGGAACCGCACACCTAACAACACAGCTGGAGAAGATAGCAAACCTAAATCGTTTCCATCGATTGCCTCGAGAATAAAGTCCATGGAACAAGCACTAACTAAAGATCTCCTGTCACCTAGAGAGCAGCCCTCCACATCTAGGGCAAAAACCCGTGACAAAGAGCGCTACAAGACTCAGCCCATTACTGTAGAAGAGATGCGGTCGATAACATCCAGGTAAAACTTTATTTATTTTTACTAATTTAGCTCTCAGTAACTTTTAAATGCGGAATGTATTTAGATCACAGATTCAAAGTCATTGCATCTGTCGAGATTCGTCCCACACACCGCAGCGTGCACTAGCGTGTTTATTGTTTGTTTGTGATCACAATTTGAATGTTGTCGTCTGTCTTGATAAGTGATGAATGTTCTTTTGACAAGACATACCAGTATAAACAATACTGGTATGTCTTTCTTTCTTATGAACTGACATCCTTAAATTTGACTTTCTTTGTAAAGGTGATTGTGCTGCCGGTGTTCGAATCTAAAAGTTGGCTGGTCGCCATTATTTTGATGGGTGAGCGGCCCACGCCACACGTGGGCTGTGTTCATCGAATGTTTTGTTCCAAACACTATACATTTCACTGTCCAGATGGTTAGTTAGTCATCATCAAATGTTTTTATTTTCTTGTTCATGTTTGCATTATCATTTCCTACTACTGCAATTGGAAGTAATAACAAGCGTAGGTTAATAGAACACGTGGTAAAACAAGCTTGTAATACTTATGTAAATAAAGAAACTAGGTATTTGTTAGTTCGGGCTGTAGATTGTTTGAATGTTTGTAAAAGCTTTACCGGAGCGTATATTCAAAGAACGAACTTAATTTAAATTGAAACAAATCTACTGCTTCTCTTAGATTCCTTTATTAATCGAGTTCAAGTCTTTGAAGGTTAATCCCGTAGCTCTAATGAGAATTCTAGACGATGTTGTCGTAATTAACTGCTTTATGAAAACCTTACACAAACTTTGTGTTAATTTTTGTTTTTCGTCGTTCTGACATCATCTTCGTTGCTTCAGTTTACTGTTTGATTCACGCCCGCAGTAGACAGCGTAAGAATTAAATTTGGACTGTGTAGAACGTTAAATTGTTTGGAAAATTGTTTTCGTACTTTAACTTCCTGTGCGCAGATTCTTTGTAAGCAGCAATGCATCGTTTATTTTGGGATGGTCCGCTCAAAGACGTGTAAGTAATCCGTTACTTCTACTATTATCACTATTAGGTCACTAGCTACTTTGTCTGTGGCTACTTTGTGTCCAGGCCAGACGGAAATATAGGTCTCCTACAAGATTCAATCAAAATTTTCATGTTGTTTTCCTCCGCATAATGAAAGTAGTTTTTTTTATTAACTAGCTGTTTTCACGATTTGATTGAGGCATTGTAGCCATGTGAAGCAATTAAAATGGTTCCAAATAACAAAAATATACTTTTGAACCCACAAAACTTCAATCATTTATTTGTGTTCTACGCTGCTTGTTATGTTAAATATGTTTTGAAAAATCGTTCACACAAAATAAAAGTCAAGATGATAATATTTGAAACGAGACGTTTTCAAAAAGACTTCCATAAAAGTGGCTTATTGTTTTTGAAATATATTGTTATTATTATGGGAAGATTGTACCTCATGTTATATTATGTTCCCTTGATTGTTGTTGACAAAACATCTTTTTATAGCGTTGGCATTACCTACTTAACAAATGCTACCGCATTATTCATCTCGCGACAGTCGCGACTTGGCGTTGTCTCGAAGAACTATAATAAGAATAAATCCAAATATGCCATTAGTCGTTGCGAACTTGATTGCCTTTATCATCTGTTGCGTTAAATCAACAGTTGTTTCCATCATGCTGCTTTGATTTTCTTTTAGATTTCATTGATTCATTGTAATTAGCATTGGTTCGACATGGTGCTGTAACATTCGCCGAGCGGGCGCTGTCTTGATGACGGAAATAAGCGCTCCAGTCGTTAGTGGGTCAAGCACTATTTCTGGCTCTGTTGTGCTTCAAAGCACGCATCAAGAGTTTTATGAGCGCCCCGGCTGTGCGCCTGGCTCTCGCGCCCTTAATGCCATCCATTGAAATGCAGCTATCGTCCGATGTGACAATATATATATATATACTACATTTCAAACTGCACTATTATAGAAAATTTCAGCATTCTCTCACTGCGCAATCTGTTCCGTACTATATCAGTATTATAAAATAATACACGCCACTGAATACCATATGGTAAATATGGAAGTAAATATTGTAGTACTATCCGCGAAACTATAAAAACAACTCATAGAAAATTATGACCGTCGGCAGTCCAACAATAAATCGCATTGAGATCGAACCTCGATCGATAACATTCGGATCTAGAACAGACATTTATATTTAGATTATATTGCCGATGGTGTCAAACTTCCCTAAAACGATAGATCGGCGACGCCGATCCAATCACTCACTCCATAATTCATCGAAATTTATGAAGGCGAGCTGAAACAGCGACCGTCTCTTTCTTATGTACGGGTGTGTTCTACTTTAAAACATTTCTTTTCTCATTTCGCAGTTTGGAGCCGGGCCAAGCGCGTTTCCAAGCGTTCGGCCCCGCGGGCTGTAGTTTTCCGAGCCGACCCGTCGAGTCCGGTGTTGCTCCCTCTACCAGGGGCCCTTATCCCCTACCGGGGGAACCCGAACGTGATCCCTTCGCAGACTTCGCGCAAGCTTTGGATTCGCCACCGTACGGCCTGAGCTCGTTCAGTGCCAAGTCTCCGACGGCAGGCAATTGTTTGTCAGACGGCAGTACCAAGGACGACAGCTACGGCGAAGCCACATTTCTAGACTTCGAAAACATCGACGTCAACGCTGCGAGGAAACAGTCGACGTTGGACGAAATAGAACAAGAAGTGGACAAAGTTCGCGTTGCGCTGGACGAGGACAGTCGCGCGCTGGAGGAGGACGAGAGACAGCAAGCCGAGGCCGACAACTGGAGCCTGAATGTGTCTTGTGATAGCGGTGTGTACAACCGCGCTTCCTCCAGAGATTCCGGACCACATTCCGGTAAGTGTTTCTCTTAAAATTCACAAATCACTCTGGTCAAATTGTTTATTAAACTCGTAAACTTATTTTTGTCGGAACGGGGCGTGCAGAGCTATAATGTGAAACATAGTTAGGTTTATTAAGTGCGTCCAAGAGTCACAACTGTCAGTGTCATAAAGTAACCATGTGAAAGGGATCAGTTGTGTCCGGCGCGGCCGGCGGTAACTTGCGGTTTGTTTACGTTCTGTTTGGTAAAATTAGATTTACCGAATGCGCCGCTATTCGTATTAGGTCGGTTTTGAAAATAAACACAGAATAACCTTGCAGATGTCTCTCGACCCACTTATTTGGGTCAATGTAATGCACGTGTTCTTTGTCAAACGTCATTGCATTACTTGAAGGTAGATTAATCGGTTATTAAGCGATTTGTGTCGTTTTTTACGGAATTCGTGGTTGGCATTGAACAAGTGAAAAACGTTTGTATAGATATAATTGCACACTTTCGATAGCATGCTGTTTATATGCGGGCGTGGTATTTTCTCTCCTTGACAGTATTTCTCTCAACATTCCAGGCGAGGAGCTTGGCTTGATCGAGAGCCAGGAGATCAGGGAGAATCACGCGACGAATAGCAGCAGTAACGAGTGGTCTTCTTCATCTATCGAGCGTGGTCTTCTCGCGATGGACCGAGAGAGGAAGTCCACTGAAACCGATGCTCCGAGGAGTCCCGAGGATGCAGGAAGTGATGACGAGGGGAGAGAGCCCACCGGGTTCGCACTTGGCCTCGTCAAGAGCAACAGTGTGGTCGCCCGCGCCAGCATGTGGCAACAGCTGCAGCAACAGGCTAAAGGTAATATTTACTCTGGGTCAACCTTTATAAATACATCGTAAAACAGATGTTCTTAAAAGTAAACTTGGTGTAATGCTTCATATAAATTCATAACCTCCGAACGTAGCATGAATATCGGTAACGCATTTATAGATATCCGTCTTATAGAATCGAATATATCCAGATGATTCGAAACTTCGTGAATCATATTTAATAGTGTATTTCTAACCTTGCCCTATAATAATCTTGTGCCATGTTCATTCCAGGAACTCCGAAACCTTTGCTTCGCCACAGTCGCTCCAAGTTAAAGGAGGGACCTTCAGTGGCGGACAGGTTCAAGAGCCAGCCGATCACGTTCCCGGCGCCCGACGTCACCCCGACCGAACCCTCGGACGAGCCCCTCCCTCTCCCTCTGTCTAAGAGTACTGCCAACGTACTAGACAGAGACGAAGATGGTAAGTCTCCACTTATTCAATGCTAGAATTACACAGTTCCAAAAGATTTTTATTTTGAGTTTTTTAAATTTTCGATATTCAAATTTTAAAGTAAACAAATCTTTCAAAGGCATGTAAAATTTGCATTACATTCAAGAGAACCGCTTCTTGTCTTATGTATCGTCGGCTTTTGTTTCTTTTTTGCATGTCCTCGACTACTCTACTATGTGTATGTCCCGGGCTCTATCGTAAACACACAACTGCACAATGTTATGTAAATACGCACAAATTCACCGGTGGCAGCTAAGTTAGACGAAGACGATCCGGCGAAGATGTCGCTCTCAGAGAAGATGAAGATGTTCAACTCGAAGCTGACGCACAAGCCGCCGGTAGCGGGCGCGCGCGCTCGCGACGAGCGGGCGGCGCGCGCGTCGCGCCTGCGCACCATGCCGGTGCTGGCCAGCCAGCTGCAGGAGGCGCTGGAGCAGAACGAACGTCTCACCAAGTCCCTCACGCACGAGGACGTACCCCGTAATAATGATTTTCAATTGAAAATGGAGCTGTTCCGTTCGGCCAGCGCCAAGAACACGTCTTTAGAGTATATTATGAGGCAGAACGCCAAGTTTAGGAGCTTAGGTCTGATTTGTTCATTATTATGAGTTTGATTTTGGCGTTTGCTTGAAGTTCCGCTACTCTGGGTTCGATTGGTACTAATATCACCGTAAACTTGTACTCATAAGTGTTATACAGTGCATGAAGTTTAACTTGCACGATTTATTTGCACGTTCAATATTATTTTAACAATTTCGATTGATTACAGTGTTTATATACAGTGTGGGTGTTGTGTAGTATTGTATAATTTAACTGTTATTTGGTCGAGTTATTTTGTAATGTTCATTATAACATATTACTATTGCAGTATTATTTTGAATTTTAAACATAACGATACGAAGCTTGAATAACAAATACCCTTGAGTGCATGCACCGTCGCGCGTGATCCTAATATTCCGTCACGTCTACTGAGATATTGACATTAATCATAACATTTTATAGACCACAGCATATTACATTTTGCGCTGAATAATCCAGTTAGTCATTGCCTTGCTCAGTGTTACTCAATAATATTATTATACTCTGTGTTTCACACGAATATCTCGTAAACGATGGTGGGTAGTTACGTCAACTAGACATGGGAGCCGTCAAAATCCATGTGGTCGCTTCTTAAAGGTCGCGACAGATATATGTAGGCGGCGACGGGACGAGAAAGCAAGATTTATTTTAGTTTTTTTGTCTAATGTTACAAGAAATATGTTACATTGTTTTAAAATAATTTATTACCTAATCTTTTTTCTTTGTGATGTATTCGAAGTTTCTCTAAGAAACTAGATAAGAAATACATCAAAGAGGTTATTTTTTATAAAGACTTAAGTGGCTAGGGGATAATTTTATTGTAATAAATATCACAAACGTTAACTGTCCAAGATACGATTATAAAAATTACCACAAAACAAATCGTAGTGCATTTCAGCAAGTAATAAAACTTTCTAAGTACTTCTTGAGTAATTTTGTTAGTAGGTATAATGCACGTACATGGACAACTACCGTCCTTCGCCGCAACGTACAAGCTTCACTAATCAACTAAATAAACTTGTTTAAACCATCGCTATTCTACGGGGTGCTTTGTATATACGGGACCATATTCTACCTATTCAGTTTCTAAATAAATCGTTATGTTTCAGACCTAGACGATGATTCCCCTACGGAGCGAGCCCAGAGGATGATAACTCCTGAGGTCAGGGGCATCCTGAAGTCCGGGTCCACTGTAGTTCCTCCGAGACCAAAGACCTTGGCTAAAGGGGAAAGCTCAGAGGTTTGTACAGTTAGTATACAGTTGTTTAGTATTTTATTTTACACTTAAAACGGACCGACAACTCTTAGCGGCGCTTTTAGGAAACAGCCACACTTATCGAGTCGATAATCCGCTTGAGCTGGTTACCACGTCAGTTGAATTTAATTCGACGCAGTGACGATTTGAGTCGTCCGAATCAAAACGAGTAAGGACATAAAGCTCCTTCTGATCGGCTCATGCTGATTCCGCGTCAATATGTGTGGTTAGTTCCTTTATAAGCGTAATCTGCCTATCGTCGTTGAAGTTCTAAAACCACGTAAGTCATTTTTGGCGGTTTTGACATTTTGATTTTTGATGCCGTTTGCTAAAGAATCGGAAGGCGCGTTGTTTAAGCCACTCACAGAAACGAGCAACGTGTCTATCTAATTTTAACTTAGGTACAATTATACTGATTTTTCACTCTCCCGTAAAGGTGCTATTTTTGACTTACGTGGTGTTAGAACTTAATGCTAAGTCTTATGTTCCCACCAGTGGCGAAGGTTCCATACAACTCGATTCCTACCGGATTCCCTTTGAAAAATGGCACAGTCAGTATTCTATAGACAAATAATATAATCAGATTAATGACTTGTACTCCGGCTTATCTGTTACAAAATTTGACCCTTCGCTACTGGTTGCCACTACTGTGTCACAGACTTCTATCTGTGGGAGAGAAAGTACCATAACCTGAGATTTAGTAAGGAATATCTGGTTTAATTTACAAAGAAACCACACAAATAGAGCTTTAAATAAAACATAGCAAGCCAAGAAACAAATGCATGCGTTTAGTTTAAAGCCATTTTCTTTATGTTTCTAGACAAGCCATATTTACAAGAAGTGCAAAATACGTTTTGATAAGTAGATTCTCAGGTTAGTTGCACAATACTATTTTATTGTTAGTAACTTAAAAAGTAGATCCCAAAAAACATAAATTGAAATATAGCTCATTCATTTTCATCATCACAATCAAAACTATAGTGAATTCGAAGTTACACATCAGGAAATCTAATTTGATGGTGTATACTCGTTCAAATCCACCTGTTTACTGTTACTGCTAGCCTACATTATCCCAATGCCGGGCAAAGGCCTCTGCCTCTCCTCATGACTTACAGCTCTTTAAATCCAGGGCTAATGCGGGCCACTGGTCATTGGTTTTGTCCAGCCGCCCCCTCTTAAATGGGGCTTAAACATGACTGAAAAAATGTGGGTGTAGTATAGGTACACCTCTGCCTAACTCTTCGGGGATTACAAGCGTGATGTTATGTATGTATTAACAAACAGTACAATCCCTATCGCCCTAATTCTAAACCCATTAAAAGTAACGATCACAAATAAGTCCAGACCAATATTGATAATCATGTAGGTACAAAAATAGAGCAAAGTACTTTAGCTGTAGTCAATAAAAATAGCTCAGTAGTACGGTGTAGTGCGTAATGCTACAAGTATGCAACGGTTAATATTTTGGCTCAAACATGCATTATTGTGTTTTCAATGTAATTTCTAGTCGCCAATATTAGACAAAGGTCTTCGATATGATTGATTATTTGTAGGACATCCGTCTGTTGGGAGAGGTTAGTTTGGCATTGATTAAGTATTGCGGATGTTGCATGGTCAATCCCAATCACGTCAGTTTAACTACTAAAACCGCCCTTAAAGCTAAGACATAAAGGTGTCGTTTAAATATGTTGGCACGATCTACCTTCTGTGATGGTCAAGAGCTTGCTATATTGTATAGAAACAAACTTCGTTTAATACTCTTTGAGTTACATCTCAAGGCAATTTCATTAACAGAATTCGTTCTTTTTCCAGGGCCTAAAAGACGAGGGCATCGACAGCTCCTCAGACGAAGACTCAGTATCAGCCTCAAGCGTGTCATCTTCAGAAAAGAGCTGTTCCTCATCTGACAGTTCCGATGAGCTTCCAGATCCTAAACCTCGAAGGTTCCAACGCAAGCCCAACAAATTGAAAGCATCCCGAACAGAATCCGATATCCCAAGACATCCCGAACCATTTCCCTGCAAGATCAAACTACCAGGACCGAATGATTTGAAGGAACGTCTCACACAAGCGAAGAACCCAGACGTCAAAATACCGTTGCTCGGAAAACTTGGAAAGAAACCTTCTGAAGAAGTAAAAAAAGAAGAAGATCAGACAAGATACAGGAGGTTTGTCAAAAAGATGGATGAACCTATACAACTGGGCAAGTTGCGAAGGCCTGCGGAGAAAGTCACGCCTCCTGCCCAAGAAGTGCCACCTCCTCAGATCCTCAAGATTTCTGCGCTGAATCAGGCAGCGAAGGCGAAGTTCTTCGGCTTAGATCCGGGGAAGAAAGAGAAGACCATTGATGAGTTGGCCGCGGCAGTCAGAAAATACATTCCACCAGTAAGTTTATTAATTTTTATTTATGGATTGTATATCACACCAGTTTCGCTTTGTTATGTATTTAAATACGGGGCGGAAGAAAGGACATCGGCGGGTAAACGATTACCACGTATTCAGTTCATAATTCTGAGCCCACATTGAAATTTTGATCGGTTGTTAAAAAAAAATCCGCTGTTCCAAAAATTAAAATTTAAAAATTTCTCACTTTTAACCGTTTTGGCGCCGGGGTGCCTTCCGCCCCGTATACTTGGAAGAAGAGTCCTAAAAACCGAGAATTGCAGATCATCAGTATAGCAATTACTGTATACGGTACAGTTGTAGGATAAGAACATCAAACCTCTGCGCTTTTAATAGAATAAAGTAGCTATGCTGCTATAACGAAGAGTATAATAATATCAACTCGTGATGAAGATTGGCTGTACCACTAAGTCAAAATGGTTTACTTTGCTTTTTACGGATTCATTTTAATTACCATCCTAAACTGACTGACAGACGCACAACTTTAAGTCTACCAAAAAGGTTATTTGTCTTACGAAAGTGAGCAGTAAGAAATTTTGAAAATTAAACCCCTACGGGAGTAAAATAGGGGATAAAAAGTTCGTCCGTTTTGGGAAATCCCATTGAGGACATTATTTATATCTCTGTGTACGTGCGAAACAAAATAGCATAATGTAAACCATTCTAATTATTCCGTTTTTTTAGGTAAACAAGTCAATATCAACCCACACGATGGAGGTGCCGGGCTCCGGGAGCGACGGAGAGAGCAGCGGCGGGCGGGAGGTGCGCCACATTAACAGCAGAGTTAGACACAGGTCAGTTCACTTCTATATTCGTTTTAGAACAGTAAGCACCTGTAGCCTGGTGACTTAACATCTGGTCACTTGCTGGCGAAGGCGCCGAGCGCCCTGTGCAGCCGGATGCGCAAATATTAGAACGTTCGTTTGACTTCGTTACTCCCTACGCGATTCGCTAGGCTTTAAGTGTTAAGCAAGCCATCTGTCAGTGCGTACGTAGCTTATGAGTGGTTTTAACCAGCAAGCTATCAGTGTCATCATTGCTATGGCACGGCGTTCACTTTCAATGGTGGAATTAGCTTTAAGTAGAGGTTACAGAACTAGTGGGTCTGTTATAGTACCCTTAACGGAGCCGAAAGGCACTTGTTTTTTTTTTGTTCTAGACCATATCAGGGAACTTTCTAGTTACGGAGATATTGGGGGTCAAAATTCAAGTTTTTAATGTTGCATATTTACTTTATATACCTCCAAGACCACCGTACTATCGAATGCATCCATCAGCACAATGCTTTGAGTTCATCACTTTGGATCCTAACGTAAAACATGATTTGAAACCCCAAAAAAAAGTCGTTTTCCAGCAATAATTTTTGCGTAGAGTTACTTAGTTTGATGTATAGTATGGTTGGTTGACGGCTGAGTGAAGGGTCCGTTTACACCTTGTATATTCCTTATGTTTGTAAGCATGGGTCTGCAAAAGAGTGTCGCGTAAAAGCCAGCACATCCCATTCAGTAAGCCTCATCGCCTTAGTTGTTATCAGCAAGGATGTTGCAAGAACACAAGAAATAGTAGTGTTTGATTTTGGATCTCCGTTTAATCGGAAATTGAGGAACTATACCCGTTTATAATATTCCAATTAAAGGATTTGTAAAATAAAAATCATTTAACACTGATTATTGTTTTATCAAGTGAATTCGGCACGGTTGGCGCAGTGGCTGAGCAAGTGGCTGCTGCGCTGCGTGTCGCAGGTTCGATTCCCGCACGGAACAAATATTTTTTGATGTACAGGTAGTTGTTTCGTGTCTGACTGTTTATAAGCGTGAGTTTAAACCATTGTAAACGCACCCACGATACAGGAGAAATTTATAAATAGAGCCAACGTTTTATAATAAAAATAATAATTTCCAAGATTCATCTGCCCTAAGACCAGTGACCTCGGTGTCGCTTTTGTAACACTAGTTTTGCGGCGCTCTCGATATCGTAATACCATAGTGTGAGGACAGATGTCGCCACTGTGTTACGTTTATGAATAGGTAGGTCACACTCATTCGGCGTCCCTTAGAAGTTTTAATAGATGTAATACCTTCACTTGGGGGATATGGGACTATGTCCAGTAGTGGACGTCTTTCGGCTGAAATGATGATGATGATACCTTGACTTGAATCTGCTTTTCTGTTGACATGGTTACTGTCAACTAGTGGTGGAATATTGCCGTCGGTGTTATGTTTGCGCGGCAAAAAAAAAACAAAAGATTATCTATAACACCTCGTCTGAATCGTGTGGCCATTTTGTTATTAATTAGAAGTTACTATAAAACAAATTATAATGTGGAAGAAATGTTTTATTTAAGTAGTTTTTTTATTCCGTATTCGCTGCGGCATCATTTATGTTAACAACGTGTTACGTGTCCGTAACTTATATATATAAACAAAGGCTAACGCTATTCGTTTTTGCAACAAGATATGCAAATTTTACTAATACGATAAAAATCACTGTAAATTCTCACGCGTTCTCATATTTTTGCACTAGAAATATATCACACGATACATCACACGATACATCACACCTGTAACACAATATGTAACGATAGCCAGATAGATAGTACACGCGTGTAACTACTAGACTGAATAATAATAAAACAAAAAACTACCATAAAATTGGTATTTACAGAAGATCAACTTCATACAGCGAATGAAAACAGGCACACACACACACACACACAGTGAAGTCGAGAATTACTTGTTCTTCCCGTCATGGTGATATATATAACCTTCAGTAGTTCCTAGCGGGTACAAAAATACTATTTAATTATTTTATGAAACTAAAATTTATTTATTAATATTATAAATTAATTTATTGATTTTAAAAATTAATTAAATAATTTTATAAATTAATTTATAAAACAGCTAAGAACAATTAAATTATGTACTGGTATTCAGCTGCATCCTGTTAGATTGAAAGCCGACCTAGACATAGTTGGGAAAAGACTAGGCAGATGATGATGACCATTAAGCTGAGAAGTACTCCTGAACTCGCTGTACGTGGAGCGTGTCTTTATGCTTTTCCACTCGTAGTAGCAAACCTTCTAAACATCTATCTCATCATTCATCATCATCATTTCAGCCGAAAGACGTCCACTGCTGGACATAGGCCTCCCCCAAGAAGGGGGGTTTTGCCATAATCGCCACGCTTGGCAGGCGGGTTGGCGATCGCAGTATGGTTGTTATAAAACACAGAGAACGCTGCTGCCCATTCTCTGGTAAGTCCCTTAGTCGCCTCTTACGACACCCACGGGAAGATATGGGATGGTGCTATTCTTTACGTCCGGACACCATACAGAACCACACAACATCTATCTATTATGTGATATTACACAAAAAATGAGGTAACTTAACACATTTGTTCTACTTTACGTAATAATGAGTTATAAGACACGTTTTACACATACGTGTGTTGTTTTACGTAAATAATTTATTAATAAAATGATATACATTATTTAATGAGGTTTTGTGCCATCTGTTGCGTATCAAGGTCGTTGGATTTTGCAAAGTTAAACATATGCTGTGAAATATAAAGAAATATTTTGGCTGTCAGCTGACTGTTGCTTGCGAAGACCTTGTAGGTATAAGCCGTGTTGAAATCCGAGTGTCTCCGAGTTCTCCAACGAATAGAGGTTCCTTCAAACTGGTACGATCAAATTCCAGATCGGCTGCGGACACCGAACTCGTGACAGATCATCATCTGCCTAGCCTTTTCCCAACTATATTGGGGTCGGCTTCCAGTCTAACCGAATGCAGCTGAATACCAGTATTTTACATGGAGCGACTGCCTATCTGACCTCCATAATCCAGTTAGTAATGGGTAATACGCTACCCCTTGGTAAGACTGGTTACTACTATGAAATATAAGGTAGGCTGTCTGACTGGTTAAAGTCCGCCTACGTACATACGTACTGTATCCCATAAGTGTGAGATATACATATTATCAGATCAAGTTGAGATACTTATCAGTACTTCCTACTTATAATGTACTGAGTTTTAATTAATTTGATCGATTAGTTCGGGTCTTTCATTTTTTTGCGTGGATCTGAATTTGACTTTAGTTTTTTCCTTGCCTAGTACTACGTAAATACAGGTAGATATCAAAACGACTTATAAAAACTCTATTTTGATCCTTTCAACCAATCTTTTGAAAGGTCATCACAACATAATAATAAAAGTATCATAATCTCCTATTATTTATTTGCTAAGCCAATGTTACATTAAGTTGTGCTAACAAAGTATGCAAATGTCTGATAAGATTGTTGTTACTTACTAATTATAATTTTAAATCTGTTAAAATTAAAATTTTCGTAATTTTTTTTGTTATGAATGTTATTATTCGATAAAAATATGAATCTTTGATCTATTTATTTTAGCTGTCAGTTATCCTTCAATTAGCTTTGTTTGAGTTCACATGGGCGGTTACGTAGATAACAAGACACAACAGAATAGCTTTAAAATATATTGACGATCGACCCATAGTCCATAGAACATGGTCTGAGAAACAGTATTGAGTAGCTTCTATTTTCGTTAGCCGAAAATTACTAATTTACTAAAACTAATTTAATATGAAAGTCGCCTTCCCTCTTCATCCTCGTCGTCTTTCTTTCTTCTACTTTCTACTAATAAAAGACGCTAAAATTTATCTTTTTATAAGCTTCTATGTACAGACGCCAGCACATCAAGCTACTACAATATGTCAGATTTCTTTAATAGATTTTCAACTTTATCGCTAAAGCATAAGGTTCAAGGTTGATTGCGAAAATTTGTCAGATTCGGGTAGCTTGATGTGCTAGAGTTTGTACCTTGCCTTGTTAGTTATGTATGTATTGGTCAAATCTTGCAAATGAATTTCAAAGTAGTTCCCCCTAACCGATTGAGTTCAAATTTTGCACACACCTTTGGTTCTAGTGACAATACAATTTTATGACAGACATGAGTTGGTCCTGCAGCCAGGATCGCCTCGTCACGAGAGAACTCCTTGACGGTTAATAGCACGGACACGAAACTTTGTATACTTTTTCAATGTTGATAGATAAACGTAGTTTTCTTCTATTCATTTTAATAAAAGCTTGTTTAAAAATAAAAAATCTAACATAAGTTTGCCTATCCACATAACCACATTTATTCGTATCATCTTTCATAAAACTCCCATAAAATTATTGGCAGGCATGTAGATCCTTCTTTAAAATTATAAATACGAAAGTTTTGTGAGGTTGGGTGGATGAATGTTTGTTACTTTTTCACGTAAAAAATGACTGATCGGATTTGGATGAAATTTGGCACACAGATAGTTTGTAACCTGGATTAACACATGGTACGAATACGTGGGTCGATTACCGAACTACACGCGGGCGTAGCCGCAGGCATAAGCTATTTATTACATAAACATCAAACAATATTGATGTAGTACTTCACTCTCGCATGTGGTCGGGCTCGTCTCCGATTTTAATGAGTTCCTTGATTGGTTCCATTTAGATCTAACGCAACGTATTAGTAGAGCGCACTTTCACGGCTTTGAGTAGTAATAAGACAAACTACGGAGCACTGATGTGCGTTTTGGTTTTTTTAGCAGCTAAAAAAGTGAACAGATATGTTTTTAAAAAAAACATTAGCAAATTAAACACAGTTTGAGTTGGCTTTTAATATTTTATTCTGTGATAAAAGATTTGTATACAAATATCCCGTTGTCCTAATACTTAATCGCGTTTTTAAATATAAATATTAAAGCATTTGGTGGACCTCGGTACACTACTTTGTTCTGATTCATTTCCTTGGTCTTTACGTTTGTTTTAAGAAAAATATCCTCTAAATCTTGTAGTTCTTCGATAATGTTTCTGCGAGTCCTCATCATATTCACCTCAATAGTCACTGGATTCGCGGATTTTTACCAGTCACCCGCTCTTTACTAGCGCTTATTTATTTACACTTCTGTAATCGCGCTCTACAGCTACATAACACTCTTAGTACACCGACAACCGGTTCGATTCCGGCTCATAGGAAGCCGCTCTGATGAGCTTAAACCTCCATGTGCTATCATTTAGTTGCATAGGCTTCGCTAGGGTCGATATCCTGAGGCCATATAGCAGTACCTAGCAGTACCCTGTAGTTAGCATGTGATGACAGGCATTATGAGTACCTAAGCCACGTATGTAATTTGTGTCCTTAGGTTTATCTAAGAGATAATGTGGGAGGTTGATGCGAAAATGTAGGGATCTTGTCTATGCTATATTCCTAGTAGTTGCACTAGATAACTGTATTTTGAAAGATTTCGTTGCACTTAGAATATACAGTTAGAATAGTTGCAAATATGCAGCATTATCATGTCGAGATGGCGTTTCTATTACTAGGCTTTTTTATGGATAATCAGCTTTGAACTTAAAGTTCAGATGGCCTAATAAAGTGATATTCTATCAGTGCTTACGATGAAGAGAAAATTAAGAAAATTAAATTTATAAAAAAAAACAAGCTTTTATAAAAATGAAAAGATGAAAATTAGGTTTATTTATCAACATTGAATGTGTGTACAAAGTTTCGTGTCCGTGCTATTAACCGTTGAGGAGTTGTCTCATGAGGAGGTGATCCTGGCTGCAAGATCAAGTCATGTCTGTCATAAAACTCTTTGTCACTAGAACCAAAGGTGTGCAAAATTTCAGCCCAATCGGTTGGGGGGAACTGGTTTGGCATTCAGTTGCAAGTTTTGACCAATACATACTAACTAACAAGGCCAGTTAAATAAATAAAAAACCTTTAAAATTACTTAAAGCTACCGAAACCTAATTCTTGCCACTCCTCAGTCAAGTTAAAAGTTGTTGAGGTAGAAATATGAAACCTGTTAGAAACGATTTTTACTAGACTTATTCAGCGATAAGACTAACTAAAGAATTACCTTGAACTGCCATAGCAAACACTGTTGCAGTACATAACCCATGGACCTAACTAGTAACTAGATAATTTAGCCCACAGTTAAAACTCCTTAATCAGCAAAACCATTCATCCATCCAATCTACACTATAATAATATTATAAAGAGGAAAGATTTGTATATTTGTAACGAATAAAATCAAAAACTACTGGATCGATTTCAAAAATTCTTTCACCATTAGGATGCTATATTATTCCTGAGTAACATAGGCTATATTTATTACTAGAAAAATATTGGGGGATTATGGATAAACAAATGTCCACCCGTGCGAAGCCGGGACGGGCCGCTAGTCATCGATAATCATAATCGTCAGTAACCCGGGTTAAGTAAGGAAAGTCATCAATTACACACCGACCGGCGCCGGCGACGCAGTCGGGAAATCGTGTGTAACAGTGCATAAAATTAATGTGACTTAGTAACATTTTCTAAGCTGATAAATAACGATTTCACTTTTCTTTTGTTTTTAGTTGAGGTGACGTAATTTAGTTGTACTGGGATTTGTCGCGTGAAATTGGAGGATTCTGTTGTGTAAACCCCTTAGTTTTGTTGTTTTTATAAAAACTGTGAAACTCTTTGAGAGACTGAAACCGACATTTAATGATATTAATATGTATTGCTTGCTCTAACATTAAAATATTGTACAATTTTGCATGTCATCTATGTATATCTGACTATGTATTAGGAACCTCAACTGTTTTTAAGGACAAAATGTACCAATACTTATAGCAAATAAATGATTATGATTATGACTAAATCTTTGGTCTAATAGTCGGAAACGCAAACCTAAGGTACGCCAATCCTCTGATTAAAAACTTGGGCTAAAGTTTTGTCATGTTTGAACCGTTTGTTTGACAATGCCAACTTATTATACTGGTTTTTTTTATCTTCTTATGTATGTAGGTGTCGATGTAAACTAGATATACCCAAGACATAGGAACTGTCTAATCTCTTTCTATCACACTAGGTTTTGCTCGCGGCTTCGCTCCCGTTATATACGGAAATTAACCCACGGAAACGTTTTAAATAGCCTATAACACTCTGGGATAATGTAGCTTCCCGTTAGTGAAAGAATTTTCGAAATCGGATCTGTAGTTCCGAAGTTTACTTACCTCAAACAAACTTACAAACAAATTCTACGTCTTTATAATATGTATTAGTTTAGATTACCTCTACCAATTCAAAAGAAACACTATACTTTTATTGTACTCATTGTATGTCAGACTGGTGTCCGCAACACCACGTCTAAAGCGCGTATTTTTCATTACCAAAAAACGTAATATTCCATATCCACTTACCCAGTTTATTCCAATTTTTCCGATCACGTCCCTAGTTTTCACCGCTTTGCTGCGTCGGCGCAAAGCTTTCCATCGAAAGCGCTTTACGCTCGTTTGGCTTTAGATATCGTCAAGCCGATGTAAGCCGCTTCGCTGGTTCGGGAGACGGATAGAAAATTAAGTACCTAGTAACTTTGTGTGGCAATTATTTTGCCATTCATTAGTGTTAAGTAGATGTTCGGGATGGATATTTCGAAATTCGAATGATTATGCGTATATCCGTCCGATGTATCATGAGCAGCGTCATCATCATGACCTACTTTCAACTTGGTTTACTGGTTTTTTATTAAGGTTTTCCTCTTAAACATGAGTTGTATTATAAGATTACTTTAAAAGTAATTTTGTAAAAAAAAAAAACCGGAGGTGAATGGCGAAGACAACTAATCGGTCAAGATCTGCAGTAAACCACAGATGGTCTTTGCAACTGTATACAATAACTTTTTGATTGTAATTCTGTTTTATAATGTCAGAAGTTCCACATATTAGAGACAGAGGAAACCATTTTTCTGGGAGTAAAACTGGATAACTTCTTCTCCTGGAAACCGCACGTAGAAAAAGTTTGCAACAAATTAAACAAATTCGTTTACGTCCTCTACACACTGCGAAAGACTGAGTACTATGTTGACTGCGTATCACGGCTGTGTTGCATCGACTTTACAATACGGCCTTATACTATGAAGGCTGAAGGCTTTATCCACATCTGTTGAGTTACCCCAACAGATGTGGATAAAGCCTTCAGGGTACAAAAAAATGCATCCGAGCCATTTGTGGCATTCCACCATGGGAATCGTGTAAACCGTTGTTCCTAAAATTAAAAGTCCTTACATTACCCAGTATGTATATTTTAGAATGCGCTAAATTTGTTCGTCAGCACTTTGACTTGTTTAAAAAGGCTGACGACCGTTGCCCTCGAAAAGTCAGAGATCCAGATAGAATAGTTCTGCCCAGAGCGCCAAGGACTTCTCTATATAAAAAGAACTCTTATAATATGTGTGGACTAATCTATAATAAAATACCAAAGGATTTCAAAGAGCTAACTAATAATTTATTTGTTTTAAAGCTAAAATTATGGCTGAGGGAAAAACGTTTTAATTCTATTAATGAATTTATAAATAATGCTAATGATTAATGTTAATACATTTTTATATTAAACTATTCGGGAAACTTACAGCTAATATAATCAATGTTCTTAAACAATACGAATTTGAATGCCATTTACAAGTTTTCACATATAATTATTCGTTGTTCTATTGATGAATTTAATGTTAATGGCAAATATAATAATAATCTTTTTAAAAATAATGTAATAAAATAAATAACTTTAATTTTTTTATAATAATAGTGAGTGATAGAAACCGACATTTAAAAACATTATTACGTATTGCTTGCTCTTACATTAAAATATTGTAAAATTTTGCATGTCATCTATATCTGACTATGTATTAGGAACCTCAACTGATTTAAGACCAAAATGTACCAATACTTATTGCAAATAAATGATTATGATTATGATCATAACGAGTTAAAATATCAGAAAGCACAGAATGTAAGAATGCAATAAATACATAAATTGCAGAATGTATTAAACGCCGAAGAAAGTTATACGAAGTATTAACGTTTTCACAGACTGAAGAAAATTAGATTTTTTTATTAGTTTATGCGTAATGAAGTAGTTGTTAAAAGGTTTTTTAATAATAAAATAAATGTAGTGTTTGTGTTTGAGTCATAAAATAAAAAGCATTTCTAGTGTAACGAATTTATTGTAAAGTAGTGCTGCTCCGAAATATTTGAGTACCTCGCCCGCTACGATATATCTGATGGCGACTGTACAACCTACTAAATTTAGATCACAAACACAAATCATAACACGCACAAAGTTATTTCCAAATCAATTTCGTTATTGCTACTGTTATCTCACTACTACCCGACTAACATAAATATTCTTAACTTCATAATTGCACGAAACTCACACAAATTCTTGTAAAAAGCGTACAATTTACAACATAATAACAAAGTAAGTATAACGGCTACCGTACATTTATTATCAGTTGCCACGAAACGCTAAGCGTAATCGGTTTATTACCAAAAATGGGCATTGTCTAACATACGTTCATACTGACAAACCGCACAAGCAATTTTATAACTTATCGTCTTGTTTTATAGTCCAGTTTCTAAAGTTCCGGAAGCCGGCCGACTGGCACAGTTGCTTCCTTGCGAAATGCCTAGGAAGTTGACTTGTAGTAGCCATGTATGGTGAAACGTATCGACTCAAGTACAGGTAGGCTTTGCTTTAATGTTTATAGTGTTGATTCAGCGTTCTGAATCAACACTTCAACAATTTGGTCAATAGGGAGCACCGTTGTGCTCCCTATTGACCAAATTGTTGAAGTTCTAGGTTCTAACTGGATTCAGCTTTTGTAGGGTAGTTAACTGTAGCAATGAGTAAGAAGTATAATGAGAGTATTCAATGGTTTAGAGGTAGCAAATATGGCTGCGGTTTTGTTACAGGATCAAGGAACCTAGGACCACTTAGTCCTTATGCAAATGTGATAATTAGGTACTGATTATTAGATTCTTCTATCGGGGATTTCTCAGTAGCAGCCACGGAGTTTGGATTTGTGAACAGTTGATGGCAACTGGCCCCCCCTTTTTAAAGGGACTTAAACATAACTAGCGAAATGTGGGTGTACCTCTGCTTAAGGGCATTACATGGCTCAAATCCCAAAAACAGCGTATGTTCAAAGAAATTTGTTGATGAATCCCTTCGTGCGTTTTCCGTGTAAAAAAAGTATGTTATAGTTAAGTTCATCTCAAATAAATTGTATTGTTTATAATTTTAATAAACCTTCGCAATTTTTTTTGGTTAATCGTAGAAAATAGGTCCTTTTTCAACCTTAATTGTAAATTATCTCTGTAACGGCTGAATAGATCGGCATGAATTTTGTAACAAAAAATACGTAATGATATACTTAACAATCTGTATTGTTTTTTTTTCTGTTATTTCTTTTAATATTTTTAAATAATAAATAAAAACCGAAATTTTGCGAAATGTGCGGGGCAAGTCAACAAAAACCAGTACAGGGATCAAATCATCAAGGTCATCGAGCAATGTAATGCCCTTAACCTTTCGGGGATTACTAGCGTGATGTTATGTAGGCACCATACTTCAGATTAAAAGGTATCATCCCGAAAGGCGACAAGCGACTGTAACCGCAAACTCATGCGGCAACGCTGCCTAAACGCTTCCGTAGTGTGGCTGCGTCAAATAGTGACGTCGCTGCGGCCTGGCATCACGATTTTGCCGCTACGGTTTGCGTTGCGGAATTGTTCCTTTAAATCAAGAATCAGTCTACCTAGACGTTCTAAAGTGCGCCTCGATTCTTTATTTACAGCCTTAATAGAAATATACTTTGACTGTATATTTCCTTTATACAAATCTCATTAAGAGGACTACAAGAGCTAAGTGACCTTGAGTGACGCACGCACACATTTACACAATAAACGTGAACGCCATCTAACGACGACGCCCAAAACAATTAACTCTCAAGACTAATCTCTAGAGAGATTACGCCCGAGTATTCAATAGATGAACAGACAAATAAAAATGAATATTAATAATGAATTGCAATTAAAACACTGCATTTGGGGTGGTAACCGTTATAAGTGTAAAACGCCTCATTTGGAAAGTATCCAAATACTTCTTTTATTCGGTGTTACGATATTAATTATTGCATTTCATAATCAATAGGTACTTTAGTTAATTATTTAGACATATTTCTTATTTCCATACAGTAATATTGACAAATTAATCAAAACAACGAAGTATTTGATTAGATGAATAAGTACTTTTATCAATAACTTCACAATCGTGATCGTCGTGTGAACCACTGTTTCCAATCTATAATAAAAACAGAAGATTTCAAATTACTAAGATATGTAAATTCTAAATATCCTAGTTCTATGGTACACAGCAGAAGGTAATTGCGTTTCGTTTATTTTTTGTATAATAAGAGTTTGAAAAATTGTTAGCCACAAGTAAAAGATTAGGTACGCGCGGTAATCAAGCTATAAAAAACCAGTTTATGCGGATCTCTCATTGTATAGAAAATGTATACAAAGCGAGGCCAAGTTATACTGGAAATGTATAGCTTCATGTGCCGCCGTGTCTACCTAACATTCTTACAATTTTATAATTCTTATTTATTAAAAACTATATCAATAAAATTAAACTCTTACTTGTGATAAGTAACATCGCAATTTTCAGATGAATCTGTTATTTCGCAATGTCCGTTACCAATAAGCTGCAGTCTTTCAACAAAAATATTAGGTAGGTATTTATCTGTTTTTTATTGTTTTTCTAGTCAAAGAATACAAAATAGTACAAGGATGAACACAGGGCGACACACCAAGCTATAAATTTCCAGTATAACATGGCCTCGCTCTGTATACATTTTCCTTACAAAGAGAGATCCGCAAAACTGGCGACGCGGCCGGCGCGGCTAGTCCTTAGTCCAGCAGACGGACCTGCCGCGTACTTGCAAATTCATACCTAAACTGCGCAGTGCGCCTGGCCTGTTATAGCTTAGAAAAAACGTAGGTACTTACGCATTGAAAATAATTTCAGTGTCGATATTTTCAACTTTCTCCAGTAAAAATTAATTACATTTCAAATGTTTTGTTTTAGTTATTTATTTTTGAGTATTTAATTTTATATGAATATACTGCGTAGAATTTTAGTTCAAAAAGCAAAAACATAACATCACTATCCTGGAATCGAACCCGGATTCTCTGGATTGCAAATCCATACCTCGACCAAATGCACTGCAGTAACAGTTACACTACTGATCGAAATAACTGAATGTATGCGAACTATACATCCATCCGTCAAATGTCCAGAAATACGTTTCCAAAATTCATAGTTTTATATCGTTATAAAAATTAATATTTAGTAATACTAAAATGTTCTTACGTTTTAATATCGTTCATATGTTGGGCGTTTGATTTATATGAACTTTTTTTAGTTCTCGTAATGGGTTTCACTTTATTTCCCATACTTACAAATGACCAGAAGTACCTTATTTATTACGCTATTTAAACTTAAAATATTTTATATTTACACGAAACAAAAATATTTACGGAATAAAGACATAAAACAATGAATTTATGAATAAAATTATACAAAACAGTAAACAACCTTGGCGTAATAATGCGGCGAAAATTGCGGCAAAACGAGCGACACGTCCGTATAGCATCAGGCCTCGGCCGGCACTGTCGGTACACAGGCGTTTACGCACACATGCGCACGTATTTTGTTCAGAGATAAAAATATGTGATTTGCAAAAAATCTATTGATTGGATTAAAAAACTAAAACAGTATCACGTTACTTTGTTGCGTGAAGAATAATTTGACAAAAAATCAGAATGATTGCATGTATATTAGTATAGTTTTACTCGTTGACAGAAATGTTTAGAGGCATCTTTGCGATTTTTTTCTATCGTATCAAATTTGTAGTATTATGTTTTCAACACAGTATCGAACTAGCATATATACAGAAGAATATCATATATTTTTCTGTGTTTTTTTACTGCAGTGGTTCTATATGATCCACGTATTGTAAAACATGCTTTTAGCTCTTGTAGTCGCCTTAAAAGCTCGGGAATTGGTGCGTGCTTGCGCCCATTTGGCTCGCGGCATATTACGAGGAATCGATTACCATTCGTCATTAGCAAACCATGAGCTTCTGTAGTTACGAGCGTTCACCAGTTGGAATCTTCGGGGAATCGCATTATTTGGGTAAAAATTAAATAAATTCTCGGCAATCATTAGGTAGGTATTGAGGGTTGCGGGTTGTGGGTTGTGTGGTTGCGTTAAGTGGATTCCCCCATTGTTGTCTTATAAAGGAATAAATTAACAATGTGAGAATATACTTTCTTTATGTAATTGGTGGATGGCAATAGGTTCGCCGCCTATTACATGGGACTTAAACATAACTGGCGAAATGTGGGTGTACTATTAGGTAGACCTCTGCTTAGCCTTTCGGGGATTACACGCGTGATGTTATTTAATTTTGAAAATATCAGAAAGATTATTCAATATGCGGTAGCACTGTTGGCTGCCAATTACCATACCAAGGGGGTACCCTTTGTACCACTTTTTAATCATTTTTTTGTCCTTATTTCAGTCTCAATAGTTTTAAGTAGGGTATTTCATGCTTTAGGGTGGTCACGTCTGTATAGTTCTTACTGAAGTTTCAGTTGGCTGAAAGTTGTTGTCAAAAGTGTTAAGGCTATGACGAGACCGCCTGAAACTACGTAGGTACCTGTTATCAAGACTTTTCTACTCTGCTCTCGAGCATAAAAGTAATAGTCATTATTACAGTACGCAAGACGCATTATCTCGAATGCCCACATACATAATCCGTAGTAGATCCAGCATCCGAGCTCCCAGTTACCTCACATTTATCTGCGGTCTTCGCACATTATTTACTGCTTCGAAGCACATTGTATTAGCACAGAATATTAGTTTAATAGTGTAGAACGACATACATTTGTATCAAGTAAACATTTGAGTCGATATCTCTAGCCTGTGCTGACTCATACATCCGCTCGTGAGCCAAATGTTTTGATGTTTCTTCTTGTGAACTATGCCGGTCATTAGTTGCTGATGATAATGAATGATTGCATCACGCCTGTAATCCCTAAAGGGTTAGGCAGAGGTGTACCTAACAGTACACCCATATTTCGCCAGTTATACAAATGAAATATTTTCAGGGAATCATCTAACGGCTATAACGAAGCCATTTCAAAGGATTTTTTTTTTATCCGAGTATATTTTTATTAAAAAAAAAAACAATTTAAAATTACTTGACCCACAAAATAAATACTAGCTCCTTATTTTTGAACATCTATTATTCTAGTTTACTACGTCGTATTTACCTACTGTCATTGTTAGAATATGGGAGTAAAGGTTTTACGCAAAAGTCTCAAAAAAATTTAGAATTATAGTAATTTCGTGAAAAAAAAAAAACACTCAGATATTTTTTTTTTTTTCGTTGCTATGGCGACTTTACGACTTATAGAAGTTACTCTTAAAATATTTCGTGTATGAAAAGATAGACCTTATATTTTAAGTCCCATGTAATAGGTGGCAAGCCTATTGTCATCCACCAAGCACAAATCGTGTGTAAGAGGCGACTAAGGGACTTACCAGAGAATGGGCAGCAGCGTTCTCTGTGTTTTATAACAACCCTACTGCGATCGCCAACCCGCCTGCCAAGCGTGGCGATTATGGCAAAACCCCCCTCTTGGGGGAGGCCTATGTCCAGCAGTGGACGTCTTTCGGCTGAAATGATGATGATGATGATGAAGCACAAATCTAGGCTGCTACTGAGAAACTTCTGATGAAAAAACTCAAAAAAAAAAATTGCCTTTTTTAATAAATGATTGTGTAGTGAAAATATACATTTTAGCGCGATTCTTTTATTAGAAGATCACAAACAATTAAACAAAATCCATTGTCATGGGACTGCCTCGTTGGTGTAGCCGTTGTAAGTGGAACTGCTAAAAGAACAAAGGGATCCTAAACAAGTCTTTGAGTTTTTCTATCAGACACTCCGCAGAAGCCCGGACTCTAGATTAATGCTTCGTTAATGATAATAAGATTACTCTCTATATTTCAATAACATGAAAGCTAAAGTTTACTGTCAATGTACATACATGGGTTAGTGTTATTATGACTATAATTATGTACACTTCCGCCCAAAACAATGTTATGTTTACTATTATGTATGTCTTGTAGTATTTGTACTTACGAAATGATTGGGTAAATAGTAAACAAACATCTGATCCCTACCAATAAAATAACTCATCTTCAATTTAAAAACAGAAGCATAGATCTACGCATCAACTTTAAGTGTAGCATAAATCTTGAGCCACAGATAAAACGCTATTCAAGTAGGTCAAGTATGCTCCTGGCTGAACAATGAGCATCTGCGCCTGCGCATCTGATGTTTTGCAACAAATCACCGGTTAGTACCGTAGTACTGACTGGTATTGGTACTTCGCAGACTCGCTGTTGCAGGGATAAATACGAATGTTTGAACTGGAGATAAATAGTAATTGTACCAAAGGATGCGCCTGAGTTTGATGAGAATTATGGGTTCTTGTTCAGCATCGCATGTGGCTAAATCATTTTTCTTCCTCTCATATCGGTACATACTATGCTTGTTATGTCGTGGTAGAATATGTTTTGTCAGCTATGTAGCATAACGATACCGAATCCGGTATTTCCTTTAACCAGACATTTACAGACAATGAGAAATAAACCAATCACCCATGGCCTCCCGTGTTGGGTTATGGCATACTCCCTCTCAAAGTCCCTCTCATAGGCTGTTTATGTTGAGCTAGTATAACGGGGCTGGGACTGCCCTAGGTACAATGTGTACTTATCAACATTTGTGGAGTCGTAGAGGCTGTTGCAATGTACCAGCAGCCCAAATATTCTTCTCGTTTAGAGTATTTGCCCACAGCTACTTCGACGCCCACACGAACTTTGGAAGTGCGTTCTCTTGTCATTTCGAAGACTACACTGTCTTGTCAGTTCATTGTTTGGTAATTTGAAGAGCAAAACAAACAGTTTTAGGTTCTCTGTAAGTAGAAATCAAACAGAACTGAATTAAGCTAATATTCGAATGTGAGATGTGTCCCTATTCTACGTTCACAGCATTGAGTAAAATACATTCAAATATCCCGAAATACAAATATGCACCCACAATTTCATGTATTTAAAGCAGCTTTTAGCGAGGCAGATACATAATGAGCCTATTTCCCACTGATGGGACACAGGCCTCCTTGTAAGCCCCTTAATCCACCACGCGGGAATCTTATAAGCCATAATCGATATCTCATCCCCATACACTCTCCTCCAATCAGCTTCTAATGACAAAACTAATGCAAGTATATCCATCACTCCATAATTTACTTCCTTCATAAAATCCGCCTTGTTTTCTAAGCTCACAAATAATTAGCGGCAATCGCGGCCATATTGTGTGGGGAGTCAATCAAAATCTCGTCGGTAGGTGACACGGCGACGAGCTTTCACTCCTGCGCATACATTAACTTGGGTGTCGTTAGGGCGCGCAGTTTTGTGCTTTCGAAGTTTGAATATGAGCAGAGTAGGTATTATTTTTACCGATATTTTGATTCTGTTGTGCCAGTTGCTTCCTAATGACGTGTGTCTAAGTGATCGACACGAAAAGAAGATGCTTCTAAATCAAAATACTTGATTTATTTAACAAATTGATTTGATTTGATTTTTTTTAAATAATAATGATAATGAAATTGCCAAGAGCCTCGACCAATACCTGAGGAGGCTCTCGTTAGACATCTGGATCAAGGGCTTGATTCAGAAAGCGGTACTTCTGGACACGGCTCGTATTGTTAGGAGGTTCCTCTCTCTGGAGCCCTGACCGCCGGTAGCTTGGACCTTGTTCCCGATACCGGTGGGCTACAATTTTTTATATTTTTAAATGTTTTTTATATATATTTTTTTTAAGGAATATTTAAAAATGTAAATAATTTGTAAAAATATAAATAAAGGAAATAATGAACAAATTTTTAATTGTCAATTTCAGTCAAAATAAGAGCCGAGCAATTACCGTGTGCATAAAGGCACATAACAACTATTCTGATATTATCTTTTCAAATTCTCCATTAACTATTCCAAAATATCGCAAAACTCTGACGCGGCAGCCCTAACGCGGTTTACCTTCTGCCTTGATAATCTCAAGATAATATGGATTTCATGAGTCATACTTAACAAGAAACAGTAGCTTTTCCTCATTCCGAGAGACAAATTGGTCAGGTTTTCACTTCTTTGTTAAACCCTAATGGGCTCCTTCAATTGTCTCAACCCATTTTTAGTTAGAACACGTCGTTTGTCAAAAATGTGAGTTATTTCTTGCTATCTGTCATAATCAGCTACATTGTAATATTCGGGCATTGTTACTTACTAACTAGTTCAGTGTGTCAGAACCTCATTTTTTGTTACAATTACGAAACTAACGTCTCAAGTTTACGTGTTTAATTAGAGTAATTGCCTGAAATCGGAGATTTCGCGATGTGGTCAGTTTGCAACGATGTGGCCTGTTTTTGCATGATTTCCTACTTACTTTTGTGCTGATTTTAACCTACTGTTACATGTTTAACTGTTATCGTCAAAATTCAATTACCAATCCATAATCCATATTTAATTGACCAACCATCGCGTTACTGCTTCTTCCATTCATAAATTCACAACCTACTTTCCAAACATTCTCTTACCCAAAAAAAGAAGCCTGGCAGTTCACCATTCCCTAAAAAGTGTGCGACCCAATAGAAGTAGCAATTTGCCACCCAGTTGTACGAAGTAGGTGCACGCACCTACATGCAATTATTCATTACACAATAGCACCGCACAATGGGCGTGACGGTCGACTGCTGCGCGCGAGTGCCCCACAAACCCAGCTCCGAACTGCGCATGCGCGAGCTGCCAACACTCTCGCTTGTAATTAAACGATTTTTTTTTTCTACAACACATGTTTAGGCTGTATACAAAGTAAGACAGCATTCGAAAAACTATTGTAAAAAATCTATTGGATTATACAGTGAAAGAGAAATTGTTTTACGATTTTTGCGGTCCACCCTTTGTCGATTTGTTCATTCAGCCGAAAAGGCGAAAGCTACTTTAATATCATTGTTGAAACTGTCAATTTGAATTGTTAGAATAGAATAGAATTGCTGAATTCTAGCTTTTAATAAAGTAGCAATTTGTAGTTGCTTTCTAGATTTAACATAATTATTGTGCACATAAATCTTATTTTTTATAACCTAACGATTTGGAGATAGAAAAAAAACTGTAGAAAATAATAAAATCACTTTATTATTACGTTTTGAAATCGAAAGCTCTTGTAAAGCTATAAAAACAGTTGGAAGCAAAATCTAATCAATTCCGTGTATACTTTCATACATAATGCAAATAAAATTAATATCTTTTCTATTTCCTTTTTTGGGTCTGGCAACATTAGCTTCTAAAAGTCAAGAATAAAATGTAATCAAAACTTTTTTTATGAAGTTTACGGCTGCATCGACACACGATGTCAATAAACTCGTTTCTCGGAGTATAACTTACAAGTAGGTGCAATCTCCAACGGAAATATTATTTATCCAGTTTAGCAAAGGGAAAGGTTTTTTTATTGTTGGTTTCGCCAGAAGCATTAAAATTAACACAAACGGCCCGTGAGTCACCGGCTTTATCGCAGATTGAGATAGTACACATATTAACATTATGTACTTCGCAGTTTTTTGTTGGTATAGGATTTTTTATGATAGATACGTTATATGATGACATCATACTGTTAGTCGGTAACATGAGCGATGGTTAACATTCACGTTTTTATTAAAACCAAATGGCAAGAAATATGGTACTCATTCATTGTTTTGTGGTTGCTTTTCAAGATCTTGGACAAGGTTAATGATTATTGAGGCGTTTAAAGAACATTGCTCTTTAATTTGTCCTCATAAAGTAACAAAAGCAAGTATAATATCCTTATCTGCTCAAACTGCATAATATAGTTGAACCAAAAAAGAACGTCAAGGCTTTTCGCTTTTCAGTGTTACAGTTCAATGCACTTGAACTAAGACAAAGCGAGGTCTTTATTCTACTAACCGACTTGCAGACAAGCTCTAGTTCAAAGTTGAAAATGCTAAACCAATTCATTAAAACTTTTTCAGTTTTGTACTTTATTCTTTACAAGTCGTGCGCTCAATAGAACTTCTATCGGCATAAGTAACGAACTGCCATACTCTATTTAATTTAACACCTTCTTTATTTGCTTGTGAACAATTTAATGCTCCTAGACTCTGTGGTATAAGCTATACTTAGAGATTTATACAGAATACCTACCCAATGCATACTGTGGTTTACGATCACAAACAACAAATGCATAAAATAATGCCTGTGATTGTGTTTATCTCAATTTATTGAACACATAATATAGTACTAACACTTGTCAGACATTGCCTTATACGTAGAATACATCGGACTTGTAGTGGCGGACTCTTCCGTTATGACCATAATTATCTGCAGGAAATAAATGACATAATCCAACCGTTGCAATAAGTTTACCCATAGAAATAATATGCGTGGGCTTCGGCATTAAATATTTGCTATAAAGTGTTACATTTAATTAAATGTTAAAGTAAAAGTTTGACGTTATAGCTACATGCCAATTAGTATTACACAGTAATTCAAAAGCGCATAATAAAATTGCAATATTACAAAATTGGTTCTCGTGTCTGACTAGGAAACATAACACGGTGCAAACTGAATTTATAATAGTACTATAGCAGTAGTACGGTTAGTACATTCAACTTTTGCAATTTTGATGCAACGCGGTAGCGCCAGACTGTACCTGATGCATGTTTTATACCACTGCAGTAAGAGAAGGGGTTTCCTAATAGCCGCTCTCAGCACTCCCGTCTAGTCTAGCCAGACTTTTCAACCATCACTAGACTTTAATTATCCCCTGATACTAAAAACTCCAAAAGTGATAAACTCGTGTTAGGGTTCACTCCCCCAGACATATCTATCGATTCAGACGCGGTCATAAACTCAAAATCCAAAGCTCACCCTCCCCTCAGGCTAGACTAAGTCTAGACAAACCTTATTGAAAATACAACGGCACCCAGGACATTCGTTCCGTATATCCTGTTCAGTTTACCCTCTAAAATCACGTTCGGGAAACTCGAGAAATAACTTAATTTGTATCCGAAGTCGTACCGCAGACGCCTCGCATGTGAGGAAAGCTAATTTTCTTGTCTAGACTGCTTTTAGTTAAGTTAAGGTTATAATACGACTCTCTTATGTAAATTCTGAAAGCGATGCTGATAACTTTAAGTCTCTGATTGTCTTGCACAACGGAGCTTTTACACCAAATGACAAATCCATGTCGGTTGATCTTTCGATTTTTTCACTTCCGCCCAAAAAATCGATACTTCAAAAACTAACGAGCAACCTTCATTCAACCGTATCTCAAGTTACGTCACATTCGATAATGCTTACGACTAACTAAGCGTGATTTTTATTTTCCGCATCACAAGTGTCGTTTATGTCGTAATTAGAAACAACACTTTCGATTTCGACAGAATTGTGTGAAACGTTAATGGCGATCCAGTGCGCACTCGTTTCTTACGTTGTAGTGCGCAATACTCGTATATTTTGGATGTAGGTTAATGTACAAGATAGCAGTCACGGTTGATGGGATTCCCGCGCGTTATGCGTTTTGATTTACAAATTAGGACTTTAATAACTGTGTATTGATTTATGTCATTGTTGTTACAGGTATGTTCCTCCATTTCCTTCAAGCATGTCAAGTAAGTTACAACAAGCCATTTCCTTTTATCGTGGGAATATTGACGTGTTTAAAATTCTCCGGCATTCCAAAACGGCTATACAAAAGTGTACCATTTTGAATATTCACTGCAGTCAATGTATCTTCGAGAGTCATTGATTCCGGAACATCGATAAAAACTGGATCGTGATGCCCGTCTCGCTCTTCTGGGTCGAACTCACGCATTTTTCCCACGTTTCCGTCACTATAAGTCACGACCCTTTTTTCTAAACCGATATACTATTTATAAGAGATAAGAGTTTTGTTTATGACTAGTCTCGCCCGAGAATGCTTATTCTAGCGTTCGATAAATGATCGGGTCGGACTCATTAGTTCTAATTTGAGATAAAATATGCCATACTCCGAAATTGGGGTAACACTAAAAATAGAAATCGAACCGTCTTATATTTTCTCTGTCTCAAACGCCATTCGTGATGCAAAATAAAGGTTAAAGAGCAAAGTAACCCATCCACAGCCCAATCAGGTAAAGACATTTCCAATAGCAGTAAATGTCGAAGCATTGTGGTATTTAAAGTGCCATGTTTTGCAAGCGCACGTGCACAATACGACGACGACGGGTAAAGGTCAGCCGGTGAATAGACACGCTCCGGCAGATGCTACTCGCACAATACACATCTTATACAATAATAACACATTCGTTTACACGGAAGAAAGAGACGAACTAGCAGGGAAGCTTGCAGCTATTGAATTGGAGACATCTGACAGACTCAATCCAGAAATGTACTACGTTCTCGTAAGTCGGAAATTATCGTTGGTAATCGAAAGACGTGTTAAAGTTGCGTTGTAGAGAGATAATTATTATGTCTGAAGCCTTATCTTAACTGAAAGGGAATCATAATTCCGAAGTAAATATTTCATGCAATAATTCATGAGAATTTCATTGCAGCTATTGTCTAGAACTATATCCGCTGTCTTCGTTTTGCTCAAAATCTTCTTCGTCTACCCGTGTTTGCTCTTAGCCATTGTATTCTACATTCTAACTAGCTATCCCTAAATCGATAGCCTCTGTAGCGAGGTCATTATTGTTTATTCATTACAATAAGGCTCTTTTGTTTGTTGCACTTGTTTTCATTATGTACGATTGTTTGGTCGCATCAGTCGCATGCCTTATTTTGGAATTCCACGTGTAGTATATACTTACACGATTGTGATAATGAAGTTTGTTGTTAGTGTAGTTGCTATCACAAACAGGTCTGGTTTAATTTTTTATCAACATTGCGTTGAATGTTGTCTGTGACTTCGCAATTGTAGTGACACAACGGATTGCGTCTTGGTCGACGGAAGCACGTAAGGTTTGGGCATTGTTTGCAGTGTTCCCTAAGCGAGCTTGTTTTGTAATTCTATGTTGTCCGGTATTTCGTCTTGGATTAAGTTTGTACGATTTAATTTTGAAGGTTACACAATGACTGCAGTTTTTATTATGTCATAACTATTAAGATAAAATATTTATGGTGTCACGTTAGTCGGCACGTTAAGCGTCACGTCAATTTACACTAAATAAGTACATAATATTTTTCGAGGAACCCGTACGTATTAAAGTAATTGTAAATGAAATAAGTGCAAATAATACTAAGAAACATGTATTTAACGTTAAACAAAAAATATATAAATCAAAGAACATAAAGACTTAAACAAACCTAAGTGAAGAAGTAAAGGCTTCATAAAATTCAAACTATCTCCAAAAGTAGAAAAATATTTCTGTAAAGTTTGAGCGACCACATGAGGAGATTTAAGGCGTGTTGTTTGTTTACATATCTTCGTAGTACGTTCATGTGTAGGTAACGGGCCGTTAAGATGCCGCGGGGCGCCTACACCGCAGCACCAACAGCGGTGGCGGCGAGGCAAGCTCGAGCTCGAGCGAGGCTGGCAGTCAGTCGCGCGCGGCACTCTCGCACGCTCGCATATTGCGTCTGGCGCCGGCTCCGCAAGCAACAGCTGATCGCGACCTCTACGTACCACATAAACAAACATAATAACGCAAACTATACTAAAGACTAGCCCACGAAAACATCTACAGTGAGCTTTAACCAAATTCAAGCCAGAGACAGTGTGGCAACTGCAGCGCCCCGAAATCAGATCGATATCCCGAAAACGGTCCTGCGACCTCCTGCGATAGAGCTCAGTAATACTTTCGTGCAATAATAACCTGCAATATTAATGTTAATTTTTATTATTAGAGACATTCAATTCAGTGATCTCATTGATAAATAAGAGTCTGTGAAAACCGCAAGAGTTCGTCTTACAAGTGCTGTGTCCGTGAGAATGGATTTCCTCCACTGACTTTGATATCAGGTGGTTTTGCTGCATCTTCTACATCATTGTTCAGCCTGAGTGAGTACGTTGAATATTTGCTTTGTCAGTTCCGTTTGGCTACGTACTATTGTTTACTGTATAAATTCAACAATCGTGTTACATCTACACATGTCTTGCACATTCCTTATCAGTTTCTCAGTGTTCTTGGCATTTCAAATGTTCGCATTTTTTGGTTGATTAGTGATTATCCGTTGCAAACATAGATTAGCAACGATTATCAAAATATTTGTGTTAGCTATGGGTAAATTCGTTATGGGATACAGTCAGCAAATCGATTACGAATTTGGGCATCCAAATTTTGTGGAATGCTAATATTTACACCAAGTTAGTTTCGTGTTTATTCGAATTACATCCTTGACATTACATTATCAACAGATACCGCTGCGATTTAATTGATTGATACGTAGACCACTATCTATAGGCATCATCGGCTCAAAGTTTTGCGCAATTTTCTGTCCCTTTCGCCTGTGTTGTATTGTGTGTGTGTGACTGCAGTGCACCCTAGGGCGGTCGCCGTCGCGTCCCGACTCCCGTCCCATTATTCCCGGGGTTGACTGTGAACTTGAGGGGTGCGTTACCCTCTAGCTGCCGGAACCGACGGCACTGCGCGGTCGTCCAACCCAATCACTGAAAAGTATTTGTAAAAACAAATCGATTACTACGATTGTTCAACTGAAACTGATCTAGAAAACGAATAATCGTTCACGTGTTTAGTTCGTATCGATCTGTCATGTTTTGTTGTTACTCTAATAACTACCTACTGTGATTAATTGCCATGCAATAATCGTAACGAATGTTTTGCTTTGTTTGTGACTCAATGTTTTCGAACCTATCGAAACACTACTACTACATTGTTTACAACAGATATATTATTGGCAACTTGACAGGTGACCTTTTGTAACTTTCACTTGTGCCAATTCTCGCTTGAATCGAAACCTACCTAAGCGAGTCCTTTAGTATCTGGTATCAAATTTGTCATGGCTGTATTGTTTCCGTCGTGTCATTGTTTTATAATCTAAACACTCGACACCCGACCTCGAACAAGATCAAGAACTTTCACTATTGACGTGAATTATGCATCTGGAACTGGCATTGTTAATACTAAAATGTTCTTGTGCTACTGGTCGTTATTAGGATCAAATAGCTTAATGTCAAACGAAGAAAGTTCATTAATAAATTCGAAATCTTCTATAGCAATTTCTAGATGATAATGACATAGTTTTGTAGCCAAAATGTTTAGTTTAAAATATGCAAGAATTTTTATATTGTTTCTGATAAATTATTTATCTAGCTTTTCAATATTGAGATTTGAGGAGTTTGCTCTTGAATGAACACTCAAATAATCAACATTGCTTTCTATACACCATTTCAACCTATATATTACTATGAATAGTTCAAATGAACAAAAAAAGTTAATAGAATCGACGCGGCGGCGCATCAATTGGGTGTTAATATATCAATGTAAACTTTAATTGATTGTCATTCAACGCACGTAGCCGGGTACGATGGAGACTCGACGTCTGGCGGAAAGCGGTCAGATGTGTCTCAGTTATCGTCAAGTTTCACCTTCTTTTGTATTCCAGGAAGTGTTCACACCTGAGAAAGCACATTTTCCGTACATGGTTGATATCCGCGTACATTATTCGCACTCATCACTTCTACTTTGACCGAAAAGGGCTTGGTTTATCGTCATTTTATATGTCTAATACTGTATATAGCGTTTTGTTTGAGATAATGCCGGTTGTCGTGGGCGACTCACTGGTAATCCGATGTTAAATCTCTAAACTTGCACGTTACTGCTAAACATGAACCGTGTGTCAACATTGGTTGGATATGGCATAGGATTAAAAAATACTCTTTATGGAAATATTTGTTTTAGGCTCAAATGGATAAGTTCTTCTTAGCTTATCCATGGCATCTATTATAACGACTTGCTTTAAAATTCAGCTACTTGTTTCGCGTTATCAATGGGTAAAAAAAACTGCTTTGGGTAAACTGGGCTTGATGCGTCATATTTTTTGCATCGCCTTTATGTCACCTGTTCCTAACAATCGTTGCACAGTATTATGACGTATCCTTTTGAGCGTGACCCCGCTTTTTCCTCCTCTTTACCGTCTTTAATTAACTATGTACTCTATTCTCATTGCACTCAAGTTCAAAATCCATCTTCATCGCGGTTTAGAATAATTGGATACCATTTTGAATCTTAAATTATCGCTGTTTGGTTAATTTACAAGTATTATCGTTTATTGCATTTTTTACGGTTGGCTGAATGTTTTCTTTATCTTTATTTACGCTTGTGTTTACATTGTACACAACTAGTATTTTTGCTGGATTTACTTCAAACATCATATTCAAGGTTTTCTACATTAATATTTATTATTTGTTTTTAATGGATTGAGACTGATTAGTCGGAATGTTATCTGTCACGTTGTCCGCCTACCTATTGTAATAAAACACAACTTCATATAATTTTAAAGCTTAATATTAACCACGTTCGGTATTGGATATTTTTGCCATAACCAAGTTCGTAACTTCTTTATTTGGGTTTATCCTACAATTTATCATAATAACAGTAATATTTTGTGGTTGAATTTCTTTGTTGCCAGTAATAGTTCACGTAGCAGACTTAGTCACGTCGTCGTCCGCGATTTGCAGACCGATTGTATTTATTAACCTTCGCGTGTCCCAAGACTGACTGTCTTCTAGTTTCGTCTTCATGTCTTTGTCTAATAAATTTACTTCGATCGGTTAACTAAGAGATTCGTTCCACATTGTTAATCTGTCATCATCTGCTTTATTAATTTGTCAAATTAGTTATTACCGTGTTTTTTAATGTACGGCTAATATTGGTTTTACTAAGATGTCATTTAGTTGGAAATAGACACCTGATTTCTTAGTTTTTATACTTTTTATGTTAGTTTTATTGCCATTGCTGTGTCATGTTTCAAACGACGGAATCGAGACACGGACGTGCGAACGTTGTCAAATACAATTGTCCTTGTTCTGAGCCCCTTTCAGTTTCGTACGTTATATTATATCCTCAATGCTTTCTCTCGCTCCAGACGTGAGAAACATTGTCAAATAGACGTCGGATCCTTTTCTTTTCCATCTCGCGTATGTTGACTTTTCTCATGTTCTGTTTTATCGATGTTTGATTCGTGCAGTATTGTCATTACGTTTATAGATACGAAAAAAATGTTATGGACATGAACTATTTTTATATTATTCCACTTTAAAATCCTCAACATTAATTAAGATTACTTCTTCATTTAAACTCTCCACTCGAAACCTCAAGTATCATCCCGAAGCGTCTTAGTCATCTCGAGTGACATCCATTAGTGGATAGGTGTGGTCCAAATTTAGGATAATGAGCGCTGGTGTTATTGTCACGGCAATTAACTGCTGAGCCGGGGTTCGCTTCCGGGCAGACTATTTTCAGATCGTTGATTGATAGGTGCAGCCAACTCTATGGAGACGGTTTTGTTTCTATTTCAGTTTTTGTCGAGTTCATTTCTCGAAGAGTGACGTTATGGGTAAATAATAATTCAGCTGTTGGAAGTTCATTACGAAACTGTTCTTCTATATCTGTATCTTAAACTTTTAATTGTCAAACTTAATACTTCGAAATTGAAACAGTAACATCAGAAGCACTATGTCGTTTGTAGATATAGTACTTATTATTAACGTGTACTACAATGCTTTGTTTTGAGTAATAAATAAATAATATATCAAGACAAGTTTTATTATCTCATTCAAGCACCTAATAGGATACTGTTCTGAGAACTTTATCACAAGAAAACATTTGATTGAAATCACAGCACAGTCGATTAGTGAGACATTAATTAGAAACCGCTGATATTCACTGATTACTACCCTCTGATCAAACGAACCTGTTAGGACATAATCAATCAACATTGTGTTTGTTTTTGTCGTGTAGAGTAATTGGTGCGATAGCTGTGCCATTAAAATGTCGTTAATATGTGTGGATAGCTCGGAGAAATGGCTCGGCTCACGGATGAAGCCACGCCCATGTTTTATGCGCGCGCGCCGGTTAAATGTCGTAATAAATATCTAGCTGCAGGGCTTCTAAACGACTGGTTTTTTCCAAGTGTGTTAGGAATTGCTGATTACTGGATTTTGTTCCTTAAAAAGTAAAATACATGGTTGGTAATTGATTTGGTTACTTAGAAATGGGTACTGAATTTTATTACGATTTCTATTTAAATTCGAAACATGTTTGTTTTGTTTTCAGTGTGGTTTATATTCTTTGGCTTTATCAAAATACTTAATTAGGCTAATTTCTTTGGTTTAATTTATTTTTGACTCGACCAAGGAAAACTAATATTCATTTTCTGTTTTATTAATACCTTAAAACTTCGATTATGATTTATTTACCTTTAGAATTCTATTGTTTGATCTACAATTGTCTATAAGTCGAGGTTAATGGCTGTAAAGTTGCTTACATCATTATTTATCCGACGCTTAATGTCTCTTGTCTGGGATCAAATGTAAGATTTTCGTGCAATATTTAATCAGCTTTTATGCAATATTAATTACTTGATGTCGTAATTATCTGGGTTATGTACGACTTTGTAAGTTGACGGTAAAAACAAGCTGTTTTGATTAGCCATGTCACAAATGTGTTACAATTTCTCATCATCTGCCTAGCCTTTTCCAAACTATATTGGGGTCGGCTTCCAGTCTAACCGGATGCAGCTGAATACCAGTATTTTACATGGAGCGACTGCCTATCTGACCTCCACAACCCAGTTAGTACCTACTGGGTAATACGATACCCCTTTGTAAGACTGGTGGTCAGACTTTTCGGGCTACTGACTACCTGTAACGACTGTCAAAATCTACAAATGACAGCCGGGACCAACGGCTTAACGTGCTTTCCGAGGCACGGACGAAACTCGGTACATAATGGGCGGTTAACCATCCACAGACCAACCTAGGCATGCACGGCTTAACCTAAAGAGCGACCCGAGAAGCTGTTATTATTTAGCCACGAGCTCCTCTGTGTTACATTTTCTCATACTTACACCTTATTGGTACGCGAATAGTGTTCGATTTTTTTGTAGTAATGTGATTGTTCTGACATCCATGCGTTACCTTTTGATTTGTGCTACACTTGAGCATATAGATTTTCCTACGTCACTAGTACACAACTGTAATACTCTGACGTAAATGTTTTTTCTTCGTTTCGTGGTATATATTTTCCTTTCAAATTTCATTGTGACGTTGTTCACGATATTTAGGGTGAAACTAATTCATATCATAGTATAGCGTGACTTAATTATAACATTCTTGAAAATATTATATTTATAGGTAATTAACTCTACTTTTTTTTAAATTTTATATTTATTAAGTTCGCCCTAAGGTTTAGCCAATAAAATTGTACGCCATTCCTAAATGGCTAGACATGTTGCTACTTTTCATCTATAGGGTGTAACAAGACCCCTATCGAAGCCGAAACGCACTTGTTCTCCCCGTCATTGCGATCATTATTTTGTTCTAGACCATACCTGGGAACCTTCTAGTTACGGAGTTATTGGGGGTCAAAGTTCCAACTTTTTCACATTTTTTTTTTAAATATCTGTTTTAATGTAAGATCTTTAAACACCTCCATGACTCCCGTACTATTCAATCATCAGCACAATGCATTGAGTACGTTTCATTGAATCCTACCGTAAATCGTGATTTTTCACCCCAAAAAAGAAGTCGTTTCCCAGCAATAATTTTTGCGTAAAGTTACTTTGATGTACAGAATGCTTGGTTGACGGCTTCGTGAAGGGTCTGCTTACATCCTGTATATCTTTATCTTAATTTAATGTAAAATATCTAAGAAAAATATTAAATGATTAAACTCGATCAAGGTCTTGTTTGTATGGTAAAACGTTTTAAGTAATACGTATCATGTGTGTGGAACTATTTATTTGTTAATGCAATAAGTGCACTTCGTCAATGAATGGCAAATAATCGCGACCTTGTCAGAGACCATGACTTTTACAATACATCACTTTGCAACTAAAATGGTCTATTATATTCTATATAATCGACTACCTACCAGTAGCGAAGGGTCAATTTTTGTAAGAGATAATCCGGAGTACATATCTTTAATGTGACTATATTATTTGTCTATAGAATACTGACTGTGCCATTTATCTAAGAGAATCCGGTGGGAATCGAGTTGTATGGAACCTTCGCCACTGCTACCTACCTAGGTTGCTTGGTAGGTTGCAGGTAGGCTGCTGTACCTATCATCCGGGATGTACAAACTAGAACTCAATTTAGGTATCAATCAAACATTTTCTTACTTCCTTTATTTGCACAATTTCCATTTGCAACATACTAAAATACAATACAATATTACAAAATCCTGGACGAGTCGAAATGGTTAACATTTTAGCAGTTAAAACAAAACAATGAATGCAAGCCCGCAGATGCGTGTAACGTGCTTATACCAATAGTAACGGTGTACGTGTGAACGGGGTCAATTAGGGTCGTCCGTAATTACTGTTTGTAGAACCGAATCCAGTGTTAGCGAACAATGTTACCATTTCGCTAATATTTGTGATGTACCGTTCATACGGGTGGAGGTATAATCTACTAATGGGGTTTGCAGACCACCGTTTACTGCTGCAATACGCGATACCAACCATACAGTTTGTAATTTTCATGGCCTTTTGGTTTAGACGGATGGATGATGCATGTCCAAAGTTAGGACTATCATCAACAATGTATGTCTGATCCGGTCGTTAGTATGGACATAAAATGAATCGCAAGTGCGCTGGTGGTGACATCACGCGACCTACTGACAAGCCTACCCACACCACAGCGTGCCTCTAAAGAGCCCTGATGTTCAACTCGACGCGAGGGCGACAGTCAATGTCTGATCGCGGCGGAGTTGAGACGTCTTGGAACTGTACCCGATTCATTGTGCCCGTGTTAAGTTGTGATCTCAAGTAATTCGTTAGTTTTGTTAGAAACAGTGTATCGCACCCAGTGTGCTTTCACAGCACGAAACCAATCGTCTGTCTACATGATGTACAAGCCTAACGTAATAAATCCGATACATAGATTCCCTCAACAAAGTTTTATACAGCTTAAATTCTTACAAACCATTGATCAATCGTACCAACTAAATATTTGCCTTCGTGAGATTGACGCGACCAATAAATCGTGTGCTTGTTGAATCTATTTGCATATGAATGCAAATACAAGATAGGACCTATATTTGCCAAAATTATTTACCTATTTGCACTAACATTTATCACTGGACAGTATTTACGAAGTTAACTACGCAATACATCATAATTAATGTTAATAAATGATATAATTAGTGGAAACGGGTAGCTGTCAAGTTGGCAATCGATTTAGTCGGAATATAGCTAGTTAATTCGACTGCAACTGTACGTGCTCTGATAACAAAACTTGTGCTTTTGTTATGTTTCGCTGAATTCTAATTACAGAAGACTGTTTGTATTGTAAACGTTGGTATTAAACAACAGTATTTTTGGCGATCGAGTGGAACTGGTAAATGACTGAGACCTATATTCAGGTATTCGGTACTTGAAAAACATTACCAATTAGTCAAAAGATAATCATTGAGTGGAAAAGGCGATCATTATTAGAAGTGTTCTATTTAATTCATTTCAATTCTATTACATTTATTTGTATTCTATTACATTCACTTGTATTCTATTAAATTCATTTGTATTCTATTAAATATTCTGTTAAATTCATTTGTATTCATTGTATGTCATTGTATTCACAATGAATTAAATAGAATACAAATGAATTAAATAAATTCATTTGTATTCTATTTAATTCATTACCCAGAGTGAAGTTTAAATCAATTTTTCTTTTTAATAGGACCGTTATAGAAACAGCGGAAACATACAAAGGCAAAAAATCCCATAATTCAATTTGCTCTGCCACATATATTTTCACACAAAAGTCTCTTTTTACCGGATTCGCACAAATATACAAAAACCTTTCATTTGAGTCGTTCAATTGTGGTACAAATTGCCTTTTTTATCGTTCACCAAATGTAGAACGTAAAAATGAGTCATATGCCAATATCTGTTGATGTTAGATTTATTTGCTTACACACCTACCCACATGGATACATTAATCAAACATTACAATGGTCTAAACAATTACTTCGTTAATATCCCACGAGGCGACCGACCACTGTTAATTGAATCATTTTGTTTTAGCACTTGTGATGAAATTCTATTGATGTGCGGCTCTATTATGGAAATTCAGTGAATGGAGTAAACGAAGTCTAGTAATGAATGCTTCAGATTGCTGCTCATGTCCATTCATCAAAACATTGAAAGGGTATTGTGAATGGAAAACTGATTTAAAACAAATTGGCGCTATCTTTGCCCGAAAGAACAATAAGCCTAAGGACAAGTTGAGACTAATACAACTGATACTGTTAGCCTGTGTCATCCCACTGCTGGGCAAAGGCCTCTCTCCATGACTTCAGAATTCTACGATCCAGGGCCACAAACAAACAGAAACATCACGCCTGTAATCCCCAAAGGGTTAGGCAGAGGTGTATCTAAAAGTACACCCATATTTCGCCAGTTTTGTTTAAGCCCCTGATATTAGGGGGTTAGCCTATTGCCATCAACCGGGCACAAATCCAGACTACGTGGATGCTACTGAGAAATTCCTGATGGAAAAACCCAATAGCAATTTGTGCGTTTACAACCACGAGACAGTCAAAAATAATTCATCATTCATCATCATTCTCTTGCCCTTATCTCAATTCACGTCTTCTTCTTCCATACTTCTCTATTACTCGTCATCTCATCAGACACCTTCTTTCTTGCCATATCATTCTTTACACAGTCTATCCATCGTTTCTTTGGTCTTCCTCTACTCATATACCCCATCCACATTGATACTAAATAATAAAAATAATTATTTTCATAAAAACATTGCACACGGTATGTGGGATTCTTTGACTCCAGCGATAGTTGAAACTGTGTTGCAGGAGACAGTGTCCTTCCCTAATAAAATAATACACATGTTTTATGATAAAAAAAGCAAACAAACTAAACATTCTCTTTCAAATATCAATATTATATCAATAATTATTAGCGATTAGCAGTCACTTGACATCCACAGATTATATTGTCAACAGGAAGCATATCATACGCTGTGCATTTTAATAGCAGCGAAGGTACACATTGATAACTAACTAATTATACCTAAGTGAAAGGTAGATCTGTGCTTTTATTCAAGAAGGGTTCAAGTTTACTGGTTACTTTGCCAGGTGCTAAAACATAGAACGGGTAATACTGCTCATATTGTTGGTCAGCTAGATTGTGCAAAAGCGTCACTTATCCCATAAACATTGAGCTCTTTACTACCCGAGGAATAAACCATTTATTAAACTGAGAAAAGGTCGTTGGTCTAGTGGTTGCGATCGCGACTGCTTAGCATGAGGTCCTGGGTTCGATTCCCGGGTCGGGCAAATTGTTGTTGGATTTTTCCATCAGGAATTTATCAGCAGCAGCCACAGAGTCTGGATTTGTGCCCGGTTAATGGCAATAGGCTCGCCCCCTATTACATGTGACTAAACATAACTGGCGTAATGTAGGTGTTAGGTAGCTATTAGGTACACTTCTGCCTACCCCTTTGGGGATTACAGGCGTGATGTTATGTTACGGAAAAGGTTAAAAAATATCTCAACTAATCAATCTTCCTACTTGCATTTCCTTTTCTGCTTGATAAAGCTAACCAAGTCAAATCATCATGAAAGTTCAATTATGTTAATTAGCATGTGGATGTCAAATGTCATATTTGTTATTTCATAATGTGGCTAACATGCGCATGTTGTAGTGTGAGTGAAGCTTATGCGTTAGTCACATAGTGATGTTCTCCGCTCCAGAAGTGCAATGTCTTATGCATCACATTTGATTTCTAGGAATCTACTTGATTTAGTGGTTGTTGGAATGGAATATGCGTTGTCGGTGACTCGCATTTTCTGAGTTTTGGGTTCGTTTCCCGATGGTGTCTATATCAGTTAAAAAACCCTGGGCTGGGGCTGTAGTCTACCACCGCCTAGCTGCCTGTCTACCATTGTTACTACGTGTTTAGATATTCAAAGTATATTTCATAAATACCTTTAGCTTTTCTCAAATATTTCGACCCAGTAGGTAGGTAGGAGGCTAAACCCTAAAAAGGCTAGAATTTCGATATCCTCACAGTTAAATTGGTTACAATAATATTCCAATATTCTCACATACATACGTGTTCCATTGTGCCTATCTAGTCGGGGTCAGTGTGAATAAAAGAGTCGTGCCTTTTGTCTGTCCGTTTGTACGCTTCCGTCGTGAAAGTTGCTTTCACTCAATAATATAGTGCAGTTATGAGTCTGACAGGTCAAAGGGTCCACATTATGGTCAACGTTTTATGTGTATTGGTACTAGGAGCGTAGGAGTTGAATGCACGAATTTTCTAGGACTTTGAATCTTCATTGTTACCCTGCAGCACACCTCTGCTGGGCAAAGACTTCCCTCTATGAGTTACAATTCTTTAAATGCCATGAGGTCTCATATTATTTCCAAAAAGGATGAAGCTGAGAACGTGCTAAAACATAGTTTATGTTAGCGAACTAATATTAAATTACCATCTTCTTTGATCGATAATTTTGTAACAAGATTTTCAATCACTTTGAAAACTTTTACTTACAACATTTTCACTTTCTTTGCATATCGTTTAATGTTAACGGTCTATAAAGTATACGCTCTATATACTAAGTTGTAAACATAGATAAGTACTATCTGTCCATCGAAAATGGACGCCGAGAAGTAATTACTGTCATAGAGGCTAGACAAGCAGACACTCTACGTTATGTTGATTGATAAAAGATTCTATCTCTCAACTAGGGAAAATAAGACTGAACACCGTTTTATTTAACAATTTGAATATAAGTAAAGATTCTAAAAGAATGATGGAAGGAAAAATAAGAAAGGAGTAAATGATAGCTTGACGGCTGACTGGGGAGAATGGAAGAAAAAAACGTGTTGCTTCGACCCTAAGTAACATGGGACTAGGACAGAAAAATTAATGATTTAATTGCCCATAGTTAGAAGTGCGATGTGAGCAATGGAGCGCAGCATTCTAGGCGTCAAACTAACCGACCATGTACGCAACACCACACTGCGCTCCAAAACACAAATTACTGACGTTGCTCAAAAAGCCGCTAACCTGAAGTGGTACTGGACTGGTCACGTCTGCCGCATGCCCAATGAGCTGTGGGCCAAAATAACCACTATCTGGAGCCCTGACACACCCCGAAGGCCTCGCGGCAGGCCTCATAGAAGATGACGGGACGAGCTGGACAAAACAAACGACCATTAGCCCTGGATCGTAGCAACTGGGAGTCATGGGGAGAGGCCTTTTTCCAGCATTGGAATGACGCAGGCTAACAGTATCAGTATCAGGTAGAATGCAATAAGTTGAAGCAATATTAAAAGTCGTAGATTCAAAACAAAGGTTTGATGACGCAACTTTTATATTGCATTCATCGGGCAACTAAAATGCTTCATACAAATGGGCTTTAAAAGTTTTTCTTGATCTATCAAAATCGAAAACAAAAAAATCAAACCAAAAAAAAAAAAAATAAAAAAATAAAAAATCACGCACGTCGCACGTTAAATCTATTTAACGTGCGTAGGATTTTGTATCTTATGCATAGAATTTTCTGTAATAATAAAGCTTTATTACGGACTAATTTATGAGGCGTTATATCAGTGAAACTTGAGAAAGTGTTCTAATGAGGATTACTAAGCATTTTTTTATATTGCCCGTCCTGTTAAGTTTTCTATTTAGTAGGTTTTCATATTCAGTCGTACTCAAGATGATGATCCTGGAAAGTGTTCTCTCTGTGTCATGGTTATCATCATCATCTGCCTAACCTTTTCCCAACTATGTTGGGATCAGCTTCCAGTCTAACCGTGTTCTCTCTGTGTCTTATACAGAATACATCTACCATGTTACTACTCTTCACCGCCTTTGGTTAACTGGTAGCTTTTGTACTTTTATAGTGCGAAAAGCAGAAAAAAAGTCTATTAAAGTAGTTACGAGAAAAATTGGCCGGTGGCTAATACATGTCATAGATATTCAACACCCACGTCTTTTCCATTCACAACCAACTTACACTTTCATGACTACGCTTATTCATTATCACTTGACACCGATCCAACGTTGTCTACTTAATGATTCACGTTATCTAATTCATGATATTGTTTGTGTTCTTACGTATTACCTAATTGTATGTATGTATGTGTGTATGTTATGTCGTAATCAGAGCGAGAAGCTGTTGTAGTGTTGGAAATGGTACTGTTTGTCACCCTCGTTTGGAAAGGAAGTTCCTTGAAGATGGCCTTGTAAATAGTTCTAGTTTTTATGTGTTTATATGTAGAAATACTTCCAAAGAGAATTCAAATAAATATTTACATAAGAAAATACGAAAAAATTAAGTAAAACAAGATACATGTAGCTAGGCAGGAAGTTAAAGAGACGACGACTAATAGAAATGTTTCAAAGATAAAAACGTAAAGCGCTAACTCCAAATAAATTAATATTATGGAAAAAGACGATCTACACGTGAATACATCCTTGATATAACACAAGAGCAAGGTACAGACGACAAAAAGAGGTGAGCAGAATGCGGACAAACAAAGAACTGTAACACACTGACGTATACATTTAAAATGCTTGCCTGGCTCTTGATGACAAAGGCTTGGCTGCTCAGCTCATCCGCTACTCAATAATTGAAAGACGACACATCCTGCATGTTCATATCCTCAACTCATTCTGGACATAATTATAGTTTATTATGTAGGTATAACAAATTCCATAATTTGCAGACAGGTGATTTAATTGAATACAATCCATGTTTGGATAATGTCATATATAATCATAAAACATCGCATCGTAAGTTTACTGATAAAAAATATGTTTGTTAGTTAGACAGGAATTTTAAGATAAGTTCTATTAAGAATAAGCTTCTTGAAGATATTTCAAGATTATGTTAAAATGATGAAATAATCTTCCTGGCGGCAGTTTTATTATGTAGCATTTCAGGTTCCAGGGTTATTTCTAATGCACGGTTTATCCATGTTTTTAGTGCGTTAACCGATCAGTGAACTAATGTTAATCGGTTGGTTACTGCAGTTAGTACATTAACTCCTAGATTAGTAGCTTCTTTTACCATTTCAGAAGCTTGTAGTCCTTTTAAAATGTTTTATGTATGGTGTGGTGTCTTTGCTTCTATTAAGACAAAATAATAATTCCTTTGTACGACATGTGAATGTTTGGCTTCTTTTTCTATTACAATATTTTTAATTAGACTTTCATTGAAAATTTCTGTTATTATAGCAGCTTCAGAGAATAGTGTTATATTAACATTGTTTCAAAGTTAAACATTCTTTAAAAGCCTACTTTAGATTCTATGGGAAAGTTTTCTTTTATCTTTAATTTTGTTACTATGACATATCATCGCCCCATTAGTTAAAGAGTAGGTCTATTCTCTATTGCTTCCTGTTAAAACAAGGTACGTAACATGAGCAGTAAGTCGGTTAAAGAGGACGGAGTGTTAATTGGAAATGCCTGTGTTACCGTGTATTCTCTTATTTATACTTACTCGTTAAAGGAAATTAGCGAGTCACCGCTTAAGCTAAATGGTTGTTACTTTGTTATAATCTGTGTGTGTGTCTGGAACGATTTGTTTTGTTTTTGTTAGTTATTGCTGTGTGTATATTGTGTTAGCTAAGTGAAACACATAATGTGAGGTTTTTTTATGTGCATTTAATGTAATTACGAAGCAACAAAGAGCGTAGGTTCGTAGCAGGTGACTATTTGAAGCTTAAGGTTATATGTATATAGAAAAGGCACCAGTTTATTTATGTCAATGTAATAATTTGCTTAAACACATTTTAAACCTAAATAATTACGATAAATGTAAAATCGTGCTGCGTGAATAATTAAATACATCCATCTTCATTTGAATACTGATAGCCATTCACAGTTCGTGGAAACTTAATACTTACTTAATAGTAGTTTGTTTGTACTTAAAAAGCAAGGTGACAAAAACTTTAGCACTAGATTTATTGGCTAGAACTATGTTAATCAATAAGCGGTCATTCACCTCAGGTTTACTTTGAGAGCAAAAAGTTTTGCTATTAAATGTTAAGTGACTGTTTAGGAATCAATTTAATGTCGTAGTAACACTTTAATTGGCATGTTTTTTTGCAAAGTTATTGGAAAAGTACTAATTGCTATGTATTTTTCTTCTGCATTAAAGGTTGGGTTTTCTAACGTCAAATATCTATTATCCGTGGAAAAAGATTGATGTCTGACAGTTTTTATTTGGAGAACTGTCAAAAATTCAAAATGATTAAACTCAATGGGGAGTCCCGTTTGAAAAATCAGCACCTAAATCCAGGAAATCTTATTCCTAAGAAATGTTAGTAAATTCGATTTATCGATAGACAAGCCTCTCTTATCTACTACAATAAACAATTTAATAGTCAAACTAAGTACGCTTTCAAATACAAACATGTCATTAAATACAATCGCTAACCCTACCGCAACCTGCCGGTTGTCGTGCCTGATTGGTTAAGTAACAGGTCCCGGCTGTGGGTGGCGGATGTGCCACTAACGGGTTGACTTGCAACCAAACATTATTGTGTGCATACATTTACGGTTCCACTCTAATAACAACAGTGCAGTACATAAGGTACAGTTTTACAAAATGTTTGGCTTTGTGTGACAGCAAAGATATTCAAATATTTACGAGCGATAGACGGACAAGACGAAGAAAATCGTAATGCAATGCTTGTTACTACTTCCTAACAAGAAAATCGTTCTGTCTAGTGTCATACGCCCGCTTGTCAGGTAGCATTCGTGTGTCATAATCAAAAATATACCCAATGTCCGCTCTATAAGCTTTTATATCTCTCTGTCTGTCACGCATCATACCAATCAATTCATAAATTACCGTAGAGACATCTCTTCAATACTACTGTATGCCTAGTAGGTATACACATGTAGATATTACCTGCAATCGTACATGTACTGTTGCTTCAGTATAATATTTAATAATTAGAAATAGCACAGGAAAAACCAAAAGGAAAATGATTATTCAGGAGATTCCTCCTATTGTACCAATCGAATGATTGGTATGTCTACCTACAATAATAAGGTAGACATACCCATCGAATGATTGGTATGTCTACCTACAATATCGTCGGGGATATTGCAAATCCGCGAATCTACCATTCGTAAAGTCCGCGTATCTGCACTACGAGTAGGTTTACAGGGGATGGTTAGAAGTTTATATATTTTTTTATTTTAACGATTTTTGACCTCATTTTTACATGAATAGTAACAATACATGTGTTCTATGTATTGTTAACAGTAGAAATCTATTAAAGTTATTGATTTAGTAGCTACGAGAGAGCGTAATTGAAATTGGCTACATTTGTCAGATACGCGGATTTATCCAATGCTAGTTCCGCGGATTTGCACTATCCCCGACGATATGTATCTTATTGTCCATATTTGATACGTAATGAAATAATGTGATAAATGAGTATCAAGTAATGCATTATTTATACTGTATGTACAGCTAGACGTACCGAGCAAAATGTCATAAGTACCTAAACAATTATATAATTGAATCAATCTCTCAATCAAACTTTCTCTTTTCCTCTAAAAGGTTAAAAGCTAATGCTCTGACAAACAAGAAGTACTGAAGCTAATTGGTTCTCATTACGAATCACAAAGGAATTAATACTATCTAGAATGCGACATTGAATCAAAGGTCACGACGTGATAAACTCGCACTTGACCGTTCACTCAACGTTAGCTCATAATCACCTGATGTGATCTGATGTGTCATGATGGAGAAATAAGCAGAAAGTAAAGTCTAAACAATGGAGTTTAGTTTCCCGTATTCTTACTTTGGATCCTCCGTGGATACTTGCTAACTGAACAGTGTTTTCATCTACAACCTCGTGTAAAGTAGGGTATAACTACTTACCCTTCGGGGATTACTGGCATGATGTTATGTTATGCCTCGTGAAAAGCATACATAACATACTAGCTGTTGCCCGCGACCTACCTCGATAAATGGGCAATCCAACACTAAAAGAATTTTTCAAATCGAACCAGTAGTTCCTGAGATTAGCGCGTTCAACCAAACAAACAAACTTCTTCAGCTTTATAATATTAATAATATAGTATAAGATAAAATTATCACAACATGGCAGCTGAGAACAAAAGATTAGAAAGAACGGGGTTGGTATTCCACAATAAAACCCAACTGTCAAGCATAAAAGGTCGTGTCAATCGTGAGTCTAATAGAGAAAATCTACATAGGCATGTCGCATTTTTTATCCTAATTTTGTAGCACGCCTGATCCCATTTTCATCTACCTTACTTACCCCACATCGACCTTTCCGCACATCCTTTTTTGCGTTACCGAAACAACAAAAATTCACAGCTTTTATGCTCGTTGTAAGAATAAGACCTTCTGTTTACACTTTCATTTTTGTGCCTCAACCGTGAGTGCGTGATTCATAATCAGGGGAACTTTAGTTTCTTTCTTCTTGAACCGGTACTTGCCAAGGAAAATGCTATCGTAACATTCACGAGAGGCTGACTCACTGGTGTTTGTTATGTTAAAATTTCGCGAAATATCAGATTATGTGATAACGCGATGTGGTGCGTTTTTTATCAATTATCAAACAATCATATGCTAATTGTGATAATGGCAATGAATTTGCTGGGATATGCTTGAAAACTTAGCTACTGTAAATTATATTATAAATAAAACATGGATTGAATAATATCCTTTGGCTATATCAGCATCCGTTTTGTTTTGATAAAAATATGTATGCCTTGCCTATTATCGTTGATTGCGTAATTGCGCATATCAATTAACAAACTTCAATCTTTCCTTTTTTACTGTAAACGAAAATAAAATCTCTGCCTCTCATTTACAAGTTATTAGAAACCTCGTTAGCTATCGTAAATTAATAGCCGGTTCATAGAAACAGGCGATTCGATGCGATAAATTAATGGCGTACAGATTAACTGACCATAAATATGGGAGTCCTGTTAACAGATGATGTAGGGCCGTGTGTGAGGGTAATCAGCTGGGGGCCTGGTACCTGCTGGTTGTAGAAATTGATTGCCTAGCCGCGGTGCTTGGGTCATCGACCTGACGCTGCGGATTTTTCTATTTGTAGTTTGGCGATTTCCTTTTTGGATTTTTAGCATTTTAAATACCTAATGCGTTTTGTTTGTCCACCTATTCTAAGAGGTATACGTTACATTTTTGTCTTCACAGTTTTCCTAAAAATGCTACAGTTTTATTAAGTTTTTTGCATAGTATTCACTGTGTTAAATATATCAGGGTAACATGTATGGTTAAGATCTTTTCCTATCTTTCTGGGCTGTGGGCCCTATCAGAATACCAGCGCTGTGACTTTTTTTTAATGTTAAAGCACCATGCTGAGGTATGGGCCTTTTGGCCTCGTACACGACCAACTTCGTTTGTTTTATTTTTAGTTTTTTCTTGTTTACTTTTAATATAATTTTGATTAATTGTTAATGTGCGACACTAATAAATACTATACCTTCTTTTCTTGTTCTTCGAAATCAAAATAATAAAACGTTGTTTGCGTGACTGCGTGCGCGTCTAAGCTTCCATTCTACTATCCGGTTACTAATTGGACATGTCCATGGTTTTATAAAGAAAAGGCCTTCTCAGTATAAAAAACAAACTAAGCTCACATTCGCCATTGATAATATCATAAACCACGGACGCCCTCGCACGGCGAGGCTGTGACAATCTAAGTTTATTTCAAGACCCAAGACACAAGGCCTTCAAATATTTTTGTCGTTTCAGAATTTCAACTCTCGATGCTAAGCCTAGCGTTGAGAATCCAACATAGCGCTTTTATTTAGGCAGTGTCGCCTGTCTATTATTACTGAAAACAGGACAAAGCGAATTTCACAAGCAACCGTCAAGATTCTGGTGTACCTACAGCCTACAAACCCAAGGCCTATTCAACATTCATCGTCTATTAAGACATCTGTTCATTTAGGTCCCGTAGGTGCCTTATAGAATTGCTAAATAGTTGAAAGGTGAGTTATGAAACCGCGTGGGAGCACGACAGGTTGGTATTACGCAACCTATCCCTTCTATATCGATAGGTTTGGTAACTTAGTAGGTACAGGTACCTATGTATACAGGCTGTGAGCGTTTGTACAGACAAGTGCAAAAATATGCGAAATTTGTCTGCAAAAGTCCACTATTTCTTCTAATTCTTTCGTTTTTATGGTTCGTCTACAAGTAACTCTGGTCATGGCCACGATAGCCACGTTAAAATCGTAGCGTCATTCTCTTTAGATCCTCAAATGTGCAGATGTAGGGACACTTTCGACACTGCGGCAGAGTGGCCTATATTCAAACCACCACTGGACATAGACCTCCCCAATCGCCCTCCAATCTTATAAGCCTTTTATCATCATCGTCATCATCATATCAATCCGGAAAGACCCACTGCTGAGTATAGGTCTCTCTTTCTTCTGCTACTTTTCCTGGTTCTGGGTGTCCTTTTTCCAGGTGTAACAACCGATAAAGAAATAATAAATTATAAACGAGAAATCGAACAGAAAATGGCTCTTAAAATTCGCTAATGTCCATAATATATTTTCACATATGACTGTACTAAGTATTTCATAACCCACGATATGTTAGTATCTACGTACCGCATTATCCAAAGGAATGTAGGTGTTAGTCCACCACTAGTGTAGTTAGTGGTGGTGTGTGTCTAGAACTCTAGAGAAAGCGTTCGTAATCTGTCTCCTAATCAGTCTTGCAGTATTTTAATTGGACCCCACCGATGAGCGATTACTTATGCACGTGTAATATATTGAAGAATTATGTACAGAACATTCACAGAAGTTGATTGACTTTGAGTGCTTAATGTAATGAGAGAGTAATGGCCGATTTTACGAACGCTAGACAACACTTTTATGCCTAAATACTACTTTACAACTTAAATCATAGGACGCTGTTGTATTTCCAAGGCTTTTCTCAAAGCATAATCAGCCTATAATGTTTCCACTGCTGGAACACACGGCCACCTCTCTATGAGAGAGAATGGGCACCACGCGGGCCCAGTGCGGGTTGGTAGATGTCACCTGTCTTCGAATGTTTGGTTCTAGGACATGTCGGTTTCCTCACGATGTTTTTCCTTTACCGTTTTGAGAGCAGTAGTTATGAAATAAATTACACAAAGTAATGCGCCTGCCTGGGCTCGAACCCCGGACTTTCTGTTCGTAAGTCGGGGCCGCCACCACTGGGCCGGGTGTTAAATTTCCTTCATCATCATCATTATTAGCAGCCTTGTTCCACCCACAGCTGAATATGGGCCTCCTCCCATTTCTTCCCTGGTCTGCGCGGGTCTCAACCAGGTCTTACCCGCGATCATCTGCATGTCATCTACCAATTGAAATTCCAGCAGAGCAATCATACACAGGTTGCACTTTGTGTTAGTGAAAACGCGAGTTAAAAATACCTACTATTTGATTTCATAACCCGAGATGGAAGACAATTCGATAAACTTTTTCTTGATTGACGTATTCTAAGTGCTAAATCAGCTCCAATGTTTAGACTGGCGGTCAAAGCCTTTAGAAACTTGACAGGTGGAGGCCTAGTTTCCATTACTTATTATGCATATTAGATAATGCTGTAATACCCGTATTCGTGATCGAGTGGGCGACTAGAACGAACTGAATCGTTTATTTACCACCTGTTAACTCGTAATAGAAGTTATCAGTAAGCTAACAAATAAATATTTAATGGAGCATTGAACATTGACTGCCTTGTGCGGTCTATTAGTCGCTAGTCGCAAGCATTACTGCTGAACATGAGGGGGTTTGATTCCCTAGTCAAGTAATGTGTTACTTGGTTTTTCCATCAGGATTTTTGAGTCTGGATGTGGGTGTACTGCTAGGTACACCTCTTTTTAACGCTTCGGAGATTACATGCGTGATGATAATGTTAACTTGCAATAGATCTAATCAGTTACTTTTACAAATAAAATATTTAATGGACCATTGACCATTAGCAAGCAATGACGCAACTTCTCAATCAATGAGGCAATTAAGGACACGCTGTTCTGTTACGTTAGAAGTACTTAGTGCTTTTAGCGAAGGGCTAGCCGTCATTATGTACTGGCGCGATCGTTGAACCTGCGTAGTTGTATATTGGTTTAAAGCCTATAAAGTAGCAGTGTTGGTGAAGGAAATTAAACTTAAATACTCATTATATAAAGTGTATCTTCGCGTTATATCAAGTTGTAACAGATTTATACCTGTTTTTACTTATACTAAGCAGCAAATAAATTATTACCTAAATTGGCTTATTTTCAACTTTCGCTGACAATTCGTGCGTTGAAAAACTAATAGCTTTACTTTTATATAGAGGCGGATGCGTCTAACCAACATTTAGATTTGTTTTTGGTGAAAATCCTGTTGGTGAAAACATGAATTTGAAATCGACAATATGTCACTAAGCACTGATGAACAGACTCATTAACAATTCTGATACACCGAAGGCTTATCATCATCTACCTAGCCTTTTCCCAACTATGTTGGGAGTCGGCTTCCAGCGTAACCGGATGCAGCTGAATACCAGTATTTTACATGGAGCGACTGCCTATCTGACCTCCACAACCCAGTTAGTACTAGGTTATACGATACCCCTTGGTAAGACTGGTTGTCAGACTTTTTGGGCCACTGACTACCTAAGCTGTAACGACTGTCAAAGATCTACAAATGACAGCCGGGACCAACGCCTTAGCGTGCGTGATTTACCAAAGGCTAATCCAATCTAAAACTATCTAAGTACTCGTAAACTAGTAAATATATTATTTAATACCTGAGCTACAATGTTATAACAGGCTTCAGTAAAACGTCATGTTTGCATCATTGCTTGCAGCGATTCAAGGCCGCGTACTCAATACTTATCGGTACATTATTAATGCTTTGTGCATCCAAACGTTATAACTACCAAGTACCATGGAGGCACATAGATTCTCTTATTTATGCCCCACCTTGCGATGGACATGCCGACTTAATTGACAAACTAATTTGATTCCAAACTAGATTTTGACGATAACAGTCACGATTTCCGAATCGATTTTTAACGAGATTCGCATTTGAATATTTTTTTCTTATCAACCAATCAGATAAACAGTTTCCTCAATTATAGTTTTAACTGCAACTGATTTCTGATTCCTACATTGATAAAATTAAGTTGTAAAATAAATATCGAATCATTAATTCTCTGTTTCTCAGCCACTTTCCAAAATAACACGATTGTGAACGTCAATTAGCCGAAACGTGGACTCGATTTTCCATCGGCCACCGCGCTGATAGCCAATCTGGAGGCCTGCTAATCCACTTTGCGGTAGCATAGTGCACGGTCCGCCTGCGGCTATGGGAAAATGGCCGGAAAATGATCGGAATCGTATCGGGTGCATGCGCATGACCGTGCACGGAAATCGCCGAGGGCCAGGCGCGACTGGACCGTTGATGAACTAATTATGTACGACAGTTGTATTTGGTGATTGCAGTACGTTCTTTGTTCATTAGAAATAGGAAGAATCCAATACTTTAACTTCATCACCAGTTGTGCTGCGTCTAAATGCGATTTACCTAAGTAGGTTTCAACTTGAGTAACTAAGCTTACCTAGTACCTACCTACCTAGTCGTGTTCGGCCTGAATCGTACACCTGCAAGGTACAAGCAATCGTCTTGTATTGTTTATTATTATGAAACATATAATAACTATATAAGTTTCCATATGTCGCCCTCAATAAAAATATATTGTACACCATATTTTGTATTAGCTATTCCGATTGCTGCCTATGATGTAACATCTATATTGTGTGTACCAGGTTTCTAATAACTTACATAGTCCACGGAGTAAAATAATATTATTGGAACAAAATAAGCAAAAAAACATTTCCTAGAACAGGTGTAACCACTAAAAATCACGTAGACAACCAAATTATTTTTGTCCATTTTTATACCTCAGTAATTTGATAGTCCAGTTCACAAACAAAGGTAATCGTCTAACCGCAAGACAACGATAATTTGATATTGAATTACAGAACCATCATCATCTCTCACCTTGATCATAGATAAATAAAACTATAGATGTATTGTTTCGTTTTAAGACAAAATGGCGTAGTTGTAAAGTTGAGAATTTAAGATACAATCTATAGAAACAAAATGGACGTTGATTTATAGTTAGCAGAAGTTTTTACGGTTCAAATGGTGATCTTATCGATTTAGCGAATCTCGACCTTCTGTCCAACCTTATGTTGTCCCATAGAGCTTTCAAGGAGCCAAAACACAAGAAAAATACGTTTCAGAACCATTATCATGGTGCTATATCTATAAAATTAAAAGAAGTATGAATATGGACGGCTATGAGAGTAGGGGAAGACGAAAGAAACGATTGACGGTCTGTGAAGGCTAAAAGGCGGTCACTGCTGAGATGACACCTCCGAATGCATTGGGATAAGTGAAGGCTAGTGATGATGATGAGTATAATATTTGATGAAAAGATAGATAGAGATATTTTATCATTGCGTCCAAAAAGCCTTACAAAAACTCTTTTAAACAAAATTGCGTGTACTCCCAGCTAAATAGTTGTAACCATTACTATAAGTAAAAGGTTAGATAACTTGAGCCTAGGCTAAGATAAACAATGTGCCTCAACAATTTCTGCGTGACTTCCAACGGAGATTGCCCGACTAAGGTCAATACGGTATTAGGAGTGAGCCAGCAGAGCAATAAGGCCGATTCACTCAAGAATACTACATGCATTTTGTCCTTTGTATTCTGTATCTTGTTACACCAAATATAGGAAAGAATCAGAAAATGATTCTGAATAGTTATTGTAAATCTTTGGTGGTTATATGTTTTTGCTCGTTAGATGTAGATAAAGTTGGCTTGTTATTGAGATTTATAGCGAATTGTCCGTCTTTATTGTTTCATTGTGACATAACACATAACAGCGCGCTTGTAATCTCCGCAGGACTATGAGCATTCGCCAAGATTCCATAGAACAGGGTATCCTAGTTTGGATTCCTGACTCCCACAAACCTTTGTACCTCCAATATTTGGAACACCTCTATTATTGTAATTGTACTTAGTGGGAGAAAATAAGTCTTTATTATTCTTAATCTTATTATTGCCCCAGTTATGTTTAAGTCCTATACAGTAGGGGGCGCGCCTATTGGTATCGATCGTGCAAAAATCTAGACTACACTATTAGAATTCACATTTATTGTTAATACAATAACTCCGGACTTGGAACTGTAAATCGTACAGATATTTATATCCTCTAGTTTTAAAACCTGCTTAAAGCTACATCAAAACAGATTCTTCCATTACATCACCCATGTAACAATGTGACACTCCACTTACGTAGACAACATTTTCTCCTTACTGAAATTACATACTGTGAGGTATCGTTAGTCAGCGTCTCTCATGGGTGTAGTTTACTCAGTTGCAAGCATCGCCGTTTGGCTTCGTCGAGAAACCTGTTCGGTGCAACGGGAAGGGTAGTTCCTTTGTTGACAAGGCAACTGCTTTTATTGTTTTTAGAAATTGTACCGTTTTTTTACTGGTGGAGGTCTGTGTTATAAATGACTCTTCTCATTTATTTAGGTTTATCCACAATTCTGGTTTTAAAGGTGTTCAAGTAGGCATGTCTCTCCCTTTATTGTTAATATTTTTGGTTCTTCGTCATTAATGGTTATGGTATGGTTTCAGCAATTTCTATTTAACCTCGCTAAAATTTCCATGCAAAGGTTTCGGAGAATATCTAGATATAATTGAGAAATACGAGAATACAATTACCACGCCCAATTAAGTTTATATCTGTAATAAACTAATTGATGAGTAATTACGTGCGGATATCAATAGTAAACCTTATAGTTTTCCTGTTTTGATGCCAGGAATGTAGGCAAGGTAACGATAGCATTGTATTTATTCCTTCTAAAGCAAACATAACCGGAAAACCAATGAATCTGGAAGAACTCTCCAGATTTTCGACCGGTCTTCGAGTTAAGTGATAAAGGTTGTAAACTTAGTTATGAAATTGTTTCCTAGTAACCGTAGCCTGGACGTATTGTATGTAAAAAATGCGTATTAGATTTCTGGAAGTAGTAGATAACTAGAAGTATTGAATAAGTAGGGAAAGGACCTAAAATAATAATCAATCTCAAAGCTCCCTGTACTCCTACTTAGTCTAAATGAGGATGGCTTATATACCTCGCCTCATTTAATTAAAATCTCGCACGCATCATATCAATTTGAATGCGGAACACGGAAGGTAATTCATACGCTGTTATAATTATATGCGTGTGCGATGTTTCAGTACTAATGTTCATTTGTTTTTGTTGCAGGTACGTATCCACTGGCATGGCTGCACTGACTTGTCCCTCCGATCTCAGGTACAGTAATAATAAATAAATAATAATATAATAATAATAAAAAAATAGTAATAATGAAATACTTTTTAAATTATTCTTACTAACTTACATTTTCTTCTCTCAAAAGTATACAGCATTCAAGTCTTTAGATTATCCGCCTCGAACACTAAGTAAAACTTTTACGCTAGGCGGAATATCTCCACTTTTATCAAGAAGAAGTTTATTAAAATGAATTTATTTTTCTTTTTCCCGACGTCTCGAGTCTGCAGCATTCGTGATCACGAACTTTGTAGTTTTTTTACAAGCACTTTGAACGCTGAGCAAATCGTAATTAAGTTCGACTTAGAAATATTTATTTACACGAATGACGTTCGCTTAATTTTGTTAGGAAATTAAATTCAACCTTTAAGCCTGTTCATAGACTTAATAACTATACAGAAATGCATTCCGCTCATTGGTGTTCCACAAGGAACTATACTCGGTTCTACCTTTATTTCTTTTTGGAAAAAAGTAATCGTCGTCGAACAGGAAGTTAAATCAACCCAATAGGCCCATACATTAGTTTACCTATTAGTACGTTTGTTTACAAACCGGTTGGTGGACCCAAAACTTGTATAGTTACGTCACGACATTAACATACGGCATACATGCCTATGATAATGTTCTCGTTGTGCCTTTAGGAGTCGGTTCGGTGCAAGTATTGTCTTCATTATGTATTCTTTAGGAATAATATTTAGTAGTTCGTGTTATGTGGTAAGTAGGTACTTCATATTTTGTATGGATGACGCTAGTTTTGAAGTATGCACCTTTGTATCATCAGAATGCAGTACCGTTTTGAAGGTCTTCACTGATACAGTTCTAGAAAAGATGCAAGCTTTCTAAGCCTGGCTTGGAAAGCTTGCATCTTTTCTTGCTTATCCGTAAACCTGTGGATTCTAATTAATCGTTTCTTACTTTATCGAAATTCCATACATTTATCTTAGACCTGTTATCTACGCAGTCTTCACTCTTTCTCAGTCGGCTCTAAGTTAACAAGTCGACCATTCCTGTTTTAAACGCGATCAAATAACGAAATTAATCTAATTTAATTGATTACGGCCATTTTGTTTATTGTTCGACTCAAACCTCAGTGGAGCCTTCATTAATATCTGATTTCGATCTAACGTGTTGGCTTAATGGCTGATAAAACAGCCAAAGTAGACTTCTTTGGACTATCATTGGGTTACGGCTCATTGAAAATCAATTTTGTAAGATTTCTCGTTTACGTCCATTAATTGACAATTTATCATGCCTTTGTGAAATAATTTCTAACAATACTGTAGGTCAGCGAAGGGCTTTCACCTTTTTTGTTAAAGAAAAGCAATTTCTTCTTAGAAATTAAATGAAACTATGAAGGTTTAAAAGTAATTGTCGAAAACTTTTCTAAACTCAACCGCTCCACCTTTTAATTAGTTCATCGTAATAAAATCGTGGAATCTTTTACTTTTCTGTACCAACCAGTCTACGTAAAGGTAGACTAGCTGTTTCCACATAAATATCTACTTGATGTTGTCTTTTATGTCTGTTGTAAATTAAATTATTTCTAACCAATATTGAGCACAGCTTGCGACATTATTTCTATGTATGCCACAGTAGGTAGGTAACCACCGACTACCGAGAAAGAAAAAAAGACAGGATGAAAAACCTGCACGCACCGTTTCCTTCACAGTTTCAAACGCATATAGGCAAATATCCTGCGATGGTAATTAACGTATCGTGCCTTATTATTACGCAAACTGACATTCCATGTATTGAGGCCAAACGCAAAATATATTAGGTATCAGTTATACCTAGGTACCTTTGTAACGATATGGACCTGTTCCTGACTGATTGGCCGGAGAAAGCAAAACACCGGCAGAGTTGGATAGAAATTTTGCCCAGCTGTGGGATAGAACAGATTAAAAATAATTTAAAAAAAAGCAACAAGAACAGAAATGTAGCTGGAGTACCGATATGAAACGAAATAGATTCCATTAATGTATGTCCGTCTGAGTTCAAGTAGATAGAAACTGCTTTAGAACTGGGTAAACCCAACCAGCAAGAACCTGGGTGCTTAAATTGATATTCTGTGTAATCCGCATCCAGTCTGTCCCATCCACCCTTTTTAAGATCATCGGTCCATCTAGCTGCGGGCGTCCTATACTACGCTTGCAGATACACGTAGTCTCCTCTCTCGGACTCCTCTGCTCCAGCAGTTATTGGTTCTTCAACAAACATGGCCGCCTCACTGCCACTTCACCTTACTAATATTGGAACATGATGTGTTTAAAAGAAGCACATCGCAGTCTTGTTTCCAAGTGTCTCTATCAAACAAAGAAATGTTGTTTGTTGGCTTACATATCTGCATCGTCTTTCCTCAACACTGCATACAAAACTCACCCATTGTCTACTCACATTACAAAAAGACTTGTAATCTACGTGCGTCCCTAATTTTCCTCTCCATAACATAATGTTATGTAGTACCTGCCTATTACATGATCTGGTCATAATGTAACCGTGTTGTTTTAATGGCTGCATATAATTTCGCTGCGGCTGTGCTCATCCGGTGTGGCGGCTACTGAGTTTTATCTCGTAGTATCCGGATGGCCAGTGTTGTGTGTGTGATGCCATTTTGCATGTATTCCTACGCCCGCTTTTCACGAGAATTTATGGTTTTTCATTTGTGTTGGAGCTGGTTTATTGTAGTTTGGCTTTTGAAAAGGAATAGGGTTGCGAGATTGGCTTAACTATTCAAATACCACGTCGTATCTTAAAAGGAAAATCGAAGATCTTTTCAACATAAACTTGCAAGGAAAGGGGTGGCAATAAACTTCAATGTTGTTATATTTCGCAAAATCTTTTTGTTCGTGCTACAAAAGAGCCATTAGCACAACGCATACGTTTGTATGCATAATGTAATATTCTAATGAGGTACCCATAATACAAAATTTATTATTGAAACACGTTGTAATTAAAGGGCTTTTAATAAAGCTTACCTGACCACTAAACTCACATATTTACGAGGAAATACCAGCGCATGACGCAGAAAATAAATAGTTTCAGAAGCTCAATTTCATAACAATGGGCTTTACAATATCGAGCCGGACAAACATGGCTGTAGGCGCTGACCCAAAAATGGAATATCACCAAATTTGTTAGTTTGATACTATTCTGTTGTACCATCTGTATTAAAGAACTGTCATTTCGGTGATTTGTTTTGTTACGTACTTGACTAACTTGGCATTAAAAAAATATGATTGAATATTGAATAAAGCTATTATAAGTACTTTTTGTGGTAGTGTCTGATCGCTGCGTATACTTTGGACTCGCATAAACTAAAGCTTTCATTATTTTTTTACTGCAATCTTTATTTTTGAAGTCTAGTTTCGTTGGGCCTTCTGTTCACAATTTATGCATAGACAGCACAAAATGTAATCTTACAGCAGTGCGGTGCATCCGGGCGTATGCTTCCGGTCCGGTGCGCGGGAAATCAACTTATCCGTGTGACATGTTTAGCTGGGTACATGGTATCAATATCGTTTGTGCTAAAATTATCTCCTAAATGATGGCGAATTTGCGAGGACATTTTAGGGTTGAATATTGGGTGCATCCCTAGCTATACCTAAACAAGTAGATTGTGTCTAGACTGTGTCTTCTTTTGTCTGGTGTTTGTTTTGACGATCAGCTCCCGTAGCATGACCACCGTAGACAAGAATTTCTTTGACGGAGGAATCGACAAAATGACAGATAGTGCAAAGAAATTTGTCATTGTGTCGACACAATCTGTCATTTTGTCGATTCTTCCGTCAAAGAAATCCTTGTCTACGGTGGTCATGGTTCGGATATCGAGTGACGTACTGAAGTTATCGAATCTTTTGGTGCAGTGAGTTCTTGAAACTGAGACAAAACTTGATTCTGAGCTTGTGAGTTGACTTGGGTAATGTTTCGAGGTTATCTGTTCGAGTTTCGGAATAGAATGAAAGCCCAGACACGTCATGTGCATTAGACCTAAAAAATCGGTAATCGTAAGAGGCGCATATTATGAGGGAGAATGGAGAAAAGAAATCAACCTGGCTAACTGCGCCGTTTCTGTCAAAGTTAAAATTATTTATTTGCAGTAACGGTGGTACAAAAGATGGTAATAATAATATGTAGTGCAATGACACATTTCGCCATAAAATTGGCATGCAAACATTAATGAATAAGTTGCTAATTTCAAAACAGTACCTACGTGAAATAAACGTTAAATTCGGTAACTAAGTGTGTTTATAAGGTTAATATACTCAACACAAAACATAATTTTGCTGTTACACACTAAATGTTTAGCAGGGCTACTGTTCTTCTCGTTTTCCGTAGATAGGCCGGCTTTTGGCTTTCCGCAGCAGAAATAGTGCCGGGCCTAGAGTAATTCACTAAACACACGTGCATTTTCATTTTACCGTTGCAATTTTAACCGAACCATTCGATCGATAGTTTCGGTACTCTGTCACAAATTGTAACTCAATTTGACCCGTCAGGTATCATTAGTTGGGTTAAACCCGTGTGACGCACGTTACGCACCAGTTATTATCTGAGTTGTTTTGTGCCTACGTGCAGTTGGGAACATAGGAATAATGTTCCTAGACGTGGTTTTTTGTTTAAAACCACAACTTCAAATGTGGAACTTTGAACTATTCACAATGTTGACTTAGTGCCTTTCTCCGTACGCTACATAATAAATTTCAAAGAGTAACATCCATCCATCTTCACATACTTTCGCATTTATGGTATCAGTAAGAAGTAAGATTGTTTACCTAGTAAAATGACATATTGTTTATATACAAAGGGAATTTTAACCCAGAATTGGTTTCTTTTACCGTTTCAGGGTATAATAAGTTCAATCTAAAGATTTACAAGCACTAATAAATAATGCTCCAAGCGTAAAACTCGACGCGAATTAAATTTACTCGCAGGAGACAGATGTATTCTCGGAGAGCAGTAATCATCATCAATCACGTGCTGAGATGATCATGAAGTTGTAATCAGAGTTCATTTAACTCCTTTACGCAAACATTAATTAAAATGCAAACAAAATTAGCCACACACTTTAAAAAAAATCGCAGCGAAACACCACCTTTCAGAAAATTCAGCAATGCCTATAACCAAGAGCAACCCATTCATTATCTTCTTTAAAAGCACCCTTTACTTTAGCAATTACTCAAAAAACGTCCCTGCTAATATCTCCGACGTTTTCTATAGACTGCCTTCATATAAGCAAGCTATAAGACCTGAAGAGAACCTGAAGTCGGAAGGTTTTTTAATCTTGAATTTTCCCCCATGGCGAACCAAGTCGAGACGGTTGTCTTCATCTCTTGAAATGTATTCAGTCTATTCAGATGAACATTTGTAAGCGTCTCACGGGTTAGATGCTGTGTTTTGCGTATTTGCACCCATGTGTGGTTTCAACGTAGTGGTTAACATTGAAATGGTAATTGACGCTGAGTTTAACGGGTCATGTCTTCATTTAGATGATTTAGCTGGCGTTATTGAAATGTGTTGTTATAGAGCTGAAGGAAAAAAATACGGAAAAACTTGGAAACACTACTATAGAGTAAAACATTGCTGAAATACAGTTTATATCTCACAATTCTGCTGTTAATGCCCCTCAAAATGCACTAGGTACGCAAACATTCACTAACATTAATTTACCACACGAGCGCCTACCAAAAAGCTAAGAGCAACAAATCTCGTTTCCTTATCAACCATGCGCTATCCGTCAGGCGCGTCGTCACTCATTAGTCGCGACCGTCTGCCAATCCAACGTAATTTGTACTAACGAGACGAAACATGACTGAATATGGTATTGTTTTGTTCTGTTGTGTTGATACTATCTCTCTTTGTGAGAATAATGTACCGTGGTAATACATAGCTAGGTAATTATGTTTTATTGTGTAGTTATGCGGATGTTTTGTGAAGCGTAGTAGTACCATAATGTTTCATTTGATCTATTATAACTAGACTGATGTCATGTTTCGCGCGTTGAGCGCTTTCAGCGAACTTTGCCGGCGTTGCATATTACAGAAAGCGCTTACAGAGCAATCCTTTACACATGTTTCACGGTTGTCATAAGTTGGGCTGTGTACTGGGGCTGAAAAGCGCAACATAGCGTAGCAATAACGTTAAATCCACAGGGAAATAAGGAACAGACATTTTTAACCTCCGTTCCAGGCGCCATAATGTCGCAATAAATACTAAATTATGTCCTGTACCTACATCAGACCTTGATATTCCCTTGTTTTCCTTACAATGTAATCATAGCAAGGCTTTGTGACGGCTCCCGGTCTCATAAAGTTCATATTTTTCTCCCACAGCGGACAAAGAACGGAGGGCTTTTAAGATTTTCACTACCCCTAAGTCTAGACGGAAGAGGGGAGGGGTACAATGAGGGCTTACATTCAGCTGAGTTCGCTGTTTTCCCGCGTCTTATTATTTTTGCAAAATAAAATGTTTTTTGTTCCGCTGTTTCGTTTTTGGGTGTTTCGGTTGTTTTAACATGGTAGATATAGAAGCTTGATATGGCATTATCAGCCTTAATGTTCCCACTGCTGGTACACAGGCTCGCTATGAGAGGGAGTGGGCTGGACTGGATTACAACACGCGGGATCATTGTAATACCGAGCGGGTTCAATGCTGGTTGGTTGATATGACATATCTTCGAATTTTTGACCTAGAATCAACATAGATATGCTGGTTACAAGATTAAAATACTTTAATAAAATTCATGACTATGGCAAAGGCAGGTCATGCATTTCTGGATTTAAAACGTGTAATGGCCGGCCCTTTACTGTCGTTGATTGCTTCACCATTACTTTAGATTCTTAGCGTCGATAAGTACTAGTAGTCAGTCTGGGCTTGGAATGATACCTACCTACCTTATGGACCGATCCTCAAGATTGCTCAAGACTCCATAAAAAGGCATTAAATGGTATAATCACGATCGTAGATAGCGCACCCACTCTTAAATTAAGGCATTAATTGATGTTATGTATTTGGTTAAACAACAACGTTGTAACATTCAAGTTTATTTGACTTTGTAGCGAAGAGTAGGTTTAAAATCAGCATATACTTACACTCCCTAATGGAGATTAAGATGGCATCTATGAAAGCAAATGAAGCTGAACTTCAACGGCGAGAAAATGAAAAACATAACATTAATTCGCGATAAAACTCTTCAGCATCTAGCACAAGGCTCTTATGGCAAATCGATCTGACTAGAAACCTATCTATTCCGAAGACGTAACTAATCGTTGTGAATTTCAACACGTGTGCCGGAAAGCCGAGAGCTCGGGATAAGTGCACCTTTCTAAATCATTGGCTGGCTGGGGCGAGGTGGCGAGATGCTTGCTTACTTTACCTAGTAATTATTTGCTTCTTCTCTGTCATACTAACTGATGCGGCGTAATGAAAGGATAGCTTGGAAATATATGAGATGAGCATTATAAAAATGACGTAAATTATGACCTAGACAAACATAGAACTAGGAAAGTGGTCCTCTCAAAGATTGCCTCAATAAACAGTCGTAAAAAATATGGACAAACTTTGGTAATTTTGAGAGCAAGAGTGCTTTGTTGGGGAAAATACGAGTGTAAATAAAATGTTATTTCTTGTGATTTTCGAACTCATAACTAGTAATAAGTTGCTAACATTAGTATCTGAAATCACTAAAAGTAAATGATTATGGAAAAGCGATTCATTACTATTGATAATACCAATCAATCTAAATCTAAAACTACACTCACATAGAAACTGTAACATTTCCATAACTATCGGAAGTACATAAATACATGTGACGTCATACGCTGTCAACTGGGACGCGACTCCTTTCGTTTCCTGTGCTCGATGTAAACGTCATTTCCATATTCAGGAGACATTTTCCGACTGAAACGATGCCTACGGACGATTTTGGGTTGAATTTATCGAGTACTAGCACTTTGCCCGCGACTGCGTCCGTAAAAATTGTGATAGCTCGGCTAATATGCATGATATAAATATTATTTATAGCCTATAGCACCCACGAATAATGTAGCTTTTTGCCAGTGAAATAATATTTAGAATTGGATGATTAGTTCCGGAGATTAGCCCCTACAACAACAACAATACAAACTTAAAAACAAATTTTACCTCTTATCAATGCACCTCAATTGTGAGGTCCTACAAGTGCTATTTATCTTATTATGTGAAAATCATGATCGGCTTCATGTACCCTTTTTTAAGGTCATTCGGTTTAATAAAACTGAGTAGGATTCGTTGTGTACAGCTATCATTCTAAGCAATACCTACCTGTCACAACTTAAAATAATCTAAAACAAACTTTACCTCAACTGTCACTACCAATTGTACAGACCTCAGTCCGAAAAGTTGCCAGTTTCCGACAGTTACGGCCGGAAACGTCCCATCCTTGTCAAACATCAGACCTGAAAGCCCAGTCACCTCCATCATTACTGCTTGGCCACAAGCTACACGATCAAGCGACACGCGTCTTGTGACGACTGCGGGAGGAAACATAAAAGAAATGAGTGCAGAAATGAGTGCTTAGTTCATGACACGAATTTCAGTCTATTCATGCCTGTCATTTTACTTCTAACAGCAGTAATACCTTCATCATAATAATCCTTCCCTTGTCCCATTATATTTGGGGTCGGTGCACACGTCCTCATTCTCCATTTTCCCTTATATACTCTTCTCTTTCATATCATTCCTTCGAGTGTTGCTTGCTCTCCGTCTCGTGTCGATTTCTTACGAGACGTCTCGGGTGAGACATAGAGAGAGCTCTCGGTCGAGAGCTTACAGCCACCATGAAAGTGACACACGCGCGTGTCGCATTGCCTGAGGTTATGAACGGGGCGTTATAAGGTAATATAGATCTGACTGGATGCTTGAATGCGACAGATAACAAAGCTTTGAAAGCTACTACCGTCGTATAGCGTTGGTCTTTCATCTCGTCGCCTTTGTTACATGAGAATATCAGCGCGAACTGACGCATGCTAGTGTCGACTGTTTCCTATATACATTTTCAGCTAGCTTTTCTTGTTGTTTTTGAACAATGAGGGATTTTAGTTGGATTAGTGAGGATTGAATTACGGGAGATTATGCTTTGATAGTGTTTGTTATATATTGGTGTTGCTTACCTGATTTTAGTTTTATTCAATAGACTAAGGCCCGAGTGCACTTTAACTTCCTAAATGCGTTACATTTTTCTTCGTTCTATCTCTGTCAACTCTTAACAATAGAGAGGAATAGAACGATATTTAAAAAACTTCAAAGGACAAACGCATTTAGCGAGCTGTGAATGCTGCTAGCAGGCCTTAGTAGGTACAGTTTATCAAAAAGCTTTAAAAAATGACCGAGAGAGCTTCCTATTGTTGACGTTGTATTCACTATTCACCTACTTTAAAAGAAAATGATTTAAGTCTTGTTAGTCCCTAAGAATAGTCGTAGTGTATAAATACACTGAATTATGTAAAAGTTTTAACCCCTATCGTCACCCTATTTTCATAAAATGCAGTCTATTTACGGGTAGTGGTATTTCGTGGGGGCTATTTTGGTGGCAGTTAATCACGTGGGGGAACAAACAACATATCGGAAGTTTCCGAACCATAAAACACGGTGAAATTATCTTACCTTAATTTGATGTGTATTAAGTAAATGGTATGGTGCTCTCGTAGTAGGAAATGCCATGCACCATAAGTCACTAAAAACATTTAAGAATAAACATATTTAAAATATCATTCTGTCTCTGTCACCTTTAAACGATTGATAGAAACAGAACGATGTTTTAAATGCGTTCTACGCTAAACGCGTTTAGTGATTAGTGGTGCAAGCGGGCTTTAGAAAACAGTATATAAAATAAATATAGACAGTTGGAAATAGTTTCTATTGTTGTGTATTTCGTTTTACCTGTGTATTTTTTTATAAATACACAAACAATAATAGTAATTGGTTCAATAGGTACGCTTGAAATGATTTAGTTTATAACAACAAGCCGTGCCACTGATGAGATTTCCCATTAACAAAAATGACTTCGGGGAAGCGTATTCAATTTATTTATTTATTATTTTTAGTACAGCTTAAGCCATTTACACTAAATTAAGTAATCCTTTTACTCGGTCTTCTCACAGAACCACAAACATTCTCACATTATCGTCTTCCATTCATCAGCAAACAAATCCAACCCAGGGTTGGTCTCCACGAGCGCGTTGAGCTTCGTAAGCATACGCGGAATAGGGGAGATGGATCGAGCTACAGTGCGACAAATTGGGACATTAAACAATTTGTGCTTTCTAGAGCGATTATAATTATTTGGAACAAAGAATTGACACAGCTCCGCATGTAGATCCGAGGCGTCGGTATGTTTTTCTTAAGTGACTTACTCACCTTCATTATAAAAGCAATTTCATTTCATGCTTCTAGACCCCGCTATTTAGTTTCTGCGCTGTCTTTCAGTGACTTGTAAGTATTTTTTTATTGAATAGATATCGACACTACCAACCTAATTGGTTATGTGAAACTTCGTAGGTAAAGGTATACTTTATCAAAAAAAAATCATCACATGCTACAATATTTTTATTAAGTTGGCAAATTGGCAATCATTGTTTGTTTGATAATAATAAGTAAGTCCCCGAATTGTTTAATAGGCTATCATACGATTTTGATAACCATTGTTTTATCACGTTCTCAAACTGCTTTTTTATTAAATCATCGACGTTGTTTTTTATCATATTTCTTAAAATCATATCGATTAACAATAAGGTTTGTTTATCACATAATGGCATGATATCATTGTGTTACAGTTATCGATAAATTCGATGTTTTATTGCTCAACTTATAGCCGACGTGGTTGTGTGAGAGTTGCAATTGTTTATGAATTATGACAGTCGCTTTATGTTTGATTGTCAATTTGATGTTGTGAATCACATAGCTTATACCGACCGCTTTAATGAGTCCTCCGCCTTGTCCCATAAAAGGCACATTAAGCGTCCACAAAGTCCTAACAATATCCCACAGGTTATTTGCTTTAAAATAACCTTAATCCACGTAGGTAACGCGATACTAATTGAACCAATACGTGATCAACCTTCTGAATATTCCATAAAAATTCCTCGTGAGGACTCATTAAAGCGGTCGATTCAGCCTCAATATTTCTATCCCATCTATCATAGAATAATAGTTTTTACAATTTATTCATAGTAATAGTAACATACACTTATCTAGTTGCATTTATATGCAGACGACAGTTGGCAAATGGTTTTTGTTGTCGTCTTGTTGCTCTTTTTACGATAGTGCATATTGCAAGCAGTTTCTAAAGTGTTGCTATTGTAAAAATTGTGTTTTTGTCTTGTTTTCCAGTCAAGGAAGTGTAGGTATTTCATTAAAGAAAGATATATGAATGCTTCATAATGGCCCAGTGTTATGAACTTATTACCATAACATAACATGAAGCCTGTAACCCCCGAACGGTTAGGTAGAGGTGTACCCAATTATAGTACGTCACCCACATTTCGCCAGTTATGTTTAAGTTCCATGTAAAAGGGGGGCCTATTACCATCAAGCGGGCTAAATGGAAAAACCCAATTACACTTTGCCCGACTCGGAAATTGAACCCAGGACCTCCTGGTCAGCAGTCGCGCTTGCGACCACATGACCAAACGAAGCAACCACTCTTATTATATTGATTCTTGCAAATACATTATTCTAGTCAATACAGTTTGAAATTGTTACAGCAACTGGTAGCAATCGCTGCGATACATAGATAACCCAGTTTATATATCTTTTGATTCGGAAACTACATTGCAATTAAAAACAGATAAACCTTATCTCTGGGTTTAGTTTGTATTCAGTTTAATTGTTTTAATGTTCGTGGATTTACGTTTTCATTAAAAAATTGATTAAAAAATAACCGGGAAATTACCGATTTTTTTTTTGGTGAAAAAGTGAAGTGAATATGATTGTGTATTTTTTGTGTTATCGTAGTTGTCACATTATTTAAAAAATCCGGAAGCGCGTGTCCCAATAAACTAAAAATCTCTTAACCGAAATATAATTGCCCCAAATTGGCAGCAGCGATTCCCAATCACGTTTATTATGGCCGAAATGGATATTTTATTAAATTATGTCACCGAAATTGATGAATATATCACCAATATAGTTACATTTACGCAACCTATTAAACTCTCTCGATTAAAGACAGTGTCAGACCAACATGAACATATCAATTGATATAAATGCCACTGTACTCGACAAATACGGCTAACCAACCATGTATAATATCTCCATAGCACAATTTATCATCATAAATATCATAATGTTAGTCGAGACCCGTTTTTCTTGGCCTGTAGTGTAACAGAGAGTTTCCTTTCATTGTATGGTAGATCCGGGTCAACATATACTGGTTTTAGTAAAGTTTACTTCTATAGTAACAGTAACGTTGTAACCAATTATTATTGATCTGTCTTATTTCAGATATAGTGGTTTCAATAGTCGAAAGGTACAGGCCAAGATATGTTGGTTTTGTATGCTCTGTATTTAATTTACGAGTGGTAGCGATGACACCCACAAACGGCGATTCGATTCAATTACCAACGTTCTGTATTCAATGGACATGTCACACGATTTTCAACTCTATAGCAGTGAGTAATGTATGTAGTTTTTTTGCGATTTTGATTGGATTTTTCGCGACTGTCGTTGATAGAATCGGTATTTATCAACATTGAGTGTTTTTCGTCTGTCTCTTTCAATTTTTAATTTGCTCCTTTTGAATAAAAATCTTAATCGAAAAAAATCCACATATTGGTTTTCAGCTAAATGTGATTTTATTATAAAATATGTGCGTAATAAAACTCCAACGGTTAAATGCAGGGAATGGCATAAATTCGCGTCCGATAGTCGACTCGAAATACCATCGTTCGTCGGCTTCAGTATCGCATATTCGGCGAAACGGGAAAGCCGACGCTTCGAGGCAGTATTTCAGCCACGAGAGGCCTTCCCGCCATAGTGCACACACACACACAAGTATAATTCATTTCCACAAGCTTTGTGTGAGTTTTGGTAAAGCTTGCTTCAGACAGGATTTAATTGATTTAGGCAATTAGTATGTTGTTTAGGCTCTCCAAAACGAGGACCCGTTTTATTGGATAAGTGTTAGTATTTTGCATTTGGTCCATCTGAGAAGTTCTGCGTGTCTGAGTTTATTATTTATGCTCGTTGATTAGTCCTAGGTAATCTAATCATAATATTGTGAAAATTGATAGTGTCTATGTAATTACTGTGCCAGCCATGTCTCTTTGCCTAAATTATGCGTTTGAAAAGAAAAAAATCCCAATACGGTTAAGTTAAAATTACTTTAAAAATAAAAAGAATACTCCATTAAAAATAACTGAGCAGAGTTGCCTGAAGTTCCTAGAACCATCACTAACCAACTGTCTTAAATTAAGAACCCTGTACCTAATATATTCAGTTAAACGTATCGTATGTCTAGCCCTAACTGCGAATAAGGACACAACAGGCGATGTCCTAACATTTCCTATACAGGGTGTAACAGACATGGCGCGCAAACTGTTACAATGTAATTCAGGACATGTATGATTCTAGACTCGAGACTTGGAATTTTTCGTTGATTTAAAATAAAATATCTCTTCTAATTGCAATTTTATTTACGTCTTGAAATAAGAGTTAGAGATAATAGGGAAATCATCCAATGACCCCCCCCCCCCCCCCCCGCCTCCCTCTGGGCGGAGTGGAAAGGAGTGTCAGACTTGTACTGACTAAAACCCATCCATGTTCCTTCTTTGCCCTTTGTGTTCCAGGGCCGCGGTATCTCTTTCGAACAGAGGTAAGAGTCAAGAGGCAAGAGGCAAGAGGTATTGCTTGGCCCTTAGCAGTTTCATTAAAAAAAAAAACTACACAATCAAGAAAAACTAATTTTGTATACCCGACGAAATATTTCATCACTGATGGGTCTAGATTACTAGAATCATGCACCGACAGTTTGCACATCGGTGTCCTTTACACCCTGTATACGTCTATACATGTCTATATTGTCTGTGTGTGCGGAAAACACGTGTACACTGCACCGTCCCCTTTCCATGTCTGTACAGCTATGGGAAATTCACGTCAGGAAATTGATAGCTTGCCTATGTACACGTACAGTCACGACCATTACTAGGTAAACTTGTATAATAGAAGTTGTATGATGTTATGAACATAGTCTTTACGAAGTCATTTCAAATAGTTCCAAATCTTTGTTCCAGTTCGAGAAAATCACTTTTGAATTTTGTATAGTGGTCGCGACTGTACCTAGCCTCGTTATTGACTGTAGTGACTGAAAACTATTTGGCTGGACTAGCTAGGCCGATAGCTTATGATGAATTACTTACTAGATTGAAACTGCTGAATCGGCGCAAGTATATGGTTATAAACTACTTATGATCTGATCATTACTTATGCATGATTGAGTGAACAGTGATAAATTATTTTGGGAATTAGTGGTATTTCTTGAGTGGTCCATGCTTTTAGCTGTGCATGATACTTGAAAACTGATAATGGTTTCTAAGGTCGAAATCTATTAGCGTTATTTAGGACGTACTCTGACTAAGCGTTAATTCCCGTCACCTGTCAAATTACAAGCGCGAGATAGAAACTGGAACATGTCTCACCCAAGCCCGTACCTAGAAAGTAACGTTTATAGATCTAGGCCTAAATCCCGGACGATAGCTGAAATGAAAAATAAATATATTTTATATTACAGTATAGATAACGCATACTTAGCAAACACAACATATTCGTAAATCATGCCAAACAACAATGACTATAAAAAATAACGACGAAAGAAAATGTTCTTCATTTCTCAAAAAAGCTTTCGTGTTCCTCTATTTGAGTCATTACTATAGCATTTGGTACATAATGTAGGCTTTTTGCCGTCGTAAGCTAAACAGAAAGTATCTCAAAAAATTTGAAAATCCTGTTTCTGGATCTGAGAGCTTTGTAACATCTCACATCAAAAGGGCTAATCAAAGGGAAATAATTAATCAGGCGCATAGAAATTTAATTGGCGACCAATAATACTGAATGGGCGACTATTGTACCAAGTAAGTAACTATTTATCCGGTCATTGAGGCAAGGAGAATATAGGAAGCAAGAGTTAAGTTAGGTTAGGTTACTTTAAACCCTGCAAAAAGAAATAGGAGCCCCGCAGCGGGGCTACGTCGACTACGCCTTATCTACAATCTAGTGGTTAATTGTAGCTGCCAAACTATTATTTTTGCTACCTATTTTAATTATTTTTAAAAACCTTAAATCAGATTAGTTTGTCGCCGCATTAAATACATGCCCTAATCAAATAACCGTATTTTCTATTCGAACATTTAACAAAACCACCAAGGAAAATCATCATCATCATTTGATTCTCTTGCTCTCATTCCAATTCATTTGGGGTCGGCGCAGCATGTCTACCAAGTAAAATATGCAAATCAAATTTTTGAAAGAGATATACTAGGGGTATGATGTAGAGATGCTTTTTATTATTTTATACCACCCTTGTACATATGTTACTCACCTACAACAACAATAAATAATTTATTCTATTCGCATCATCATCATCTGCCTAGCCTTTTCCCAACTATGTTAGGATCGGCTGCCAGTCTAACCGGATGCAGTTAAATACTAGTATTTTACATGGAGCGACTGTCTATCTGACCTCCACAACCCAGTTAGTAACATGACGACGACGTAACGACACGACCACGACGACGACGACGTTGTAACTTGTTATTTATTCTATTTTATAGGTACATTTTCACATTATGCGCTGCAGTTTCCTCGGAACGTAGATTTGTTCGCTTCTAGACTTACAGGCGTAGCCACTGACGTCATCATACGTTTAACTAGTGTTCTGCTAATGAGAGGCGTCCCCACCCCTTTGTTTATATGCACAATACCGTCAGACTCAGTGCTGTACACTTGGCAGACAAAGTTTCGTTGTTTAATATCCTGTGCTATGGGTCCGCCTTGTTTAGTGGCTGTGTTCTAGGCCGTATTGAAAGGCTTTCGATAGTTTCGAAGTATTGACAGTTTGGCGCCGGACAAAGCGGGTTGGTTTGAGTATTATTCTTGGTTTGACAATACATTATGTTTAGTTAGGTTTGGACTACACTTCTTGTACTTTATCATCATTTTCGCACAGAGAAACAACTTCGCATAGTGCTGCATGGCTCTTTTACAGCATGGGCTTAGTCGGAAGTATCGCCGCTGTAGTGCATCTATAATCCATACTAATATTATAAATGCGAAAGTGACTCTGTTTGTTTCTTACCTTTTCACAACTCAACGGCTGATTGGATATCTGCTAAAAGGTAGATTATAGGAGGTAGATTATATCCTGGGAAACACATACATACATAGGATACTTTTAATCTCAGAAAAACACATCACCACGCGAACAAAGTCGCGGGCAGCAGCTAGTAATAGATATGTTAACACTGTCTCACACGTACAAGAGACAGGTAGCTGTCACTAATGTCAATTGTCAGCCATCACGAATGGCGGGAAGTTGGAAGATGCAGCGTACCCTGGACTCGGGCTTGCTGAGCCTGTGATATAGTTAGTAAAGTGTTTTCATCCTATTATCCAAGCTACAAGCGGATATTATAGCCGCCTTCTCGTTTTTACCCGACTACGGCGAAGCCAAATGGAAGGGTTATGATTTTAACAGTCTATGTATGTATGCATGTATGTTTGTATTTACGTATGTTCCGCTGTAGCGCCTAAACTATTCATCCGATTTTGATGAATAAGGTGTCAATCGATTCGTTATTATGGTCCGGGTAACACAGGCTACATTCAGTAGTCGGGTTTTTTAGTTGTAGTATACTACACAAATTCTTGTTTAATACAATAATTTCCACGGACAATTTCATAAATGTTCAGCAACAGCGCGCTACTGGCAATTACATTAATGCGCTACACAAATTACAGCCGAACTTCACTTATTTTGAAGGTATTGGAAATTTGGTTTGAGAAAGCTTGTCATTTACGGAAAATTACTAACAGAAATCATGAATACACTGCATTGCTTCCCGAACGCTAGTTTACCGTTCACGCTATCGATTTCTTCGGTTTTCCCAGTTACTACTACACATTTCCCCTTTTTTTTGTATCACCTTGAAGTCCACTATATGTTCATAGCTTTCACAGTAACCACCTATACCATATATCTTTCGTGACATCCCTATTGCTCGCTCAAATTACTTAGTGCATAAAATTTCATTAGTGCACAGGTGTTGAACTTAATTTGTGTACTTCATAAAGTGCATTGCATCGCACTTCCTTTACTGAAGCACTAAAAATTACAATTAATTAAGTGGTGGACATCGCAAACAGTGTATACGTTGTACCTTAGGGCTGTTAGACACAGCCAGACTGCCGGATAACCGTACGTATGAAAGCTGTCATTCTCTTCCATACATTTTTTAAGTATTTTATCTCTCACAACAACACTTGGGGTGTTAGCAAACTCCATCATCATCCTCCCGCCCTCATGCCAATTTATTTGGGGTCGCCCCAATAGCAACTATATTACAATGAAATATAATCACTGTGTATTTAACAGACGTATCAGTGACAGCAACCATAATTAAATGACGATCACTGTAATTTTTACAGCCATGTAAAATAACTGTGCACCTGCCGCTATACCATCCCGGCTCCAAAGTAGCCGGTTAGCCGGCTGCCTGAACTTGTGTAACCAGCCTTAGGTTCAACTTAGCATACCTACTGTCTACACAACCACGTTGCATTGACTTTGAACTTTACTACTGTTAACTCGAACCAATATTTATTGGATAAGGCTCGAACGCTCGGTCGTCGACTGGCAGTTGTGAATATTGCATGAGCGCTGAAAATATTTGGTTGGGTATTTTTTGCGGTACTGTAATAATGAATTCTGACTCTAGACTAGCAGTAAATATCGGTATTTGAATGTTTTTACGAATCTACAATAAACTTTGAATTAGTAAACCAAAGCTTTTCTTATTCAAGTAATTATTGAAAAGTGTAAAGGTATGAATAGTAATTAATTGGTGGATATGGTGTATGTGAAGTTTGTGTAGGGGGTAATCTCCGGATATAATGATCCAATTCTATTTTTTTTTCATTGATAGAAAGCTACATTATTCTTGTGTGCTATAAATTATTTTTAAATCACACGCATATTAGCCGTGCTATCATACATTTTGCGGATGAAGACGCGAGCGAAGTGCTAGTAAATAATATTGTTACCTTAAAATTCGACTCTCCAGGTGTTTTTCTATCGAGTTTCCATAGTAGATAGCTTAGGCCTCGAACCTCGAAGGCAGAAAGCTCCCGCCCGCCCACCAGTCGTTCAACACACCGCGTAGGGCGCACTCGCGTAGCCTTCCCGTACCTTTCACGTGAATATACGTTAACGTGAATTTACGTCGTTGTGCTTAAAGCCTTTGTTTTTCCAAACAACCGGTTTGTATTACCTTTAATTAACGTTTTAGTGTGCATGTTTTACGGCTGATTGGGTGTTCATGTTAGTTAATTCCTTTGATTTTCTGTAATGAAAGCTCTGGGAAATATCGTGTAGGTCATTATTTTCTAATTAGGCAATTTTTGCAGTTGGTTTTTTGAAATGAAATATTCAGTTTTCAGTTCATTTCAGGTATTTTGCAATGAAATATTTTATGGTTATTTGAGCTTTTAACGGTCGATAGTTTCAATAAAAAGTGAGGTAGCTTTTTATATGCTTTTCAGTTTTCATGAAAATTGGAAATGCTTTTTTGTTTTATAAAAATTGATATTCGTGCATGATGGATGGGCTTTTTGCTCGTTTTTAAGCGAAGTTTAATAATAAAAATGAAATAATAGCGTCGTAACGTGAGTTGACTGGACAGTTTTTGATTGTGTTTGAAATCTAAGTTCGTTATCTATACTGCAGTCTTTAATGTTTTGTCGGCAGGAGATATATAGCTATGTATTAGGTAAAGGTAACAGGATTTCTTTTTAGGAATGAGTTCCTTTAAGAAAGAGTTTTGGGTATGAATATATTTATTTAATTTTTGCAGAACTAGGGTTGGAAAATTGGACACATGACCTTTGTAAATAATGCAAAGAAACTAGCAACTTAAATGTTTTTTGTGGGTTCTAGTTAGGTTACGGTTTCGTGATAATAAAATATCAAAGTAACACAAAAGAATTGCTTTCGGCGATGAAATCCAATAGATACGGATTGTCCGCTTTTATATTTAGTTTACGATCGCATGTAGATACAATATTTGATAAAAAAACTACTTTAGCAAAGATTTTTCGTAGTACCTACCTATTTTTTTTGCGTATTTCTGTTTTCTTTCTAGTCGTTTAGTTGATCCTAGTCATTCTATAAAGATTCTTCGTTGTATGTAGTCGCGTAAAAGATTTTATTTAAACTAAAAGTTTTTTCCAAGACGGTGAATCATTTTAGCAAGAACACTATCACTGATTTATAACGTGTTGTCATTTTAATCAGGCACTAGATTGATAAATTCAAAACAATTAATATATTATTGTGAACATATAAATACAAGATCTATTTCAATTTAATTAACCGCATTGTTTGCGCACAAAAATAATAATAACATGCAAGGAGGATAACGTCCGCTCGACTCACGACGACATATTGTAATAAATAGTTGTTATCTGAACGCTTCTGAACGTGCCCAACGAACGACATTTATCCTGCTGACATTCTGTCACACTGTCACTATCCCTTCATGTCGACGTACAATCGTCTCTAACATAAAAAATCAGCAAAAATATCTCTACTTAAGTGATTTCAAATCTTTCTCTTGTAGTAATGTGATAAATTAGTGTATATAGTGTTTATGTTTTACTTGTAAAGTTAGTGTGTGAACCGTGAAAATGATGTATTCGATTAGAATGAGCTCGTTCCAGGATAGACTCTTCAGTTTTCAGTCTCTCAAAGAAAAATTTGAGCAGACCAGGTAATGTTTGTGCTTGCTTATTCCTTTATTATTTTTCTACAGTATTAGCAGCTGTTTGCAAAATTACTAACAAATTTTGATACCACAGTCCTGATGAAATGAATGCCAGACCAGACTTAGAAAGTAAACCGATAATCTTTTATGGAAATTTATTTATATATAAATTTATTTATATATAAATTTATAATATACAACATTAGTTTTATTATATGCGAAACCTGATACACGTGTCTAGTATTTTTATGTAAAGAATCTATGTACAAAATTTCAAAACTGTATCATGAAAAATCACAAAGTTATAAGCTTGTTCTGTTACCTAGTTGTCCGCACAAAAACGTTGTCACAACACAGCGCGCGCCTCCAGCGTCGTCTTGAGCTCATTGATAATAATAATTTGGCAGTAGGTACCTAAATTATTGCGAGGTACTCAAAGTCGCTCGGTATCCAACTTTTAACTTTTTTAAATATTTTTTGGGAAAAAATATAACATGGTTTAAAAATTATTGGAATCGATTCTGTACAAACTATATTTAGGTTTCGCATATACCAAAAATAATGTTGTATAATAAAGCAATTGAATACATTATTTCAAAAAGTACCTTTGTCAAAAATGTCATGATATGAGTTAGTTTTGCCATCTTGTAGAGGAATTCGTAAGTTTTCCGATCACAATTCATATTTCTTCAACAAATAGTCAACCATTGTTTCGGTAAAAAGCAGTCACGTCAGGAAAAAAAAACCAAGACTGTCACTAACTCTGTAACTATTTCATATCATGAAATTTTTGACAAAGGTGGTTTATGAAATAATGTCTTCAATTTCATTATAGAATAGAATAGAATAGAAGACATTTAATTCAGACGTAGTCCATATATTGTTAGTAACACAAAAAACCGTATAAAGCTATTGTTAGTACACACATACAAAAATAAACCCACAGAAAAAAACGGCAGAAAAAAGCGGCACCGCACAGGAACGCCAGTCTATGCCAAGCCCTATTATAACATGTTATTCTAAATATTGAATCCAAATGAATATTATCTTCTAGCATTGTTTACGTTGTCTTATGTTCTTCCCGAACTATGATTAAATTATCCCCATGGTATGCCTCTACGGGGAAATGAAGGAATAAAGGGGAGGAAAGAATGAAGGGAATCCATTTAATTTTTCCACATCTCAGGGCTGTTTGGCGTTGTGGTCCAGTCTTTCAAAGACCGGTCTCATTTAACTAGTCTTCTTTTCAATTTATTATGTTTTTTTTTTTTATATCAGCCTGCTCTATCCCACTGCTGGGCAAAGGCCTCCCCCATGGCTTTCCAATCCTGCTTACAATTTGCCCTCTCTGACCAATCCGTTAAGAATGAGTCCAGATCGTCACGCCAGCGTTTCTTGGGCCTGCCTCGGTTACGACGGCCGTCTTCAGGCACCCACTGTGTGACTATCTTCGCCCATCTATCCGGGTTCATCCTTAAAACGTGACCCGCCCAGTCCCATGAATACTATGTTTTAATGATTAGGTAATTAATGTTATTTGTTTGTTAACAGGGTGGGCGGCGGTGTTCAGCGCAGCGCCACACATGCCGAAATGCCGCACAAGGGAGGAGGCACCATTGCCGAAAGGTAAATTATTCTTTTCTGTACTGTATCACCATAAATCTGACATCTGAAAAAACGTTCCAAAGAACTTGCAAAGCTGCTTAGGAGTAAGATTCTATTTCTATTAAAATATGCTAGTTTTAAAGCCCCAAGGAAGGGAATTCATTTAGCTAGTGTGTGTTTAGTCATCATCAGCCTACAGCAGTCCACTGCTGGACATAGATAGGCCTCCTCAATCACCCACCACTGAGCCTGAGGGCGTCCCCACCTCACGTTTGCCGTTTCGCGGTCTCCACTCAAGAACACGTCTAACCCGACGGTCATCGGTTCTACGGCTAATATGACCGGCCCATTGCCATTTCAGCTTACTTATTCTGTGAATCGACAACTCTGCTTCTCTGTCGTATCACCTAGTACCGTATGCGATCCCTTAGAGAGGCTCCAAGCATAGCCCGTTCCATAGCTCGCTGAGCGACGTTAAATTTATGGAACATCCGTACCGTGTGTCCACGTTACGGCTCCGTAAGTCATAACAGGAATCACACACTGATTGAAGATCTTAGTCTTTAGGTTCTGTGGAATAGTGACGAGAAGCTTGTGTTTAGTATCTATTTTAAATTATACAACATTAGTTTTAGTATATGCGAAACCTGAAACACGTGTCTAGTATTTTTATGTAAAGAATCTATGTACAACATTTCAAAACTGTATCATGAAAAATCACAAAGTTATAAGCTTGTTCTGTTACCTGGTTGTCCGCACAAAATCGTGGTCATCACGCAGCGCGCCCGCGCTCGGGCCTCCAGCGTCGTTTTGAGCTCATTGATTTTAATAATTTGGCAGTAGGTACCTAAATTATTGCCATAGGTACTTAGTATAGCTCGGTGTCCAACTTGTAACTTTTTAAAATATTTTTGGGAAAAAATATAACATGGTTTAAAAATTATTAGAATCGATTCAGTTACTTATTCTGAACAAACTATATTCAGGTTTCGCATATACTAAAAATAATGTTGTAAAAGAAACGTTATCGAATCTGCATCATCATCATCATCATCATTTCAGCCGAAAGACGTCCACTGCTGGACATAGGCCTCCCCCAAGTGTCGCCACATTGACCGGTCCCGTGCGACTCGCATCCAGCGGATCCCTGCAGCCTTCACCAGGTCATCGGTCCACCTAGTGGGAGGCCTTCCAACGTAGCGTCTTCCGGTTCGCGGTCGCCACTCCAGAACTTTTATCATCATCATCTTACTGCCATGTTATTTGACGTCGGCGCAATCCGTAATTTTCTTTTATTTATCGAATCATCATTCTCCTGCCCGTATCCCATTTAATTGGAGTGGGCGCAGCATGTCTTCGTCCATTCCGCTTAATAAAATTACGCGTCATCTCATCAGATACCGCCATCATCATCATCTGCCTAGCCTTTTCCCAACTATGTTAGGGTCGGCTTCCAGTCTAACCGGATGCAGCTGAATACCAGTATTTTACATGGAGCGACTGCAACCCAGTTAGTACTAGGTAATACGATACCCAGGTCATCAGATACTTCCTTTAAAGTCAAAAGTTTAGGTCACTTTATCAATAATTCGCTTTCCTCATAGAACCGATGAAGATTGCTTTTCAATCGTGGGATATCTTTTATGAGCTTCAGTAATACATTTACTAAGTGTTCTTATTCTTAGAGGAATCAGAACGCAGAAGTTAGTTTAGTTATTCCTCTACTGTCACAGTTTCTGCTTAGAAACTTTCAGTTCTTGCAACTTTGGACAGACCAATGGACAAAACAATTCAGCTAATAAGATTCTTTGTCTATGAAAGAGAATAGATATGTTAAAATATGCTATCAAATAGACAAATTAAGGCTATCAAACTAAAACTCTAGATACCTATTTTAAAAAAAACAGACCAAGTGCGAGTTGGACTCTCTCACCGAGGGTTCCGTATAAGCTTGTAGGTATTTTGTTATTAAGCTACATATTTACGGTTTTCAGATTTTTAACTTTACATGTGCATTGCTTCTTGACATTGCTTCTTGCCATATTTCATGATTCTAGGTCTAGGAAGTACCCTATAGGTTTTGATTCCCTTGCGAAATCGTAAATATGCTACATAAACGGTCATATCTTTTGATCGCGTTGACTTACCAGTTTGACTTTTTCACTTCTCCAAGTGGTAGAAGACCTGAGTATTTGACATTAATTTCATACGTTCACGCGTTCCTGAGGAAAAGCGTCTTGACAGACGGACAACAAAGGATGAAATCCTAAAAGGGTTCTGTTTATGGCGACTGAGGTACGGAACTCTAAAAAATAATCTTTTGATACAATTCTGATTCTTTGTTTAATATCAAAACAAACTGATTGTCTTTCTTTATCTATAAGTCTATTAAAGTCGAGAAATATAGGTTGATAGTATAACGATGATGAGAGGGAACTCCGCGCCAGAACAAAATTTTCAATGTTGAATGAACACATATGTTTGGGTTTGCGATATTTCAATGCTTATTGAGAAGAGTTTAACAGCCATATAAATCGCTGGAATATATTAAGAAAATACCTACAATCCATCAATAGAGGAAATAGTTAATCCAATAGTTCAGTAAATAGTTCAGTATAGTGTCGATATGATCAATTTATTAGGTATAAAGAAGCGCATGCAAGGGGATAAAATGTTATGTTTATATACAACATTATTTTTAATATATGCGAAACCTGAATATAGTTTGTTCAGAATAAGTAACTGAATCGATTCCAATAATTTTTAAACAATGTTATATTTTTTCCCAAAAATTAAAAAAGTTAAAAGTTGAACACCGAGCGACTTTGAGTACCTATCGCAATAATTTAGGTACCTACTGCCAAATTATTATTATCAATGAGCTCAAGACGACGCTGGAGGCGTGTGCTGCGTGGTGACAACGTTTTTGTGCGGACAACTAGGTAACAGAACAAGCTTATAACTGAGATTTTTCTTGATACAGTTTTGAAATTATTTACATAGATTCTTTACATAAAACTACTAGACACGTGTATCAGGTTTCGTATATACTAAAACTAATGTTGTAGAGACTAACTTTTGCCCGCGGCTTCGCTCGCGTTAATTTAGAATTTGACTATCAATTCAGGTTGTACTGTGCTTGTAATCGCTCGAGTTATTTTAAAACTTGACAATCAATTCAGATTGTACTCTGCTTGTAATAATATAATTTAATCATGATTCGAAAGACACGTGGCGCCATCTATTATCATAAGAACGTAATTGTTGTTTTTCTCGGGAACAGTAGTTTTTTTCGGGAAAGAAGGTACACTATGTCTGTTTCTGTACACCTGACAACGCATATGCTAAATTTCAGCATGATCGGTTCAATGGTTTAGGCGTGAAAAGTTAACAAACAAACTTACTTTCACAACTCATCAAGTGGACACAAATCCCGACTCCGTATGCTAATGAGAAGTCCTTATTGAAAAACTCCAACTGGTTCAAACCCAGAGCCGCACGCTCAGTAGTAAAGCCTGCGACCACTAGACCAATGAGACAGTATATAACATTAGTTTTAGTATATGCGAAACCTGATACACATGTCTAGTATTTTTATGTAAAGAATCTATGTACAAAATTTCAAAACTGTATCATGAAAAATCACAAAGTTATAAGCTTGTTCTGTTACCTAGTTGTCCACACAAAAACGCGGTCACCACGCAGCGCGCGCCTCCAGTGTCGTCTTGGGCTCATTGGTAATAATAATTTGGCAGTAGGTACCTAAATTATTGCGATAGGTACTCAAAGTCGCTCGGTATCCAACTTTTAACTTTATTAAATATTTTTGGGAGAAAATATAACATGGTTTAAAAATTATTGTAATCGATTCAGTTACTTGTTCTGAACAAACTATATTCAGGTTTCGCATATACTAAAAATAATGTTGTATAAGAATTGTGCCATAATTACTTTAATCAGCACAAGTGCACATCCTCTCGCTCATTGTTCTAACCAACTAGAATTGGATTTGATTAGAATACTTAAATTGCAGGAACTTAGTGATAAAGGCTTTCGTCTGAAAATGCCACTGGTTATTGATGTATTTACTTAAATAAAACACAAATAATAAATTACTTACATTTTAATCAGCTTTGACTTTACCACTGCTGGTCACCAAAGAATTGATTTCCAAATCTATACTAATATTATCAAGCTGAAGAGTTTGTTTGTTTGGTTGAACACTCTAATCTCAGGAACTACTGGTTCGAATTGAAATATTATTTTAGTGTTGGATAGTCAATTTATCGAGGAAGGCTATAGGCTATATAACATCACGTTACGACCAAAAGGAGCTCAGCAAAAATAAAACAAGTCAGAAGCGGAAGCATAATTAAGCTTTAACCCAGTTTTTCATGAACAAATCGAAGTTTTCACGACTTTTTCCATTAATATATTACCAACTTACGTAAATACGAACATCCATTAATATCATAGAGTGCCATTGAATTATTAATATTATGTATTCAGTACCTGTATATAATTATATGTAGACACCTCAGTTGAAATCGTTAGTGGGTTTACCAGACCCAAATAATAACGGGACACAAAACAATGTGTTATATTTGTGTTCCATATATTAGTGTTCGGTATTTTCCTCAAATATGTTGGAAAATTGGGATTCCGCGAACAGAATTGTTACGGAAACCTGAAATAAAACCAAAACCCTGGTCCTGATAGAACTATTACTCTATTATAATATCTAATTCTCTAATATAACTCTTCTACTTCAATTAAAATATTTCTGCAGATTTTATGTACTGATAAAATTCCCAGTTCACTATGAACTCACCAAAATTACGTAAATCACTCGAGGTAATTTGAAAATCTTACATTTTATTCCTATTTTCTATTATAAGGGCTAATTTACTGATGACTTGCGCTATTATGGAAAGAAACGGAAAAATAAGAACTTATACGCACTATCGAACTATAATTCCTACACCTACACGCAAATATTGAAACAACAAAAATGTTACGTTCGAAAACAAACTATTGCGAGAATTATTCAAAATCTTATCCAAACATTTGTCTAGACTATCTCCATAGAAATACGGCTTTTACAAACAAACATAGAAAACCATCAAATGGTCATTACTTCAACAATTTGTAGACACTAGTTGATAATAATACTATGAAGTAATGCGTGTGCCTCTTACCGTCTAATTAAAGTTAATGACTTTAAGATAAACGCTTCCATAGGTCACGGGCCATCGTGGGCCCTTCCAGACAATCAATATTTAATTGTTAAGTAAGGGAACGCAATGTTATCAGTCATATTGCATGTCTACTAACAACGCGTACAGATAAATGAGATATAACGTAATTAATGCATCCGTTTTTGTATATCAAATCATTAGCATTTTCCTGCTCTTATTCCAATTTATTTGGGGCCGGCGCGGCATGTCTTCCATACTCCTCTATTTCTCATCAATGTGTCTCAATTATACAGGATGAAACGTAGCCCTTTACTTTCTCCAGGTTCCAGGCTGTCTGTCAAATTTCACGTTTAGTGGTTGAGGGGTGAAAAGTTACCAGACTGATCTTGTATTGTATATCGGGCACCGCCTATGTCCACTAGAGGGCGCCATATTGAATTTAATGTCACTTCACATAGACGATAACCAGTGGACAATCAAGACGCTTCCAACGATATATCATTTGTCGAATTATAGTAAGTAGTTTGGAAGTTATGATGAACATTAATACATACATATGGGCTAAAATCCGTGGGGTAAAAATAATACAGAAGGGTGATGTTCACCCCGCAAAATGTACATACATAAAGGTTGCCAAAGACGACCATACATTGACTGATTACACTTCGCCACACTAGATACTACGTGTGTCAATTCATTATACATCAATCGCCAAGCTCTTTTGTGTGTCAAACACTTCCTCAATACGCATTATGTGATCCATAGACTGATAGAATGCTTTACAAGGCCTAACAAAAGAGTTAATACCAGTCCATTCAACTGAGTCCCATACAGGTTGCTGAAGAGATTAAATTCTCACTCCGGTTGTGTATGAAATAGGCCAACACAGTAGGTTAATCACCTTTATTTGTTTGTAGGTAAATAAGTAGGAATAACCTGTGTGCCTTTTACGTTTATTGTTTTGTTTTAATGTTAGGTATTTGTTGTAATGTGTACGTGATGTTAATCTGTTAGCATTGTTGGATTATTTATTTACTGTAAACGTTGGGTTTTTGAATAGGACCTGTAATAGCTTCAACTTTAAATATGAAACACTAGGTCTGATTCGAGGTGTATTAAGTATTATTTCTGCTTCAAAAGATTTTCCTTCTTTACTGTAATTTAAGAGATGCACTGAGGATACAGAATATCATTTGACAGTTTGATTTATGCGAGTATTGTTGTATTTGCGCCCTGTTGATGGCAATAAGCTCGCCCCCTATTACATGGATCCTTAAACATAACTGGCGAAATGTCGGTGTGGTATTATTAGGTATACCTCAATCTAACCCTTCTGAGATTACAGTAGTGACGTTTTGTAATTGTTTGACATGCAGCTTCACTGCACGCCATTTTGGAATCTATCCTAAAGTCTCACCGTAAAAATTCACCCTAGACCATTTCCCCCTCTTCTCCATACTTTATGATCAATAATTTTACTAATAATGTTCTTGTTTATTTACAGGCTGGCGGCTCTTCAGGCAGCCGGTGCGAATGACTGGCGCGCGCGCGTCTGTCGCCTGAGCCCCGAGAGAGAAGACTCCAAGGCCATCGAGCGTGCCAAGAATAGGATCAATGTGAGTAAACACCCCTTTTTATTAGCTATTAGGACCTATCTTCCACGATTACCATAGCTAGGTAATTCATAACAATAATTATAAATCTTTATTTATCTCGACATCAGAAATTACGGGGCACTGGTATAGGTACCAGTATTCAATTATTTTTTTTGCGAATTTCTAGAACTCTTAGAACGAAAGTTGATCAGATCAGTTGATTTCATATAGGTATGAAATGCACAATCTTATACAAGGTGTAATATAATAAATTCAAAACCTCCCATGTGGTCTCTCAGACCATGAAACTGATCAACTTTCGTTCTAAGAGTTCTAGAAATTCGCAAAAAAAATAATTGAATTTTCTATTGGAATTGACGCTATCCGCTGATCAATATGTATGGTAAAACTAAAAAAAAATGATGAATTTTTGTTAAACTCATAGAACAAAAGCTGTTTAGATTCATGGTCTTAGAGACCACACGAGAGGTCTTGCATTTATTATGTTACACTCTGTATAGAGAAAAGTGTCTGAAGTAGGAATGTCCTGAGTTATAGATCACCTCTCACAAATCAATTATCAATATACGTTGGTCAATGGTTCTGCTAGTGCAGAGCAAACGCTTGCATGATATTTTTTGGACCAGGTATGGAAACATTGGTATTAGATCCCTTCCATTATTCGCACTAGTCAAAAAAATTACTGATCAAACAACAGAGCTTTATGTCTTTTATGAAATACCACGCAATTTCCCCCATATCAAAACTTTCAATACTGATAGAATACCTCAATAAAAATGGCATACCTAGAAGTTCGCTAATTATTTTGATACAACATCCTTACCATTTCTTAGTTTAATCACTTCCTAAGCACCTTAAGCTTTGAGTTCTATCTTATCTTTGCAAAACGCCACCTTAAGAACGCTTGTATAGAAATTGGGCAACGTCGCAAATAGCTGTCAAATATTTCGTTGTTTTGATTAATTTTGCAATATTACTGTATGGAAATAAGAAATATGGCTAACTAGTGAACTAAAGTATTGATTATGCAATGCGATAATTAATATCGTACCACTGAATATTTAGTTTTAGATGTAAAAAAATATTTGGAAACTTTTCAAATGCCTTTTTTACACCTAAAACGGTTACAACCTCAAGTTCACTGTTTTAATTGCTATTCATTTTTAATATTCTAGTTCACTAGTTATATATATATTTCTTATTTCCATACAGTAATATTTCCAAATTAATTAAAACGGGTAAATATTTGACAGCTATTTGCGACGTTGCCCACTTTCTGTACACGCGCTCTTAATTCAAAAACTCAGTTCCTGACACAAGCAACTTTCCATGCTAACAAAAGAGGACCTCTTCAAAAACATTCTCATTCTGCTACACGAAGGTTGCCTAGCAATCTCCATCAACCTCCCATCTATTAAAAGACCTATGCCTACGGCAACCAGCTTACTATTCAAGGGCCCTAGACCCGCGCTAACCTTGCAGCCCTGCATCGGCATCACTTTGACGCCCCCTTTAATAAGCAGAGCCCTTCAAGACAGCTCTTCGTAGCTATTGTGATACTGTAGCGCCCCGTCTGTTACTATGCGAGATTGGTAGACGGTGTTGTTAGTCGAAAATGTAGTGTAATTTAGGGTAGTAAGGTTCAGAGTGTATTGGTGATGTTGTGATTTTTAGGAATTGGCGTTTGGGTTTAAACTGTCTGATGCAACTGTTACGTATACATAACTAGCGGTTGTCGCTGTCCCACGGGATCATACTACCGGGATAAAAAGTATCCTATATGTAAAACCAGGTTATAAATTATCTATGAGCCAAATTTCATCCAAATCCATTCAGTAGTTTTCGCATGAAAGAATAACAAACATCCATCCATCCTCACAAACATTCGCATTAATAATATCAGTAAGATATATGCACTTTATTCCGGCACAGGGTTTATTAAGATGTCATGATATACAAAATTAGTTTTAGTATATGTGAACACGTGTCTAGTATTTTTATGTAAAGAATCTATGTACAAAATTTCAAAACTGTATCATGAAAAATCACAAAGTTATAAGCTTGTTCTGTTACCTAGTTGTCCGCACAAAAATGTGGTCACCAAGCAGCGCGCGCCTCCAGCGTCGTCTTGAGCTCATTGATAATAATAATTTGGCAGTAGGTACCTAAATTATTGCGATAGGTACTCAAAGTCGCTCGGTGTCCAACTTTTAACTTTTTTAAATATTTTTGGGAAAAAATATAACATGGTTTAAAAATGATTGGAATCGATTCAGTTACTTATTCTGAACAAACTATATTCAGGTTTCGCATATACTAAAAATAATGTTGTATATAGTGGTCATCTTTGGTTTTATAAGAAAGGATCTAATTAATAACCAAAACATGGCGACAATTTTTATTTAAGAAAACCTTTAGTTGTCATTACAATAGTTACTTTACTGGTAAGCTTAAATGAGACATCAAAGTCAAAAAAAAATACTTAAACAAAACGATGTTTTAAAAGTAAATGAATAAATTATGTAAGCAGCAATTTACTAAAATTATGTATATTTCCATTACTATAATCGTGTTTTCATCAAATTAATAAGGCAGTATAACTAATACAGTTATCGATTTTAGAGGTTTCGTATTGTCAAGGTCGGGTATCGTGCTAGGTAGAGATGTCTCCTACCCACTGCACCAAATATTAGCGTTGATGAGACCACGCACTGTTTTCGAACAAAATTATTGATTTTGTTGCAAAAACATTTAAGTTATCATTGTCTGACTCGAAATCGAGCTCGTGGCTAGATAATAACAGCCGCTCGGATTGATCTTTAGGTTAAGCCGTGCTTGCCTAGGTTGGTTTGTGGATGGGTGACCACCCATTACATATCGAGTTTCCTCCGTTCCTTGGAAAGCACGTTAAGCCGTTGGTCCCGGCTGTCATTTGTAGATCTTTGACAGTCGTTACAGGTAGTCAGTGGTCCAAAAAATCTGACAATCAGTCTTACTAAGGGATATCGTATTACCTAGTACTAACTGGGTTGTGGAGGTCAGACAGGCAGTCACTCCTTGTAAAATACTGGTATTCAGCTGCATCCGGTTAAACTGGAAGCCGACACTAACATAGTTGGGAAAAGGCTAGGCAGATGATGATGTCTGACTCGAAATATTGCTGAACAAAGGCTACATCGCGCGAAGTGGCTTTAAAAAATCACGTCAAAATGTAGCTACACCATAATCATCTGCCTAGCCTTTTCCCAACGATGTTGGGGTCGTCTTCCAGTTTAGCCGAATGCAGCTGTTAACCAGTATTTCGCATGGAGCGAAAGCATATCTGATCTCGGCAACTCAGCTATTGGGAAATACCATGCAGTAAACTAAATAATATAACAATAATATTTAAAGCACATGGAACACGACGTTTCCGGCGTGTAATACAGTCAATTAATTTTCTTAATTACACCCGGTAAGGGCGCGACATTTAGAAATTATTATGAGTAAATATTTTCGCGCTACAATTCCAAATAAATTAAAATTAATCAATTTGCCAAATGATTGGCAGCTTTTCCGCTTACTAACAACTCATTATTTTTATGATAACAAGGTGAAACTTCTTTTTATCGGGGCGATGTTCCTTCCATATTACATAGTTTGGGCCCAGTAGGTGGCAACGTTTATTGCAGCGGCAGAGGCGCTATTCAGGTCGTCAAGAGTGCAGGTAACCTGGACACCTGGGACACTCCAGCAGGTGGGGCATAGTTTGATCCGCAGCGCCGCACTCGCACTCGGTGTTGGAGGAACCAATAATACCCTATTTTGCCAGATTATGTTTGTAGTGGCCTACTTGGGTCTGCAATCGATTCAGACCTTTCCAAATAGGCTACTGTAGTGTGTAACTGAAAATGAATAAGATGTTATTTATTTATTTATTTATTTATTTAATTATGGCACTCCAACGACTTATTCACTAGAACATTTTTGGGGAAATGTGACAATTATACTTAAAATCTAGGGTGAATATGTCACTTACAGGTGTGCACAGCACTTGCATAAGTATTTCAAGTTTTATAGTAAAAAAAAAAATTAAAATAACCAAATCTATTTTGTTGCCCTAAAGAATGACACAATCACACAATCAAATGATAAACAAGTGAACAATAATATTAAATAGGTAATAATGTAAAATGTAATAATATTAATATAGATATTAATATAGATATCAATATAGATATTAATATAGATATCAATATAGATATTAACTGTGGCCACTGTGGGTCAGAAACAATTGTTTGCGAAATTGCAATAGCTTGTCGGCGAAGATGTCAACGCTATTGGAACGTGTACGGAGCTCATTGTACGTTCTCATCAACCTGTTCATTGGTGCCGAATGTCCGAGGTTAGTTCTTGTTGGGCATGGAGTGAACACATCTAGGATACGTTCAGATCTGGGTTGACTATGGCGAGGGACTGATATATTTATTTCGACGAGAAGCTTGGGAACTTGTATAGATCCATTAATTATTTTGTAAAGCAAAATCAGGTCGTTACTATGTCTTCGCTGTTCTAGTGTTATCATTTTGAAGTGACTTAGCCTCTGCGAGTAATCAGCGTCCAGTGGACACCCATTAGATTTGTACCGCAGATAGCGTGTAAAGTTTTTTTGGACCCGTTCTATGCGATTCACATGTGTACCATAAAATGGATTCCAAACAGGTGACGCGTATTCCAAAACAGTTCGTACAAGTGAGTTATAGAGTACTGTTAAGGTTTGGACAGTTTTGAAGTCGTAACAGTTTCTTTTTATGAACCCCAGTGTTTTAGAAGCCCTAGAAACAATAGAGTCAATATGAGGTATGAAGGTAAGCTTACTGTCAAGGAGAACACCTAAGTCTCGGATTTTGTCGACTTTTTGAAGTACTCTTCCGTTGAGCGAGTATGAAGAAGTAAGCGTAATATGCTTTTTTGTGAATGTTATATGGTAACACTTATCAGAATTAAGAAACATATGTTATCCATCCTCCACCTCTTTTAGTACAATTTTGGCACCTTGTAAACACATAAATAAAATTTATAGGCTGATAAACACATTACGTGACATTACCCTCCGCCAGTCGTGTAAAAAATATTTAAAAAGCTGATATTTGACGACAACTTAAAACAAGTCCTGAACAAGGATACATTTTTAGTAAGTCACTGGCATTGAATTAAATTTTTTATTGTTGTTTAATACATAAGATATTTAAATTGCACTTCAGAGTATCATAAAGATTTTATTAGGTCTAATTTTTATCTCAGAACAAAATAAACTTCCGTTTACCAATTTCCCAGAGTGATAAGTCAATGACCTCTCACCAATGTCACGCATTTTTAAAACCACGCCTCTTGTGAACTTTTGACTAACGAGCGCAAATCGCGTGGCACCTCCAAAATTGCCTCACGCACTACCTTACCTTACAAACTCACCATTCTCGACCCAATTCTGCGATAATTAAGGACGTTTTTCAACTGTAAGGTGTACGCAGTTTCCGCTCCCAACAAAAGGTATGTTGACAGGTCACGGTACAGTTTCGCTAGTAAAATAAAACGTTAACCTAAATCGCCCTTTATTTGACTTCCCATCCGTCACGTTACATTGACATTGTAATTGGAAACTGACTGATTTATGATGTTAAGAAGATCAACTTGTAAAAGCCAAAAGCTTTTAAAAGGCTTGTCTGCCCCATCAGGGCTGGTTATAGATTTGCTTTTAAAGAGGAAATTGTCCAGTTTCGGTTTTAATTTACTACGGTGGGGTGTACGAGAGGGTGTTTAAGAGGGTCTGGTGATGACAGCTTGATTTGTGTGACGGAATTTCCGCCAGGAATGAACGCAGTAATCTTTGAAGTGTAGAACCCCTGTGCAATGAAGCATAACGATTTACGTGTTTGACGTTGAGTCTCTACTACCATGATTCGCCATTGTTATTGTAAACTAGCTTATGCCTGCGGCTTGTCCCGCGTTCGGAAATTATCCCACGGGATCGTACAACCGGGATAAAAAGTATCTTATGTGTTAAGTCAGGTTATAAACTATCTGTGTGCCAAATTTCATCCAAATCCCGTCAGTATTTTTTGCGTGAAAGAGTAACAAACATCCATCCATCCATACTCACAAACTTTCGCATTTATAATATTAGTAGGAAGTAGTATAGCACCACTAGTCGTTAATTTCCTAATAAATATATTATCATACATATCTAAACATTCCTTGTTTTCAAATGTGGTCTTGGTTTTTACCAGTAAATACAGTTTTTCCTCATTATAACCCCAGATTGTTCCTTTATCCAATTCTCAAATAATTTTCCCACCAAATACGAGCATTAACGAAACATGATTCGTCCTAAATCAATATCACGGTGCGGAACGTTCCAATATTGTCCTATTCCCGTTCAAATAGAATTTCCTATTCGACGGCGCTTTTCCATTTCCCGATAAAGCATAAATAATGTCGAATACACATTCATATCGACAAATCTAACGTTATGGGTGAATATTAATATGGTTTTCGAAGTCGAAATAAGGTCTAATTTTATGAAGTGTTCTTTGATATAAAGTTGGAGAAGACACATCATAAAAGACGGTCTATTTTTCAGTCATTTAAATCCCGTCTTTTACGCTGTGTAAGGTGGTATTATTGTGGCTTTTAATGTATCATATTTTGTATGGTGTTATTTTTTTATTCTCGCATTCAGTTAAGTAACAAATTAATAACAATATTCTAAGTCCTAATCCAGAGTATGGTCTCTCGGTGTGCCAAGTTTCATCGAAACTTCTTCAGCCATAAACTGAAATGTCTTTCGTATTAAAAATATTATTTAGGATGCTGTGCAATTCTCTCATTCAAGAATACCTCTTGAATCCTAACATTCGCTCAACAATTTTCGTTTCCGCAACGAAATTCGCCAAATGGGAAACCATTTTTCTCATGAAACTGCGCTGTCATCATCGCGGCCCTATTTTCCGCCCAGCCGCTCTCCATTCGTTACTAATCGTAGTAATAAAATCTACTACCCGCATTTATACAGCCCATGAACCCGAGGTAATGTTCTCACTAGCTAACTTGCAACGGAGGAAACACCATGTAGGAAACAGCAATGTTTACCTGACCTTTTCGCTTGAGTATTTTAAATGTTATAGAAATAATTGTTTTTTAATTACATGTTTTTGATTTAACGCGCTTTAATTACTAAAACTAAGGTTATTTCAAAAATTGGAGCTAGTTGTCGACCTCACACTTTCTTTGAACCTTGGCCTCATTGGGGACCAAGTCACGATATGTGTACCACAACTTTAATTTATTCAATTCCTGATTTTAGTCAGCTCGTTAAATCTTGAAACTTGCGCCGAGAGAGACCTAGTGACAAAACCATTAGCTGATGAGGACAAGGCTTCAAAATATGTTATCAATTAGGTTCGGTTCTTAACTTGGTTGATAACTAGAATCAAAGCACATGGTAAGAACTACAAAGAAGTCTATTAAGGTGGGTGGACCTAACAGGTTTGGCTGTACAGTTGGACTGTACAGCTGGGCCGGAGCATGTATGTTGCAAAATTGTGCAGGTTTCCTCAATAAGCAGCTCCAAGCTTACCTGCCTTAAATTATATTTATACATATTTTTGTTTTTGACTGACGGTACTCCTTGGCATTTAAAAAGTGCCTGGAATGTAATCGGTTTGTTTGAAACAAATGCTTTGAGTTTGACCCCATATTTGTTTTCTGACGCTATGTAAACAAACCCGTCACCATAACCTTTATAAATCTTTATCATGGCCGTCGGGGGTGATTATCGTGTCATCCTCATCAGTAGTTCACCGGTTAAGGTCACCAACCAAAGTTCACGCTATTTTGGGCTAAACGACATTACTATTTATAGCAATAGCGAGCTTCAAATATCGCAGTGACCTTTCATGGGCTTTGTTTCAAGCCTTGCCAGTCATAATGTGTTTTCTTTGTGCAGGGAGTCACAAATGAATGAAAATGAATGTCCCATTGAGAAGTGTTCTTAATTACATTGATGTCTTTCAGTAGAGGGAGCCTTCTTACCAATTCCATTTCTGTGCTCAAGCTTGTACCAAAAATAAATTGAAATAACTCTCGTAATTTCTCGCTAGAATTGATTTTCTTAATTCCAAAATATTCTCCACGAATCCTGTTCTGCTGGAGAATTTATCCTGTATTTACTGTGGCGACAAATTGGATCTGTTCCGTAACGTAACGTGTTTTTATTAGATCATGTGTCAGCGCCATCTATGTTTGGCAGTGGAAATTAAATATGCGCTAGTGGCGACGCCAGCGGCAGCGTCGGTAATCTCATTATGTAGCGCGGGAAAACGTTTTCCGTGTATTTTATAATTAAGGTTAATTTAATGCGACACGCTACCGGAATATGTTTACACTTTATTTTTGTAAACTCGAGTGTTACAACAGTTCAATGAATCATCTACCTACTGTCATGGTCTACTAGCCTTATTGGATAGAATATTAATCAGCGACACGACGAATTATCTTATCAATAAACCTCTTCAGTGATTTCCGCACCAAAACATGCTGATATCACATTGACATTTAATTGAACATAAACATATTCCCGCATTCTAGGTCGCATTTGCCTGCATAATTGAAAGGGCATCGCGTCCTCACTTCCATTTATGGTACATTGTTACGCTCGACATAACCCTGCCTTATAGGGCGGTATTAGAAGGAGGTCGCACTTCGTATGTCCCAGGTGTACCTATCTATAAACTACACGTTATGGACCTGGATCTCATGTCTGTTGGATCGGAGTAAAAGTTTTGCCCGGTTGATGGCAGTGGGCTCGCCGCGTAATACATATGACTTAAACATAACTCGCCAAATTTGGGTACTGTTACACCTCTACCCGACCCTTCGGGGATTACATGCGCGATGTTGTGTTATGAATAATTTATTTATCTATGTAACTAGAACGCTGATAGTCTGAGGAACGTCCAGATTTCATACTAATCTGTGCTCAATTAGCACAGCAAGCAGCTTGCTGGATTAAAACCGACATTCATGGTTGAGCAAATGGACATCAGTCAATAGGTTCGTACAAGTCTAAGTGACAACACCATACATGTAAAGCTTTATCGTTTTCTTTTAAACTAGTCGATGTAACTGGAGGTCTTGTAATAGAGATTTACGCGGGTCTTAGGCACTTATACATGTATTTTTAAGTAAGATGTTTAGTTAGGAACGAATTTGTGTCGAAGAAGGATTAATGCGTTAGATTTTTCTACACTTTTTTCCGTTCCATATATACTATCGTTCTTATTTTAGGTTCGTTTTTGTTGTTCAATATATTCGCCGTCATACACTTAATTAGCTATTTTCCTTGTCCATGTTTAAAGTTTCTTCAATAAGACGGTTTGCCTATTGTTTTGAGAATGAATGTGAATGGCTATAAAAGTAGGGAAACACCAAAGAGACGATGGATGGATTGTGAAGATGGTATGGCTAGAAAGGGAGGCGGTTTCTCATGAGCTGACCACGAATAGAGAAGTAGGAATGTAAGAAGAGAAGTCATGCTTCGCCGAGCCCAAGTAGGTAACAGAGTGCTGATTACCCCAAAAAACGATTGTAATTATTAATTTCGTTTCAAAATGGACTGTAGAAAAAAAAACATTTTTATAGATCAAGATATATCGAGTATACAGTAAATATTAGCATTCCTATTTCCGCCATATCAATATAAGCTACAGTTGCAATGATCAATGCTTTGCCGCAAGCTGTAATCCTACCCGAGTCGGTTACAGGCTCTGCGCACGCGCGGTCGTAATGCAACGCGGGCGACCGCGTGTGCAGCCTGGCAGGGTTGCTAGATCGAATTTTCCCTATATTCAATCATTTTCTTCCCAGAAATGATAGGTTTTGAAACTTTTTTCTCCATTGCAATTTTAAACAGGAAATTAGATAAACAAAGAGTTATAAAACTAATTTAATTCACAAAAAGTGCTGTGCCGTTCATTTGTTTTGCCAGACACATTAACATCATAACCGGCATGTCTAGATTTTTATACAAAACGAAGCAGTTTTCACCAAAACCAGATTCCACTAATCACAGGAGAGACGAAAGACGCGATGTGGATTTCAACCAATGCCAGATCTCTTCTCCGCTCTGTCCGTTACTGCTTTGGTGGACTTCCAGGCTTAAATGCGCCGTTTTACAGTAAACCAAGTCCAAGGTTACGCACGTGTAAAATAAATTGGCTTTGTATGAAAATGTAGGCGGGATCATCCAGTGCCACCAGTTGCGAATGTGTGACTAGCAAACAAATTAACCACGCAACTCGTAGCAATCCTCTCGATACATACCCTGCATAGTAGTGGACGATCGACTTAAACGCAGCGAGCATTTAGTCGATTATTAACTACGTATCAATATTCATTGAATACTTGTTCTAAGGCATTCGTAGTATGCGATATATGTTTTACGGTTGGAAATGATTTGCATTTAGGTACATATTTACTTAGATCCCAGTTTTAAATGCAGATTTTAATGCGTTTATATGTGTTTCTCAAGAATTTCTTGGCAAAGTTACTATTTTTCGCTAGATACTCGTTCTTTCCTAAAAATATCTTACCAGTCTCCTAGATTCTTAACTGTTCCTTGAACTAGCGAAATATTCTCAATTTCCTTACAGTTATTTTGGGCACATTTAGATTCTATCTGTATCTAAATATTCGCTTGGCAAACAATCTATTGATTTCCATCAACGCGCGTTACATCAGCGCCACAAAAGTGTCCTCTGCGTCTTAACAAACTGCATCACATATTAAATTAATGGCATCACTAAGACATTCCTAATATGTACAATCTGAGTCATCTGTACCTCCCATATTACCTTTTCTGTTTAAAATAAAAAGACGTATATGAAAAAGTTATGAATTCCTGCTAAAATATCATGATCCAAGTATAGAGTTCATATTCTACACAATCCCCATTCTGAATTCTAAAAATTCATTTTATGAATGGTAAGGGAATCTAGTTTCTAGATTTGTTTTGCATTGCCGCTCAGTTTACTATTCCTTTGTTTTTTTTACAATGAGAAGAGGTGTATTGTAAATATATGCAGAATCTGAGTTATTCCGACGTTGATTTTATTCACATTGTAGATTTCAGAAGTGGCCAGTTCTCTAGTTGATCAATAATTGGTCATGATCCAAAAACTGTAGCCCCGAATTCAGTCAGAATAAACTAGTTACATCTCTGAATATTTATTTAATTAACGAAACATCTAAAGAACATATGTCAGTGTTCGCGGTGTAGTTTTGTGTTACAGTCATCAGTCAAACAGTGCCAACGAAACTGTTATGAAAGTGCTCCACATAAGTTTTGGCGTTAGAAGATAAATCTAATTATAAATTTTGGCCACTGCAAAGTTATGATGAACCCAATAACGGCGGCACGACTAAAGCTTGCTTTTCAGAGCAGAAAATCGTAAATTGTGAGTACGTGAAGGGATAATTAATTGTAATGAAACCAAAAATGCGTTAACAGTCTTAAATGCTGATGTTCAATCTGAGAAGTTGTGGCCGAATGATAGAACCCTGTGGCACGCCAATAAAGATACACAATTAACGGATAATATATGAAGAAATATTCAAACTAGCAACATATTATGCAAATCAAGTTGTTACTGGAGTTACGAATACGCATCAAAGTTATAAAATAGAGTTCTTGTGTGAATACAAAACAGTAAAGCTTTGTTTAAATAATATCTACTTTCCAAGCTAAAACTGTTATTTCTCACGAAATTCGACTCCCGTGTCGTTTTGTTTTGTATACAATCATAATGTAACAAGATATCGTTCGAAAGTGTGGTATTAGTTGACTATTCGTTGGATAGATCCAAAACACTACCGGTTTTTCGAGAAATTAAAATTATGAAATAAATCAACGTCTTGTGTGGCTGCGAAAATAATTCAAGAACCTTAGTTACTCTGTTATTAATACCCGAGGCTGACGCATATTCATATAACAACTCCAAAAACCTTGTGAACAATTTCCGGGAAACTTACCGGATCGTTGAGCAAACAAAAAGCGAATCTTAATTTCCATGTAGGTACCAAAAAGCGGTATTTGCGTTGCACATGCGTCGACAATGACCCGGCTGGCTGGCTGGCGAGACGTACTGGCACCGTCAGTTGTTTTGGACAAGTCGGCAAACGTGCGCGCGCGCTGCCGATGCCGTTGCCCTCTTTCACGGATTTTTGCCTTCAAAATTCTCGTTCAATAAGACGTGCCAAAATATTCGAAACAGTGCCTTTGAGATTGTGTGTCGGGTTTAATCGGTCGGATTTAAAACACTGTGCAGTTTAATGTGATTAAAATTATTTTTTATCATAGTATCCTTATTTTTTATTATAGTATCCTTATTTTTTATCAAGTTCAATTTGTTTATCTCTCCGTATATAAATTTCAATAAGCTTGAGATACTAGGAGTTGTTTCTTCTGTTGTGTTCGTGTTGTTAATTAAGATAAATGGCAATTTGCACAATTTAATATCGAGGTGAATTTTGTTATTGATTGCCTGAACAACGCGCTGTGCATTATCATTTGCTATCAGACTTATCTTTGCTATCTTTGGTTTCAACCTTGTAATCTGTTACAGGTTAACGTAACGCTGTTTATAGCAATTTTTGTCTTATTACGTGTACTTTCATGTGGAGTGCTCTAATCAGGAGACATTCTTTGTAATTTGAATCTTTATTCATACCGACACTTTCGCCCCTTAACCTACGTTTCTATTTCTGTTAACGTTTAATTATTCTTTGTGTCCGCTTAAGGCATGTAAACATTCAAATTCTCTACGTCTTCGTAATTTGTATTCATTGCGAGTTAAGGATTTCAATTTGGCCGCATATTTGTGTGTCATTCGTTTGTTGATAATATAATTGTGATGGATTCGTCCTATATTGCCCACACTATTGCCTCTATTGACGTTTGTTAAGCCATCGTTGATAGGATTTGACGACATTACAATTCCACTTCGGGACTAAAATATGGATTATTAAATCTTCCTGTTTACTACACAATGTTCACATTATGTGTTTGCCTGTTGTCATCCTCAAAGTTAGGTTAATTTAAATATATTCTATGAATTAGCGTGCTCAGTTTTTGCTCGTTTCCACATTAGGTTGGGGCAAGTTAGCTTATTTGGTGCAAGCTCGGCGTCGACAGCGTTATTGCGTACTTTGAGGTTGTTAGATGGAATCTTGTCCGTCGCAGCCTAGTTTTAAAACAACTTTATGTTTTTCCTGTTTTGTGTAATTGGTTGGTAATAGGAAAATCGGTTAGACTAAACTCCAATGGTTACTGCTGTTATTATCAACCATTCCACAAAGGATATAATAGAGTAACTGTTCTGTTAACATGTTGTTCTGATTAAACAGCTGGTTACATTTGCATTGTAGTCCATTTGACTTCTACAGCCACATGCGGTGAAGATGTCGTCGTCTGTTTTCTAATTGTTTTCTTTTGTGTCGATCTCCTTATGTTAATGTAAGGTTAAATCGTTTACGTATTTGGGTGTGGTGTTACCTTGGGTCAAGGTTTCCCTTAACTTGATGGTACTGGCTACGACACACCTATATTATAGACATTTTTTCATTAAATGGTGATGCGTCATTGTTGCTGCTACTGGACGTATACAATGTTTACACACGTTCTAGGACCTGCGCGTGAGTCACACGTGCCGTGTCCGCTGCCAGATGATAATGACGACTGATCTCAGTGATCAGTTCGATTCCGACCGTCACAGTGCGCACATTGTTTACCCAGTTTATAAATGTTTATTTATTTTCCGCTAGCCCTCGAATTCTTAATCTTAATTCTTCTTATGCCACAGTGACTTCATAGTGAATTACCAAAGTGTTATTGAACGATATGCATTGTCCGATGCCAATAAAAACAAAGTGCTGCGTGTACTCTTGTGTGTAAAACGTTATTGCTCAATTGACTCCTCATTACAAATGGAGCGCGAAGCCTTCAAGGATTTTTAGTGGCGCTATCAATATCGCATATCGATCTCATTCTAGTCAGTGAAGTGATTTGATTGGAAAATTAATAACAATGTTACTCGAGACGCTCATTGGTCTTGGACTCTTTATTTATATATTGTGGAAATATTGGTTACCATCGAAACAAGAACAAATTCAATATGAGAAACCACAAGATATTCAGCCAACAACAATTGAAAAGGAGTTGGATAGTGCTGTAAACAAAGTCATACCTAATGATCCCGCACTTGAAAATGTTGAAACGAAACGACAGATATTTGAATCTATCAAAAGTGATCGTAAACATGACATCCATAATAATGTATCTTTCAAACTCGAAGAAATTATAACACCAAGTGTTTTGCTAAAACAACGTAATGAAAAACTACTCGGTGAAAAAGTAGTCAGACGTGAGAGTCCGCCAAAAGAAAAACTTGCGGAATTTTTAGAGAAAACTATTTTGAGCGACGACAAAATACAGGCGATTATACAAAACTTGTCGTTGGATAAAACTGAATTACTAATACACGATACACCAGCAAAAGTGCATTACTCTACTTCTGAAGTAATAGAACCACTTTCTAAGCAGGAAGGACGCACTATTAGTGAAAAGGCTGCAGAACTACAAAACACGATTGATGCTGTAGCTGATAGAATAAAACGATTTAATGGGAATAGTTTTGTAAAAGATAGTGAACAACCTGCCGACGAGGTTGTTGAAAATAAAACAGATGAAAACAAACCTGTTTTGAAGCTTCTTCAAAAGCAGCCAGGATTTCCACAGGGTCTTAACTTCGGCTCGGTTATTGGAGAGCTGAAAAATAAAACGAAGAATGCTAGCAACGGAGGTCTTAAACCCGTTTTTAAGAAGTTCGATGTTGATGCCGTGGACGAAGTTCAGGCAGGTTTATTATTTACTCAGTTCGAAAAAAAATGCTAGTTTTTTATTCAGGGTTACCGGACACATACAAATACAACTTGATTGCCAAAATTAATCAATTCTATTACTGTTTGCATCCGTTAACTTCTTTCAATGACGATTCGTTTCGTACCTTGTTTTTAGCAAATTATATTAATAATTTATTACTAACAGATTTCTTTTTTACTTTTAACATCGTTGCTAACAAATAATGACAAGTATCTGATTGTAATTATATGTAATTACCAAAGTATTCGTACTAGAAACAGACTTGCCAAAGGTTTTGCTCAATTAAAGCCATGGTTTCAAGAGACATACTACAATGTTATGCAAGCTGGCGTGACAATAAATTATCAGTCCGTGAATGTGGATCAAATGCAATATAATTATCTATCTATTTTCGCAACAAAGGGGTTTGCGATACACAATAGAAGGAAGATGCCATAATTACAAAGTTTCACACTTTTTTCTCTCCATCAATCTAATGTCTTCATCTAACTCAAAATTATACCTGTATTCATTTCATTTGATAAAGAAAATTAATGTTTTTTGAGTCATCAATTTGTTATGCCACTTTAATAACCATTGATCATTTTTAATGAATGAAATGCACAACTTGCTTTTCATTCATTAGACGAGGACATAAGAGATGGGTTCCGAATATTTCAGAAAATTGATTGTAAAGACGATTCATCAGACTATAATTTTTCAATGTACTCTTGTTTGTTTCAGGAATCTCTAAATTCGGTAGACGACAAAAAGAAAAGCATCGATGACAACGAGATCGCAACACCAAACATTTTAGCAGATAGAAGAAACAAATTAGAAACCGCTGCACAAGTAAGTAATAATAATTAACCATGCTCCTTTAATGATTAATGAACCATTAAACGTCCTCATTTCGGTAGTGAACACAACTATAATTACAAAGATACGTGATATGTTGAATGAAGTAACAGCTACTACAACATAGTATGAAATAAATGATGTGTGAAACGTCGTGAGTAAACCCACACATTCATATAAAATCTCTGACATGCCTGATGCCCTAAGAAAGGCAATAGGTCACTTGTTTTAACAAGCACATGACACATAGGCAATACCAATGCACGGACATGTAATAAGTAATACAACAAAAGAATCCGAGCATTCATTCCGAACTTTATCGCTCCTTTATCCTGCCGCTTGATAAAACTCGAGGCCCTTGTCAATTTATGTTATGTTTTAATGTTTATACTTTTAATTTTAGTGCGGCTTGTTCTTAACACTTCATATTTATTACTGTCTTCCTCTTAACATTCTCTTTCTAGGTCATAAAGCGATGGTCTTGCGTTTTTAGCACATGTGCGATTGCATTACTAGTCGTGATTGCACGATCTTTACCAGTAACCCTGTATTTTTTGTCAGTGTCAACTGCCATCTCAACATCTTCATTACACCACTACTTTCATTTATTTGCTCATCAACTTAAACGTATAAATCAACTTTCGATGCAGCTATAAATGCTAAAGTTCAGACCTTGCTTGTTTAAACAATCCTGTGTTGCGTAAAATCGCGTTTAACTTACGTTAACTTGCATCCAACGATTCGGTTGATATACGGAATGCGGTTTACAACAATTGCTTGACCTCTAGGCCTTTCCAATGTGAGCATTTAATGTAAAATAATACAGATTATAATTGTGTTAATAAATGTATCCTTTGCCTGCTAAGGATATTTAAAGATCAAGGGCTTAATGGTGTTTGGAGTGGGTAAGGCCAGTTCGTTTTAGCTCAAAATACATGAAGTGCGAATATTGGCAATATGAGTAATTGACCGCAGTGATTCGTCATCGATAATGCTTGCAGTGGTCACTGGGTCCAATTAATTCTAGTTGGTGACATATTGCGGTTGTTTGCAGTTATTTCTTTTGTGTAATTTAACGTCATACATATTGATTCAGTGACCATAAAACCCCAAATGATTTATTGGTATTTATCGCAACTTTAAGTGAAGTGGCAGTGGGCAGGGCACATTGCTCGCAGAACGGATGGCCGATGGGGCCGAAAAGTTCTGGAGTGGCGACCGCGAACCGGAAGACGCTGCGTTGGAAGGCCTCCCACTAGGTGGACCGATGACCTGGTGAAGTTTGCAGGGATCCGCTGGATGCGAGTCGCACGGGACCGGTCAATGTGGCGACACTTGGGGGAGGCCTATGTCCAGCAGTGGACGTCTTTCGGCTGAAATGATGATGATGATGATCATCGCAACTTTAAACGGTTTCCGTTTAGTAACAGTTTTCAGTCGTATGCAATTGCCGAGAGGTTTTGTACAGATATTCGACCTATATCAAAACGTGACAATCGAACACACGGAGCCGTTAGTTTTCGAGAGCGGAAGAATGCTATTTGGTAGTAACTACAAGTAAATAGCTCTTGTCCATCATCATGTGCCCAATTCACTCACAATAATCAATTTAGGTGTCAAGGCAAAGGACGAACTTACTTTAAGATTGAAATGTCAAGAAGGACTTACCGCAATCATCTTAGGTACGGAACAAGCAGATTTATAAGGACGTAAGATCTTACCACGGTCGTCTCTTGTTTCAGGGTTGGCGCAAGCGTGTACCGCAGACGGATGCCTCTCTATTCACGGTCGCTGGTCGGTTAGAGAGAGACAAAGTGGTGTCAGCGACGCCTCCTCTCACTCCCCCGCCTACGGCCTCCGCACCTGTGATAGCTTCGCCCGGGGTTCCTCCGCCTAATACTTTTAAGTAAGAACATTTTAGTTATGATGCAGTCAAAAACCAATAACAGCCGCACGGATCGATCTTCAAGGTTAAGCAGCGCTTACCAGAGTTAGCCTGTGAATGGTTGACCATTCATTACATACCAAGTTACCGCCCTGCCTCAAAAAGCACGTTAAACCGTTACGCCCGGCTGTCATTTGTAGGTCTATGACAGTCGTTACAGGTAGTCAAACCCCAAAGTCTGACAACCAGTCTTACCAAGGGATATCGAGTTACCCAGTACTAACTGGGTTGTGGAAGTCAGTCACTGCTATACACCTGCATCTGGCTTTGTGGATGATGATGATGAGGTCAAAAAAAATATCCAGTCGCTAACTTCACTATTTTAACTTCGGTTCTTATTTGTCCATTACAGAGACTCCTTACTGTGATTTCAACATTTTGCTTCCTTTGATACTTTCTTTAGCCAGGGCTTGGTATTCACTACTGGACGCCTGCCAAGCCTTCATAACTACTTATTTGAGGAGCATTCAAAGAGTCTAACTAGTGGATTTGCCAACTGACTAATCACGATATTTTTGTACATTCCTATCAGTGGTGAAGGTTCCATACAACTCGATTCCTACCGGTTTCCTTTTAAGAATAAGAATAAAATTGGCTTTTGAAAATGGCACAGTCAGTATTCTATAGACAAATAATATAATCACATTAAAGATATGTACTCCGGCTTACCTCTTACAAAAATTGACCCGTTTAATTCCTATAGATGTTTTATGTGCCATGAAAAGAAAATGCTCAAGTATAGTTTCCTAGATGCTCGTTTTTAATAAGTTGAAACACCACATTGTTGACTTCATTTATTCCACGACTGCCTCGTTGGTCTAGTTATTGCAAGTGTTACTGCTTAGCATGAGGTCCTGGATTCGAATCTCAAGTTGAACTAAGTGTGTTTTCCATCAGGATGTTTTCTGTAGTAATCCTAAGTCTGGATTTGAGCCTGGTTGATGGCAATAGGCTCGCCTTCTGTACGCCTGCTTTTTAGCCATTTAGTCCTTCTGGGATTGGAGGCGCAATGTTACGATGTTACTTATAAACAAAACAAACCTTACCTACATACATATAACACCACCTTATCACATTACAAATGTAACTCAATCTTTCCAGGTCTCGCAAGCAAACGTCCCCCACGAACGGATTCGCTTCGGGTCCACTTCGGTCAGCTTCGTGCGCCGTCGTGAGCGCAGCCGCCGTCGACAACAAGACCAAGAGTAACAGAATTGACAGGGAGTCCTTCAAACGAAGCCACTCTGTCAGTGAGAGTATCAGCAGGGTTGATGAGAGTGAGTATCTTATGCTATTTGTTTTAAGGGTCAAGTTTTAGAGAGTAACCACACTTATTGACGCGGAATCGGCTTGAACCGATCACTTATCACGACGTATAATTTGGCGCGGTGTCTAGTCGTGTAGCCCGAACTGAAACAAGACGTATGACGTATTTTTAGCTTTTATTGCATCTGCATGGACATAAATCTTTTTATGACTGATTTAAGCAGATTCGCGTCTATGTGGTCAGTCCCTAAACCGACTCGTTTCATCGACATTGGCATTATGTTTTGATAGATTTTATAAACATCTTCCTCCTGGACAGGAACTGCAGTGGCCAATCTGGAAATTTCTTAACCGTTTGCGGCCGCTATAGAAATAATCTGGCCAAATGGGGTATCATCGACCCGTCCCAAATACAATGTCAGTGTGGAGGCCCTCTGCAGGAGATGCCCCACCTCCTTTCTTGCCCATCCTGCACAGCCACCTGCACTGTCCAGGATTAAAACGAAGCCAACGACAGAGCTGTGCAGGTGGCAATATACTGGTCGGGTATTATTTGAGTCAATCGACACGCAAAGAAGAAGATAGATTTGGTAAATAAAACGGGTTTGAGGACTTTGCATAATTATTTTAACCTTCAAAAACTTCTATTCGTGTTATAATTGGGAAATTAAAAAATCGCCACATGTTAATTAGGCATTGAGCTGGTTTATGACATGTTTTTGCTGTGGTCTGTTGGAATCTGAACACAAAGTAATATAACTATTTCCTTCCTTCCTTCTTTCAAATGGGCATTTTGTTTTGTGTTCGTTTCATAAAAAAATAAATTTATTTTACTTCAATACTTATTATTAGTTAGAGGAGCTCGTGGCTAAATAATAACAGCCGCTCGGATCAATGTTTAGGTTAAGCCGTGCTTGACTAGGTTGCTCTGTGGATGGGTGACCACCCATTACATACCGAGTTTCCTCCGTACCTCAGCAAGCACGTTAGGCCGTTGGTCCCGGCTGTCATTTGTAGATCTTTGACACTCGTCATAGGTAGTCAGTGGCTCAAAAGTCTGACAACCAGTCTTACCAAGGGGTATCGTATACGGGTATTCAGCTGCATCCGGTTAGACTGGAAGCCGACCCTAACATAGTTGGGAAAAGGCTGGGCAGATGATGACTTATTATGAGTCAGAGAAAATATCGAAGTTTCTTATTCACGTCATTTGTTTATCGTTTTAGAGGCTAGAAGTTATCACTGCTGCATAAAAACTATGATAGGTCAATCGCAGGAGACCGCTTCAACTAATAAATATTATGTTTCCTAACAATTATGAACTATTATCATAGTAACTTATTATAACATTATAATATATCTACATGATACTTGTAACATACGATGCAGTTTGATTAATTTAATCAATCGCGTTATCAATATCTAATAAGCGTTATATATCTTGTAAAGGTAGGTTTTTTGGAGTGTGAATAAATATTTTATTACGCTGTTATCAATACTTATCAATTTTACACGGCATTATAAGTGTTATTAAACTAATTTACTAAAGGGTACCACTTGTAGAGCTGATCCTGACACTTAAAAGATATCAAAATTATTGCTTGTTACTTTAATAAACATTCTACAACCGTAATGTCGTGTAATTCGATCTCTCGGTATAGTTTTCGGTTAAAATTTAAACGTTGGTCGACGGTACCAGTCGTTCTTTACATATGAATCGATACTTTGGTCTTGGTAAAGCATAAATACCTCTATAAAAGCGTCGTTAACTTTTTAAACCGATAATGAACAAAACTAAAATCGATTTTTTGTATAAATTACGAAAACATGATACCAACAAAATTAAAGCACGATTATTGTTTTTTTTTTTTTCTTACGTCAAGGCTATGCCTCATCTCTTTTTGTAATATTAGTATAGTTTACACCAATCTTATCCAGGATCTCGTCATCATCAGTCCATAGTCCACCGCTGGACATAGGGCTGTTTAATCGCACGCAACTCAACTGCTACTAGTTACTCATACTAATTTTATCTTTTCCAGACGATGAAATATCAGGCGCTGAACGAACTGGGCAACCGGTGCAGGTACCACGAGCTGATGATGAAACCTTCCAAGCCTTCTTCACGCCAGCTATACAGCAGGAGAGGTTGGCAGACACTGAGGGAGTTGATGTCGATCTCGATGCCATTGATAGCGGTTCCAGGCAGATGTGAGTAGTGTGACTTCGTTGTTGTTAGGGTTTATAAATTATTGAATCAAGTTTCAATTGTAAAATGTTTATTTACACAGTATTAAAATTATGTTGTAAAACAATAAAAAAACTGCATCCCGTCACATTGTGATGATCGATACAATTATATTAAACAGGGTGTAAGGGACAGCCCTCCACAAACTGACAGGGGGCATTCAGCTCCTTATTTTGTTTATTCCAATGTAAAATTACGTTTTCTATACGCACCAGTTATGTAAATAATACGGCTAAAATCAAAAATCCAACAGTGGATGTTGAAATACTCCAACGAACGACGCGTGAAATCAGCTGTTCACTTCCTGCCTAGCTACAGAGTTCATCGAACTCGTCGCGCTTGCCGTTCGCTACGTGCATTTTGCCACGGTAACGATACAATGCGTATGAGGAAATAAAACAAATCAAATTTATTGGATTCCCATAACATTCTAGAAATAATTTATTGTACTGGTCATCTTAGTATGATATACTGAATTCACCCCATCAGTTAGTGGAGGGCTGTCCCTTACACCCTGTATAATTTAAGGACTGCACATCAGTTTCATATTGCATTTGTTTGTTGTACATGAACTGTGGGAATTCAAGTGTGTACCCAACTTTTTATCTTAAAGTATCACACGGCACGGATCATCACCGTGTGAACCAAATCTTCTTTCCACCATTGGTTCAAGATTTCAAATTTCTGAAATTTCACGTGGTTTATATGCATATCCCCCCCCCCCCCCAGGCTGGCGGGCGAGTGGTCCCGTCGCGCGCGCGTGGGCCGGCGGCACGCGGCGTCGCGCAACCCGCTGCGTGCGCTGGCCGAGCGCACCGACGTGCGGGACGAGTACGTGCCGCCACCGCCCACTGTCAAACAGAACTATGTCATCGACAAGTGTGAGTATTTCCTTCAATAATTATTACTTAGTGTAGTTGATGAATGTTTCATAACACACAGTGTGATGCTGATAACGTATTATAAACGCCTTCGAAGCGATATAAAAGTCACGCCGCGGTGATACTCGCCTCGGCTCATAACTCCATGGGACCATAAAACTCCGAGCCCTCTGGGATAATAACGCTCATTTATAAATATCGTTACAGCGTCACCTCACCTCGGGATCAGCTAATAAACAGCAGTCATCTAGTTTACTCCAAGCGATCGGCGTCTCGCTTACGTAAAGCCCACACTAAGTCCTAATCAGAGTGAAGCCTAGCTGCAAGCGCTTTTAAAGTGAATACGTCTTTAAAATTGCTTTTGTAGTTGAACGCAAGTCAAAAAAACGAATGATAACAAAATCGGGGGATACAGTTTGGTGTTGCAGTTTCATATCTATCATCGCCATCCCAAATTCAATTACACCATTGGATAGGTAAAGGATCAAAGAATTCATTACGCTAAGTGAGGACTGTGACGCATCGCGCGGGGTGGAGGGGGAAGCGCCGCTATTTTGAGGTCAGTTTGCTGCGTATCGAGATTTCCACTTAGTATAACTTTTGACTCGGAAAAGCTACGACGTTCGTTTTAGTTTTAATCGTCAGCTCTCGTCAAAATTTATCGATTGTATACAAAACAATGTAAAATAGTGAATTTAAATATATCAAAAATATATACATAAAAAAAGCCAAATCCAGGGATCGTATACGGTTGGAAAGGGCTTCTCAAGAACATTCGAATGGTACCAATAAAACACCATATGACCGAGTCAAGCAGTGCGGCAACGACGGTGCCAATACCCGTTACGTTAACGTATTCACGTACAACACACGGTCGTGTCGAAAGGAGGAGTAGGAAAAACACAATTTTCGCTGTATCCTCCTGGTGATGATACTGAGCCGATATAGTTATATGTCCACTTTACTTTGCCAATTCAATGCAGTACTTATATAACTGTGCGTTAACATTAGATATTTATCCAGTTCCATAAATCGTTGTAAAACACTCAAACAACCTTTTTCTGTATTCCAGTGGCGAGTAACGGCGGGCTGGCGGCCGAGGCGCTGGCGGCGCTGGCCAGCAAGGAGGACTTCGCGGCCGTGGCGCTGCGCAGTGCGGCGCAGTCGGCGCCTGCGCACGGGACCAAGCCCGCCATGCTGCTGCACGTCAAGGGCCGCCGGAGGGTGCAGGTCAGAATCTTCACGAGTTATAAACAAGATCTAAATTAAGGGAAAATGTCACCAATTAAATTAAACGCGATCAGCAAAGCACGTTCAAGATCTATTCAGATGGGCGCAATTCAGATGTGCTGACCGTGTTCAACTTCATTGATGAAATTCGTTTTAATGGTGGGGTAATAGATGCATCCAGTATACACTTCACGTTTGTAAATGTTTGTGGGCAACGACGGATAACAAAATGATACCCGAAGAACCACAAAAGTTATAAAAAGTTACTTAATGTCGCCAACTGTTGTTCTACAAAAACCCGATTCAGTATGGAAATACTATAATACCTTCCCTTCAATATTAAAACCCTGTTTAACCATATAAATTTGTCCACAGACGCGACTAGTGGACCCTGTGCACACGAGCGTGAACCGCGGAGACTGTTTCGTACTGATCACGTCCGACCAGCTGTTCCTCTACATAGGACTCTACGCCAACGTTATCGAGAAGTAAGTAGAACATGACTGGTTCCTAAAGCACTCAAAAAGAAATCTTATTATGAGATATTTTTTTTTAATAATAAAAGAAGTTCTTATTTATTCCAAATATTGTAAAATAGTTCAATTAGGTATCACACTAATTGATTTGTTTTCTTACCCCAGGAACCGCAGCACAGACATCGCCCTTCACATCCAAAACACAAAAGACATGGGTTGCAAAAACTCCTCTGGAATCATCAAAATAGACGAACAAATCAAAAACTTTAGCAACAAACACTGGAATCAATTCTGGTCCCTTCTGGGCGTCACTGAGGACGTGGAGGAGTACAGGCCTATTGAGACAGGGCATGCCGATGAGGATGAGATCTTCGAATCCTGTATCCTTCAAACAAATATGTGCTACGAAGTAATGGACGATGAACTCGTACCAATCAAAGAATACTGGGGCCAAGTACCTAAAATAGCGATGCTCAATCAAACCAAAGTCATCGTCTTCGATTTTGGCTCCGAAATGTATATCTGGTACGGGAAAAATGTCCCTCTAGAAAGCCGACGCAGAGCGGCGCAACTAGCACAAGAAATGTTCGACGAAGGATACAACTATGAGGAGTGTCACATCAACCCACTCAACGCAGCCTTGTATCAAGGAGCCAGGGAAGCAACCGAACCACCAACCAAAGCCGCTACTAGCCGACCAGAATGGGCCATTCTATCCAAAATCACACAACACATGGAAACTATTCTATTCAAAGAGAAATTCCTCGACTGGCCAGACTACTCAAGAGTCATCAAAGTTAAAGCACCCGAAAATAAAACAAATAGTGTTGAAATTACCCCTTGCGACGCCGAGGAGATGTGGTCGAACGAGTACCAGGATCCAGATCTCATTTTAGAAGGATCCCATATCGGCCGCGGCACGCATTACTACGATAAAGAAAACATGAGACATTACGATATCAAAACCAAATCAGTCTGCAAATGGGTCATTCAAGAATACGATTTCCAAAAAGTGGAGAATGAGCCCGAAATCGGAGAATTCTTCTCCGCTGATAGTTATATTATTCGATGGGAGTACCAGATCACAATGTCTGGTCGAGAACTGAACGGGAAACCATCGAAGCACAACGTTACTGGTAGAGATAGATGCGCGTACTTCTGTTGGCAAGGACGAGACGCTAGCTCCAACGAGAAAGGCGCAGCGGCCTTACTAACCGTCGAACTGGACAGGGAAAGGGGACCCCAAGTGCGTGTAGCTCAAGGAAACGAACCACCAGCCTTCCTGAACCAGTTCCAAGGGAACCTAGTCATCCACCAAGGAAAACGGGACACGGACAAGAGTCGATACAGGCTATTCGTTACCCGAGGGAACCTCTCCAACGAAGCTTACCTACTCCAAGTTCCTTGCTCAGTCCGCCAGCTTAGAAGCCGTGGCTCCTTACTCCTCGTTGACACTGAAAAGGGATGTCTATACATCTGGCACGGGGCGCGAAGCATGAAACATACTAAGAACATAGCTATCGAACTAGCGAACAAGCTGATAGCTAGGAAGTCGAAGTATCTTTTTGGCGATAACGTTTCCGATGTGAAGATCACTGAAGTGCGGGAGGGGGAGGAGCCTAAAGAGGTACTGGAAGCTTTGGGCGTGGCCAACAAGCAACATTATACATCGGTGTTGGGGGGTGGGAGGGAGGGGGTGGGGTTAGTGACCCCGCGCCTGTTCCACTTCACGGACCTGGGCGGACAGTTCGAGGCTAACGAGGTGTTGTCGCCGCTAAGACACGAGCATCTAGTGACACCCTTCCCTTTTGATCAAAAGGAGTTGTATACGGCTTCGCAACCAGGTGAAAAATTAGTTTTTAATATTATTTCTAATGTCGTAAAATCTCGCTTGTTTTTTTTCCAAGGGTTAGGCCCCATATTTCCTCAGTTTTATTCAAGACTCATGTTATGGGTAGTGAGCCTACTACCATTGAACTAAACAAATTTTTAAACTTTAAATTTCGGGCTGTTCAGTAGTAGCCTGGATTTTTTTGTTGAAATTCCAGAACAACGAAAAATGGGAATTGAGAAAAATATGGATTTAATATCAAGTTTTTTTTTTTTTTTTACTAACTTTTACTTACCCATTGTATCTGTCATCCCAGCTCTGTTCCTGTTGGACGACGGCGCGTGCGTGTGGCTGTGGCAGGGCTGGTGGCCGCGCGGGGAGGACGGCGAGCTGGAGCCCGCCGAAAGGAATTCTGGTTAGTACCGAACTAATTGCCTACTTTTTTTACATCATATAGTTCTTAAGGTACACCAAAGTTACTGTAAGATGCAAAGTAACGTTTATAGATCGTGGTCTGACATGCAACATATTTTGTGTCAAAATATTGACGTTATTGATCGTGTCCCCCAGGAGTGGGCGCCTTCGCGCTGCGCTGGCAGGCCATGCGCGTGGCCGCGCTGCGCACGTGCGACGCGTACTGGCGCGGCTCGCGCGCGGCGCGTGACGTCAGCGCTGACGTCACGCGCCCCGACGTGCGCCTGGTGGCGGCGGGCCTGGAGCCGCAGAGCTTCACCGACCTGTTCGACACCTGGCAAGAGCATGACCAAGCTGCAGACGCTAATATCAACGTGAGTCGAGTTTTTGTTATGTTAAGTAATTGGTTTTTGTGAAGAAATGAGTAAATTAGGGTATTGCGGGATGGTTAACAGAAAGCCTTTTTTCACACGTTTGGGTTGCCTGATAATTAGCACTAGATACCTAGTGCATTATGTGTGAACCGGGCCAATCTGTTGTTTGCTAGAAACTTCGCCGCGAGAGAGCGCCGAGTGCTTGTCAATTACAAAGTTAATCTTGAACAAAAACAACGTATAAAACGTGACCAAGCAGCAACAATTCAAAACACTTAGCGCCATCTCGTGGCAAAACTTTTGGCAAGGAACTCTATGGCAGCTGGATGAAAGTAACAAACACAGCGCCATCTACTCAGAACTAATTTGACAGACTTTCGATATTGTGAAAGCTCAGTTGATCTATGAATTTTGTCATCAACGGCCTGAACGTGTGAAAAGAAATAATATCTTCGCTTTTTATGAAAGGATGCTAATGCTGTATACGCATTGGGGCAAATTGGTACTACGGGAAAAATCTTAATGTTAATGCTACTGGTTCTTTGGAGTAAGATTGTACAAAAGATATCAAATAGAAAATTGCGAAAGAAAAATTTGCTCAAAACTTTCATGGTTGTTCGCAGTCAGTTTGTCGGCCATCTGCTTCTAATGTAATGACACAGCCACATATAAACATAAGGCTTTCGGTTATGCAAGCATATTTGCCTTTCCGTGATCAATTTCAGAAAATGGTTGCACAAAAAGACCATGCCCTCGCTTAAAACCGACGTATACACACTCAAAAGCGTGGTGATGGCACGTAACCGTTGTCTCGAATTGAACTTGGAAAGGGAAATAAACTCTGGGGTACTTCAGGAAAATAAAGATATGCTGAGACGAGGACAACTAAAGACTAAATGAATCAGAGAGCTTTTACAAATTGCGATAACGATAATGAAAAGCCCAAAAATGTATGAGACTGGCTTATGTCATTCAGTCTTAAAGTTAATCTTTAAAATCGACTGTCATTTTTCTAGGTCTTCAGGTTGGCTTATTAAACAAATCGTACCGACTATGTATAAATAGAATTCCCAAGCTTCCCCACCGCACTGTCTATATGCCGCACTTGCACTTGTAGCACGGGCACAAGGCGGGCGCCTGGGTGCCGGGCGCGCGCGAGCTGTCGCGCCTCACCAGCGTGGCGGCCGAGCTGCCGCTGGCCGCGCTGCAGCGCCGCCCGCTGCCCGAGCACGTGGACGCGCACCGCCTGGAGCGCCACCTCGCGCCGCAGGACTTCCTGGTACGTGGCGCCTGGACGGGACATGTCCTGCTGACGACTACCTACTGTCGGAATCGGATCAGTACTTCCGAAGATTATCCTCTACAACGGAACCGATACACTTTACTTCTTTAAAATGGGAACACCCAAATACTCCGAAATATTTTATACCGAATTTCGATTTTCCGATTTTCAAAAGTCCGAATTTCATAATACCTAAGAATTATAATGACTATTATTAAAAATCACGAAATTTATTTTACCGAAAGTCGTGATCCGTTTTTTTTTTGGTTTTCGGATTTTCATGTGTCCGAAGAATCAAATGCTCGATGGGTCGGCCCGAAAAACGACATTCCGATTTTCAATACTTCGAATAATCTGTTAAAATTAGGGTGTCTGATTGTGATACAATTGGTACTTCCTTTCTTCTCCTAAAATTGTTAGTCCTAAAACATTTGCTAAAAATGAAGTTTTAGTAACAAAAACGAATCGCTGTAAATCCGACTCCACGCAGTCTTATCTGCCCTACCGTGTGGCGGGGCGAGGCGGCCTGCGTGCTGAGGAGCAGGTGGTTTTAACGCTCGTCGTGGTGAGCGTAAAACACATCTGCGACGATATGCTCGCGTGGGACCGCCGGAGCCCCGCAGCGCCGGAGCCGTGACAGATACCATGCCTTCTGCATGTTGCATGCATGCTCGCTTGCATGCTGCATGCTGGCGTATGGTGTATGCTTGTTTGAATGCAACTGACATCAAACGTATTTATCCTGCTACTTCAAACAAAACTATACAATAAGAGTGAAATATTTCAAAACAAGTCGGTAGAAGAAAAACATTGCCCGCTGCCATATAACTCGTATCTACTTAACGCCTGAGAGAAGTTCAAAGCAAAAAAAAAGAAAAAAAAAAGCCATTTATGTGTTTATTTATCTTGATATTCAGTTTTACAAGGCGTTTTCATTTCGGAATTCTAATTAATCGGTATTTTAATAATCGGAATTCGTAGTTTTGATATTTCGTATTATCATTAAGTCGCACTTTTGTTATTCGATCTATTGAAACTCGGTATTTTGAGAATAGTAATTATGAACGTTAGAAATATTGAAACTGCGGAATTTTAAAAATAGGATAAATGATAAATCGGAGTTGTTATATTCAGAATTTTGAACCATTCGGAATTATGTTAATCGGTATTTTAAAATTCGGATTTGTGACTATCGGAATAAAGTTTTTCGTATTTATGTAATGTACTCCTTTAAAATATTAAGTAGAGAAAATAATGTAGCCTAAAAAGCAGTATGAAAGTTTTCATATTCCCCTTAATCCACAAGATACAAGCGATGCTTAGTGTGTGTCTCAAACCATACACAAATCTATCGTAAATTTTTGACATATTTGGAAGGTGACGGGCCGAAACCAATTCGCAGAGGCTCTGAAGAAGGAGGTTATGAATAAACTGTAAAATAGACACACTATAAATATATTTGCACGGAAATGGGAATTTCGGTGAAGGACATCAATACATGCCGTATATTTGTCAAAACTTATACGTGTACTGATATGGTAGTTACTATACACACGTAACAAATACTAATAGAATACCTTGTTCGGTTTACAGGAAGCTTTCGGCATGACCAAAGAAGAGTTCTCGGTGCTCCCCGCGTGGAAGCAGACCAACATGAAGAAGGACGTCGGTCTGTTCTGACGCCCCCTCCCCCCCCCCTCGTACATTACATATTATACACATTTTGTACAACCGCAGCTCTTTCGTACTTTTTTACTGAACGATGTCGTCAAAGGATTTGAAACAATTAATGATAAGAGCACGCTTATATTCTATAGTAAAAGTAAAATAAAACGTTTGTACTAACGGTATGTATGTACCTAACGATGTATTCGCGCTCGTGATATTTTCATGTAACCGCCGTAGACGATAGACGATAGGCTACTAGTTGAACTGAAGGATTTGGACGATGGAATTGTTAATGAAGTTGAAACGTCTCCCACGTCCCCGCTGACATAACTAAATGTTTGTATATAGTCGTTTTATTTGATTATTTATTTCTTACCTACCATTTTTAGACTCACTCTCTTTTAATATCGATATTTTAACTGCAATCCTAACAATTTTATTGATGTAGTTTTAGATCCTTTTTACGTAACAATGTCGGCGTGAATGTGGCGAACAGATTATGATAATACTGGTGATATATTTCGATTCGACTGTAAGATACGACCGGGCGGTGCGTCCCGAACAGAGTAGTTTTGCTAACGCTAAGTAATGTTTTTTATCAATCGGCGCATCGCACGGCTGTGTCCATCGCGGCACGTTGTAGCAAATGTCTGGTAATTTGTTAAACCGCTAGATTTACACAAGTACTTTATTACTATTCTATTGTATTCGCTTTAGGAGTAGGCTTATATAGGTCTGTGGCGGTTGGAATTGTGTGCTGATCTTGATCTTGTGATATTCTTCATTTGCGTTAACTTGTGCTAATATTAACTGTACGTAGCCGACTGTTGTTGAAATTGTTAGTAAGTAATTCCAATGCCACAGCAACTATTATGTATATTTTAACACATCACATATCTTATCTACTCATTGCATCTTTTTATACTGTGCGTTAGGTGGACCATGATAAAGTTTTAATATATAATCATACGGTATTCCGTACTGTGTGGCTTAGCTTCGAGCTTGACTCGAACGTACTTTGACTATAAGGATATTTGTAAAGGGACTTTTTGTTGCTGACAGGACCATTTGACTTTATAAATTATTTAGTAGGGCTCGTGTGTCTACACTCATCTCGCCAGTGGTGCTCACACTCACCCAGATTATTTGTACTTTAATTTTGAAGCTGTTAGTATGTTGTGTACAATTTTAGAAGTTTATTTTTATATTCTAGCTTATTGCTTCTAGTATGGAACGTACGGCGACTATCTGGTTCGCGAAGGAGAAATTGCCAGTATTGTAAGAATGTTTACTGCCAATGAGTAGAATAACTAAACAGTCATACTTTAGTTAACTAAATACCAATATAAACTTATTTTATGTCCTAAATGCATTTACGGCCGCCATTATCGTAGGCCTACGGTGACATGAACATCTCAAATCCAATTTTTAATATTTTGCTTTGGTTGTGTTACTTATACCTAAATAATTATTGTATTTGAGGATTATTTTGTACTATAATAAATGATGTAATAAATTCTTAAAATTGATTTTGGCTCTTTTATTGGTCATGACTACTTATTCTTTGTAGGTGACAGTCCAAGATAGTCGCCGAGGAATCATTACAAGACATCTGATGCCGACGAAACGTTGACAGCAAAAAACTTTCATGCATGGGCCGTAGCTACGCTACAAACAAACACACAACACATATGTAAAAAGTTGTGTAACTATTTTGGTTTACAATCAAGTATATTCCATCTTAGTACGTAAGGTGTCGTTAATCGGACGAAGTCTTTTTATAGCAGCTGAAAATAATATCTAATAACAGCACAGAAGGGGTTTGCGCGTCAGCTGCTCCGGAGGTAATCCAAAGTTACAACTTATAAAACTTTATAAAATATTATAGTTGAAAAAGACTAAAAATCGCGCTTTAGAATGACGTTATTTCTCGCGGTCTTCTCAGCAAACCTTTGCATTTCATATTCCATATCATGGGAACTGTCAATAGACCGCCATCTTTGGAAGTCCACCATGTTGGATTTAGAATGACGTCACTTAGCTAACCATACATTGTCATCCAAAGTAAATGTGTATGCGAAAGTTCAGCTTAATCGGAAACCGGGAAGTAGGTCTAATTTTACTTCTAAGATTTTTTTACATACTTATTTACGCTGCTAAAAAAGCGTGTTAAAAAAATGGTCAGCTGCATGTAAGTGGGGGGAATATACGTCAGCTGCGTAAGTGAACTTGGAATTTTTGATGACACTTTTCACCCATCAATTGAGACAGCAGCACACTGGTTGCGTGAAACCACAACGCTTTTGTATTACGGTACGCTCCCAATAAAACCGTGTTTATCTCTGTTTTCTTCGAACCCCCTACATGAATAAAGTAATCAAGATAAACATCCAGGTATACAACAGGGAGATGAAACCAAAGAGTAGAATACTTATATCAAGATAAAACCTTGATGAAACATTATTTTTGACATAGACATTTTGACATTTCAGTTTTTAATTTTAGGACGCAACTCACGATTATGTCTCTGCACTTTATTCAAAGAAGGTAGTATAGTTAGGTAGTCAGTGGCCCAATAAGTCTGACAACCAGTCTTACCAAGGGGTATCGTGTTACCCAGTACTAACTGGGTTGTGGAGGTCAGATAGGCAGTCGCTCCATGTAAAATACTGGTATGCAGCTGCATCCGGTTAGACTGGAAGCCGATCCAGGGAAAAGGCTAGGCAGATGATGATGACTTTATTCAAAGACGAAAAAACTCTGCCAAGTGCAATAGGTGCTTTAGAAATTCTTATGAAATTTTAGGAAATCCACTTGCCGAATAAACAACAGACAGTATTTAAAAAGATCAGTGGAATAATGACAGAGCTTTAAGCAATATAAGTCCAACAATAATACGCAAAAACCTATACCTAAATGTAAACAATTTGTAAAAAAACAAAGTTGTCTTTTTTTCCTAACCTGCTCTGTCCCACTCCTGGGCGAAGGCCTCCCTCCACACCTTAGTTAGTCGCAATTTGTCCGTACCGGTTTAACCGATCCTTAACAGGGGTGAGCCCATAATTGCTATCAATCGCGCATACTTCTCTAGCTTGTGCCCTACCCTGTACCCAAAACGATAATTGGAAACTGTAGGTAACTAGGAACGGGGAAAGGACGGGCGATGGAAACCACACACCCTGAGGGCCATAGTCTAGGCCGTAGCTAGGGGGGTAAATAGGTAATGCCTTCAAAATTAATATCAACCATACCATCAGTTAATATGCAGTCTGTGTGTTACGTGTTCATTTTTTGTCTCTGCATCCCGCCAAATATACCAAAATTATTTCATTTCCCGACGATAGCATAGCAATATTCATAATGACCGGTCCCTGATCTTTGCCCTGCACTTTTGCGGGCATTAGATATAATGCCCGAGCAAATATAAAAGCTGCCCTCCAAAAGCTGAACTGATTTCAGCATGTTGGTTTCTATCGCACCTCTTTCATGTGTCAGGCCAAGTTACTATTTAATTGTTAAAAAAACAAAAACAGTCAATAAATAATTTAATAACAACAGTAATATTTACAAAATTGCACAAAGTGATTCTAAACTTACTTAAATTAAAACTAATTACTTCTAAGTGACGCTAAGAGTATCTTCAAGGCAGCATTTTTCAATGCTTCCTAAGTCTCTTAGTTTAATACTCTGAACACATTTCTGAAGAACTTCTTTGCTCTAGACCCTAAAGAATCATCTACTTCTAGTCCGTCTTCTATTTCAACTTCACCTTCATTTTCATCTCCAGCTGGTTCATCATCGTCTTCTTCTTGACTTCTCTTGGATTCTTCATCATCGGCTTCGACATCATTTTCATCATCAACTTGTTCATCATCGTCTTCTTCTTGGCTTCTCTTGGATTCTTCATTATCGGCTTCGACATCATTTTCATCACCAACTTGTTCATCATCGTCTTCTTCTTGGCTTCTCTTGGATTCTTCGTTGTCATCTCCTTCGTCGTCATTTCCCTCATCATCTTCGTTTTCCTCTTGTCTCTTTCTAGGCTCAATCGCATCCTCGGATTCCTCATCATCATCATTCTCCTCTTGGCGTTTCTTAGCTTCCTCTACGTCATCATCTTCCCAGTCTTCGACCTGTCGTTTTGAACGTTTAAGCTCATTCTCGGATTCTTCATCATCTGAAACTTCTTCTTGGCGTTTCTTAACTTCTTCGCCTTCGGATGCTTCGTCATCGTTGACTTCCTCTTGTCTCTTTTTGGATTCTTCTATTTCTTCGTCTCCTTCAATTTCTTCTTGCCTTCTTTTAGCTTCTTCTACATCTTCCTCGTCGTTGACTTCCTCTTGTCTCTTCTTAGCTTCTTCTACGTCTTCCTCATCATTGACTTCCTCTTGTCTCTTCTTAGCTTCTTCTACGTCTTCCTCGTCGTTGACTTCCTCTTGTCTCTTCTTAGCTTCTTCTACATCTTCCTCGTCGTTGACTTCCTCTTGTCTCTTCTTAGCTTCTTCTACATCTTCCTCGTCGTTGACTTCCTCTTGTCTCTTCTTAGCTTCTTCTACGTCTTCTTCGTCGTTGACTTCCTCTTGTCTCTTCTTAGCTTCTTCTACGTCTTCCTCGTCGTTGACTTCCTCTTGTCTCTTCTTAGCTTCTTCTACGTCTTCCTCATCATTGACTTCCTCTTGTCTCTTCTTAGCTTCTTCTACGTCTTCCTCGTCGTTGGCTTCCTCTTGTCTCTTCTTAGCTTCTTCTACATCTTCCTCATCGTTGACTTCCTCTTGTCTCTTCTTAGCTTCTTCTACGTCTTCCTCGTCGTTGACTTCCTCTTGTCTCTTCTTTGCTTCTTCTACGTCTTCCTCATCGTTGACTTCCTCTTGTCTCTTCTTTGCTTCTTCTACGTCTTCCTCATCGTTGACGTCCTCTTGTCTCTTCTTGGTTTCTTCTACTTCTTCTTCATCATTGACCTCTTCCTGCTTTCTCTTAGCTTCTTCCACTTCTTCACCCTCTTCAACATCCTCTTGCCTTTTCTTGTTTTCATCTACTTCATCCTCGATTTCGATCTCCTCTTGACGTTTCTTAGATTCTTCATTGTCGTCAGCCTGTTCTTCATCCTCAGTCTCTTCTTGACGTTTCTTCTTCTTTGCTTCTTCATCTTCTTCGTCAGCTTCAACTTCTTCTTGCCTCTTCTTAGCTTCCTCGTCACCTTCAGCCTCTTCCTGAACCTCTTCTTGCCTCATTAGTTTCCTAACTTTCTCTATTAAATCCTCTGCTTCTTCTAGGATTTCCTCCTGAGCTCTGCGGGTATCTTCTAAATACTCTCCATCTAATTCTTCGACGTCGCTTACTTCTTCTTGTTTCAACTTCTTAGTTTCTTCAGTTTCATCATCTTCTGCTTCGATATCCTCTTGTTTGATGCCTTTGAATGCTTTTACGTATTTCCTGATAGCGTCGTCTTGCCAGTCTTCACCGGAGCCTTCGACGAGTTCCTGGGTTGGTTCGGCTTCTTCTTCTGGCTCTGTTTCTTCTTCTGGTTCAGGTTCTGGCTCAGGTTCCGGTTCCGGTTCCGGTTCGGGTTCCGGTTCCGGTTCGGGTTCCGGTTCCGGTTCGGGTTCCGGTTCCGGTTCCGGTTCAGGTTCAGGTTCTGGCTCAGGAATTACACAATGGCCTGGTAGGCTGGACCAGTCACATACCTGGAAAACAGTAAATATTCATTAAATGTCTGTTCTTTCAAGATATTATTTTGTTTTATCAAAAGTACTACAAGCAGGACAAAATATTATGATCTATCACGTTATCATTTTTATTCACAACTAAAGATTTGAACTACTTAAATTCAAAGTTTAATCTCGATATTTCTAGAAACTACATAACATTCAAAATCATCTTGTGTGCACGAGTTTCACCACATATTTTGTTTATCAATACTCATCGGCACATGTCAAAATGATATCAAAAATTGACAAACTACTGTTGAGATGTTGAGATAAACGATAACTCTGCAAAATACTAGCAAAATGTACACGAATAACTGAATGAATTGATAACCTTGTACAAATTGTCTTAAAAAAGGGTTTTTTTTATAAGCTGACTTGGTCACTAACATTATCATTACTATATGTTTCGAGTTCCCGATATTTCGGCGCTGTTGTAAGCACTATGATCAACGATAAACTGAAGTATTGCGGGTGGGTGTTTGTTTATGAGCAGACAAAATAGTCTACCCTCTGTCCAATATCGGAAACTCAAATAAATATTACACATGGTAAGTATCCCGTTTTCAGTGTGAGGTAATATAACTTTATTTTTTTGATTTGATTTTTCTTGCATGGAATTTCTCATAGAGGTGATCAATTTAAGTTTGTAATGTAATTTTCTACTTTGAGCTAACAATTCACCATTCAGGGCCAGTGCAGGTGGCGTATGCTACATGTCTTTGTCTTTGTGTTCTAGAATAAGACAGTTTCCTCACGATGTTTTCTTGAGAGTAGATGGAATAAACCACACAAATCCTGGGCTACCATCATGCTTAGCCTTTTCCCAAATTTTATTGGGGTCGGCTTCCAGTCTAACCAGATGCAGCTGAATACCAGTATTTTACATGGAGCGACTGCCTATCTGACCTCCAGAACCCAGTTAGTACTGCGACCCTTGGTAAGACTGGTTGTCAGACTTACGGGCCACTGACTACCTGTAACAACTGTCAAAGATCTACAAATGACAGCCGGGACCAACGGCTTAACGTGTTTTCCGAGCCGCGAAGTACTGGGCCACATTTGCTGCCTAATTATAGAATAATCAATCAAATCAAATGCGGAGGTACAAATGTAGGTACTCTAACTTCCTCCAAAAGAAAAATACATAATTGCTCTCACCTGCTCCGGCTCATTAAACCAGGTCCCTTCAGGGCACTGCATGAGGTAGGAATTGCCGGCATAGCACTGGTAGTAATGGAAGCAGGACTCAACGCTGGCGATCCTCAGGAAGTTCTCCTGGCCACGGCACAGAGTCTCCGGGTTCTGTCTCAAGGGGATTGAGAGCCCCGAGCAGCTGGCCACGGCAGCCGCGCAACATAAGAGCCAGAGGGCTGCTGGAATAATAGAAAGGCAATTAGTTTTGAGGGGTACAAACATTTTAAACGGTGAACGTATATATGTATAGACGATCTCTCAATTTTCTTGGCACCAGGAATTTTACCAAAAACATAATAACATAAGCATATTCAGTTTATAAAGTGCCCAAACTGGAACACAGGCCTCCTCTCTGTAAGAGGGAGTGGGTCTTATGCTACCAAGCGGGCTCAGTGCCTCTTCGATTTTTGGATGCCGGTTTCCTAATGATGTTTTCTGTCACCGTTTTGAGGACAGTGGTTATTAAATAAGTTACCTAAAGTGTCAGTTTGGGTTCGAACCCAGAACCCACATATTGAAGTCACGGTGACCACTGGGAAATGACTTAAATCCAGTAAGCTATCAGTACACATTGGTCAGTCAATCCATACAGTTTTAATGAAGAAATTTCCTATTCTGGTCCATCATCGTCTTCAATTGATTTACATAATTCCAACAACCATCCTGTATGTGTATGCCATACAATACCAGTTATCAGTTATCACTGAAGACTTGTCAATTTCATCTATCTACAATCTACATACCAAGATCTTAGCTAACTTTGCTCACGTCGAAAACTTAGATTTCAGTTTGAATTTGAATGTAAAATTAGTTATATTCAACTCGTTAACAAACAATATCTAACCAATATTACGAAGAAAATATTAAATATTTCAGAGTTTTTATATATATATAAAAACAATGAAGAGAGGTCCTAGGCTATTCCAAGTACCATACTTACAGATTTTTACCCGACTGCCAAGGAAGGTTTATGTTTTTAAAAAATGATAACAGAGTGATCTATCTATATATAAGACACCATAATAATGTAAGTAATTGAAACTATATCGTATTTCCTAAAGTATGAAAATAGACACACTGTCAATACTGTAACGAATTCATGATGACAGTACCATAATTATTATAGAAAAAATAACCTTATAGGTTTTTTCACGAAAGTGGATAAAATGTTTCTATTTAATATAAGAAATGTGTTTGTTCTAATAAAATTACACATATCATCGTAATTTAAAATGTGTCTGCTATTGGAAATACTTATAATAAATTAGTCTGATGGCCATGAAAAGCTAACTGGTTTTAAACTTACGTAACATGTCAAAGTTCTTATTTCTTCCAAATATTTACTAATTAGATTCTAATATAATACACAAAGAATCAACTCCAGTTTTACGTAACATTGATCAAATCCACAGAAACCGAATATATTAAAATCAAACTTACTGTTCATTTTGATCGCACTGTCTTGCTACTGTTGCGATCCGGTACAAAAGTAAGATAAACTAGCTAAAGCCTTCAATTTTATCGAGAGCATATCAGCGGCTGTGATAACGGCTGCCGATACTGTGAGATATAGACGAGAGATATCGTCCATCAAAGTGTTATCCGCGGTAAAACCGGGATGCTGTTGTGACGACTGACGACTAAATAAACGCTGTCTTTTGAAATGGCGAAACATTGCAACAATATTTATTTTATTAAAATAGGCTGTGTAGTAGTGTCTACTCTTGGTTTCAGACCATGAGAAACCATTGTAATACTGAACTTAACGACTTAGGATTTTTATTAAGTACACAAAAAAAAAGACTTACTGCCAATTTGAACGCGACTTTTATTCTGTCTGATAATGCGTACATGGCTCATTCCCTTGGCATAGACCGCTAAGCTTGCAAACGAATCTAGTTGCTAGAATGTAGCTTAATCTAGAGCACACGGGTGAGCTGTATCTTTAACTAGATTATTAATGGGAACTATGATGTACTTAATCGCAAGAGTGAGGTAAGACCGAATAAAATATAGAGGAACTGTGCAAAAGAAGATACCTTTGGCTAGAAAAGTCGATTATGTCACCCTTTTCTGGAAGACAGGCAGGTGTAGAGTAGGTAAAACGAATTTGTGTGTATCAATGAGCCGCTTAGATTTTCTAAAATCTAAATATAACAAATGATGATTGAATGAATGATTGATTTTGATGCAATGTTATGTACCTATCGTTACACTTTAAGAGTAGCTTAATTGACTCTCATATTAAATTGCCGCCTTAGCGGCAAAATAAGGGGAGCAAGAGTGGGAGTTATAGTGGAGAGTAATCGAATAGTGAAGGCTACATTCGTTCGACAGCAGTCCAACCGAAAGGTTGTCATAGCTAACTTTATAAACTGTTAAGTGCTCGATCAGTGTTGAAATATTTTAACGAAAAATAAAAAAATAATTGTGAAAACGTAACTGACGTTGTTATTTGAAGTGGCCTTCCTGAGCGTCCTTTACACCATGTCATAACTTTTTTTTTTTTGCGTATGTTAAATCATCAAATGACCCCGCCCGCTCTGAGCGCAAGGGAGTGTCAGACTTGTACTGACTAAAACCCATCAATGTTCCTTCTTAGCCCTTTGTGTTCCAAGACCGCGGTATCACCTTCGAACAGTCCCGCAGCCCCGGCAGGCATCGGCCCTTGCGGACCCCTTCCGGTTTGCTGACATCTCTTTGAGGTGCGCGTGGAACACGAACGCGCCGTCGACACGGCCTGTCGTCATAAGACGGACAGACGGCGAGCTAACCCATTACTCACCGTCAAGAAGCCCGACCTATATGATACCTGAAGATTTAACATAATACGAAGAAATTTCGATGCTTTGACATGTTTTAAAATGGCTTAAATATTATCTAAGGTACGAGGGCATCATACCATCAACTTCCAAACTTCGGGCTGTTACCGTGGAATGCCTTATGGTAAAACTTAATAACAATTTGTCCGATCCGGGACCCCAAGACCCCAATCACATCTAATCATATCGAACCCAGCACCCCATGAACAGCAAAAGCGTTTGCGACTACAAAACTAACGACCAACCAATCTCGATAGCAAGTTTTAAGTGCGCACATATTGCCATAACAAAAAGGCCACAAAAAAGTAGTTCTCCTACAATGTTGATTTTGGTAAACCAATTTTTTTTCTACCAACATGCGAGGAAATTCTAATAAACCACATATTATCTTTTCATTTTCTTGTTTCGCCCCATCAGCGCCTTTGAACCGTGAAAAGTATTATTTTGTAAACTGACGAGAGGAACACTGAATATTTACGAGATACCCGCATCCGCAGACATTATGATTTAGAAAGTGCTATCAAACATATTTCTAGTGATCGGAAAAACAGTTTTTTTATAGAGTTTAAAATATTATAATAACAAAACTACTCCTTTTTACAATGTAAGCTGGTTTTTTTTTGTCTTCAGACTATCCGTCATCTTCTGCGATTTTTCCTAAGATATTCTCTCTCAGACTCATGCTCTGAACAGTTTTATAATGTAACTAGCTGACCCGCGCAACTTCGTCTGCGTTTGGATTTTCCCCGTTTTTGCAATCTTTTTCATAAATGCTCCGCTCCTATTGGTCGTAGCGTGATGTTATGTAGCCTATAGCTTTCCTCGATAAATGGGCTATCAAACACTAAAAGAATTTTTCAATTTGGACCAATAGTTTCTGAGATTAGCGCGTTCAAGCAAACAAACAAACAAACAAACAAACTCTTCAGCTTTATAATATTATAGTATAGACTAGCTTATACCCACGTATAAGCTAGTTATTTAAAATATCTAAATTAACAAACAGAGAATGAACAACTCCACGCGGGCGGAGCCCCACGGCTCCGCCCGCAGTCCCGTGGAGTTTGTTAATTATCCTACGAGATAAAACTACCGGGACTACTACCGGGATAAAAGTATCATATGTGTTAATCTAGGTTATAAACTATCTGTGTGCGGAATTTCATTCAATTCCGATGAGTAGTTTTTGCGTGAAAGAGTTAAACACTCTTAAACATCCACACATAAATTCTCACAACTTCTCGCATTCTTTAAATTCTTCATCTTCTTTCTTTCATTCTTTTTATTATTTCGTTTATTTTCTCGCATTTATAAAAGTAAGTAATTTGCTAATAGGTTCTACACAAAAACGATAGGTTTTCAGAAAGACAGAAAACATTTTGCACTACATTATTCACCTTCAAGTCGTGTATAATCCTTACCATTGTATAGCTATTTGTGAAAGCCTGTAATTGCCATATTTTTGTCATTAACGAAACTATTGTGTCTGCCAAGCTGTAAGTTTTCCGAAAATAATAAATCCATTGATACATTACGAAGTTCCATATAAATTTTAATCCCATAATAAACCAAAAAAAATCTCAAATCCTCTTTTAGTGCTCTCCCAGGGTGCAAATTTCATGCCTCTAGACCTTTCTTATGTTGTGCGTTGTATGTCATGAATGTATATAAGAATTTACGATTTTTATAACATTACATCACGCCTGTAATCCCCGAAGGCTTAGGCAGAGGTGTACCCAAAAAGTATACCCACATTTCGCCAGTTTTGTTTAAGTCCCGTGTAATAGGGGGCGAGCCTATTGCCATCAACTGGCACAAATGAGACATTCCTGATGATAAAACCCAATAACATTTTACCCGACCCGGGAATCGAACCCAGGACCTTGTGCTCAGCAGTCGCGCCTGCGACCGGTAGACTAACGAGGGAGTTTTATAATGTAGTAGGTATTTATTGTAATCTAATCGAATCGCAACAGTGAAACGCCACTCTTACAAATTGGTGCGTCAACATTATCTGAAATCTAGCCGAGTGTAAGATGTGTGATGTCCGCATGACCTTAAGACACTGTCACGCGAATGCAAACACGATCATTTGAAGGCAATTTGCCCCCGTTTCATTTGATTGGATTGAAGATTGATGATGATCAGTAGTCATGAGGAAAAGAATGAATAGGTTATATTAGTATTTCAATGGTTGCCTCAAATCTATGAATTACACTGAGCATATTTGCAAATCCAAAGAGGTAAGCAGTAATAGTTACGTGATAAAATATTTTTGGTTTTTTCGTCAGTCATTTCGCAAATCAAGGTTGGATTTGTACCTGGTTGTACCAATCTCGCCCCTGTTACATGGTCCTTAATTTTGGTCTGGTGACAATACATTTTTATGACAGACATGACTTGATGTTGCAGACAGGATCACAACTCCTCAACGGATAATAGCACGGACACGAAACTTTGTTTAGGCGTTCAATGTTGATCAACCTAATTTTCTTCTCATTTAAAAAAAAATAATGTTTTTTTTTAAAAAAAAAAAAGAAGTTTTATTTATTACTTATCAACCCGTAGCATGACCACCGTAGACAAGGATTTCTTTGACGGAAGAATCGACAAAATGACAGATTGTGTCGACACAATGACAAATTTCTTTGCACTATCTGTCATTTTGTCGATTCCTCCGTCAAAGAAATTCTTGTCTACGGTGGTCATGCTACGGGGGCTGGTTATCATTAGCCGTATCTTAGATACCTAAGAGGTAGGTTCAGTACGTATGACCTAAGGGGTCTTTCCGTTGAAAAATATTGTTGGCAAAATATCTTAGTAATCTCTATTATCGTGTGTGTATCTTTTTTTATACACGTCATGGAAATTTTGCAACGATGTGACCTAGTATTTTTAACAGTAGCTGTTATGTTACCTGGCTTTGCCCAGTCTTATATGCCTGTAGGTAAAGTAATATGTATGTTACGTAGTTCATTCAAGAAAGGTAGGTGCTTAAAGAGGATTAAAAGAATCTGAAAATCTCGTAATTCGGGTCAGTAGTTCTCCAGTTATGAAAGCGGAATCTCTGTCAAGAGATTTTGTGGTTCCTGTAACATCTAACAAGCCGTTTTCTGGATGAGATTTCCCATTCGAAAGAATTGAACTTCCATACAAATTTGCACTCCTTGTACAGGGTGTAATATAATAAACGCAAGACCTCTCGTGTGGTATCTCAGACCATGAAACTGAACAACTTTTGAAAATTCATAACTTTTTTTTTAGTTTTACCAAACATGTGATCGCGTCAGTTCCTATAGAAAGTTCAAGTTTTTTTACGAATTTCATCAACAAAAGTTCAGTTTCATGGTCAGAGAGACCACACGGGAGGTCTTGTGTTTTATTATGTTATACCTTGTAATACGCTCGCTCCTTATTACCCCATTCGCGTTAGTATGAATTCTCAACATTTGTCCGTTTACTCTTGAGCAAAATACCGTGCTACTAAGCCCAGCTGTTGATTTTTTTTTTATTAAGAGTGCGTAGGTACGAAAAATAAGCAACTACATTGAAACAAGACACATGTGCGTCTTGTTTAAATTTAGTTGCATATTTTTAGCAATAAATAATAGTTTTATCGTGGTCAAGAAAAGATTTGAGAGAAGACCGTTTCAGGTGTTGGTGCTCGACAATCGTAGCCGTTTTGTTTACAATTTAAATGGCAGACGCGTCGCCTCTTCAACGCGACCTTTTCAACGAGAATTCTTATACATTTTCATGTTTCAAAATAACGACGCAAAAGTGTGATATTTTCTACAATTTTGGATAAGGCATTGTTCCCTCCTCCGACTGTCTGTTAGTGCGCAAAACACGGGATACAACATGTTTTTTTAGGTCAAATTAGTTTGCGTTGATTGAAGTTTGTGAACTTAGGAAAATATTTTTTTTAGCTATTTTAATTTTAATTGTTCGTCCGTATATTCAAATGACAACCATCATTCTTTAACATCGCAAATTGACGTAGGTAGTCTGCCAATTTGATAATAATCAGTTATTTCTTCTGACTGTTTTGGTGTTTTTGTAGGTACCTACTCGCGAGAAGAGAAGCCGGGGGCAGTTCGGCAATAATAATAAACATACAGCATTTTCATAAAATATTGTCAACATATCTTGTTTGGATAAAAATATGTTTTTAGTTCTTATTTCATACTACTTGGGTATTTTCCTATTTTCAAAAATTTTACTTGCCTATCTATTCGTGTTTTCCATGATTGTCATTGTGTTTTTTTGCATAAAAACATATCTATTCTTTATCTACACAAGACTTTATCTGAAACAGGCACCCGTAGGTACATAATGAATCACTTCATGAACCTTAAACTTCAGCCTATTGTATTTAGTACTAGCTTATCGCCCGCGGCTTTTCCCACCAGCCCCCGTAGCATGACCACCGTAGACAAGGATTTATTTGACGGAAGAATCGACAAAATGACGGATAGTGCAAAGAAATCTGTCATTGTGTCGACACAATCTGTCATTTTGTCGATTCTTCCGCCAAAGAAATTCTTGTCTACGGTGGTCATGCTACGGGGGCAGGAGTTCGGAACCGGGATATAAAGTATCCTTCCGGGATACATCATCTGCCCACTCCTTTTACCCACTCACTACTACCAAAAGCACTACACCACATGGAGTCGGCTTCCATTCTAATCAAATGCAGCTGAATACCAGTTTTTTACATAGAGCGACTGCATATCTGACCGCCACAACCTAGTTAGTACTGTGTAATACCCCTTGGTAAGACTGGTTTTGAGGCTTTCGGGCCACTAACTACTTAACGTTAGTCAAAGATCTACAATTGACAGTCCGTGCTTTCCGAGGCACGGAGTAAACTTGGTGTGTAAAGGGTGGTCACTGATCCACGGACCAACCTAGGCAAGCGCGGCTTAAACTGAAGATCGACACGAGTGACGTCAGCCACGAGCTCCTCGTATCCTACCGGGACAAAGGTCTTAAACCCAGGGCATGGTATACCTGTGTACCACATTGAGAAATCATTCCAAAGTTAACAGAGAGACACACAGAGTTAGTATCGCAGTTTTAATATTAGTTTATGGACCAAGCAATGACTGTCTGTCTCGTTGATGTAGGGGTCGCAAGCGCGACTGCTAAGCATGAGGTCCTGAGTTCGATTCCCAGATCGGTCAAAATTTAATTGGGTTTTTTCATCAGGAGTTTCTTAGCAGCAGCCACAGTTGATGGCAGTAGGCTCGCCTCCTATCACACTGGCGAAATGTGTGTGTACTATTTGGTACATCTCTGCCTAACTCTTCTGGGATTACAGGCGTGATGTTATGATATTGATCAAGCAATTGGTAGTATAAGATTGAGTTTTGATAAAGTTGTAGAGGCTCTCCATTAACTAAGATAACAGTTCAACTCATATACTTATTAATACTTTAGCTAATTCCGAGAAGGATCTAGTAATGGGCAGTAGGCAACTTTGTCCAATCTCAAGACGAGTTTAATTAATGAAGTCCAAATTATGTAGGTTCTGAATGGTTTATAGAGTTGTGTTGTGTGCCGTCTACGATGGTGTTCACGTGCCTTATAGTCGTCATGGTCTTTTCATTATCGCAAGATGCATGTATTTATGTTCACACAAAATACTTAACAGGACATTACATTAAGATAGAAGAGTACAAAGGTACTGCTTACGTCATAAGAAATTTCTTCCAGTCTGCTGGAAAGAAACCTGCGAGAGGAAAGTTGGATTAGAAATGTAGACACAGTGTGTAGAAAAGACAAACAGGAAAATTGAAATTTGAAACTTAAAACAAAAATATATCTATATAAAATAAACATACATATATAAAATAAATACTAGTACTGTAAATATATATCTATACACATATCTAACAACGGTCACGGTCGGTACACGGTCTAACTATTTATACACGAAATATTTTCAGAGAATCATCTAGTATAACGAAGCCATTTCAAAGGATTTTTTTTTATCTAAGTATATTTTTATAAAAAATAAATTGTTTTAAATTACTTGACCCACAAAATAAATAGTGGCTCCTTATTTTTGAACATCCATTACGCTAGTTTACTACATCGTTTTTTCCTACTGCCATTGTTAGAATATGGGAGTAAAGGTTTTATGAAATTTTGAATTACAGTAATTTCGTAAAAACAAAAACACTCAGACTCACTTTACGACTTATAGAAGTTACTCTTCGTGTATGAAAAGATAGACCTTATATACCTATACCATGTTAGTGTCAGATTGCGTATCAATAAACATCATCTGCCTAGCCTTCTCCTTCTCCCAATTACGTTGGGGTCGGCTTCCAGTTTAACAGGATGCAGCTGAATACCTGTATTTTTCACGAAGCGACAGCCTATCTGTCCTCCACAACCCAGTTAGTACTGGGTAAGAGTGGTTGTCAGACTTTCGGGCCACTAACTACCTGTAACAACTTTCAAAGATTTATAAATGACAGCTGGGACCAACGGCTTAGCGTGCTTTCCGAGGTACGGAGGAAACTCGGTATGTAATGGATGGTCACCCATCCCCGGATTAACCTCGGCAATCGTGGTTTATCCGGTTTACATGAAGATTGACCCGAGCGGCTGTTGTTATTCAGCCACGAGCTCTTACTAAGAAATTACTAACATTCATTATTAACGCTCAACTAATGGAAATAAATACTCAAGACATCTCAACTGATCTCTAGTTTATCAAAGGTTTCTGTTGTCATAAATCGCCGTCGGGAAGCCAGTAATTTATGACATACGTCTGGTAATAATGCTCCAGAGACTGAACCCAAGTCACATGATGTTCACGTCAAATAAAATGTCAATACGAAAAGTGATACACCCACGAGATTGATTCTGAACACTAAACTGATTTTTATCATCGATTACTTTACTTACTTTTGATATCAATACTTAGGAAACAGCTATGAATCAAATGGGTTTTACTTATACAGGGTATAAGGGACAGCCTTCCAGAAATTCAGCTCCTTATTTTGAGTCAAATTCCACCGGACTTTTTCTCCGGATATTTTTTTATCAGCTACTATTCCTTTATTTCAGTGTAAAATTACATTCCCTGTACGCAGCACTCCATTTAATAATAATAATCCATTCATTTTATAATACGGCTAAAATCAAGAATCCAACAATGAATGTTGAAATACTCAAACGAACGACGCGTGAAACACACAGCTACAGAGTTCATCAAACTCGTCGTCGCGCTTGTCGTTAGCTACGTGCGTTTTGCTACGGTCACGATACATTGCGTATGAGGAAATAAAACAAATCAATTAGATTCCCATAACATTCCTGAAATAATTTCGTGTACCGGTCATCTTAGTATGATATACTGAATTCACCCCATCAGTTCGTGGAGGGCTGTCCCTTACACCCTGTATACTGTATAGGTGATGAAAAAAAAATTAGATATTTTTTATAAATAACTTGTAAAATATGGAATGTCTTAATAATCTTGCTGTTTACAGAAACCTCGAACAAGTAGGCCTAGGCAAAGCAGTTATTTAAGAAATCTAATAAGTTTTTACACATGTTTTGGCTCACAAAAGAATTTATTTAACTAATGCGTCGTCCGTCAATGATAAATACTGATAATATAATGATAGGGAAATCGACTATGCGATGCTTATCAATGAGACAGAAACCAGAGTTCATTTTGCGTCCTTAAGTCAGAGACAAAATAGAGTGAATCTGCATAGTCGCCGATGCCCTCATGACCGCGCCGGGGAACTAGCATGATTGACTCAAAATTTAACTACGCGAAATGTGAATGTCCTATTAGGTGCACCTCTGCCAAACCCACCACCGGGGATTACAGGCATGATGTTATGTTTCGTGTATGAGTGTTATAACTTATCAATTTGTTAAGGAGAACTGCTACCTACCACTATGGTAATTTATTTATATATTTTAACTGGTCTTAGAAACTGCACTGTCTGATCATATTTAGAGGTACTTTGAAAATAGTCCACAAACACACGACACACAACATTTCCTTGCCCAGGGGAAAGCAGTAGAAGTACTATTAACCCAGGAACAATTCTTGGAATCCCACCACGTCTCGCCTACGCCGAGCAAGTTTTATTACTGCGTCAAGAATAAGATGCTTCCAAGAAAAATGCCTTTGAAGGCAAACGAGCCGGGATTCCCGACCTTTTTGATTTAGTCCAGGAATTCATACAAGGCGTGAACTTGAGACTTTCAAGTTCTAATTTCTGTTTGAATGAATTTTACGTATTTATAGACCGAACTGTAATTAATTAGGCTCATTTCTGAACGCGTTCCTGATTTCTGAACTAACTTTTTCAGGATTTAGATTTATTAGACTTAAATAATTAAATGAAAAATTAAATTGGATTGCTTATGTTGGCATTGATGTAGGGTTACCATTTATAAATTTGAAAAGTCCCGACAAAAAACCTGACATTTCAATAAAAGTCCGGACATTTAAAAAATAACATACCGAAAACTATTATTTTACGTAAAACTATTTTTGTTTTTGTTAGAAAATATTTTATGTCTAGGTGATTGTTTGCAATAGAAGATTTATTGTTTGATCTCGTTAAGTTGATTGTTAAATAAGATTTATATTTTGTTTTTACATGAATGAGAAGTTAATACAGATTAAAGACTTATGTGATATTACTTATATACTTAAGTTTTATTACTCGTATTCCATCGTAAACAATCCGGAAAAATTAAAGAACCGGACAAAGTCCGGAGAAAAGTTTAGAAGTTCGGACATGTCCCGACAAATCCGGACGGTATCAACACTGATGGTAGTTCCAGGTCAAAGGAATGTCTTTTCTAGTACAATTAGGAGTATTGGCATTTCTAAACACCCTACTCATAAACTAACTACTCATAATATAACAAGTATTAATTTCACAATTATAAGAAAAGACCGTAGAAAAATAAAAAAACCGTAGAAAAATAAAAAACCATAGAAAAATAAAAATAAAAGAAACTTGCTCGTAAAGAAAACAATTTGCGTCTCGTTAAAGAGTTATTAAAAAATAGAAAAACAGTTCTTGCCTGATTGCGCAGTCGTGCAAGAGTTCAACCCCTAACTGATTTTTTATGTCCTCCTTAGAAACACAGAGGGTAGAGGATTTATTTTTATAAATTACCTATAAACGTTACCCGCGACGTTGCCTGGCCCATTTTTCTAAAAATATTTTTTTCTATAAATTCGTGATATTACTATAAAGGGTGTAAATAGACCCTTAACGAAGCCGAAAGGTAGGTACTTGTTCTCCCTGTATTTGCGATATTTTTTTTGTTCTAGACCATAACTGGGTACCTTCTAGTTACGGAGATATTGCGGGTCAAAGTTCCAACTTTTTCACAAGTTTTTTTTTTAAATACATGTTTAATTGTTTATAACGTAAGATTTTTACTTTAAAAACCGACTCCCGTACTATTCAATCTATCCATCAGCACAATGCTTTGAATGCGTTCCATCGAGACCTACCGTAAAACGTGATTTTACACCCAAGCAATAATTTTTGCGTAAAGTTACTTAGTTTGATGTACAGAATGCTTGGTTGACGGCTTCGTGAAGGTATCAATTTAAATGGAATATTCTGAAGGTTGATCACGTATTGGTTCAATTAGTATCGTAATACCTACGTGGATTATTTTTATTTTAAAGCAAATAACCTGTGGGATATTGTTAGGACTTTGTGGACGCTTAATGTGCCTTTGATGGGGCGAGGCGGAGGACTCATTAAAGCGATCGGTCTATAGGTATATTTGTGCTAGGAGTGGACTCCTCTCAATAAAGCAACGAGTGAGAATCGAGCGCAAGGCATGACCGAACACTGGATGCCTACAAACACTCTCCTTCAGAAGTTGATCAAAGTTCCTTTAGAAATTACTCAGGCATTTTAAAACATACTTCAAAATAACTGAGAAATTCATAAAGTTCGTGAAATAAAAACAAACTAGAAAACTTACAATGTTAGTAGCTACGCCTTTGGCAGCTATACAAAATCAAATAGAAAATTGTATGGAAACTTGGTCGTCGAGTTTGTTATTTATTTTAGTACTCTAAGTTTCATGTGTTAATCGTTTTTCTTTCAATATAATTTTGTGATAGATTTCAAGAAATTTAGTTTTTGTTTCGATAGCCTTTTGTTTTTTTTATTTATTGCTCTGTAATACACGTTCTTGGGTAACGTGTGTGATTTTTTTTTGTTGTATTTAATAGGGCTTTTATTCTGGCTCCTTGATATAGAGGTCGTAAGCGCGAATACTGAGCATGGAGCCTTGAGTTCGGTCCTGAAATCAGGCAAAGTGTTATCAGGGAGCTTCATTATGAATTCCTTGGATAATAACTTGTAGCAGAATCTACTACTTAAGGATTTGTATACATATGTCGGATTATCAGGATTTATTCCGCTAGGCTCGTACATCATGTGGGCAGACGATGGGTTTCATACAATGAAAATAAACTGGGTTCGCAACACTGTTTCTATTAAAGTAACAAATTACTTGAAATTGCAATTTAACACATTAACATGGGACACAAACTCTCTTAACGGCGTATCATGGATTGGTATACTCGGTTCTACGGTATGGTATTGTTTTTTGGGGACAGTCAACAAAACGAGAACTTGTTTTTAAAATGCAAAAAAGATGCATAAGGTCGATATTTGGATTGCACAGAACTGACAGTTGTATTCCATATTTTAAAAAATTCAATATTTTAACCTTTCCTTGTTTATACATTCTGGAAACCTCCTTGTTTGTGAAAAATAATCCCCACCTATTTAAAAAACTTGCTGCAGTCAAGAAATTACCCATACGTTCTCAATATACGCACACATTATGCCATGTCAAATGTAAAACTGCACTGATGAAGAAAAGTTTCTTTGGTTTTGCTCCCCAAGTTTTTAATAAAATACCTGACAAAATCATATGTATCCCAGTACAAAAATTCAGAAAAACTTTAAAGAACTTACTACTTAATAAATGATATTACACATTGGACCAGTTTATGAATGACAATTTTAATTAATTTGTATAATGATATTGACATCTGTATAATGACATTCTAATGACAATTTTAATTAATCTGTATAATAATTTAATTTGATTGAATTTGTTTGTATGTCATTGTTGACAAAACATAGCGCACTATGTATTATAGCTTAAGACCGTTTTATGTTACCTATGTTTAACAAACGATTAAATGATTTATGATTTATGATTTACAATGCTTCGGGTACAGTTCCAGGACGTGACAACTCCGCTGCGATCAGACATTCAATGACGTCCTCGCCTCGAGCTGTAAACATCACGGCTCTGTAGAAGCACGCTGTGGTGTCAGTAGACTGGTAAGTAGGCCACGTGGTGTCACCACTGGCGCGCTTTCGATTCATTTCAAATCTGTACTAATGACCAGATCCGACACATATGTATTATCTACACTACACACCTAGGTACAACGTTGTTTCTTCTCAAAATTATTCTCGTATATTATTTGTTCTCTGAGCTCAGAAGTTACTAGCACTAACCAGTTGTGACATTTGGGACATTGTACTGAAATATATATTAAGTACTTACTTAGATACGTTTTCAAATTCGTGGAAACAACAATATTCTTCAAACTCATGAAGAATACCTTCCTTGAATTGAATTAGAGAAGACGTCTGTTTCCGGGGAGAGAAAGATAGGAAATACAATTCTTAGTAACTCTCTGCTTTTAGTATTTCGTTCGCTGTTTGATATTGCAGGTTGCTTTCCGGTTAATTATAAATTTACTAACCTTCAATTATACATACACTTATAAATTAAAGTAACCTAAAGTAACTAACTTAAAAATAAAACTTTGTTCCCAGGTTAGGCACTAACCTACCACTCGATAAAGAAAAAATTTTTTTTACGTTATAATAATCTGGGAACCCTGTCCGTACGATGTACGCCATCTTTACTTTTCGAGTCGGATGGAACACAATGTAGTTGATCTTATGCAACTAATATCTAAGCAAACATTCCAGACAGTCAGAATATATGATCTGTAACATCCCCTCACCCCACGCTGACGTGAGATGAGTTCAGAATAATACCATTAGGCAGACCTTAGTTCAGAAGGTCAAAGGAAGGCTCTATAAAATGAACATGCTACATATAATAAGTATTTTCATAGTAAGTATTTTTAACGAAGCCGAAAGGCACTTGTTCTCCCAGTCAATGCGATTTTTTTTTGTTCTAGACCAAACTTTTTCACAATTTTTTTATATACAATATTTTTATCTTACTTTAAATACCTCCATGACCCCCGTACAATGCACCCATCAGCGCAATGTTTTGAGTGCGTTACATGGAGTCCTACTGTAAAACGTACAAATACAAATAAAAATGTCGTTTTCTAGCAATAATTTTTGCGTAGAGTTACTTAGTTTCATGAATGTTCAGAATGCTTGGTTGACGGGTCCGTTTACAGCTTGTATATTTACATTTATACTGAAACAGCAGCGTGTCATGCCATTTAGTATTTATTATGAACACTAGTAACGGGATATTTACCATGTTCACTGATTATTTTGTCAGTAAACATGGTAAATATCCCCTAGTGTTAATTATAATGTTAGTGATCAGAAATCTTGGTTTCAGAGCGGCACACTCACATGACACTTACTTGACAGCGAGTGCAAGTGCTCTCGCGACTTGCATTTTTTTGTGGTAGCGTCTATCACCCGTATCTATTAACAAGTCAAAGATGATTACTTGAGTAAAAGTTGTGAAGTTAGAACTGTCAAAACTAGCTTTGCTTTGCTTGAGTTAAAGTTTTGAAGTTCGAACTGTCAAAAGTTGCTTTGCTTTGCTTTCTTAGACGGTTCTTACTTCAAAATTCATTATTGTATAACAATGGTTGCGTAATTACACTCAAGTAATTACTTTAATTTGACTATAGATACCGGGGTATGTGTATGTTTGTGTGCCTATTTTCGTTTGCTATATTGAACTGACCTTCTGGATCTATATGTACTATGTACTTCATGATAACACTGTCGGATTTCAGTGAGGTGATTAGAAGTCTGACAATTCACACACACGTATATTTGACTAATGATTTTTAATGTTATATTAATGGTAAGGTAGTGTTTGATTAATTATTGTATTGCGAAGGAATTTCATGTTGGTATAGTCTATGCGCGTAGGTGCAGCCGTAATACAGTCGGTGAGTATTTTGTCATGGATTTGCCTTACTTAGGTAGTTACAGTTTTGAATGTACTTGTAACTAGAAACGCTTTGCGTTGAGAGCAACAACAAAATATTCTGAATTTTATTTGTGATAGATTATATACAAAAGCTGATGCATCAACGTCATTCAGCGAAGAAAAGATTTGTGACTTTGGTAAAAACAGTCCTAAGCAGTGTATTTTAGAGTATAGGATGAGTAAATGATGTTTATTTTGAAATTGTTTTTTGTTTCAAACACTTTTGCACGTCAAAATAATAAAAGGATATTATATTAATGATAAAAGAAAACATTCTTGAGGAAACCGGCATGTCCTAGAATCAAAAATTCGAAGACATGTGACATGGTGTGTGGTATTATAGCCCATTCCCTCTCATAGAGAGGAGTCCTGGTGTCCCAGCGGTGGGAACATTAAATGATGATTATGTTATATTAACCTATATATGTTCAAGGTACGACTCACTGTAGTGAACTCCATAAATAGACTTTATGTATTAAAGTAGTGGTCCTATAATTAACTTGCCTCCATGCCAACTCATTAGTTGACTCTGTGTTGACATTTCAACTCAGAGTTTTATATATCCATGTGTGGGTATAAGAGTTTAATTATAGAGAAGTAGCTCTGACGTCTCAGGACATACATGACCTATCTATCACTGCGCTTTGGTGTGGCTTAAAGACACTTTGTTGGGGCAAGGTTAGTTATGATGGTTGTTACTTCATTAGCGGTACATGGACTGAAACTGGAGAGCTGCTCAGGGTTTTAGGATTTGGTAAAGCACGGTCGTAATCGTTATGAAATGAATGAGGTATTTCTTTCGATAAGAGTGGTCCAATTGTAGCAAAATATTTGGCAAATATCATTTGGCTCCGTAACGTGTTGTACTTTACTACTAATTTATTAACTCTATAATAAATAACCGTCCTATATATGTATAAGAAATCGACGCTCTTTCAATGCATTCAAAACTCAACTCAACTCAACTTAGCCAGCACATAATTGCGGATAGTAGCATGACCACCGTAGACAAGAATTTCCTTGACGGAAGAATAGACAAAATGACAGATTGTGTTGACACAATGACAGATTTCTTTGCACTGTCTCACTTCTGGAGAAATGAATGCATTGGATGGGTAACTGTTAGCTTATAACACAGATGTCGAAGTTTTTGTAATGTATATATGTATGTTTTTTAGTATTGTTCTCAAGTAAGTGACATATGTCTTTATTGGGATTAAAGTTTATTTAAACCGAAGTGCAGTGATGGGAAATGGACCGGTGGCATTGCGGTTTATAAGATCTTAAATGAATTACACAACTCTGTCTAACCCTTTTATGAATACAGGCGAGTTGTCGCGTTATGAATTAAAGTTTTTTTTTTGTCTGTATACCTGATTAGGATCCGAAGTGATCCATCATTTAAATACCACATACTTCTTGATAAAGAGACGACTTCAAAAAAATCATTAGCAAAAATAAGATAGTAAGTTGGCTGTCATTTGTAGATCTTTGACAGTAGTTACAGGTAGTCAGTGGACCGAAAGTCCGACAACCAGTCTTACCAAGGGTTATCTTATTACCTAATACTTAATTAAGTAAGTACACTTAGGTTGTGGAGGTCAGATAGGCAGTCGTTCCATGTAAAATACTGGTATCTGGTTAGACTGGAAGCCGACCCCAACATAGTTGGGAAATGGCTAGGCAGATGATGAGGGTATCTATAGTTTGTGCCGATACGAATGTTTGCAAAGGTGATAGTTTCACCATGCTGAACAATTTAAAATTAATTTGTAAATCAAACTTTTTCCCTCGAGTAGGTACCTAGCAGAACATTCACCTTTATGAACAAGATGTACTTTATCAAGTTTGTACGAAAACAGTTCATTTCCATCGTCGTTTACTTAATACCGGTAGAAAGGTGCCTTCCTACACTTTCGAAATTATTTCAAATCCTATAAATTTTACTTGAGAACTCTTCGTTTGTGTTAATTATGCGACCCAAGTCTTTAACGTACCGTACTTCGTTCCAATTTTAACTTTTCCAACAATAATGCTTCAATGCTCAAATTTTTTTTTAAAGTAATGAAAAGATTTCATGAAAAGGTTTTAAAAAAAACCGGCCAAGTGCGAGTCGGACTCGCGCATGAAAGGTTCCGTACCATCTTAGTGAGAGAGCACCCTATAATTTTTATTTTTGTTGTTGTCATAGCCGAAACAGAAACATACATTCTGTGAAAATTTCAACTGTTTACCTATTACGGATATTGAGATACAGCCCGCTGACAGACAGACAGACGGATGTTCGGACGGACGGACGGAGAGCGGAGGCTTAGTAATAGGGTCCCGTTGGTTACCCTTCGGTTACGGAACCCTAAAAAGTGGCCTTAAAGGGGGTTTTAAGTCAACCATTTCTATAGTCTAGCATGAAGTCTTGGGTTCGATTCCCAGGTCGAGAAAAGTGTTATTAGGTTTTTCCATCAGGGATTTCTCAGCAGCAGTCACGGAGTCTGAATTTGCGCCCGGTTGATGACAATAGGCTCTGATTGATTGGTCTGTGAGTGGAAGACCAATCAACCATGAACGGCGTCAGTGGTGTAGGAGTTGGCGCTGGTGGTATACCAGGAGAGATCGTAGGGTTAGAGCCAGCACCAACCCAGGATACAAGAGATAGGAGAGACGAGATCGTCATGCCACCTCTCATGCCAGCGATGCCAGAGTGCCAGTGATGCCCCCTATTACATGGGACTTAAACATAACTGGCAAAATGTGGGTGTACTATTAGGTACACCTCTGCCTAACCCTTCGGGGACTACAGTGGTGATGTTATGTGTTATGTTATTTCTATAGTTGTGAAGAACACAATTGTACCAATGCCACAAATTATATAAATATAGAAGATAACTAAAGATCTGTGAAGCGAGTCTAATCAAATTAACCAAAGGCCAAGTACTGTCGGTCTGTCGGTTTATTTTGTGAATAACTATTGTTTGGCCAGCCGGCCCTTTGAAGTTTGTTGTTTGCGCCGCCCTAAGATCACTCTGTAGATGAACTTTGTTGCTCTTCATTTAGTTTGATTTTTAACTTTGATATGTAGGCGGCAAGGCTCAGTGTTAAATAGAAGTTGTTTCCGATTCACCAAATAGAATAAACTAGAGTTTTCAGAGTTTCCAAGTTTTCTTTATAGTGGAAGCGCCCGCGAAATTCGAATTTCGAATGAATGAGTTTTTTATGGCTTGCTGGTGACTATGGTTTCCAATTTTGTTGGTTTTTATTAGCTGTGAGTCCTCCATGTACAGACCAGCACATGCCAGCACATCAAGCTATCCGAAACTGTCAATTTTTCCCAATCAACCTTAAACGTAATGTTTTAGCGATTAAGTTGAAAATCTGTTAAAGATATTTGACAGATTGTAGCAGTGCTGGCGTCTGTACTAAAATAAATAAATAAAATAAAAATAATATGAATGTCATTCAATGGGATTTAATGAACTTAAAGTGGTTGTATTGATGATTATAACTCTATAAAGCCATATTTGTTAGGGTTATGTTAAAATATGATTCACGAAATCATATTTTAATCAACATAGCCTGACACTGACGTGCAAATCGCAAAAAACGTACCAATTTCACGGCTACCTTGGCGCTTTCAACTTATGAGAAAGCAATACTTTTTTCAGATTTTTAATTAGGAATCATCGCAATTCTACATGATGCACATTTTCTTTTGTACTGAAATATGGCTGCCCCGCGCAGTCCACGAACCTATAAAGAGCGTTACTCAACCAAAAACGGTTACCTAATGATTATGAATTTAATGTTTAAGTTTTTTGTACACCAACTGTTCTTTAAACACTGTTTTAAGCTTTCACAGTTTACAACTAAACTTATACTGTCACTTACGGGATATCTTCCGTGATTGTTCATTATTGTTATTTTTTTTTCCATCCACCCGCTTTCTCCAGTCAACCCGCAATCATGGCGCTTGCAACAGCGCCGAAATATCGGGAGCTCAAAATAATGAACAATCACGGAAGATATCCCCTAAGTGACAGTATAAGTTTCTTTACACCTAATCTTAGGACCATTTGACTACACCTAAGCAAGATAACTTTCAAATAGGTATTTAATAAACGTTTCCCAACTCTCACCGCTTGACTGTCCGCGCTAGATGCAGCAGAACTTAGTTTTTCTTTGTTATCCACACCCTTTGTGTCAACTGATAAACTTGCGAACGCCTTCGACGTCTGATCGATATGGCGAAGTAACGGACAGGACAAGATAGGGTTCTTAGCTAGCCTGAATGGTATTTGTACGGAAAGTGTTCGCATTATACTAGAAAACAAGGGAATTGGTTCTTATCAGATTATGGTGGTGAGGTCGAAATCCAAATGTCAATCTCAAATGCTGAGTTCTTTACAAACATTTTGCAATCAGAAACGCAGGTTCATTGTTGGTCGTTAGAGAATTCGGTAGTTTCAAAATTGGAATTGTTTTGTTTCCATCCAAGGTGTTGCCAGCTTTTAAGCCAGAGGGCTGGATGTTGAGAAAAAAACCAAAATTATATCAGATTTGTAAGGGTTTTTTTTCTTTTTTTTCTGATTTTTTTTTTTGTAAAACATTGGCCGCACTATTAATTTCTCCTGTATCGTGGGTGCGTTTACAAACATTTAAGCTCATATACACAAACAGCCAGACCCGAAACAACTACCTGTAGGCCATACCAATATTTGTTCCGTGTATGAATCGAACCCGCGACACGAAGCGTAGCAGTCAATCGAGTCGAGTCTGGAATTTACGG